>OZ038000.1:7805803-7985803 GCA_964035705.1 Porites rus
TCTACATTTCTGTCACCATGCTTGCTAACTTGAAGGGGATTGTGCGACTGACTAGTCCATGTTAACCAAAGCACACAAATAACAATTTCTGCAATAGTGAAACCTCTATAGTTAACACTGGTGTTTGAATTTCGTTTATTAATTGTCTCTAAAAAGCGAACAAACATTGGAGCATGTCCTCAGAATATCTGCTGTAGTGAGACCTCGAAGTGCTCCTGCAGGTGAAGGGCCAATACTAATGTCTATCAACGTTATCATCATCACTCTCTGAACTACTACTATCACTTTCACTCCTCTTACGACATTTCTTTTTCTTGTGTCCACTGCGGTGCTTGTGTTTTTTCTTAGACTTTCGGTGATGGCTGTGCTTGTCCGATGAATGACGCTTATGTTTTCTGTTTTCCAGTATCTCTTTTGATTCAGAAGGATGTCTATTATCTTTGTTATGGTTTGCTGTGTTGTCATTTCCTTCAATGCTTGGAGAGAGTCTGGAGGGAGAGATATTCATTCTTTGTAAGTAAGTCTCTCAGTACCCAATTTCTCTCCAAGTTGTCCCCTCTCACTCTGGGGAATGAATGGGAGAACAAACCACCTACCCCTCCCCTAAGCCAACATTTTGCCCAAAGGGAGAACTAAGTGTAGGCAGTTTCCCAGAAACGTATAATATGATCCGGAAAACCTGGGATGGAGGTTGTTCAGTACCAACATTGAAATATTTGAAAAGTTAATGATACAAAACAACCCAAGAATTGCAACTGACAGAGGACTAACCAGTGCTTTTATCAAAAAGAAAATAGGAAAGTTGAACTTGGAAGGCTTAAAAAAAAACTCCAACAAGTAATCAGGGTGTGGATTGAACTCTGGACCTATCTCCAGAACAGCACCATTCCAAGGCTGTACTCTAAGGAAAGTTGAAGGCAGTCCAGTGCTTTGAATCTTTGAAACCCAGGGTGTTCAGTAATATTAGGATTTCTATCAAAAGACTAAGATTTCCTTATTGCCCAAGAGTATAGGTAAGTTTTCAGGGGCAACAAGGCACTGCTAGAGAATGGCCCTGCATTCATCCACCACTTCTCAAAAGTGCAAACTCTGATATGCTCACTCCCCAACCATGAGGCCTTTCAAGGGGGCAGTGCTGTCACTTCCTCAGTCATTTCTGACACCACCTGTCACCAGGTAGGTTAGGAGAAAAGGTCGCTGTTGATTGAGCATAATTTTTGTCTACTCAGTCTGGAATTTGCTGCAGATTTAGGGCCAGGAAATAATATTATTAACCTTTTTCTCTCGAGGGACCGTTCTTAAACAATAAGAAAAATTTCAAACAAAATAACAGAAAATGTTTGGAAATAACAGAAGGGAGTTTTCTCCACCAAAACAGCCAAAATGAAAAAGAACGTTGCTTTCACTACTTGAAAAATGGGATTGTTGCTGTTACAATTCTCTCCTCCTTTTCTGTTGATTGTTGGTGCTTCCTGAGAGGATTGTTGCCAGTTTTTGGGGCCGTTTCGCCTGTCACTGCTACCCCTTGGAAGGCCTCAATGATGCTTGATGTTAGCTCCTACAAGCTAAATTATGTACACATGTAATACTTACCTGTCTGATATCTGTCTATCATCTGGATCACTCTCATCACTGCTGTATTTCCTTCTACTCCTCTTTTCATGCCTCTCCGATGTTCTACTGCGTTCTCTATCCTTACTGTGCCTACGATGCCTACCACGCCCATCATCTCTCTCACGGCTCCAGTCCCTTTTACGATGCCTCCTATGCCTGTCCTGATCCCAGTCTCTCTCGCGTGATCTGTCTCGGCTCATATCTCTGTGTCTGCTTCTCTGATCTCGTCTCCAGTCTCTCTCAGATCGTTCAGATCCCCAGCCATTGCGAGGAGTACGACCTGGAGAAAGTTCATCTCTGTGGCTGAATTCATTGCCTGGATTGTGATACACATGCAGGAAGTTACAGTTCTTGCCTCGAGGGCATCGGTTTCTTTCAAAGAGACCTGCAAAAAACACAAAAAAAGTGATAAGAAGTGATGCCTACCCTGGGTGCCTGAAGTGTTTTTTTTCTCGCATGCAGCTGAATGGTTTGGTGTCAGTCAAAGGCTGACAGATCTTTGGTGAAAGGCTGAAGTCACAAGTGGCAAAGCCGCAAAAAAACTTTTCGCTTTTTGCGCAGGTCACTATAAAGGCTTGACCGCAACCAGAAATTGCTCATGAAAAGTCTCTGGCACCCAGGGTAAGTAAAACAAAATTGGTGAAATTATGGGATAGGCTGGTATGTCTAGAGAGAACAAAAAATAAGCCTGGATCGTAATGTTTTAGAAGGATTTGTATGGAGTCATCAGAGCATAACAGATAGTACTTTTATCTCCCTGCCAATTTGCACTAACAGGCTCATTTTTGGCAAGTGAACATATTTCAGCTTGTTCTTTCTGGATATGCCAACCTATCCTATAACTTAACAATTCTGAATTTTTGTGAAGTCACACTTCTCTTTTCTAAAGGAGTAATAAAGCGTAAGACAAAGCCATTCTTAGAAGACAATTCTAGCCCTCTTGCAACCAAATTTTCTGGCCACTATACATGTATATAGCTACTTATTATGAGGAACATTTGAATACAAGGTCAAGCGAATGAATGGTGAAGGAATGGAAGAAAAGGAAAGAAGTCAATGGCTAAGGATTGAATCTTGACTCCTCAGCTTTTAAAAAATAAACAATCACTCAGGCAAGAAAATGTGGCAGTAAAGGGGAAGTCATCAATTAATATCTATTTGAGTTATGGAAATGAGAGTTTAAACAGCAGTACATACCAGGTGAGTACGGCTTACTATTATTTTAACAACCGGATAGGAAATTCATGTGTCAGGGAGAACCAGACATACCACAAATTGCTGACTTCCACTTTGTTACTGGAGAGTATTCACAAGATAGCTGCTTTGATGCATACCAGCGAGCATTAAACATTGCAAAGGCTTTAGCGCACTCCTCTTCACTATCAAACAAATAAAAATGACAAGTTTAGAATCTTCATATGAACTTTCCATGGCCCTCACATAAATTCAATGACTTTTCATGCCTGAAATTGACAATCTCAAGATGCACAACCTTCCAGGTTTTTTCTAAGACCATATGAATCTGACAACAATAGGAGGCATTTACCTGCTAAACTGCACGTAAACATTCCCTCTTAAGTGTGGCTCATGATTGCAACAAACCTGAAATAACCAATAAAAAAATTTAATGACCAATATTATTAATCTAACTTGAAACAGCTTTACTTCTCAAAACAGTAAAATGCATGCTCTATTAATTTGTTTTAGGCTGTTTTGTTACATTAAGTTCTGATTTATAACCTAGAAGTATCTTTCAATTTTCATTTTACTGTTTTTACAATAAATATTAAATGTGATTAAAATGTTCCGTGTACAGTAAAAACTTTTTTTTCCTTACTCCCGGCTATTTTCTTTGAGCTTTCGATAACTCAAACATTTTTGATTTCCCTTGAAGGTTTGAGTTATAGAGTGTTTTCACATGACATCACGGCGGCCATATTGATGTCCCAAAACAATGAAATGGCAGCCATGTTGGTGTCCCAAACCAATACTGTGGGAGTTGAACTCTTTTCTTATGTAAACGCTTTCTTTTGTTTCAATAAATTTGCATAGATGCTGGCCACGTGAGTGAAAACGCTCTACTGGGAGTTGGCTGTATTTAGTGGAGCTGAACCCAATGATGGAATTGCACAAAGTTTAGACAACCTAGGCTACTGATGATCAGTTATGACACACAGATAATCATTTTCAGTAAAAAAAATTTGCAGTCTGTCCCCTTCAAATTATTTTTTCATTTATTTAAAACAATATTCTTTACCTTGAACTGCACAACAGTTCCAGCCTTCCTAAATTCTGGCAGAGTATCTTCATAAAACTGCTTGAAATTTTCATAGGCTTCTTTGTCATCATACTTAACAAAGAAAAAGAAAAGAAGAAATTACTATGTTTACTCTTAGTAGAGTTTGAAGAGTTGAATTTTGTTTGGTAGGTGATTTTTCATAGCCATAAAATCGAATTTTTAAGAAAAGGACACGTCAGACTTGGGCCATCGAGTCAGTATATAATCAGTGGCAATACATACCTCAAGGCTAGTGTCCTGATCTGCCTCATCTAACATGGACTGAGACAGTCGAATGTCATTATACATGCCTGGAATCATTAATGTCACACTTGACGGGGGGCGTGGATGTTGTCTTGAACACCTATGGTACATGTAAGCAAATATTAGTTGCACAGGATGTTGATTATAGGGTTTTCATTAAGGGACAGGGGCGGGGGGTGCAGATTCCCCTACCTATGAGGAACATGATCTCTAACTACTTCCAAAGAATAACAGAAGGAAAATAGAACCAAAGGAAATGCCTAGTTGTTTGATTACATGCCTTGCTGTGGTTGAAATCTTAGTAACATCCCTGTGATCACTTACAATATTTAATTGGCACATTCTTTAGCTGGCGCTGGGTACAGTTTTTGCTTCAAGCTGTTTCAAGTATACAATGTTTCATTTATTTAATCAGGCACTTATACTTTGAAGACATAAATTTTGGTATGTGTGAGTCATTCATTTACATAAGGAAGTCAAAATGTTGGTCACCTTTCTCCAAACCTACAGGCTCCTGTTTTCAAGTAAAATGAACAATTCACTGTGTCCTGCATAAAGGAAAAGGCAAAATTATTAACTGTAGTCATAATTAACACAAATATTCATTTATTTTACAGTTTTTTGAGCAATACACCTGTAGATCTGTAATCTGAAAAAAGATAACATCATTTTGTTAACAATGGGTTAACAAAGTTACTCACTTGGGTCTAACAAAATTATGAAAACTATAGAGGGTATTAATGGAGGTCATGCTCCCCCTTTCACACACAAAGGGGAAAAGTAAGTGGGTGTTACGAAAACTAAGACCCTTGAAAACTAAAACCTAAGACCTAAGACCCGTCTTAGTTTTCGAAGACCCCTAAAATCAAATCCATCGAAATATGAAGTCAAATTGTAATCGAAATAGGTCTAATCTGTCAAATTATCTTCTGTCCGATTCTTTCTACCAAGTTTTAGGTCGAATTTAACGGTAAATTTGAATGGTTCTATTTCGGGAAGCTGTATGTATTTACCTGCTCTGTGCCATAAGATTTTTTGCTGGTTGAGGGGGCCAAAGGATTATGCCAGGCTTCTTCACTATGCTGAAATAAGATATTTTCAGTATTAATAATAATAATGATCTGATCTCCTTTGATTCTTCCAAGTAATAAATTTTTTATATATTTAAACATATAGCCTGCAATGTAAGTGTGTTTTGGGGGGCAGGCAAAAACTGCTTAATATTTAAGTTCATATTTTTGTGGCCCAACATTTGATTTTTGGAATTTAAACTGGTGATTATGTGAGCAGAAGAAAACGTTTGCAATGCAAGCTACTACTTACTAAGTGTAGAGTTCACTAGTTAAAAATGATAACGATGTGTATGATGGGAGCTATGATGGTGACAGTGAGGGTGTTATATTGATGAAAATGATGAATGGATGGTGATAAGATGTCAATAAATATATATTATGGTGACAACGTTTTGTTGTGATGGTGATGACAAACAAACTACTCAGGATTTTAAACTGTATGAATGCCACATTTTCATAATAACATCTTTATCATTACTATTATTTCACTGGGTCAATTCACACTTGCTTTGAGACTTAAATTGTACAACAAGGCTGAGTTGTTCAAAGCTGGGTTAAGATAACCCTGGGTTAGTGTAAGATTTGAATTCAGATTTGAAAGCTTAAAAAGCATTTCAGTTTTAATTCTTTTTGTCTACAAGTTGATGATAGGAAGCTCTAAAAATTACAGAGAAAATTATCAGAGAAAATGCTTTTGAACATAAGAAAAAGAAACCTGGGTTGAATTTAACCCCGGTTTAAGCACTAATCGGCCTTTGAACAACTGAGCCCTGGCTATTTCATCACATAGTAAGTTCTTATTATCAATGACCCAAAATTGACCCTTTAAGTTTCAAGAGTGACTAACATCAATTTCCTCCTAACAGTATGAGAATTAATAAAACTATAAAAGTAACACCAAAGGAAAAATGCTCTGATCTTTTATCAAATTCTCCCAACTTATTCTGTAAGGAAATGTATAGAGACCAGTTGGAAGAATTTGTATGCAGATACTGGGGCTTAAAAGGTTAATGTTATCATCCGAGTTGCAGACAGGTACAGTACCTCAGAAGTTGATGGTTTGTCCAATTCCCTGAATAAGCGTTCCTATTGAAATGAACAGTCCATACATGGCTTGAGGTAACGTTAAGATTTTAAAAATCATAGAGAGAAATTTTGCTATCATCTAAACTGAGAGAAGGCAGATTAGCTACACAACCTTACTATTAATTTGCAATCTTAAAAAACTGACAAAAAGAATTACAACAACAAGCTAATTACCCAAGTACTTAATGAGTTGAAAGTCAAAGTGTCTGCTTTGAAAGCACATGCAATGGTTTGTTTCTAGAGAAAGTGTGGTACATTGGGTGGGAAGTGAAAAATTGAAGTTAAAACTTTAACTAGCTTGAAATAATCTTGACCTTGATGTAGCATTCTGATGTTTTTTTTTCTCTAATTCCAACCACAAATAACAGAAAGCTCACCAGTAATCAAACTTCTATGTAGCATAAAATGTATGCAATACATATCTGTAAATATTATTAAAAATAATATACCGTAATTTAAATGACTTACAGTCAAGTACCCTGTAATTTTTTTGTTTGTTTCTCTTCAAACAACTTAGATTTACATAACAATAATCATCGTAGTTAATTTTGTTGGTTATTTATGTTCACTCAGAAATGGGCATGATAAAATGTATAAAGAGATTGTCAGGGGTTTGAAGGGCCATTTTAAGCCATAACCATCCTAGAGGCAGTCGCCTTGGTCAGGAGATGCAGTGCACTGAAAGTTTTCAAGCAAAGGCTTTTTCTTTCATCTTGCTCTTCCTCCCAACTAAACTGACTGTCCCTGGATCTCCCAGAATCAGCTCTAACAAATGAAAAGGACAAACAAACAAGCAAACAACCCAAACTTTCTACTCATCATCCAGCTGTAGAGAACAAGAAATAAAGGGGCAACATCACGAGGATATTGCTATTTTATAGGTCAATTCTGTGAAACGTCATTACATCATTTTCAAGTTTTAATCGATCTCCATCCTTGTCAGCCTTTGTAACAGATGACAGTAACAGCTTGCTTAAATATAGTCGTAAATAACAAACCGTGACCATTATTTTTGGAATTCAATTGATGCACTTAAAGTTTAAGCTATTTGAAAAGATAGCAAATACATGTAGCATAACAAAGGCCCTTTAAGTTACTGGTACATACTAAGGAGTATTTAGATGGTACATGTACATTAGCTTTATCTAAATGGAGTTCATTCTTATAAAAGATACAGAAACGTCTTTGATGCAATGGAGCCCATGTTTCAAGGACGCAGACTGTTGTTTGAAGTTCACTGATGTTGTTTCATGTTCGTTAAGGATTATCAGAAGTTCCTTGTAATAATTAACTTACAATAATATATTGTTCAAAAATATCAAAAGTATTTTAAAGTATTTTCAGTCAGTAATAAAGATAACACACATCTGTTTTGTATACATGGAAATATAGCAAGAGAGACAAAACTCAAGTTATGTCAATTAAAGAGCATGTGCTACACAAATATAAAAGACAATGAAAGAAAATATACATAACTGTACATATCTATAACAAAACTTTTAACACTAAGATCTGCAGAACATACAACTGTACAAAAGACTGAAGCCTTGCTCCTTTTTATGTCTTAACACTGCTGCCTCTGTAAGTTTTGGTTTCAAGTAAGTTTCTTAATATTATGTAACAAAAACTGGTTATCTTATCTTGAGAGGTAACTTAATTAGTTGGGATACAGGATTTTTTCAATGAATATTCAACTCCATCAACAATGACATCACCTCTTTCTCTTTGATGGCTTTTTGTTTTTGTTCTTCTTTTTCTTTTTCACGTCTCTGTTCTTCTTCCCATTCTCTTTTAATTCTCTCCTGCAACAAACAAAAAATTTAATATCAGCTCTTGAAGCCCTTAAATCAGCATTCATAATTATTGCCCATACTGTCTTTCAAGGCATTACCTCAATCTTTGGCAATTTTGTCATTACCAGGATTACACCTGCGCTCCCGCTGATCAACAGCCTCTTACTTAAGGTTACAAGTACATGCACTACCTCTTGTTCCAACTTTTCTTTCAATTTTCTTTCCTCATCTTCTCTTTTCTTTCTGAATCTCTCTTGAGCAATGGCTTCCCTCTCCAGCCACAAACGATGTTGAGTTTTTCTGGAAAAAAATTCAATAAGCAAGCAGTTTGCTTTAAAATGCAGATGACTTAAATGTGCTGAAGTAATAAAAGGATTACCCTATATGCCTTTTAAAATATTGCTGAACTTGAAAATGCACTTCAGTAATGAAAACTGTTTGATAGGATCATGGAAAATCCATTTCAAGAAAATAAATAAGAGTTTTAATGAAGGAGTAAAATGTTTTTAACTGCCATTTCTAATTCATGGAACCCACGGAACCCACAGAACCCTAAATAAAGCAATTTTTAAGTCTATTCATACACTAACTATCGCAGTAGAAAAAGTCTAGTTTTTAGTCACAGAGGTGCAAAGAGATGCGGAAAGTGGAAGAGACGCAGAAAAGTCAAAAGAAGAAAGTGAGTAGCACGCTTGACCCGATGAATGTTCTGCTTGACTCAGATTCTACATTCTTATGTACGATCTGATTTGTTTCACCCTGCGGGAGTCTATTTGTGTGTAATGAACAACCTTCACACAGTGAGCAGAGCCTCCTTTTCTCAGGTACACCAAAATCCAGCAAGAGAATGAGAGAATCTGCTGGTAGGGTGGATGTGTTTACTTCAGCTCCCTAGATTTGCAGCCAACCGACTTCACTCTTTATGACTTTGCCTGCTCTCATTTCTGTCTCTCTGACGAGTATTGGTCACTAAGGATGAACTGAATTGTATCACAGGCTACTTCTTTCAGAAACTTTTTTTCGAGATTCTAAAAATGCATTTGACTATACTGCCTATTGCTGACTCAGTATCTTTTTCAAAATGATGACTGTGACCAGTGACCATTTTTGTATGAAACAACAAATCAATAAAATAGATACAGCGACATCTGCATACCCTGGGGAGGCCTTTTAAAATAATATCAGGTAGGTATTTTCTGTTTTTAGTACATTAGAGGGGATCCTGTACTCGTAGGTTCTGTATGTTCTCTTGGTTACACAAATTAGATACACCAGTTTTTAACTATGTCTAACTTAAAAGCTTTTTAAAATTTATAATGTATTTTAGATTTTGTACGATTGGGGATTGACAGGTTTCATCACATTCCATCTTGAATCAAATTCCTGATGATTGATGTACAGTATCGTCACAAGTTTTTATTAAAATTTTTATGCACCTTTCTTCTTCCTCTTCCAGTAATCTTTTCTTTTCAGCTCCTTCCTTTACCTCTAATTTGGCCCTGGTAAAAACAAAGTGCATTGATGACAAAAGCCTTCTACAAAAAAATTATACAATTAACTTCTGACTCTTGAGGCTTAAGCCTCAAAGACAGGACAAATTATTTCATGCAATTTCATTCATACTGCACAAACTGTACATACATTACCAATACCCACTGTTCCTGCAAAAGCTGAACATACAACAAAATTTATATCAATATAGAAACCTTTTCAAAGAATTATAAAACATCTGTGGAAAATAATAAGTGGACCGTCTGCTTATTTGTTATCATTTTTTTCTGTTGATAAGCTATAACTTCAACCATTCCATCTAGACTGTGAAAAGCTGTAGCTGTAGGGGACCTCCTTAGAGCAACACACATGCATGACTCTCATCCTTACAATGCCTATTACATACATCTACTGCAACAAAGGCAACAACAAGCAACAAAAGATAATAGGATCAAATCTAGGGTCTCATGGCAATTTGGCCAAATGATTAATGACTTACTTCAAGATGGGGTCGTTCTCTATTCTCCACTTTTCTGTAGGAATAAAACAAAAACAAAGAAAGCAGGTGAATTTTACAGTGTGACCAAGAAAACCCTGAACACTTGAAATATCTCAGGAATGTTATTGTCTTGCAAGAGAAAGTCCAATTAGGAGTGAGAAAACTAAACTGCAAACATGAACGTTAATTACTTTGTGGTTTTGTGGCCAGTTCACATGTCCTGATCTTTGCTGTGATTGGTCATAACACAATAAACATTCCTGAGATTTTTTTAGTGTTCATGGTTTTCCCAGTTGCACTATAAGCTCACTAAATGAATTTAAAAGATGTGATAAAGATATGATATGTGACAGGACAGGAGGTGGGTAAGGAGTGGGGAGCATATGGAGGAACAGGGAACAGGGGACCCAAAGCACCCACCTCCTGTACATTGCATTCCTGGCTCCTGCCCCTGTTTTCTTAGCTTCTTCCTTTTAGCCCGTAATATAAGTCATTGTTCCATAATTCCCTGTATATCTCATGCTTCTTACCCTTTTACAACTCCCACATCCACTCTTTCCTCTCCCACCTCTGGCCCTCTATTCTCTCTGGGCTCCCACCCCCATCTTCTCCCCAACGGCAGAAAGCTAAGACTTAAGGCCAACAAGGCCTAATTGTCTACCAGTTTTTGCAAGCAATCACTATCCTAAACTAATTAAGCCACCATTAAAGAAGAGAACTTGCGCAGTGCCTGGACACTTAATGAAAAACATTCAATGAAGAAATCTTGCATTGAAGGCTTTGTCAAGGACTTCTTCCACTCCAGAGGTAGAGAGGGAATTTCAATTTCTTCTCATATTAAGTTGATCTGACCTTCCACAGTTTAAATACTAATAATACTAAGTTCTTCACCTTCAATTTCCTCCTGCTCTCTTTTCTTCGCTGCTGCCTGTCTCTTTCGCCGTCGTCTTTCCTTTTTAACGAGCCTCCTAAACTGTTTGTGGCTGAAAATATGCCCACGTATGTGGGTATATAAGCTTATAGCATACAATATTTACTAAAAAAGATAGAAGAGTTCCTTTTGTTTCGAAAAGAATATCAAGATTGGATATGATATCAGTATGCTTGGGTCCAGCTGATCCGATAGCCGAGAGAGCTATGTTCTGTTTCGTTGTACTTTGAAAGTCAAACGTGCAAGATACAAACAATTTGAAAACGACAAAAACAATTTGAAAGGAGGGAACATGAAGATTTAATTTACTAGAAGCAGGTTTATACCTGAGTTTAAGAGGGGCATCAGCTCTTTTAGAATCCTTCGTAACATCTTCTTCTCTGCTTTCGCCTTCCTCAGCCGCCATGTTGGCTAGGAACCAGTTTCCCACGTTCGTTTCCCACAGGTCTTGCCTCGTTGTGGTGTAGATCATCCCCAGGTCTTCCCGGCCTTCAGCTCGTTGACAACAAAAATGGCGTCTTGTTCAACGTTTGTTTTGCAGCAGTGAAAAACGCAAATTTTCCTAGTTTTTCTTTCTGAGGACTTATTTCCTTAAAGGAATTAAGTGAGGAATAGCCATCATGGCTACTATGATAAACGGACAATTGATTTTGGAAGAAGAATATGACGAGAACTACCAGCCTACGGAACAGGGTGAGATATTTGAAAAAAAAATTGTTCAACGTAGGATTAAATTACACAGTGAACAAAAGCGGTGTTTTTCAGACCTTAGATTAATACTAGTTTTTCACGAATATATCATTTTTTGTGTTCAATGGACTGTTGAGGGACCAGTAAGCTTACATATTTATTTGGGGGTCAAATCACTAATTAGTGCTTTGATCTGTAGAAATCAGCTGTGCTTTTAATAGCAATCGCGTTTGTTTTTTGTATGAGGCTTCTGGTGGAATGAGTTTTTTTTATGCTGCAATTATTTCGGTGTGTTTGCATGAAGTATTTTTTTACAGTTTTTTGGTGAGATTTTAACTGCATTCTTATTCAAGGACATATCAAAAATAGGAGGTCAAGTCAATAATTTGCTGGTACACTGTAGCCCTCATGCATATTTACAGTTGTGTGTCCTGGATGAGCAAACTTAAACATGCGTGAGGGCTATTTATAACATAGCGCGCGTGCTTGCCCTATATAAGTCCTATTGAGCCGCTATGAACAAAATCTTTATTTACGCACGCCCGTGCGTAAATAAGATGACGTGAGCCTTTTGTTTTTACCTGGCTGCAAAGTTGTCGTCTTTTAAGCTGCAGTGCACTTTTCCTTCTCTCTAAAATATGGAAGAAACCAGCGAAGAACTGCCTAATTTTTCTAGCGGCATTAACCTTTTAAGTCCCGATCCAATAAGCAGCAAAAATAAAGCCGAATTAAAAAAAACTCGCAAGTTGAGCTTTTCGCAAATTTGTCGAAGACGAGCTGCAGCAAATTTTGGCTGAATGACATTCACTGGGAACAGAACAGACTCCAACTGGTCATCAACAACATTTAAAGGCAAAATCTCCGTTTTTATTGTTGTTTTTAAATTTGTTATGCACTTTGTTATCTCCGTACAATCCGACTTAATAAGCAGGAAGATTTATCTCGCAATATCAACACGAATTACACAAGAAGATAAGCAGGAAGATTTATCTCGCAATATCAACACAAATTACACAAGAAGACATAAATTTATTACTCACAAAAACAACTACTGCCAGGTCTTCTCAACAAGCCCTAATGACCAGCCAATGTTCGTAAATGAATATAAGTTTAAACAAGGATGACAGTCGTCTTCGCTAAAAAATATGTTTTCTGGATTTCGCCGAGCAAAACATAAACATCTTTTCAGCAAATCCAAACCATACTCCACGACTTCTTACGAACATGTTAGAATTTTAACTTTAGGTGAACTTTAAGACTCTTTTACCTTTGTTTCTGCTTAGTTTCCATTGATCGTTAACAATAAAGAAGCAAATTTTCTTTCTCACTTTTACAGAAAGAATATTTTCATTCAAACTAGACGCTTGTGGTGTGTTCGTAATCCGGCAGCCAATAGAACCGTTTGTTATTGTGTCGCGCGTTACGAGAATTTTGCAGTTAATCAAAAAGCAAACATTTTTGTCAGCTATGTTATAAAAGAATTTGCTCATGCTTTTAGCTGTGCGTATATCGAGTTTTGGATGCACTTGGGAAGTTTGGAGAGCACTCAAGAAGCTAGAGTTGCACGAGGCGATAGCCTCGTGCAACTCTTACGCATCTTTCGTGCTCTCCAAACTTCCCGCGTGCATCCATAACTCAATATACGCACGCTAAGCATGAACAAATTCTTAATAGTAGACCCCTTAGCTATATTTTACATTGTATTGTGGATTGTGGAAATACGATATGCTGCTTTATCTACGTCAGTATCTGTGGACAAAATTATTTTTGTGGTTATTGTTTGTAATTTGCTCTTAAATGGAGTCACTTCATACATTACCTGTAATTTTTATCGGTATCCCTTTTTTCTCATTAAGGAAGCCCTGCCAGGGTGGGGGGGGGGGGGTCCCATGTCGCGCGTCTGAATTTTAAAACGTCTCATGTCGGTGTTTGTAAATGCTTGTCAATGATTGTGGGCTTTGCCGTCACTTTTGCAATTTGGCCGAGGGAGGTTGTTTTTTGTCGCGATTTCATTTTATGCACTGTCGCTACTTTTTGGGCCATGTCACTTGTTGGAATTTACCCTGGCAGGGTCCCATTAAGAGTTTTAATGAACAGGTATATCTAATAATAATATGTTGTACCTGTCTGCCTACAGAGGTATTTGAGTATGCACTCTCAATTGGCATAGATCCTTACAAGGAAAGGGATCTCCTGTTTATTGCACGAGAAGGAATTGTAGCTCCCTTACCTCAAGACTGGAAACCTTGGTGAGTTCCAGTGTTCAATGTACCAAGAAGAAGGTCCTTAACTGTACGACAACTAGAAGGGGTTTACTGTAAATATTTTTGGTATACCATATTGAAAGATTTATTCGTTGTAGTATGTTAGATAGGCAGGGTGCTAAGAAAGTCAGTTTTACAGCTTGTCCTTTGGGCAAGCTGTAGTTAGCATGTACAGTATACCAGCCCATAAGTCATTTTAACTAGCCCGGAAAAAAAAATTTTGATGAGCAGATTTGATAATAGTTCTCCTGTAATTTGAATACCCCCAAAAACTTCACTTGCTCATGAGTACCATAAGAACAGAATTTACTTGCCTGATATCAAAATCCACTAGCCCTGGGTTATCGGACACAACTTTCTTTGTACGCTGGATAGGCTTGTATACAATGTAATTATAGAAAAACGTGACATACATGTGTTTATTACTTAGCTGAATAATTTGCCAGCTTTTGATTTTCTCATAAATGTCTTTTTAGTCAAGATTCAACTGGAGAGATTTACTACTTTAACTTCCAAACTGGTGAGAGTGTTTGGGACCATCCTTGTGATGAGTATTACAGAAGCATGGTTCTTGAGGAAAGACGGAGAAGGAGTGCTGCGGGAACATCGTCAAAGAAAGACAATAAGAAGAAGGAGAAAAAAGATGGGACCAAAAAGAACAAGACAATGGATGGGCCATTAAAACAGAAGGTTTGAAAACAGTACAAGTAAAGGGGACTTGGGATAAAGCCCTAAGTGACTTCCAGTAGATTGCTGATTCTGAATCTGTTTCCAAGAAAGTGTATTATATTAGGTCGAAAGTCACTTTGAGCCTTATTCCTTTCACCCCTTCTGGGATGTAGCTAAGGAAAAGCTGAGCAGGCTTCTTTATTAGTCAAAACAGCTTTTTTTTCACAACTTCGCCTTCAAAATTCTCCCATGTCTTTGTTTTACCGGGCATTTTTAGCCAGTGGTAAACTCTTTGTTAGCTGGTGAAATTAGCTGGTAGCTTGCTCTTATCGACATCCCTGTGCATGCCCCTTTCAAATGCTGGAATGCCAAGAAATAAAATTAGAGTGGCTCCATTATATTTCTTGTACATATACAGTTTTGTGTAGCAGTGGGAGCAGGATGATGGTGAATGGTCAGCTTGCAGGGCTTGCAGCCCAACACTGATCACTCACAGGATATTTATAATTTTCTTAGTCATCCAAAGATCAAATCTGCAGCCTTATTTAAACTGGTTCACATGCTGGCAATATTTCTTGTGTGTTTTTTAATTTGTGATATTGTGTTTGATTGATTTGTTATTCTTAAATATTGTGAATTTGCAGAGACTTGGAGGCTTAGCGTGTTTCCACTTTTAAAAAGCAAATAATTTACTTGTATATAATAAAATTACTGTATGTCCCTTTTCAAATTTATCTCTGGTTTCAAATCTTACTGTGTTATCAGATTTTAAAGGCTCAAGAGGAAATGAAAATTAGCCTGCACGTTTATTATTTCAAACCAAAAAAATTAAACCACATCATATAATATTATTACTCTGAAAGCTAGTCCAACAGTGTTTTGTTCATTTGTTGGTTTGTTTGTTTGTTTTTTATCTATTAATTGTTGTTTAATCACACTGATATAAGTTACAAAAAGTAGCAAGTAGAAATTCACACCATGTAAGGGAATCCAAGACAGTCTTGGATACTGGATTCCATGCTGTCAATTTCGAATTCCAGGTACTGGATTCCAGACTAATTTTTTGCTCATGGAATCTGGAATTCAGGAAACTTTTGCTTGTGAAATCTGAAATCTTGGGCTTTGGAATACAGAATACAGCTCAAGGAATCCAGAATCTCATTTAATAACCGTTGGAATCCAGAATCAAAATTCCACTGACATAGTCCATTTTGTTTATTTGTAATGAAGCCTCTTGGTCCTGGCTTGGCACCCCTGAAAGGCGAAGGTTCCTTAGCTCCTTTGGGACGTTCATTGGGAACAAGCTCTCCAGTGGGAGGGACGTTTAGTGGAGGATCTCTTGGCACAGGGCCTATTGGAAGGGGATCTCTTGGAGGAACATCAAGTTCTTTGGGGAAGGGTCCTCTTAACGGAAGCTTGGGTACAGGTTCAATGGGTGGTATTGGATCTGGAAGTCGGTTTCCAACTGCAGGAAAAAGTAAAGATCCCTTTCAAAATGCTCCTCTTGGTGGTATCAAAGACTCACCTGAGGTAAGTAAAATGCTTTTGTTACTCTCTCGTTTCTGTTTATATTCTAAGGGCGTGTTCAATTGACTGTTTTCTGGAATAAGAATAGATGGGATAAAGTCTAGAAATCACTTATTTTGACATTCAGTGCATTGCAATGGAGACATTTAGAATGACATTTACGGCAAATGGCAAATGTCAGATTGAAGTTGAGAATTTCTCAAAATAAAAAATGTGCAGCAAAGAACAGCCCAAAACAATAAATTGTCAAAGACAAAACTGACTTGAAGCTACTAATTTTGGGGTAGAAGTAACGAACAGTATAAAAACTAAAGTTAAGGAAAAACTTGGTCATGTGGCTCAAAGTCACATTTTGATGTTTGCCATAAACATAACTCGAAATCTCTGTAACTAATATCTAGAAATCTGCTTGAAATAAAATTTTCGCTGTATGCAGCATCTAAGTGTCCAAAAATTATGGCACAAGAAATTTGCAACAAAACTTTTCCATATCTCATTCCAGAATACGATCAATCAAATGCACACTAAGTATACTGTTAGATTCTTCTTCGATTTTCTTACATTTTATGCATTTTTGAAATGTCCATTGTCATTCAGTTTTACGTAGTAAAAAATTGTTTCCTGTAATTCTGAAATGTTTTTAATGTTTTTAATTTTTGCGTCATTACCATGAAGCGATGGTCATCTGACAAAGAGAGGTTTGGTGGAGGTCTCAATGATGCTACTGGGACAATAACATTGAGTACTGGGTTAGGAGACAACATCAATTTAAACCTCATGCCTGATTTCTCAGATGATGATGAAAAGGGACATGAGGTATATTAATCATTATAGTCATATTAAATTATTTATTTGTAATCTATCGTCATATTTTAAACTTACTTATAATCTACTCAATCTACTTGTATCTTGACCTACATGTATGTTTATACATTTCTTTGTTTCTTTGAAATGTAGGACCCATTCAATAATATGAGCTGAAACTCAATAAGTTTTTTTGATCACCAGAATCCATTATTCCGTTTGGAAAATCAAATGGTTTGCACCATCTATTTAAGAAGCTTCTGAAAGTATGGGCTGTCGTGTAGGGTGATAAGATTATTTTTACTACTCCTCTCAATTACTCCAGCTGATTTGGATATATTTTGAACCTGGTCCTACAGTGTATGCCCACAATGTCAAATTTCATGGTTAGATGTTTATGCTCGAGATTTTCAACCATGTGGTTTGAGAGGCTGTCATTAAGAGCCAGGGACTGGGGATTTCCCCTGGCTACTGTAAGCATGGCCCCTAGATACTTTCATATTAAAATAGAAGAAAAATAAAACACAAAAATTTCTAGCTGTTTGCTTCCCTAGCCTACTTGTTGTATTTACCCGGCAACTTGAAATCTTAGTGACATATTTCCTGGGTTTGTGTAAGATAATGGTAAGCACTCCTTTTTACCTGTTTCTGTTAATTGTTCCTGTCCCCCATTAACTTGTTTTTTTTTGCAGAGTGACTTTGGAAGGCCAACCATTGATTTGGGTGTGCATGATATTGGAAACCTTGGTTATGAGGTGTGTCACACTTCTGATTTTCAAGATAATGATAGTGTGACTATTCAAACTGGGACACGTGGAAGAAGATTGTCCAATCACGATCATTTCTGAAAACAAAAGATTCTCAAGTTTTTTGGCAAACGGACCAATAAAATTCAAGTATTCAACTATGCAATTGTTGAAAACTTTAAAACCGTTTGAACTAACCTGACCTCTTAGGAAACAGTCTTCAAATCTATGAACATTATTGGTCCGTTTGCCTAAAACCTTGAGAATCTTTTGTTTTCAGAAATCATTGTGATTGGGCAATCTTCTTCCAAGTGTCCCAGTTTGACTTTGAGTAGTCGCACTGTAACTAAATGTACAATACCTTCCATGGTTTCAACTTTGTCTTTTGCTTTTGATAATTTTCAAACCTTTTTTATATCTTGATTTTCTTTTGACTTTCAAGCACTATTCCTCCTACAATTTTAATATGGACGAAATATACCTTTTTATTTTGTAGGAATCAGATTATGAGGAAACTTCCAATCTCAATGCACCAGCTACTCCATCCATGAGTGATGTAGATGATGGAGAAGAAGTTGTAAGTCATAGTCTTTATTATAAATTTCAAGGGAAATTAGTTTACCCTGAAAAGCGCTTTACTGTTCTAATCACAAATAATGAAGACGATTAAATGGAAGGTGCAGAGATTGGGCTAGGAAAGAGTTTGCTAGCCTGTTGGCTGAAATATATCAGGAATTGTGGCACAGACTGAGCCCATCTAAAATGATGATGATGATGAAATCAAAGGTGACCCTCATTGATGACTGAAAAATCTATAAATGAATCACAACTTTTAGAGACTTCACCATAAACTTTGTTATTATACATTGTTACTCACTATCTGTCATCTTTATAAAGCTAATTTCACTTCCACAGTAAGATTTTATTTCAACATGGGCTTGAAGTAGTCATGATTAAGTAATGGCAGTTAAATGACAGTATCTCAGAATAATAACTGTGTGACTTTAAATAACCCAGTAAAGTTGATTTATGACTAAGATGGCCAGCGATACTTTTCTAAATTTGAAAAACAGTACTATTAAACACAACTTTTATTGGTCACCTTTAACAGTTATTGAAGGAGTCTGTGCATACTGTAGCATATAGAAACAGCAGTATTTTCACTCTCTCTTGATCCATGCACAGGACTTTGGTATCAACAGGACGTTGTCAGATAGGCTGGAAGGAATGAGTGCTGAGCTTTTGACTCCAGCACACAGTGCAACAAGGGCTGAGGTAAAGGAAAACATATACATGTATCAGGATGATTAATAGTTCTGTCTGTGTGTCCATCTTCCCTACTAGACTGTTCAGTCTCAGTCTCAGTCTCAGTTCAGTCTCCTATTTTCCATAAGATCGCCCTGGCGCCAGTTGTTCAAAGGGTGGATAGCGCTATCCACTGAATAAATCACTATCCACTGGAAAGATTGGTTTCCCTAATACTTATCCAATGGATAGCAATTTATTCAATGGATAGCACTATTGATCTCTTAAACAACTGGGTCCAGCTAGAACACTGGAAAGTACTTTCTGTTATGGGTGGCCATTTTGGTTACAACTTACGAAGTGGATGGGTGTCGGTTTTTATAGCCTTGTGGGGAGGGGAAAAAGAAACATTTTTCTCACCTTCTCCCAAACTGTCCACCGTTGTCCTAAGTTGATTTGATACTCATCCTTAGGTTAGGCATGGTACATTTGAAACCAAGATGGCTGCCCATAAGAGAAATGTAAAGAGGGGTAAAGGAACACACAAACCAAAGGGCCAAATGGCTGGAGCTTAGCCCAGTTTCCTTAGCATGAATCAATGAGTATTGCTACTCCCTCCTGGATGGGAGGCTAGTCCATCGCAGGGTTACCCCCCAGCAGTATGTCTCCAGTACCCATTTATACACCTGGGTGAAGAGAGACAAAGTGGAGTAAAGTTACTTGTCTAAGGAATTAACATGACGGATGAGGCTTGAACCCTGGACCTCCAGATCTGGAGTTCAAGGTGTTAACTGCTCGGCCACACATGCCTCCACATAAGAGTGCTCAATTTTGATAATCTTACAGAAAAATAGTGGATGTGAACAGCCCTACTTCCTGACTATCTTTGTCTTGGTTTTACCTGAATAACTGTCTTAAGCAGTAATAAGCTGATTGAAATACATACTCAAGGAATGAGGCTTAGAGATGGTTTTACTCAGTGTGAATAATTTATTGTTTTTTGTTTGTTTTTTGGGTCAGTTTAGGTTTTTGGAAAACTGTCCACCTACCCCTCCCCTAAGCCATCATTTTGCCTTAAGTGAGAAGTAAGTGTTAATGTTAGCTTAGGGGAGGGGTAGGTGGGCAGTTTCCCAGAAACCTAACTTGATCCCGTTTTTCTCTCTTTTTTTTTCGCTGCTAGGGCGGTGGTGTTGTGAGTGGTATAAAAAGTAATAACGTCTTGCTTCAAGATTCCAATAATTCTAGGTGAGTGAGCTTTTGGCCAAGTCTTTCATTCACTGTGTGATGTTACAGCCTGCATACAATGCGCGTGTCTTCTATTTCCTTTGTTTCATGCAGAAAAGGAGTTGTACACATAGAACCTTTATACAAACACTGTCCGACCTAAGATTGTAACTATGAAGAAACTCCTAGGCAATTGAAACTTACCTCTTCTGAGCCTTTTTACTTGAACTAATAATTTAATATTAATTTAAGTTTATTTATACCACAATTAAAGAATGGAATTAGATTTTTAAACTAATCACAAAGTTGTAAATCCATAAAATGCTCTCTTGTCAAACTTCTCTAATATGTGTTGATTCTTTTAATGTATTCTGTTTTTAATAACAGAGAAATTGGTGCCAAAGCAGACAAGAATGAAGATGAGCGAGTCCAGAGAGCTAAGTTACAGGCAGAGGCTGCAGAAAGGTCATTACCCATAATTTTATCATATCCAATAAGGGACAAAGCACTGACAATGAAAATAAGTCTGGCTGCCTTGAAAGCGTAAATTACTTGCATGGTTTCAGTTAATATGTTCATCTTTAGCCTTAAAAAGCTAGCCTGCATCGCTGGCAGGATTGTTATTTTGCGCGAGCAAAGTTTTAGCCGAGGAACTGTAAAGCCTTGCAGTTAATGGGGATAAGGCGCTTTGAAATCTTGGCATTTGCGCGTGTGATAGCAAAAGCAATTCCTCCAGCTACACGGGCCATAAAAAGCTAAAACCATCTTGTACAGCATAATAAACAGTACCACAGTAAATTACTACTCAGCCTATAGCTGTCATTTGAATTGGTCATACTTTAGGATTTAACCCACAGACTCAAAAGTTAGAATCATGTTGTACAAAAAACCTTGGGACACGAAAATTTTCCGGGAGTTTGTTTTGCGGATTGGCGATTTTTGTGTTTAGTGGGAACTAATTTTTGAGATTAGGACAGAATGGATTCTTTTGCTGGGGAACTAACTAGTGGCTATGTTTTGAAAGTTCACGTTTTAGAATCTCAACTACATTCAGAAGCTAGAACCACCTTTTACAGCATAATAAACAGTACCACCTGAACGTACTGCTCAGTAGACTTCATTTGACTGGTCACACTTTAGGTTTTATCCATTTAGATAAGGGGCCTCTAGGATTGAAGGAATCAAACTTAAGCCTAATGGCTGATTTCTCTGTTTTTCCTTTTTCTTTGTGCTAAAACAGAAGAGCGACACAACAGAAGGGACAGGAAGCAGCTCAAACACAAGAACAAGAAAGGTGATGCTTGAAGTACTGATTGCAAACCGTGTTTTGTTTTGTTGTTGTACAACTATACCTGTATCACGTGCCCGGGGGGGGCACTTGGGTATTTTTTGGGTGGGTATGTGCCGCCCGGGACTCCAAATTGGCACCCCGTTCTAAAAAAAAATTCTCCTAAAATTGATACCCCGTTCTAGAATTCGCCCTAAAACTGATACCCCGTTCTAAAAATGGGCCAATTTTTTATACTCCGTTCTAAGGTGCAAAGAGTACAACAGTTTGCTTGTTAACGCATTGAACCATATTTTTAAACGTAATCTGACCTTGAATAATTTCAAATGGCTGCTTACAAAACTGGAGCTTTCGTGCATTCGAAATATTATACCCCGTTCTAGAAAACGCCTCTGAAATGGATACCCCATTCTAAATTAGGAGCTTCAAAATCACGACCCCGTTGGGCGGCACATACCCATATAGGTAATGTATAGAAGTACCCCCCCCCCCCCCGGGATCACGTGCAACCTCAAACTGAATTTATAAAGAGAGCTTTTTCTTTTGAAATATCATCCTCCTAGGTTCTCTCGCATAAGGGATAAATAATTCATCTTTTCAAACTACAAGAGAGCTATCATCTTGTCGAGCCCTAACATGCCTATTATACAATATGGACCAGGGGCATCGCAGCGTTAGGGTGGATTTCCACTGTCGCGTAATAGACCTTTTTACCGATACGGCGGCCATATTGAATTAATTCGATTTAAGGAGTATTATGGGATGCCCAGGGGGCATGAGCACATTTCGTTTGTATTTTCGAGTGCTTTTCGGGACATTTTTTCGTAAAGTTTTCTTAAAATAAGATTGTAATGGGAAAAAAGATCCTTGTGCCGTGTTTGGATGTAATAATGATCGCCTTTTTCCCGAGAAATATACAGTGAAAGACCATATTTCTAATACTATACTAGAAAAAGGCGATCATTATTACATCCAAACATGGTACAAGGATCTTTTTAATCTCATTAGTGCTCCTGATAATTTCATTTTTAATAATTTACAAGTATGTAAATTGCACTTGTAAAAGTTTCATTAAATTGACCCCAGTATTATCTTCCAATTCCAATGCCACATTGGAACTCTTAGTAATGGGGCTTTGTCACACAATTTGCTATCTTTTTAGAAAGATAAGACGTGTCTTCGCATCAATTGAATTCCAAAAAATAATAGTCCAGTTTTGTTATTAAGACTATAATTAGACATTGCCGAGAACTGTTTCCTGTCACCTGTTGCTACGGATTATAATTGTGATAAGAATGGACATGGATTGGCGGCCTGTGAGCGAGCTCTCCGGGGCGCTGAACCTTAAAAAGTTCAAATTTTTTCATGTTTTACTGCTTTGTCCTGCTAAACTCCCCAAGAAATTATTATGGTTAGTGGTCCCTGCTGAAATTTGTTTGATATCTTCTTCACAACTCTTAAGGAGGATTTTGTTTATGAGTAAAGGAACTAATGACTTTAGCATGGCATTCAACTAAAACATCCTCGTGATATAGCTTCTTTAATTCTTAGTGCTTGGCTCCGTGTTTTAACAGTTTAAATCGTCATTCTGTGGGTTAGCAAGTCTGTTTCCAACCTTTAAGTTACTAACTCAAGCAGGCAGTTAGTTCGTTACTCACTGCAGTCAGATAATAGGGAAGCTGAAGCACCCACCACGACGGCGATAGCAACGAAAATGTCAAAAAGCCCAAATGGTTCACGAGCAAAACAACCGCTCTGCACGTGCATCACACTTCACACTTTTTGGTACATTTCTGTCAAGTCCATTGCACAACTACCACGTGAAGCTTCCTAATCCGACGAGTTTTATGGGGGACGTTAAAACACGACGAAGAATTTTCGTTTTTTAACATGGATACAGTCCAAACCAGTCTACAAGCGTTCAACTCTCGGAAAAATTCGCCTACATTTGACAAATTGAGTAAGGTTAAGTAAACACGATGAGGTTTTAAAAAACGAAAATTCGTTTTGTTATGCTGACGTTTTCACTGCCCTTGTCGTTGTGGTTAAGGGTTAAGCTGGCTAGTGTTTGTTTATTTGTCAGTAAGTCTTCTATCAGTCCGAGAGTCAATCGGCAGCTATCCATTCCTTTCTCAGCCAGGAATCCATTCAGTCCTCATCCTGAGAGTTAAACGAAACCTCTCGTTTATTTTTACCCGCAGACTCGCTAAAGAAGCAGCTAAAACCATCGAAGACATGAGAAAAGCTACAGAGAAGGAACTGAACGAAGCCAAGGAGAAACTCGAAAGGGAGAAAGAAGATGCGCTGGAGAAGCTGAAAGAGCAGTATCAAAAAGAACAGGATAACGAGGAAGAACGTCTGAGAAAAGAACACGATGCTGTCATGAAAACACTCGGCGAAAAAGCCAGGGAAGACGCTTTAGAAGAGGAGGCTATGCTGCAAGAAGGCAAACAAGATGCCATGAGAAAACTAAAGCAGCAGATTCAGCGGGAGCAAGACGAAGAAGAGGCTGCTTTGAGGAAGAAAAAGGACGAGGCTTTAGATCTGATCAGAGAAGAACTTCAGGTATGGGCTGTCTTTTGTTAGTTTATTATTATGTTTTTTCTCCCTCCCCTTAAAGCTTCCTGGATTTTTTTTAAAGCTGTGGTTTTGTGAGCAGTTCTTTTACCAAGCCAGGTTCTTGTAATCACAAGAGGAATATAACGTTACCTGCTGTGGCCAAAACTTTAAAAGCATATGAAGTACTTCCATTTACACGGGTTCTCACAATAGAGGATTAAAACTTGAGGCGCTTTCCAAAAGTCAGAACTGGCCTGCCGGACCATGGCAGGACCAGTCAATGACAATAAAATAGGCTTTTTCCAAGAGTTTTTGCTTAAAAACCATCTCCTACGTGCTTGCTGTTTTAGGATTTGACTTATCTGCCTGCCGGGATAGTTTTGATTTTAAAAAGTGTATTCAGTTTCATAACGGCGTAAATTGTCTGGCCGGTCAGTTCTGACAAATGGTAAGCGCTCTTTAGTATCATTGGCACAAAAATTTAACAATCATTGGACGAAGTTGAACAAAAAGAATAAATAATCTGTTCGCCACTGACAAATCAAGATATTTGGCGATAACCGAGTTCAAAAATTGTTTTATCATTCGATCATCGAGTTTGTTTGCAAGAAGCGATCTGTCATTTTCAAGCAAGACCGATCGCAAGAAGGAGAAAAGCGTGGTTTCATTGACGCATGAGGAGAATATTATTTGCAGCCAAACACAGTTCCGCTTTAGCAGGCCATTATTTGTAGGGAGTTATTTGCTGGTCACGTGGTGGGCTTTCGGCCAATGAAAAGGACGAACAATTTGCATCGAATGATAATATGCTTTTTTTGTATTATTATTTTTTGATTCGCCAAACTGCAGGAACAAGAAGAAGCTGAGAAGGAGTTAATGGCAGATGAAAGAGAAACAGCATTGAAAAATATGAGGGAAAAATTTTCCTCTGACATGGAAGAGGAGAAAAAGAAACTTGCTGAGGAACAAAAGGAAGCTTTGGAAGAACTGCGGGAAAAACTAGAGAAAGAAAAAGAAACGGTAAGTCACTTTAAGGAGCAAGGATTAGAGCAGTGGGTTAGTGCCCGGCCTTTTCGGTACTTTCGTAGCAAGAAATTCTACTTGTCGTGAACTACAGATCGGACGGGACTTGTTTCAGCTCTGATGTGACAAACATCTTGCATACTGCAAGAACTGGAATGTTGATAGGTATAGTCCTCCTCGCAGGTGTTCTTGTCTTGTCACGCGACGCTCTTCCCCAACAAACGGCTGCTCACATTCGAACATGTGAGGAAGGGAGGAGTGTTGCGTGACGAGACAAAAACGGTTGCGAGGGAGACCAGTTGATGGGTGGCTTATCTGCAATGATAGAAATGTGATGGGGAATTTAAGGCCTGGTGAAAGATTTTCCGTTCGTTTTGTCACTTGTTTCCGGCTCATTTCGCAGGCGTTGGAGGAGCAGCAGCAAAATAACGAATATGAGCTCCAGCAGCTGAAAACAGAATTAATAGAGAAACACGAGAAAGAAATGCAGGAATTACAGACCGAGCTTGAGGAAAACCACAACAATGATTTGGCTGCAGCAAGAAAGTCTGCAATGGAGTCCAGAGCCAACTTTACCATGAGCATGGACTCCCTTGATGTTGAGGTCTGGACTCAATATTGTGATTTGCTCAAGAAAAATTTAAATATTAACAGTAATCCCGGAACCAAACGTAATTCATCCACGTTCTTCATGTTCCATGCGTAGCGTGCATGGCAGGCATTGAAAGGGGTGGGGGATTAGGGGGAAGGGAAAAACGGGGGGGGGTCGCACTTTTCGTCTCCTCCCTGTCCCATAGTAACTCACCCACCTTCTTTTTCATGCGTTGGGCGTGTGGCATGCGTTGAAAGGGATGGGGGATTAGGGGAAAGAAAAAAAAGAAGGGGGATCGCACTTTTCTTCTCCTCCCTCTCCAAAAGTAACACACCCACCTTCTTTTTCATGCGTAGCGTGTAGCAGGCGTTGAAAGGTGTTGGGGGTATAGGAAAAGGGAAAGGGGAGAGGGGATCGCGTTTTTCTCCCCTCCCCCTTTTTTATGCCTGCCACGTGGGCTATTTCATGTCCCGCTAAGTATTATTTCCGCGTCTCCGAGTTCTGTTAGGTAAATTGGACTGTCTGAGAGCGTTTCCCTTGTTAACAAGTCATCTGAAGCTTGTTTGGTTTATTGTTGTTTATTAAAGGTTCAGCAGGACTTTGTTAAAAAGAAAAAGGATTTGGAAGCGAAGTACGAAGAACAGTTGGTGAGTAGTCATTATTTTTTCAAATATCTACTAAAACGTTTACGTTCCTGCTCTGAAAAACTTTGACGTTAATATCTCGAAAAAGGAGAGTCAAAGTTTTGAGGTTTTAGTTTGAGATTAAATATTGGTTTAGTTGCAAGTTTGATTACGAGTTTAATTTTGAATCTGAGTTCAAAGTTTCTGTTCGAGACTGAGTCGGAGTATGTTTTTCAATGCTTGTTCATGTTTGAGTAAATTATAAGTCTTATATTTAGTTTTTATCAAAGTTTGAGTCCGTTTTCGAGTTCGATCCGTTTCAGTTTCAGTTCGAGTTTGGGTTGGAGCTGGGGTTCGAGTGCTTATTCACGTTTGAGTTCAGTGTTTAAGTTTTACTATGTATCAAAGTCTGAGTCCGTTTTCGACTTCGACTTCGTTTTTATTTTAGTTCGAGTTTGAGTTGTAGCTGGGGTTCGAGTGCTTGTTCACGTTTTCGTTGAGTGTTCAAGTTTTAGTTTGAGTCATGTTTGAGACCATGCTCGATTTCATTTGACTTCGAGTTCGATTTGGACCAAAGTCTCTAGACGACAAACATTTTTAACTCAGGCCTCACAAAGGAGAGGAAACAATTTTTTTTCCCAATTTTCTTGCTTTCTTCAGGAGTCCTTGCAAAATGATTACGAGAAGAAAATTTACAAGATCAAACAAGACTGGAAAGAACAGGTACTAATAGTCACATGTGACCAGTATGTACCCGACTGAAGAATGCCTCCTTGTAACCTCCCTGCCTCGTACTCAGACCTTTCTCCCACTTTGCGCAAAGGACGGCGGGACGTTATAAGTGCGGAACGATGCTTCGCTTTCTATTCCTTTCCTTGATGCCTTGCGCCATGTTTGTTTCCAATCATTCACCTCGTGGCGCTAATCTCTCGAAACGCCTGTGGGAGAGGCTAGGAACCTCTGATATCTAAAAGGAACCTTGAAAGGCTATCTGGAAATTCCTCTGATAGCCTCGAATTAACAGAGTAGTAATGTGACCATAAACAAATTTGTTAAGCTTTTCAGTGGTATCATATTTTTGTACAAAATGGTATCTATAGCTTTCTTTTTTTAATATACCGGGAAACATTTTCTTAAACAGTTAATTAGGCTTTAGTACGATATGAGGAACTAGGCAGACATCAAAGGTGTTATTCCCCTCGGCCTACGGCTTCGGCATAAAACGCCGTTCTTGATATACATAATTCTTCATATCATCACAGTGTCATCCAATATTAGGCTGATTTAGCAACAGAACGGGAACGTCAGTTGACGACGGCGCGCGCAAATCAAACAACTGGCTTGGCCAATGGCAGAGCGGCAAATTGAGCACCGGAAGTCGTGTTTAGTCCTTTCCGCGCGCTTTCCCTTCGTCATCTGACGTTCCCGTCCTGTTGCTAAATCAGCCTTTTGTTAAAATACTCTTCATTAGGAAACAAAGGAGAGATTTGACTTGAGCGAAAAGTGGGAAAAGGAGAAGAGAAACTTATCTGAAGAACACAAAAAGGCGATGACCAAACTTCAACAGGACATGGAAGCTGAAAGGGAAAGACTGCAAAAAGAACACGATGAAATGGTCAGTTGTAAAGATAAACTCTTCATCATCCCACACACGAGCGTGAGGAAAATAGGGAGGAAGATCCTAGAAGGTGGATCATCCTAGCGCCATATGTTTTCTGTATTCAGTTTACATGCAAAGGGTTGTACTTGTTCCTAGAGCTGGGATCTTCCTAGTACTAGGATCTTCCTAGCTGACAGGTAGGAAGATCCTAGCACCATGTAAACTGCTTTGCTTTCGCTAAGAAGATCCTAGTACTAGGAACAAACCAAAAAAAAGTGGGGACTGGCCGTTCTGCGGGTAATCAATGCATTAAAAGCCGACAGTTTCGTTTAGCTGCTGCTGAAAGGTAGTTATTAACGCTAGTAAAGAGAGCAGAAGTGCCCAAAGTGCATGTTTGTTATTGTCGCTTCCATTCTTTAATTCCTCCTCCACTTGGTAACCACACGGACCGACATTTCTGCATGTAAACCCAACGAAAACTTGTTCTGCCTTCTAGGATCTTTTTGGTGCTAGGATCTTCCTTCCCTTCCCCCCGCCCGCTGGTAAACAGCCCTTCTGTCGGCATCCTTAATGTCTTCTTAACTTTTGCACCGAACTTCGCCCTCTAAAATCTCAAAAGCAGAACAAACTTTATTGTGGAGGTTATTTTTGTCCGCAGGAAGAAAGAATGAATGATGATCGAGACAATCTTCAGAAGCAACGCGAAGATCTTGAAAAAGAAGAAGAGGAATTGTTAGCTGAGGTAATGAACCTAAGGTCTTACTTCGCAGGAGTGGCTTCTTATCAGGAAAACCAAACTCGATATTAAAACCAGTCGATCGTACAAAACTGAACTGTACCAACCGATGACTGAGCCATCAAAACTTGCTGCTACCGCAAGTGTCAAATGTACGAAAATCTACACCGTTCCACCGCACACCTGGGATGCTTAACACTTACACAAATCAACTGGTTAAAAATATTCCACAAATTAATTGGACCCTTTGTGACAAGGAACCGTCAAAAAATTAGCGAAATCAGCTGAAGGGACAAAAAGCTAGAAATAAACCAAATGCCGAGATCAGTGGTTTTCCCATCGTAATTTCCGGTTTCCCCAGGCAAATAAGTAACCCAAGCCATAGTTAATTGAGTGGAATGGTTATGAAACTCGTCAGACTCCTTCGTTATATGTTTTTGTGGACCTGAAAGTGCACAACGTTCAAAAGAATTCCTATCATTTTGATTGTATTGACCAATAAAAACGTTGCATTAATTTATTCCGTAGCAATTTGCCAACAGAAAACAAAGGATTGGGCACTTTCAGGGAGCTTCCAACATAAACTGCAGCACTGTTGTTTTTATCATTGATGTTTGCCGCTTTTCATAACCAGTCTCCTCTAATAACTATGCCCAAGCGTAGGTCGTGATGAAGATTGTACAAACTTCGATTACGTCAGATTTAACTCGATAGAAAACGTTTGGGCTGAGGTAGGGAAGTTTCCCCCTTTCAGAAATCCTACCTATAGCACCTTCCTAAGTTTTCGTATACCTTTTAAAGAAGAGTTATCTAATGTTTCCTTTTTTTATTTTTAGCGAAGAGAGTTGGAGGAGAATCGACAACAGGTAGAGGAGGAAAGACGAAGATTGCTACAGCAGAGAGAGGTAAAATAGTTACTGCATTCATTACTGAGTAACATTGTTCCCAGCCGCGGGGTATCATTATTGCTACGCTTTGAAGATAGCCACGAAATCTCGCACCATTTTATCAGTAAATCGAGTGTTCAAGATCAAGGTTTTTCTTAGTTTAAAAAGTGATACAATGAAATTACCATATAAATATAAAGAAACAATAAGGCTGATTAGTGGCTAGAACTTGAATCTATTTTCTTAAGATGCGGATTTCAAAAAATGGTAGGTACTACGGGACTCTAGAAAAACGGGTCCCAAGGCTCTGATCTGTTTGGATCCTGTTTGCGTCTATTCTAAATGGCCAAATAGTGACGTAATATGGCGACACTAGGCAAATAGGCCTAGAATAATATTTTTAATATGTGTAGTTACATCTTAAACAACTGTAATAGCTAAATATAACAGAATACTGAAGTTGCTGAAAAATGTCGTCCGCAACTAACAGAAAAATTGAAAAAGCAATTTCATTTTAAGTCACTGCGTTCGACCAAATGAAAATAATTTTCTTCAAAATCTCTTATAAAAATAATAAACACAACGGACAAACTAGGTTTGTAAGTCAAGTGAAGCCAACATTATTTCAGTCATTTTCTGGGCTTTTAAAACCATTTTTATCGTCTGTATTTAAGGCCCTTTCTCGAGCCGGCGAGCAGGCAGCGGCATCGATAGGAGAGGACGAGACTCTTGCGAGGCTACAGTTAGATGAGGTGAAGGCGGCCATCTCAAACAGTGAACAGGAGCTGGCTAAACTGAATAGGTATGTGTGTAATAGGGATACAGTAAAATGCTGCTTATATGCGCCCCAACTTATAAGCACCCCCAGATATAAGCCCCCCACTTTTTAGCCCCCATCTAGTTTTAGGTCCATCTACCTACATATAAAAAATACATCCGGTTATAACCCCCCCCCCTCCACCCCCTGGATATTAGCCCCCGTTCCAATTACATTGATGTGACTTCGATTTATTGTGATGTTTTAAAGCTTACTCAAAAATCAGTAAATGCCAAACATATTTTGAGCAGCACTGCTATAGCTTGTTTTGAAACGCGTTTTCTATTCCGGTTATGAGCCCCATGGGATACAATTCCCTCCGTTTATAAGCCCTAAGAGTGATCAGCATAAAATTTCTCCTTATCAATGCTTTAGAAAACAGGGTGGTCATGAGAACTGAGTATGTGATCAGGGAAGATGAGTCTAATTGATATTTCAACAAATTCTCCCCACTACTTCTATTGGAAAAAGTATAGGGACGGTAAATGAGAATCTCAATTTTGATATAGAAGGTTAGGGTATATATAGGCCCCTCTGTTTATAAGCCGTCCTAAAGACCCGTTACGAAGTTGTATAAGCGCAGGGCTTATAAGCAGCAGGGACCTTAAGCAAAGACGTTTTTGAGCGACGCACGTCAACCGGAAGTGAGGCCTTCTCCCTTTTTATATGCCTTGACGCTAACAAACTTGTATTGCTGGGTTTCTTTTCTCTTTTAAAGACGATTTACCCGAGAGTTTCAACCAAACCGCTCCCCAATGATGCAAAAAGTCCACTTCCGGTTGACGTTCGTCGCTCAAAAACGCTGTTTCTTAAGCTCCCTAAGTCTGAGTGAATCCTATTAGAACGGTACTAAGCAATGCCTCTGCTACTGCATCTCTATATCTTTTTCTGCAAATCATTAAAGGGGCTGTGTCACGGCAGTCTAGTTCATTTTGTTTAATTTTGCCAATTACTCGCCTTCAATCGCTATGGAACTTAAAGTAAGCAAATAAGTTACATGTAAATGACAAAATCAGAGATCCGAGCGTCAAACAAATATGTCTCCTGAGCATTATTTTTTAAGTTGCAAGCAGCAGGGATCAACTTGGAAAAACTGTTAGGCTGAACAATTTTCAAAAACCCTCATTTCAGTCCGTTTCAGTCTTCTTCAGTTTTGCCCATCCGTGGCATCTGTTGTTTCTGTTATGTTATTTTAACCTTCCTTTAAAGTTTTAAGCGGTTATTTTTATGTTTCTCTTAATTAAACGGGCATTTTGTAAGTTCCTAATTTGGCTGAATTTCGTAGCCCAGCGATTATCAAATTTGTTAAGGACGTTAAAACACAGTGGAGGTTTGTTTTATTTTCCTTTCTCTATTGGAACTTTTCCATAAGGAGGACAGAGAATCGGTCGTTTAGCCGTCATTTTGCAAAGCTGAAATTATTTTGTTTATATTCGGTTTCAGACAAAAAAGAAGCCTTGAAGCCGAAGTGGACAAGCTCAACTCTTCCAAGGCCGAGCTCCAGCGTGATATAAGGTGAGTGACAAAGTATAACGATGACCGCAAACGGTGTTGACGCAATGTGATTTCTGCCCAGTATACACTGTTTTAGTTGGTGGAGCGTTGGCCTACGCATTGGGAGGTCGTTGGCTCAGTTCCTGGGGAAAAGATCGTTGGTTGGTAAAGCTACCTTGTTTAAGACAAGAGACCTTAAATTTTTTGGAAAAATATTATTTGTATCACATATGTCTACCGCTCATCGCCAACTTTCACATTCCTTTAACCTATTCGACCCTAAACCGTCCGTAGCCGCTCGTGCGGATCAACGTCCCTTCTATCGCTTGTGACATCATCAGTTTTAATGGTCAAGGACAACGTAGTGAGCTTACTTGTGCAATGTAAAGAGATCTTTCAAACCATACCAGAATGAGCACAATTCCGCAGTCAAGGAGTTCAGAGAAAAAGGCAAAAAACCATGTATGGTTGACCCGAAAATTCCAATGAAAATCTTGTTCCATTACCCACCTAAGATCCTAAAAGCTTTCCCAAAAACTTTTCCCACCAAAAGGTAGTGACCACAAAACGGCTGGACTAGCTTCAAAACGCGTTTTTCTGCAAAATTCCCATGGGCGAATGGTTTAAAGTCTTCCAGTGCAAAAACATACCCTGCGCAATATACAATAAATAGCAAAATTGTGTATCCTGTTTAATAATCAAGACCCTAAAAACCATCTCCTGTTCAGCGGCACAAAGCCGTTTAGGCCGATTGAGGGAGTATCCCCCGGGGACACAAACGGACTCCTCAATCAATAATTTATGCTAAGTACATGAAATCAGAGAAAAGTAGGTTTTTTTGTCAGCCAGAATGCTCGCCCAAGTTCTCCATGTAGTGCACGTGTCTTTTCATTGTAGTTCTTGTTAACGTGTACTTTAATTTGTTTTTGTACAGCCCGTCTTTAAAAATAAGGATTCGAGAAAAGTTTCGATCAGCTTTTTACATGAGTATTACATGTTCAAGATGTTCAGGGAGTTCTAACTATATTTTTTCTTTAACAGCAATCTGACAAAAAATCTAAAGGAACTAAAGGAGAGTTGCCAAAAACAAAGCGACGAATTGCAAGATCTCTTAATTCAACGGGATAAAGTGCAGAAAGAAACAGCCATGAAAGAAGAAGACACCCTAATAAATGAACGAGATGGTGAAAGCCCTCAGGCAGCCGCTACACCAAGCAAGGACCGAGATGCGAAAAAAAGACCCAAAAAGGAAGTGGCTGACTTCGGCTTTGAGGATGAGGCCCTGCAAGTAGAGGACCTGGAACCTCCTGGTGTCGCTGCTGCTAAGGTAGGTTTACGTACTCGCACCCAGGTTCATCCCGGTTATTTTCGGCCGAGAGTGCGAACTTATATGAGACTAGAGCTACGTTAGCCTGAGAAAACAGCCGACATATGGCGACGCTACCACTGGTTTCTCCGTCAAATGACGTCTGAGAAAAGTGCGCAGAAATTCCATACTGATGACGCGTCACTACCCAGATCTGGGTAGTGCTTCTGATTGGCTAAATCAAATTTCCCACGGAGCACGGCAAATCAGAAGCACTTATAGAATTTCTGCGCTCGTTTCACAGACGTCTTTTGGCAGGGAAACCAGTGGTAGTGTCGCCAAATGTCGGCTGTTTTCTCAGGCTGAAGCTACGGACGGACGTAAGGGGAGTTGTTGCGATCGTGTTGACAGTGGTGTGCGTACGGTTGCAACAACTCCCAACAATTTTGAGACCTGCAGTACATCGTGGGAAGGATACAACCCATAAGACCTTGGAGACCATGTGTAATGCACGTGCGTGGCCCCAAAAATGTTAGAAGAGCTCTGCAAATGAATCCAACATTGTTGCGCTACGCGTCGGTGATGACGGAACAGACGAAATGTTGGGAGTTGTTGGTTCAAAAGTTTGACCGGTTTTAAACTTTGCGCAACCAAAAAAATCAAACTAACAAGTGCATAATACTGTCGTGTGTTTTTTCAGGCGGAAGATCGTGTTTCGCCAGATGCCAAAGGTAAATGTTTTTCTATTTGTCTTTAAAAATAAATAAATAAAAGAAATTTAAAGAAATAAGCGTAGAAGCATAAATTTGATGTCGTAACGCAAATTTAGTTGATGGAGATTTTTCTCGCGTACTTGTCACGCCAACATTAATGTCGTCTTTCTTTCGTAGTTCATCCTGACAGCGATGATAATCTTTCACCCGGGGAATTTTCTCCGCGTACTCCAGTTCATTCGACGGCAAAGAAAGGACGTGCACGACCCAGGGCATCACAAGAACCAGCTGCTGGATTTGCAAGAGCTTACGATTTAGGTAAGAATAATAATGCTATGATTGTGGATCATAGGCGAACTAACTGGCGAACGGCTCTTTAGAGTATATGATTCAGAGGAAGTGCCCTTACCCCTCCCCTAACCCAACATTTTGCTCCAAGTGAGAGAACGGTATAAGACTCTTGAAAACTGTTTTTTTCTTTCTCCTGATTTCATTCTTTGTAACTGTATTTTTCAGTGGACTTGTCATCAGACGAAAGTTCGTCAGAAGATGTACAAGGAACATTCCTCTACATGCAAAAGCAGGCCGAACTGCGTAACAGGTAATAGTTAAATACCTTCTAAAGTGGTTGGCTGTTTTTGCTATTCTTATTCTTGTTTTAAATAAACATATTTTTTGGGTTATTTTAGTGACTTGAGAAATCGTATTGCGATGGAAGGAGATGCCATCACTAGAGCCAAAGAATTCTTACGACGTCAACGGCGTTCCGTGCAGCGAAGACAGGTAAGCTTTGTAATTCGATATTAAATTGAATCGTTCAGAAGAAAAAGTGACGCACGCCGGTTTTTATTTTCTCTGCAATCTCCTCTGCCGTTGCCGAGTTTCAGAAAAAAAGCTTTTGAATGTTTATTATTTCCCTTTCTGGATGACTTTATGAAAATATTTTGTTGGATTAACAGCCTTTAGGCCTCCAATGTGTTTTTAGATTTTTCTGACCAATACAATAGCAAAAGACAGTACGATTATTGCCTGTCAACCACGAATGGTTGGTCACAATTACAACATTGGCTTGCGGCATCTATTGGCCACCGATGTTGGTAATTTTTACAGTTGCGCTTCCACTATTGTCATCCAGCAATCTAAGCCAACAATGCTTGGAACTTTCAGCAGTACCTAAAGGTGGATTTCCACTGTCGCGAAATTTTTACGTGGGTACGCGCGTAAAAAAATAGCGGCAATGTGTCAAAGGTCACGAGTAAACGTAAAAGTTGAGCGAGTTTACGCGTGACCTTCGATACATTGCCTCTGTTTTATTTAGGAGCGTACCCAAGTAAAAATTTAGTACGCGACAGTGGAAATCCACTCCAAAAGAGAAAAAAGTCGCCTCTAGTGTATTAAGGTGTAACTGCGAGTGGTCGCCGAGGTGAAAGTATACGACACGTTGCCAAGTTCGGCGCAGAAGATGACGAGAATGATGATGATGATGACGATAGTGATGTTGGATTTTCATCCTCACCCTCTTCCTCCTCCTTCTCGACATCATCATCATCATCTTTATTATTATTATTATTATCATTATTATTATTATTATTACTATTATTATTATCATTAGTATTAGTATTAGTATTAGTATTGTTATTATTATCGTCGATTAACAATTCTTTTTTCAGGCCGCGTTGGAAACTGCTCGAAAAGAATTAACCAATGACATGTCGCAAAACTTTGCACGTGGAAAGGTATGCCAGTGTTATCGTAAAAACTATAAAAATTGGCGTATTCTTGGAGAAAATCAAGACTCTATGATAATTACAATTGACTATTCAAACCACAATAACACAGTCACTGTAGAGTTGACCTTGTTTTCTTCTTACAGATTATACATTAGAATGGTGCAGCTGAGTTTTATTTTTTTCTAATTTGTAGGCATTGTCCGGTCGAAGCGCCGATTTCCTGGAAGATGTAAGAGCACGTTTGGATGAGGTCAGTGAGATTAGACTTTTTTAAAAAAAAAAATTCAGGTTAACCCCGAACCAATCTTGAAATGCAGGCTATTATTTTGGGCGGGAAAAAGCTGCCTCTGTTTATGTTCCGGTATCTCCGTAGTCGCCATCTTTGCAATAGGCTGATTTAGCAACACGAGGGGGACGTCAGTTGACAACGGAAAAGCGCGCGGAAGGGACTTAACGCGTCTTGCGGTGCTCAATTTGCCGCTCTTCCAATGGTCAAGCCAGTCGTTTAATTTGCGCGCGCCGTCGTCTACTGACGTTCCCGTCCTGTTGCTAAATCAGCCTTTTATTTAAAACACGAACGACAGTGCTTCAAAAACGTCCCTAGAGTATTTCATCTCAATAGGATTGCTAAATGATGAATTTGTCTTTTTAAAACGCGTTTATGAAAAAAGTTAAACAGAAGCTACAAAAATAACTTGAATGTTGGGCTGAAATATTCATGCAAATGCATTATGCAAATGAAGTAAACAGTTTGAGCGTCCACTTGCCTTCGCAATACACCTATTCAAATGAAAGAAATTTCAAAGTCAACTGGCTGCACAAGAGGAAAACATTATTTGAGTAGAGTATCGCTAAATCTAACTGCAACGCGTCGTAATGATCATCATTTTTCATGTAAACTCAAAAGTGCTTCTAACGTCTGGTTACTCATTCGTTGGTAAAAAAAAAAAAAGACGAGCGGGAACCAGGTACAGTCACTAATCTCCTGAACGATTTGAACTGGCACTCACTAGAACTGAGACGCAAGATTGTACGACTTACAACCATGTACAAAATAGTGAACAATAAAAATCAGGGTCAATATTCCGGAGTACATTGCAGGCCCAACCCGTGTTACACGCTCTTACCAAGGCAGCAAGTTTGTAAACATTGGTAGTAACAGCAACACCTAAAAGTACAATTTGTTTACTAGAACTCTAAAAGAATGGATAACTTTACCTTCCTTTTTATAGATCAGCCTTTTGTGGACGCATTTAAATCTGCCGTTACTAATTATTTTAATCTCCCTCGTTGATTTTATACATCGTTTTACTTTGTTATTATTATTTATTATTATAATTATTATTATTATTATTGTTATTTTTGCACATTTACAGTGATGGGAAACCTTTGTAAATTATAACATATAAAATAAAGAGTTTATCACTGTAAGTTTACAAAGAATGAAAAGCCCACTGTATTTCTTCAATCTAGGAAGAAGCGGAGTTGGGAGTTGTGATGGACAACATGACCGCTGGTCAAGAACTTTTGAGACAGAAAGAAGATAGGCTCAAAGTAATGGAAAACGCGCTGCTCGGCGGAGGACTGGTGAGTAATTTCAGTCTGTTTGTGATCATTTCGTTTATTCGATCAAATTTTAACAGCCGGGTATTGCATATATGCCAACTCTCCCGGATACGGCACTAATCTCCCGCTCTCCCGTGCGGGTCACCAAATCTCCCGGATAAAATCGACTTTTGAGATTTTCTGTGCTTTAGTTTGAAATTTAGCCCATTTTTTCTCAAAATTCGAACTTTTCTATTCATTGTACGGTTTCTGGGACATTTTTGGACGTATTTAGTCACTGACAAAGATTATTTCGTCATTACAATGATGAAAGCGAATTTTGATAGTATGTAGTTCATGTAAGACTTCATGAAATGTCCTAAGCCATTCCCATATCATAATTTGGCGGCTGGTTTAGTTTGGGAACGAGGGGGAAGGGGACTGCGTTGACATTTGGGGGGAGGGCTAGTGCAAAAGAGAGAGTCTCCAGAGTTCAGATCTCCGGAGGTTGGCATCTCTGCTATTGATAAAGCCCCGTTGTCACGTTACAACGTAAAGAGTATCGACAATTCCATCATTCCCATAGAATTCCCTGGTAGAAGGCATGGTGTGAAGCCGATCGCTTTCAAAAGAGATGTGTTACGGCTAGCTTGTTCATTTTGTTCATCGATGCCAATTGCCCCTCCTTATTCGCTATCTAAGGGACCAGTCATTATTTATCGCCTGGAGGGGGGGGCGGAGGATGTTGGGAGGGGGATCACTTGATTTTTAGCAGAACAAAAGGGGGATCAGTCGTAACTGAGAACCCAAAAGGGGGGATCACTGAAAACTTTGGAAGGATTCAGGGAGGGGACCACTGAAATTTGCTTGGAAAATAAAGACATGGGGGGGGGGGGGATCGCGAGAGTCATCAAATGCTATTAGGGGGATCATTCAGTGAAGTAACATTCAAAGGGGGGGTCGGCTAAATTTCACCTTGTTTAGCCCCAAATCCTCCCCTGCCCCCTCAGGCAATAAATAATGACCGGTCCCTAACTTAAGAAATTACTTGTCAATGACAAATCACAGTTTCGTGCCCAACAGTACGTCTCCCAAACATTATATCAAAAGTTAAAACAACAAAAATGAACTTGAAAAACTGTTAGGCTAACAAGTTTTCATGACCACAATTGCAATCCGTTTCAATCTTCTTTTTTCCATCTGTGCCTCCTTTTGTATTTGCTGTATTATTTATATCTTCTTTTCATGTTTTGTGCGGTTATTTTGATGTTTCACTCAGTTTGCTAGCGATTAGCTGAAATCAATTCTTCGTGCCTTTACTCATATACAAAAAGCTCCTGTAGAGTCATGAAGAACAAATTTCACAAGAGAGCACTATCCATAATAATTTTTTGGTCGGTTTTGCAGGCATTTCATTGAAACTTGAAAAGTTTGGCCCAGCATTTTCAACTTTCAATCTATTTCGATCCTTGCCATGCGTTGCACGTAACAGACGACATGAAACAGTTTCCAGGCCTAAATATAATCTAAAATAACAAAACTGAACGATAATTTTTTTTATTTCAATTAATGCGAGAAATGTTTTTGCTTTTTAAAAGATAGAAAATAGCGTGACAGAGCCCCTTTAATTCTTTTCGTTTTTTCCCGTCAGTCAACTGCCTCGGACTCAGAGGCGACTTTTCGTGAAAGCCGACACGCCAGACAAGCTCGCCCATCGGCAAAAGATAGATACCGTCCGCGAAAAACACCGCGTAAGACGATAGACGATGATGACAGCAGCGGCATTAGCAGCAGCGACTATGGTGACGTCATAAGCGGAAATGTGAGGAGAAGTGACGTCAAAATGGGAAGTCGCCAGCCCAAGCCAGCTGTTCGGAGGTATTCGGCTGGCGATGAGACTTCCGAGGCTGTTCAGTACTCCTTGCAGCAGATCAACTCGGATCTGGCGCGGATTTTAAGGTTGCTTAGTACCCGACCTCAAGCTTTTGGTTACTCATCTGTCACGCAAGGACCCTTAGCAGCTGAACCAGTCAGGCACCAATCTGGCGTCGCGCAAACGCCCTTCGTATCTGAGTCTGTCAGACACCCATCTAGTGTCACGCAAGCGCCCTTTGTATCGGAGCCAGTCACACAACCATTTGCTGATTCATTCAGAGGTTTGCGTGTCACTTCCGCTTATCCAGAATCGAGACATGGCTTTCATGCACAGGCCCCTTACCAGCCTGGTCCTGAACCTTTATATTTGAGAAGTGCTGGTGGTCCTGTGCTATCCAGTCATCGAGGACAAGCTCATAATTTGTGAGTTGTAGTTTCCGCTTTCTATAAATACATTTTCTTTAAGGTACGGTCGCAATTTTTGTGACATTGCTACTGAGCCAAAACTACTTGGTCTAGCCAATCGAAAAAGGACTTTTTTGGTCATGTAAACTCCACCGAACTCCAAAACCAAAAGCAAGATGGTGGGCCAAAACTTTGGTAACGTGTCAGAAAAGTATCTTTTTATGTTTCGTTAACCTTCAAAGCAAATCTCTGTGTTCTTAGGCTTACGTTAAAATATCGTCTTTGTCCGGTTAAATTGCAATTTTGTAAGGTATGGCTCATTGTCGTTTGGTTTATCTTTCTACAGTAGTCGAGTTGCCAGCGCTCCATCTCAACTCCAGAATCCCTACAGAACCCAAGGAAGCGCCGAAACACAGCTAGAACGGAAGTGGAAATCCTACTTTGGAGGTCAGTAAAGTGCGCATGTCAGACCACCTTCTCAATACAGTAAACACCCTCTAATAAGAACATACTTTTTTGAGGGCTAGCAAAATAGGCTCTTGTATTTTGGGGTACTTATTGCCAATTTAGGCTACATAGGTTCTTAATTAGGTACATAATTTTTATGAAGGAGATAATAGATTGTTGATAACCAGAAAAATAAATAAACGTTTTATTTATTCACAATTGTATTATTAAAACCCTAACAAAACTGATTAACGAATTTGTATACAGTTTAGTACAGTATGTTCTTGTTGCAACTCATAGTTACACACCTTTGTTAAATTGTTTACACGTATCATAATTTACCTGTCACCAACACATAAGAACCTGCTTGATCTTGCTTGGCTAAACAGGTTCTTGTATTCTTGGGTATTAAGTGCAAAATGTCTATCAGGAGGTTCTTAATCCATAGGTTCTTATTAGCGGGTGTTTACTGTACCGTCTTTCAGTTGTCTCAGAAGCATATGCTTCATTTCTGATTGTCTTTATAGCATCCGTTCTTTCCATGCTTTTTAAGTTGTTTGGTTGTTTGTTTTATACACTTAAATCTAGGTCTGTTTGCTGCTAGTGCTACGTTGAGTTTTGAGAAGATATCTGACTCACCAGTTGATGGTCTAAAATCCCTAAAATTCTTATTTCTCTCTTTGCAGATCAGTCACGTGATTCGCCAGCCTCGCTATCACTTGGACCGACGACCACCGCGACGACCGCAAGGTTTGAAAATTTACCATCATTCTGCGTTTAATCTGACATCAATGTTATTTTTGCTTTCGTTCTTAAGAAATCATCCTTTTATTGGCCTTCAGGGACCCAGCAAGCATCAAGGACTGGACCTCAGAGAGAGAATTAAGTACCGCTGAACGACTGCAGTCTCATGCGCAATGGCTCCGAAATTTCCGTCGGGACACGGGTCTCCAAGGTAACAACGCGAGCGGACTGGAGGAGAGAGTCTTGTCGTATCCTTTTGTCATTTTTTCGATATACAAGTATTCGTATAACTCTTTTACTTCTTGAGTGAATTTTGGAGATATTAATGTAGTCCTAACTTCTGAGTTTATCAAAGTAACAAGTCTTAAGTAGTACTTTCCGGTTATACTGTTTATTTTGTTGTACGAGATGGTTCTAACTTTTGAGTCTGTGGATGAAATCCTCTGGTGTTACCATTCAAATGAAACCTCTTGAGCAGTTCTTTCACATGGTACTATCTATTTAGTATGTAGTTCTAACTTTTGAGTCTGTGGTTGAAATCCTATGGTGTGACCATTCAAATGAAAGGTTTTCAACAGTACTTTTCCATGGTACTATTTATTTAGTATGTAGTTCAAACTTTTGAGTCTGTGGATGAAATCCTAAAGTACGACCATTTATGTTTTTGTGGACGCGATTTGTCCTTATTACTTAACCTTCTTTTGCTTCTTTGTTACCTCTGCTGGCATGTGTTAAGACCTCATATCACAAGAACAGAACAAACCAAAAGTAAAATGCCTAAAAGCCCGTGGTATTTGTCTTAGTTTGGGCTTCAATAGTCTTTCCACTATTTGACCTTGGTATGCGTTTATCCCGGCCCCTCCCCCCCTCCTCAGTGTAAGTTATAATATCTTAGAATTTGTTCGGGTGATTGCATCCTTAACCCCTTTCTAGCTTTCCCGCAAACCAACCACCAACGAGTAGCTTTCAAACAGATCATGGAATGCCACGTAGTCGCACATTAGCGTCCAGGCCACCTCGGCTGGCTCTTAGTGACAGTAATCAGATTCGATGGGTTTAATCTTTTTTCAGTTCATTAGCCCTTATGTTAAAACCATAAATTCCCACCTAAAATTTGTAAAGAATACACTCACATGCATGCAGTGAACAGCAAAGAACTTCGTCCGCAAACCTCGAGCCTTGGTGGTTGAATTTACAACTCCAGAAACTTTTAGGGGAATGGTTTTAAGCTTTCGGCGCAATGATGTCTGGGATTGTTTGGGTGGGCAAGCGCTAGTTATGATCGGTCGATAGTAGTCAAGGCAACCATTGACCAATCATAAGTAACGATCCCAGAAATCATTGCGTCGAAAGCTTGTACCCATTCCCCGCATAGATTGTGGAAACAAGAGGTCAGAAAAAGGACAACTCAATACTACAGCTCTACTGTCAAGCGTTTCTTTCAAGCAATAGGCTGGCCGTTTAGAAATACGTGACTTCATTGACCATATCGACACAAATTTGACAACAAACGGAGTGTTAGTAACTGTATAACGTGTAAAAAGGAAAGTAGCCAGTGAAATGTTAAGGGCACTAATTTATACTGTTGTAGTGTGCCATTTTTCTGAAATATTACGCATGCGTTGTACAGACTGTTGATTTGACAGAAAAAAAAAACAATGACCGCTTTCTTTTCTACCACAGCATTTTCCAAATTTCCGAAAAAGAGGACAACCTAGCGAGGTATACCCAAATTTTCTCACGGAAGTTTCCTTTCTTTTCAATTTTGCTCCCGGAATCTCTAAAATTTTTGGTTGAATTGTTCGGATTCTGGAAATTCACCAGTTCTCAGACTTTCCCTTGAAATTCCCTCTCCACTTGCAGCCGTTTCCACAGTTTCGGACGTTTTGGTCGAATGGAAAGCGCCCAAAGTTTGTATTTTGTTTTGTGTAGAAAAAAGAATTTAAAATTCGTTTAAAAACTGGAGCTCGAGGTGGGAGAACTTTTTGACCGACACGTGCAGTGAAAGTTTTAACAGTTTCAAAATAGGTCCCCGGAGTATTGCATTTCTACTATTATTGGTTAATGTATTGCGTGGCATTTAAAAACGTGGAACAAAATAACAAAGGTTGGCGTATATTAGTTATTCAAATAAATTGAGAAATTATGTACATAGTTCAAGCGTCTTAGAACATTTACCCTCAAGATGCCTTTATTCAAAAGGAATTGTCCTCTGGTAGAAACCGTCCGAAAGGAAAGAAATGGCTAGAGAAAGTGTCACTAAAATTATCTGCAACACGACAAATGGGCATTCAAAGTTTTCACGGATTGGTAAAGTGGTAAGAGTTGTTTGATACTTTTTATATAAACGTGACGTCGTCGAATAGTTTTCGTTTGTTCACACGTTTCCTTTTCTGTTTAAACATCCCCAAATTTCCCCTACTCCTTTGAAATGCGGGTAGACGAAGCTGGCTCACCAGGTCTTCCAAACATTCGGGGTCTTAAGATCGGAAAGAGACGACAATGAAAACATCAAAAAGGCAATAGGTTTTTAAAATATGCAAATTAACTTTGCACGTGCATCACACCTTTTTCTACGGTTCTTTGCCGTCACTGCACATATAGGCCATGTTCCACTATAGCGGATGGCTTTTCGTGGCGCCACGAAAGTTATCCGCTACAGTGTGAATGTTGTAGTTAAGGGTGGGTTTCGTCTTTCGAGAGGGAACCAAAAAAACAATCAAACCAGTCATGGTGTGAGTGCATTTATTATGACACTAAACGACACAAAATGGTTTTTAAAATCCTGCATAATACTAAGGCACCTTTTCAGTATTTACAAAGTATGTATAAAACCTCGCGCAAAAAGAATAACCTCCTCGAAAACTAATATAGCTTTACAATAACAATCAATTGCAAGTTACTGATTCGGTATTGGTGTTTGTCCAGGGGGAAGGGGTGGTTGAGCTGGAGGAAGAATATGTCCCCCCTTGCGTGATAAAAGCGTTATTTCATCCTTTAGAGCGTCTATTTCTTGAGCTTGCAGTTGCACTAACTGAACCAATCGCTGTCTTTCCCGTATGTCTGCTTTTCGGCTGCCGGTAAACTCGGTTCCCTGACAACGAGAAAAAAGCAAAAGAATGAAAAAAACACTATCGATGATGATAATTACTGGCAATAAAAAATTAAATCACTTGTCGCCCTTTTAATATCCATGAAGTCTAGTTTTGACTATTAGCAAACGAGGAAAGAGAGAAGTTTTAAAAACGTGACAGTGCTTAACTTTCAACCGGGTCTGGAACAGTCATCCTGGGATCCGGGATTTGACCATAATACAGTGCGGGATTCGGGAAACGTTAACGGGATACGGGATTTGACTGCTACCCGGGAAACAGGATTCGCCAAAAAAACGGGATTGGAAAAGAGAGCGATATTAGATAGAGGAATGACGGGAGTTAGGGACGCGGGATTCTCCACGGGATCAGGGTCTCACTTTCCAGACCCTGTTTCAAAAGATCATACTCGTAGTCACACCTGAAAATTCCAAGATACGGGATTGGGAAACAGAGCGATATAAAGGAGAGCATGGACGGAAGTTCGGGACGCGGGATTCTCCACGGGATCAGGGCCTCCCTTTCCAGACCCTATTTCAAAAAATCACACTCGTTCTCAAGCCTGAAGATCACTAAAAAGACGAAAACATAGCAGTCGTGACGTACGTTAGGGTTTCTCCATGACAACCGGGCTGGGTCCCATTCCGAGATTTGTATTCCGAGATTCCGTTTGTATTTCCTGTGTTATTTATGCCTTAATTAATATTTTGAGCAGCTATTTTTATGTTTCACTCAGTTTGCTGGCAGTTCCGAGTATTTGAATTTTTCTTGATTTAAAGACCATTATCAAACACTCACCAGTGATTTCTGTCGTGAGTTAAGCATCTGTTCAAGTTCTTTCTTCTCCTGAAGCAGTACAGTGTATGTATCCAATCTCTGAGTGTTTTCACGAGTCAGCTGGGTCACTTTACTCTTGTACGAGTCAATCTTACTCTGAAATTACAACGCATGGCATGTAAACAATTATGACCAGAACGAGCAGCGGTAAAGGGGGCATTCACCACGTTGAGAACGCGGCAAAAAACCTGAAAATGCCATCGCCACCTCGTCGCTATGCAATGTGAGATTGTACCGCAGTTCAAAATGAAATTGTATCCAGATTTTTTTGCGTTCTGTCGCTACAGAGGATACTCGTTGCCATTACGATCTCTATACAATAAAGGCCTCGCTATAACGAGCAACATTCTTCGCCTTAGTAATAGCAAAATGTATGGAAAAAGAGTCAAATAAAGAAACCTCGTTATAGAGGGCATATCTTGCCACTGAGTTCCTCGAGATACCACTGTATCACAGATAGGCAGATCGCGGAGAAATGTTATAAGCCGAGGCATATAACACCCTCCGAGGATCAGCATATAATTCTTCATGTCATACGAAAGCAGAATCCAAAAATTGCTGAATATTCAACACCAAAGGCCAACTACCGAAAGCAATAAATCTTTGTTACAGCTGATTAATACCACAAAATATTCGAAACTGCGAAACCACGATCAAACCTTTTTTCGCCGTATCTGCCCTAGATCGTACGATAGTCCACATATGCCATTTCGCGGTATTATAGATTACCGTAAGACGCGAGTGTTTTACTGGAAAATATACCACTCGCAAAATTCATAAAAACTAAATCCGGGACCCGAGTGGTTTATTTTCCATAATCTCACACGTGAGTTTATCGATGACGTAATTTCTGTAACTTCTCTCAGAAATTTGTAGGCGTCTTGCGTCTTTTAAATTTTACTTACACATTTTTCAAAGTTTTGCTTATATTTTGTCCTTGTAGAGCCCTATTCCGTTCAGCGTTATTTCTAAAGATTATTGTAAACAACGTCTTATATTGCTGTACTGTAAATTTGAGTCATCACAATTACTAATGTATTATTTTATCAATGTCTTTTTGTCTATATAATAAAAAGAACATTACACGGCGGCTTGAAGATATGAATTTTATTTTATCGTGGCAAAAACAATATTTTACGGACGAGCGCAGCGAGTGAGTAAAATATTGTTTTGCCACTCGAAAATAAAATTCATATCTTCGCGCCACCGTGTAATATCCTCTATTGAACTTACATTCCATTTAGCGATCTCTGCAGCGCTTTTAGACTCCTGTTGTCGCAACTTTTCCTTCAGTTCCTCCACCGTTCTGTTCACTGTTACAGTTTCAAGCTTCTCCAAATCCACAAGACGGCCAAACTTTAACATTAACATATTACGAACTTTCTCCTCCAACTCGCCGATCTACAAACAGAGTCATTACCAAGTATAACCATTAGTCTAAAGTTTGAAATACAAGCATCATGTAGAATACTGAATGTGAGGGTACTGGGTATCTAGTGATCAACATACTTTGGCTTCCTGTACTTTCTTGTCCCGGATAAGCTGCACATGCGTCTGGCGATGTTCCCTGAAGAACACAAGAGATTGTAAGCATAGTATGCTTATAGGCTTAACAGATTACCAAGAAACTCAAGACAATCTCGGATTAAGAATTTCAGTCTGTTTGAACACAACAGAGAGCCTGGTAACTAACCAGTCTCCGGTCACTAACCAATCAAAGCTTTCATAGCTCATATTTAAGGAATAGACCACACTTTCTATGGGTTTACAGGCGTGATAACCCACACGGGATGTTGGGAGAACACGAGAAAAGCTTGTAAATCACGAGCCGAAGGCGAGTGATTTACAAGCTTCTTAAAATAACTTTAAAGCATGTTTCAGTTTTCTCTGAGTTTACCGGCACAATAAACCATAAGTTTTTAACCAATCAGAACGCGCGTACTATCTTAGTTATTTCATAATAGTAAATAGACCACACTCCTGGAGGAAGACGTGCTATGTGCCAAAAACATTTAAAACATTTAATTGCGCGCTACCAGAGGAGCCCGCGATCCAGATCTTCAGGGTACTATTCGTTTGAATGCAAAGAACGCAATCTGATCACGCGCGTTTGGACCTCCTATCACGTGAATGTTCTTTTGCGCGCTTTTGATCATATTTGCATGGAAAAGGCGCGTTATAAATTTTTAATTATTATTATATTAGTGAAGCTAACGCAAAGCACAGAGTTGGAGCAAGAGCGTTTTGACCTTCGGTCGGTCCCGCCTGCCGGCACTCCCTAATCTTTGGTTATTATTAGTATAGTACTACAAAGAGGTTAATCGCAAGAACCTCTCGAAGTGAGACGCACTGACAAATTAATGTTCTTTTATCGCTATTTTCTTATATTGATGCTACTGCTCCAAATTGCTTCAATGCTCCGTGTAAAATACTTTTACCGACGAAATATACCGCCAAAAGCATTTCTTGATCGTCAAAACGGCCGCAAATACAGTTAAACAACGGACCAAGTTTGTCGCTTGGTGACATCATTGCGGATACCAACAGATATATCAATACACAGAAACATAGAAATATATATGGGCCACACGAGTTTACAGGCCGCGGGAATTCACGCGCGGTTCACGCGCTGCGCGCGAGAAGAGATCGTAAACCTCCCTTGGCGATGCATTAAGATACCTGTAAAGTCGTTTTTGTTCAGCTTTCTCTTTTTCCAGTTCCTTGATTCTGTGTTGCAGCCTCACCAACCCTGGGCTGTTGAAAACCAGACACTGGGACAGATCTTGAGGTAGCGCGCTGTTTAACATGTACTGGATCTGATGAAGTCTTAGCACAACAACCACATCCAACTCGTTTAGCTTCTGCTGCTTTTCACGCTGAAGCATAATGAAATTGGTGTAAACCTTAGTTTTGAAGCATGAAAATAGAAGGTCTCGAGGTGCACCTAAGCTGAACATGAACCAAAGGTAACAGATGTAATTTTATGGTAAATGTACTGTATTTACCGTTTGCTCTATCTGTAGAGGTATATCGCTAATTAGTAAAATCCAGCTAGTGGTCTATTATCAATGATGCGTTCCGATTGGTTGAGCTACTACTAGGCTATATGTTATAGTCCACTAGTAGCGAAAAGCGCCGACTTTTTGGCAGCAAAAAAAGGATTAAAGTCTAGCTTTAACTGGCTAAAGTTATTTTGTCTCGATATTTTTGACGAACTAGCTGGATTTTAGTAAACAACTATTCCTCGAGCCCGAATGGCCTGTGAGTCAATAGCCCATTCGGCCTCGGCCAAATGGGCTATTGACTCACAGCCCATTCGGGCTCGAGGAATAATTGTTAAATATGCCATGTATCAAAGCTAAATAAACGTTGTGTTACCTTACCTTCGGTAAATTGTTCTCTTTTTGCCTGAGACGTGGTATTTTAAGTAATTTTGAAGGATTTTAAGGAACAGCGAACTCAAAATCCTTCAAAATCCCACTTCTCAGACAAAACGAGAACAATTTACCGAAGGTAAGGTAACACAACGTTTATTTAGCTTTGATACATGGACATGTTTAGCGATATACCTCTACAGGTGAAGCAAACATGGACAGATTGTGTGGGCTCCCTGCGAATGAACCATACAGCAATGACACAGCCCCTTTGACGTTACTTAAACAATTACGGTGAGCGTTATATTACTTATTTCATAGAACTGTGGTAAAATGGGTTTAGCCGACCATAGTAGTGTATTTTCCATTTCACTTTATTTAATGTAGCTAGCGATAGCCTTTACCTGGAAAGCCTCCAAGTCAGCTTCAGCTGTTTTAAGCGCGCTGTCGATAACCTTCGCTTTCTTGACGAGAGCATCATATTCCTTTTTCAACGTCTCGCTTGTTTTCTTTTCTTCTGCTAACTCTTCCTCCAGGTCTAACCGACGCTCACGCAGTTGACAAACCTTCAAAGAAGAAACAAAGTTTAAAAGTGGAGTTTAAAAAAACTCTGAATGAGTCACAACTCAAACAATGTCTTGCACGTAGCTGGCGACGGTGCCTATTCTCACTAGTAATAAACGGTCGTTGCCATTTTCAACGACCTTTGGTCATGGCAGAAGTAATATATTCTTTGGATAAAGTTCAAGTAGCTTTGGAAGGAGCAAGTTCATGAGTCCAAGATGAGTTTACGTTAAATTTTTAGTAAAGAGGAAGGGCTAGGGTCACCTGTTATAGGCGTATCAGTTATGAAAGACAGTTTATCATATCATGTACTTAAATTTTTCGGAATTTAGGCGTCTCTGTGTGGTAGTGTCGTGGCAAGGGAGAGAGATAAGCATAAGAAAAGGCCCGGTTTGATTCTGAGTTGTGAACTTCTTTCTACTTATTACAAAACACCATCAATGACTGGTCAAAAATTTCCTAAGTGTCTTTAAAATGGCAACGACAGTTTATGAGAGGGAAATAATAATTTATAATAATAATTTAATATTTATATTACGCAAAATACATGTAAATATGATCAAATGCGCATCGAAACGGCGGTCATCAAAACAACCGTCAACACTGCCACTCTCTGACGTCATGAGCTTTGCAATTTTGCGCGCCTAAAGACTTCTGGCTGGAAACACTTTTATCACGATTCGATGTCCTGGTTACGTGACCTCGAAATAACCACTGAGAATGCGCGCTGTAGGGAAATAATACTAACTTAATATATTACCTGATCAAACAGCGCCTGGTCACATCCAGGAGGACACACACTGTCGTCTAACTCCTCGGCATCCGAGTCCTCTTCGTCACTTGACGACAAATCTTCGTCGCTGTCCTCCTCGTCGCTTTCCTCATCCGAACCTTCCTCGGCCTGAGCCTTCTTCTTCGCGCGCTTAATCTTCTTCTTAAAAACGCGTGTTAAGAATGACTCGAACTTGTTGTTCTCGCCAAGCGCGGCCGAGAAAGTTGTGTACAGTGCTTTTTCCTGTTCTTGAAGCTTCTCGATGTCTTGTTTCTTGGAATCAAGTTTCATTTGACAATCCTCTACCTAAAAAATCGATAGAAAGGCAGAACCACGAAACTGTAATGTTTGCTCATGAAACCATGGACAACACTTGTGTCTATTTGTATTTGCCTTCAATCACATTTGGCAAGACTAAACAAACATCAAGGTCATCGCAGCTACCAAAAATCTTGAAATTCACTATTTTGGGTCCCCTGTCCCCGGGCTGTTACTTTGGGTACCCTGTGTACGATGCAGTATGATTTCTGAGAGTGACGGGTTCACATTTGTCTTCAAGAATAGGGACGCTCGGTGCTCGGTGCTCGAGGACCTTCGTTACGAGAGAGCAGTCCCATTTAACCTATGCATTTATATCATCACACCTTACAGAAGGCCTACTAGGTTTTCAGCAGAGTTAAAAAAATTGTCACCCATTAATGAGAACACAAATTCCACGGATTCCTTTTGTCTCACCTTCTCCTGCATCTCGTCTTTCTCACTGAGTTTTGTGTTCACTTTGTTTGCGAAGCTATTTTCTCTTTTCTCGAACTCCTTCAGTAGCATAAATTCTTCAAACAGAGTAACTTGCCTGTCGAGAAAAATGTACAGAAAAATCTATAAACCGAGAAGATATTCACATAGAGTGGACTTAGTCTTTATTTTGTTTAACAGAATGCGTCAACTTTTATTTCCCCTTGGCTACAATCCTCGCTTTTTTAATCAAAACTCAACTCAGCTAAGTAGAAAGCCCTTTTTCGCGCGCTTCGCATCAGTTTCACATTTCCCACACTAAGTGTAAGTGGGGCGAAATTTCCGCGCTTCGAACCTGTCGCAGCTTTCCCTGCTTTAGACGCTGGTGTACAAGTTATCTACTTAGGCAGCGATTAGCCAATAGTATAGGCTTATCTACTGCACTTAGCGTAAGTAGCGCGCTTTCCCGCGGTTGCAACCTGTGGAAGCTTTTCCCGCGATGAAAGCTGCGAAAAAGACATCTACGAAAGCAGCGATTAGCCAATCCAATTGGATCATTTATTGCTCTCCCACTAGCTAAGCCCGCCCTAACCAAACATTTATCGTACGGGTCTCACCTCAAGTCAGCACACTTAACGGCCACTTCTCGATGCATTTTTTCGTGCCTCAAGTACCGAAGATCAGCGTCAAACTTCTCCAGTGTAGTGTTGATCTTGTCTATCAAAACATCTTGTTCATATTGCAGTCTGAAGAAAAGAGGAAGGGAAAAATTAGGTCAATGTTCCCAACGATTCCTCGTTTTACTCACGAAAACGAAATTAAAGAAAAAAACGCTTCTTAAGTTCTTGCTAACCGCAATGGCCAGTTAAACCACGATTGATTTTCCCGCTTTGAATCCTCAACCCTTAAGTTACGGAATTCTAGAACATTTCAAGAGATGTTTCATTAGGGTGCTCATTCAAATTTAAGTTCAAGAGTAGTTTTCCTTTCACGAAGGTGACTTCAAATGCCGTGTCCGTAGAAAAAACCCCAAAGTGCGACAAACGGTACAGATGTTTACAGTCAGACCAGGTGAAGTGTTCCCGTCGCTTACGAACTAATAAATTCATTAACGGGAAAATGATTTCGTTTGTTAATTCAATAATCCTTTCATAAAATGAACAATCCAATATTCATATTCAGCCTCGATTCCATAATCGAATGTGTATTCGATTACTGTTTTTTGAAAAACTACACGTTTTTTCTTCTTTTTTTCTAAGAGTCGAGTGCGGACGAGTTCTGAAGTTCAAACCCAAACAAACTGTTACATGTACACTATTTTGCTTCCAGTAATCAGTGCAACAGACCTGACCTCTTAGAAAACACGATAGTCAAAGAGAGGTCAGTGTATGTGCGGTGATTGGTGGATTTCGATCCCCCGGCCTTTGTTAGTTTCTTTGCGTTTGCGGTCTGTCTCTTCTAGCTGTTATTTTGATTAAAAGCAATTAAAAACGCAATCGTAAACGGCAGGAAAAGGGAAGCAAATACGATTGAACTCAACAGGCAAGAATAAAGAACAGGTATATTTTGTTCATAAACCAAATCAACATTTAATTATTGAATCGAGGTCCAATTTGACTGTTGGATTATTCATTTTATGAATGGATTATTGAATCAACAAACGAAATCATTTTTCCATTAATGAATTCATTAGTTTGCTAGCGACGGTCTGGTTTGACTGTAAGTTTCCTATGATAATGTTTATTATATTCTACTTCAGTACCACACAGTAGTTTTGAGTATATGTAGAGAAGAAATTCTAGCCTCATAGACCGTGCATTTGAAGCCGTTTTAGTATTTCATTACAAGGCTTTTTTCTTGTTTTCCAACCTGATTTGTTCTTCGTAGGTAATCTCCTGTTCCAAGGCAGACGGTTCCTCGCTGACCTCTTCTATCGCGGGCTCAGGGGTTCCTTTGTCCGTTAAGGTACTCAAACTGGACTTGGGTCTCCCAGAGGAATGCACAGAGACAGACGAGATCGATCGGTCCCTTTGCTGTGTGCCTGGTTTACTGCCATGAGGAACATGTTTTGAGGGCTGAAACATGCAGTGACACGTAAGTAAGCCTTAGATTGATTTTGAGGTAGAAGGGAGAAGGCGCTTCGCGTCATTTACGTCTGTTCGGCTTCACCTTTTTTGTTTGTCTATTAAAAACATCTGGTGAATGATTCTATACTACAAAAGTGTGCAAACTCTCATGTTCCTAAATACATAACTGAAGGGACCACTTTTTTATTCGCCGATTATTCTCTGCTTTTTTTATCTTCATTTACTGAAAATGTGCCAAAATTTAGACTGTGATAAAAAGTAGGAACTCTACTTTAGTCAGTGCTAGATCATTGACAATGAGCACGGACCGAACTTTCCTTCAGCTTGAACTAAAACTTGCCAAGCTCCCGAATTCCTCTGCAAGGAACAGACTTCCTTGATGATTAAACACTATATGGCATGCAGTAAAGAAAATTAAATATTTTAAATTCACCTCATTCCCTCCCCCTCCACCAAATCCACCGAATCCTCCACCAAAACCTCCTCCTTGCTCTTCACCTTGACCTTGACCGCCCTTGTTATCTATTTGCTTCTTGAACTCCAGCAGCTGGTCGCGTGTATATTCAAGACGCCTGTAGGTGAAGAGGGCAAAGTTCTTCAATTGGGTGCAGTAAAACCAAAGCAATTACTTTGGCCAATAGGAACAGAGAGAGACAATCCAATGAGCCAATCGAATTCGAAGGAAATACCGGTCTGAAGAAAAGCGCGGGAAAACGTGTGCAAGTTTCTTCGCTTCGGATTAGCAGAAAGGTTGATTGGCAGAGAAAGTAGTGCGGAATTTTTGAGCCTATCATAACAATTCACGTTTGCGTTTTGCGTTTGTTATCATTTTCGTACCTTATTTGTATACTCGAAATATCTTCTCATCTTTCTCGCAAATGTTCGGACAAAATCGGAAAAGATTACAAACATTCGTACAACCTTCTGATGACGATCAAAAGAAGAGAAGACACATCCGAAGATCTCACATTACTTGGAAAAAACTCTATTTTCTACCGAGAAAAAATCAGAGGTATTCTCAAGGAGCTCATGAATTCTCTGGAAATGGGAAAAACCAAGCTAAGACAAATTTTCAAAGGATAAAAATTAACTTGGGACATGTTTTAACTAACGTGCGTACGATCTAAGGGCGCTCGACGTTTGAAAAAAATTCCTGATTTTCAACAAATGAAGGAAGAACAGCCAATACAACAAAATATATTTCGAAATTAAAAGCGTTCAACTTATGTATTTACTTCACGCTTTAGTGATGCTGGACTCAGTCCGCACGTGCGCGCGCGCAAAAGGACAGCAATTTCGTCAACAATGTAAATGAAAACGTAATCCATGGCAACCGTAAACAAAACTCAAACGGAAACATTTGTTTCCAGCACGAGTTGAACAAAAAACCGCGAAGCACAAGTTTTAACTTCATTTTCAGTCTAAATAGTAAAATGCCGGTGAAAGATCTGCTGGCGAGAATTGAAGAATTAAGGGATGTGATGACTTCATGCCAGGAGAAAATGTCAAGTCTAGTTAAGGATTACCAAGTAAATGTTTTACAAACTGCCGCCGTGATCGCAGCGGCTAAGATAACGGAGGAAAAAGCCGGGATTGAAAAGAAAAGACAGCGCCTCAGAAAACAGATCGAAAAAGAAAGAGAACGGAGCCAAGAAACTGTCAAAAACGTTTGTAGCAGTGCAGGAAAAACCATCGAAGCCTTGATTCGCGATCAAGAAAAGGAACTCCGCGAAGCTGTTAAATGCGCTGAACAGCAACAGGAGGTGAGGATTTAGCGGTTGTTTTTTTATTGTATTTGCTAGCCTTTTGACTGGCTAAATACCCACTTCAGTTAATCGACACATATGCAATAATAACTTACTTATAAGTATTTTCAGAGCACTCACCAATTCCGAGGTTTTCGGTCAAGTCGCTGCAAAGTCATGTCGCCCGAAATTTTAAGAAGTTGCCCGAAATGATGGGTTATGTCGCCCGGAATTTTATCACATGCTCAACAGCATCCTATCATCCCTTTTACACAATTATCCTCATCATCACTTAAAGAATGAGATGTTACACATTCATCCCATTTTTTTCATCCCATCATCGCTTGAAGAACGAGATATATTACAAACACTTTTGATTCATCTTTACCTCTCTGTGTAGTAAACGTGATAAAATTTCGGGCGATATGGCTCACCATTTCGGGCGGGAAGACCTTCGGGCGACTTGACCGGTTACCATTTCTGATATTTTATACTACAAGTGTCTCTTTGCTTTGAATACTGACTGCTGAAAAGGCTTGCTTTGTTGACCACAGAGAGGGAAAACTATATTCAAGTTTCTAACCTTTTTCCTAGCTGAAAAAACTTGCGGGTGAATAAAATCTTTATCACTTTAGGTGGAGATAGCGGAAACGCAGGCGAAAACCGATCAGAAAATTACAGACAGGAAACGTAAACATTCCGCGCTTGAGGAAGAATGTGATGATTACGAAGAAGATTTCGCATGCGCAGACTGCGGAAGACGAAGCCCTTGCATGTTTATGTGTGACCAGTGTCACGCAACCACGTACTGCAATGAACTATGCCAAGAAAGAGACTGGGACAATCATCAAAAACACTGCACAGCAGAAGTTGACTAAATATTTGAAGGGTTTCTTTTTTTAACGAAGACTGGTAGAATTAAGATAATTATTGTAATAATGCTTAACTGTTTCTCTCATTTGAGATCAAAAATAGAAAACCACATGCCTTAAATGTTATTGAAAGAATCAGATATGAACAATTTTAATTTCCGGGTGAATATATCACTTCACTTTAACATTATTTTCTGTTTTTTATTGTTTTTGTGTTTGGGTTTTGTTTTGTTTTTGTTTTTTTGTTTTTTTTTCTGGGAGGGGGGTTGTGGGGGGACGGATCTGATAACAAGTTTTCCCGCCCTCGGCCCGGTTGAGCGTTCCCGCGCTTTGCAATCGCCTCATGCACCCTGCTTTGTGTATGTGTCCGCCGAATTGATACCTTTCTAGTCAATAGAGCGTTTTCATTCACGTGGCAAACAGCTATGCAAATCTTTTATGACAAAAGAAGGCGTTTACACAAAAAAAGAGTTAAACTCCCACGGGACTGGCTTAGGACACCAACATGGCCAACGCTTCATTGTTTTGGAAACCAACATGGCGGACGTGACTTCATTTGAAAGGCTCTTCGAATAAACCTACCTCTCCGGGCACTCGTCGGGCATCATTTCGGGAATTTTCGGAATGGTCCTTTTAGAGTACGGGTCGATTTTACGCTGTACCTCCTCAAGTTGGGCCACGGTTTCTTTCATCTGAAAAAAAGTCACAGTTCTTAGAGAATTTATCCTTATCTTTGCAATGGTTTGCAATTTTCAGTTAAGGAAAGGAAATTCAGTTTACAGGGGAGAGATTATATGTCTTCTTACCTCTTTAATAATCTTCACTTTCTTTTCTCGGAGCGCTAAGAAAGACTGGTTAAATTCAAACTTGTACTGGTGAATCTGAAGAGACGAAGTACATGATTAAGTTTCAAAAGAGTTACTTCGATATTTCCGTAAACATTTCACTCCAATGTCACCCAAGACCAACTGTTTGTATTAGAACTATTTTACACACTCTGTTTTTATGCGGTGCAGAATGGAATCACGGTTTTCAGTTTAGCTTCGTCTTTGCCATTTGGTTTGAGTTTGGGATGTTTTGTAAGAATGTTCAGATGTTTACTCTTTTGGGCTTAGAGAAAGTAGCAACAATATTCTAAGGGTGTTGTCTTGACTAAGTGCAAGTTGACACGGTACAAACCGAATTTCACGTGGAACCTCGAAATAGCCAATTTAGCCCATAACTCCGAGAATTCGAAACGCGCTCGTAACATGATGAACATCACGCGAAGCAGATAGTATCACAAGCATATTAGTAAGAAATTCCACAAGGCAACATTTACCTGGTCTAGTAAGTTCAACAGCTGGATCCTTTTCTTTTCTGCATTCACTCTTTGACTTTCAGGAACAACGTAATCCTTCGCGGTTTTAAGTTTGTAGTCCCCCATATTTTCCCGCGCTTCTTTGATTGCCGCCACGTCTTTCGGATCCTGGTAACCTTCGTCGGGCTTGTTCCTATATAATTCGTTCCACTAAAAAACAACAAGAACAGAAAAGTCTTGAAGAAATTGATTCGGCTAAAAGTTATCAAATAAATTTTAAATAGGTCATAGACATAGCCAAAAAAAGTTCAGTATTATAGTTGGCGCTTTCAATGCTTGTCAGCCATCTTTTCAAAACTAAAAAACGACAAAGGTGTCAGAAGCCTTAAATAGGTTCTTGTAAGTGAATCCTTATTATTGTGTTGTAAATCTAAATCCAGACTCTAAATTAAATCGCTCCAGTGATTGTAGACAGTGTATGTTGATGACAAGCATTTGGGCAAAAGCACGTTTTCCCGTGCTTTCGGTTGCACCATGTTGCTTTGAATTCTGATTGGTTCATTGCTCTATTCACGTTTGCTATGATTGGACAAAAGATATACAGAGTGAAGGTAATTTACACTGCTGAAATACTATATGTTGATAACAGTGCCTAACATTTGGAAAGGCACATGTTTTCCCGCGCTTTCAATTGCGTGATGTTGCTTTGAATTAATTCTGATTGATTCACTGCTCTATTTACGGTTGCTATGATTGGACAAAATAGTTGGCACGTTGAAATACCTCGGCTTGTCTGGCAAGTCTCTTTTGTCTTCGCGCCTCAGCTTTTGCTAATGCATTCGCCACTTTACTACCCAGCTGGCCCTGCGAGGTCGGTGCTTGTTGCTGTTGTTGCTGGTTTAGAGTTATTTTTTCTTGAGTCTGGCGTCTCTTCATCTACATAGAAAACAACAGTTTTAACAAAAACGACTATCCTTTTTCACTCTATTACTCTGAAACTTGACAAAAAATAAGGTCGGGATTTGGAATCAAAAAGTAAACGGCAAATCCACTCCGCCTAGATAAAACTGTTATAGAGGTACCTTGCTGTGGTACCGTTTATTTCTCTAAGGGAGGAAATTCCAACTTTGACGATTTTCCACCACACAAAACAGGTCCTTGTAAGATACCGTACGTTCTTGGCCCCATTTTCATTCGTTCGCGACGAATTCTCAAAACTTCACAGTTTCACTTAATCCGGAATAACAAATCGATCTACAGCGGCGGGTTTTCCTGTAAATGAAAACTACGAACAGATTCAAATTTTGCGTAACATCCACGAAGAAGGTTATCAAGCTACAAGAAATAGGAAGATGAGAGGAGCCTGCAAACGAGTTTGACGTCATCCCTACCTGAGCTGTGATTTTAGTGCCACCTGAAAAGCTTTTTCTCCCCAGTCCTCCCCCGTCGGGGCCTTCTCCATTTCCTTCCGCTTCCTGTAGTAACTGGTGAAGATAATCTGGTTTGGACGCCCGAAAAGTAGCGACCAGATGAGGAGTGAGAAAGGCGCGCAAAACGATGCGGTCACACTCGATTTCATCTTTGAATCTGTTGAGAGATAAAGAAAATTGTTTCCTGACCACGGCTGTCCTTCCTCCTTATAAAATTCCGAAAATAAGCCCCTCCATGTATGAGCCCCTCCAAATATAAGCCCCCCAATCCGGTAACGCAAAAAACCCTCCGTTAAATCGCCCCTCCAAATATAAGCCCCCCGGGGGCTTGTACTTGGAAAATTGCTCTCAAATGCAAAGTAAATCAAAGCAAAAACGGTAAATTTACTTCTAACTATACGGCTAGCCCAATCGATTTTGAAACGCAAATTTCTCTCCGTAGATAAGCCCCTCCAAAAATAAGCCCCTCAAAAAGGGCCTTTGAAAAATATAACCCCCGGGGCTTATTTTCGGAATTTTACGGTACTTTGGTACTTTGAGATTTGCGTGAGAATAGAAATGAAACTTTAAAGTCAGTCCCATCATCTTCCGCGTTGCTGGTCAGTACTGTAACACTTATTAAGGAAACTGTCGGAATAAAGATCATTGAGACAGCGGACAATCTGGAGCCTACAGACTGGGTTTGAACTCGGGGAACCCACACAAACTGTGCGACCGTTTGCAGTTTTGAAACCTAGGGAAGCTTAGAGCTGTACGATGCAAGCCTTGAATCTGGTTCCAACTGCAGGGAAACGGGAAATTGTGTCAAGCGTGGGAAATCAAAATTGTTTGAAAATTCAGTCATCGAGTTTGTTTTTGATAAATATCTTCGGAAAGCTGCCATCTTCACGCAGGAGCGATCGCAAGAAGGAGAAAAGCGTGGTTTCATTTACGCATGGAAAGAATAATTTTTGCAGCCAAGCACAGTTGGACGACATTGCGCACGAGCAGACCATTATTTGTAGGCAGTTATTTGCAGGACACGTGGTGGGCTCTCGGCCAATGAAAAGGAAGAAAAATTTGCAACGAATGATAATGACAGTTACGGACGCGTTAACTTTTATAAACAATCAAACTCCATGACACTGAGCCCAGAAAAACTTGTTATGAGTGCCAACGGCAGGAAGGCGTACGCACGTCAACTTTGCAATACTTTTTAACACTTTTCGGGACTATTGTTTGAAGAATTCTATGATAACGTGTGTGTACGGGTAGTTCCGCAAGAGTGGGCAACCCCTTGCGGAATAAACAAGGGCCTATAATTTACACTTACCTTTTCTGTAGTTTTCGCAATCCAATTGAGTGTTTCTCAGCTTCCCAAGCCATCTCTTTTCGAACGAGCGCAATCTGGAAATAAACAAGATAAATTTTAAACAACAACAATAATCATTTTTCCAATCATCTTGCTCACTAAGGTAACAAAATAAAAATAATAAGAGAAATTTCTACCTTATTTTCCACTTCCGCTTTTTGTTCTGTGATGAGATCAGGATCAATTTCAAATTCCTAGAAAATGACACAAACATAATGAAATCCGCCGTGCTTCCAAAATATACTGAACCGCTTTTACTTTACTGACAAAAAGGGCAAAATGATAAAATCATAACCAACCAATAAATTTTAATTCGGAAAACACCAAATAAAAATTTGTCGTTACAAAGATATTTTGTTTTCTTGCTTTTTTTAGTACGTAATTTAGGGGTCAACCATTCGACTTTTGAGGTGGGGGGAGGGGGGAGGGGGGAGGTATCGGTGATTTCGAGAGGAAAATATATCATGCACCACGCGTGGGGACTGGGAGCATTGCGTGGCCGCGAAGGAGACTAGTTTATGCACGACCTTCCATACATTGGCTCTAATTTGCGCGAGTACAATTTACGTGCGTACGCGACAATGAAAATCCACATTAGTGTCATGATCTGTTTCTTGAACATTGATTTTCAGAACTTACAGGAATTTGATTACTTACGTCTTGCGTCAGTTGCACATGGGAAGGAAGCTTGCGATTCTTGACCATTAATTCCTTGAAAGCTCGTCTTAGGTTAACTATCTTGCGACGGATATTCTGAAAAATAAGAGAATATGATTCATTTGAGCTTGCTAAATCTAAAATACTAAGTATAGAAGCTAGTGTGAGAAAAACTTAACAGGAATACTAATTTTTAGAAATTTATACTAAAGCAAGAGACAAAAACCGCAATGGGCAACGTGAAAGAGTTCCTCTGCAAGCAGGCTCACCGGTGCAAATTCGGGAGAGATAGACAGCAAACAAGCGAGGATTAAGTAGGTGGTGCACTATTTGCCCTTTTGCTCCACGTTCGCACTTTCCGAAACAACTGCGATTGCTGGTTCTAGACATTTTGTACTCACTAACAACACAAGTCTTTTTTTCCCTGCAATTGCTTTCTGTCATTCAGTGAGTAAATTGTGCAGTTAGCGGTCCATGATAGTGCAACCAAACAGGATTAGCCATGACACTGTCATCTCTTCAGGTGTAGGTAACAAGAGGACTATATCCTCACAGAATTTCATCACAGGAACGATTCGCGCGAGCACTCGAAGAACATCGCACTCGCAGTTCAACAACAACAACAAACACAACACAAAGAAACAACAAAAATAGCTGTTAGTGGTAATCACCTGTTTTTTCTCCTCGGCCAGTTTGACCATTCGATCGTGTTCTGCTTTCTGTTTTTCGAGTTCGATGCTGTAGTGATTTGGATCATCGATATCATCAATCTTCTTGACAATCTCTTCACCCTCTTCGCCTATCAGTTTCTAAAAGGTCAGAAAGAAAAAGGCAAAATGTAAGCTTTAATTCTAACAAGTTATTATACAAGAAATAAGAAATAATTAGTTATGTTTTTGAAGTAGAAACGCTTTATTAAATATAAAATTTATTTGACGAGGGTGTCACCTAAGAGAATTTGTATGAACAGTGGAAACTGCACCCAGGTTGAGTGTGAAAATTAAAATAACTGCTCAAAATATGAAAAGAAGGTACAAATAACACAGCATAAAGAAGGCAGGGATGTACAAATTTGAAGAAGATTAAAACGGATGACATTTATGGTTTTTGAAAACTTGTTAACCTAACAGTTCTTTAAAGTTCATTTTTGTTGTTTGCAACAATCCTCGGTAGACATATTTGTTTGAAATGAAGTTGTGATTTTGTTTCTTCGCTAAAGTTAAGATCCGTTGCGAAGAAAGACGTGTAACTTGCAAAACTAACAAATGAACTAGACAAGCGTGTCAAAGCCCCTTTTAGCGTTAATAGGGAGCTGAAGGAGCATCGACGGAGACAGCAAAAAAACGTCACTTGAAAAGTGAAGTCGCGCTGCTTCAAACTTTATCGCGCTTATTCCATCTCGTTCAATTCGCCAAATGTTGGCAAAATTGGAGTTGAATTCTAAAAGACTGTTGCGAAGTTCCGGAAAAGAAAAAGAAAGTCGATGTGTTATGTTTACGTCCTACACAAAACGTGAAATTAGGCATTTTCACGTCGTAGTCGTGCAGACAAAGAAATGTACAAAAAAGCACGTGCAAGTTGTTCTTCTGCCAAACTAAACCTATTGGTTTTTTTTTGCCGTTCTCGTTGCCCTTGCCGTCGTCGTTGCTTAAGCTTCCTAATCTTACCTTTGGCGAAGGAATGGACACTTTATGTGGAACTTTAAGTCCTTTTACAGCTTTATCCATGAACCTAAACACGAAGAAGTTGCCATCCATACCGGCGGTGAAGACATACTTATCATCGAAACTCGTCTTGATGTGTCGGACTGCGCCATGTTGATTGTCATGTACGTTGAGTGCCCAGTAAGAGCTTAAATGTTCGAGGTCATTCTTTCCGTCCAAAGGGTGAATTCGGACCACGCCATTTTCCATTCCAAGGAGGAGGAATTTACCTGAATGACTGAAGCCAATAGAAAAATAAAGTTACCGAGGCTGGATAGTAAATCCTCTGTTAAGCTGCTGGAGAGGAGGAGATAAGGGGTAACGCGTTGAGTTTTCAGGGGGAAGGAGAGACAGGGGATGCTTTCTATAAATGGGTTAAATTTGACCTAAATTTGGAAACCGCTGAACTTCTCGCATTGGGTCTTTGCGATTTTGGTGAAACTCTGTTGAACGTAACGCACTAATGCGCACCATATGCAGCCGAGAGATTTTCACGAAAAATTGCCGGCAACTGCAGAATTTCGACTCAGACCCCAAAGAGGCGTGGCACGATAACCACGTGACATTTACCCCGATCACCAAAAATTTTATGCTATATTGTAGATTGATCTATATGTTAGACTTACGATCAAAATAAAGGTGGGGATACCAGAGAGCTTTAAAGTAGGATGGTAGCCCCACAAAAATAACTGGGTCGAGTCACCTTAACAGCTTGAAGTTAATACAAAACAACTATTTCTTTACTTTCGGTGTCAATGTATTTAGCACATAGCACTTATTGAAGATACCGTGTTTCAAATTTCCCCTTGTGGGTGCCGCCGCTTTTGTACATAGTCATCCAAGCCAAGCGATGGTCTACCTGTTTGCAAGGCAAAGGCGGTAGCTTCTTCCTCAGTTATTTTAAGGCCCTGAGTGTTGGTCCGGTCCTAAGAATCTACGCCTACGACCTACTGCTGTGCAGACCAGCGCTCTACCAAATAAACTAACGCTTCTACAGTTATATGATTTTTTGGTAAAATTGGCGCATGATTATGTCGACAATCAATGAGCATTGCGCTATAAATTCAAAGCAGTTACAAAATCACTCCTGGCGCAATGCTAAACTTTTTTCATCTACCCACCTAAAACACACAGATCTGATTGGTTTATCGTCACTTCCGTCCACGGGTATAGACCTGATTGGTTGATCTCTTGTGTCTTCTTGTCCTTCCGCAGGAGCGGGCTTTTTGCCTTCATCAAACTCACATTCATAAAGGTACCCTGCATCCCAACCACCCTGAAATAAAAATGCAAAACGCAACGATCACAGTAACTTCAGAACAGGCTCCTCAGATCACGAGGTTGCGCGGGAACTGGGTCAAACTTCGCCCCTCACAACAGTCCATAGGAATGCAATTCAATACACCGCCGACCCAGCCTCCACCAGAGCCTAAAATGGCCGATATGTGACACACCTCCCACAAATTTTGAGGATAAACAGGGCTCGAAAAAAAGTCCCGTGTGATTGTCCAGGGCAAGTAAATTTTTCTTCTTGGGCAAGGAACGTTTTAACCTCACTTGTCCAAGGGTCCAGGAAAGTCATCTGGTAACTAAATCATTAGCTAAGGTAAGGAAGCAATGGACCCGGACAAGCAACATGTGAGAGTTCTTTGCCCAAAGGACAAGATGGAATTCAAACTTTTTTCGAGCCCTAATAAATGTCCCAGAATGAAAGTTGTCGAGCAGAACACTCTTGCGTGGTATAGTAACACTCGTGGTGCATAAGATAATTGAGAGTGAGAATTCAAATGAAAGCTTCTTCTCCTATTTTGCTGCACAATTTTTCTTAAATGAACGTTGAGATTATTAAACACCACTCATGGCTATCAGGAGGCCATAACCCGTAGCGAGCGAGCAACTCCCTTGTGCCCATGCAACGGCGTTCTCACAGACCAGTTTATTTTTAGATCGATTTTCCCGCCAATTTTGAACAACAAATAAGTCTTATAAATCAGTCATTAAAAACTGGAGACTAGAAAAAAATATATTTCTGATGTCTTGATAGCATTTACTTTTTCTTTTTGTAAGATTATCGTACTATGCCGGTGTGCACGCACGATGGAACGGTGCTTCCACTTTCGCGGGGAAAGGTGCTCAAAAATGATGCTAAAAATTACTTGATCTTTGAAAACGCCGTTGCATAGGCTAACATCCTACTAAAAAGACCTACCATAGACACCCAGAATTTGTCTTTCTTGCCATAATAAAATCCTTTGATGATTTCTCCTGGTTCGCGGTGCTGTTCTTCCTCGGTTTCCTCGCCCTCTTTCTGTTCCTCTTCATCTCCTTCATCTTCCTTCTTCTCTTCTTCCTCTTGTTCCTCTTCATCTTCTAAGCCTCGCGCCCGCCGCCGGGCTCGTTCCTCCTCCTTTTTCTTGCGCTTTTCTTCTTCTTCCTTGGCCTTTCGGGCTTCTTCTTCAGCTTTCTGAAGATCAATAAATGTCAAGGTCGGGTTTGGTCAAACATTCTTTGCACTTATTTTTACTTTATGAAGTCAGCATTAAAATCTGTCTACCTCAAGAAAATAGACAAATACCAGAAATGTGAACTGAAATAGTCCAGAGGACTCTCTCTCTCTCTCGCCTACGAGAAGGACATCTCGGTAAAATGGACATCTAAAATTGGTCCCTGCCTTCCTTTACTCCCCTTTATTTTACCCTCTTTAGACGGACATCACTGTTAGACAGACTTGATACTGGCCACAAAGGTGCCCGGCTGTCTTAGGGAGAGTTTACTGTTGAAGCACTCATTCTTGGAAAAAGGTCAGTCACGCTTTTTAGTACGTGACAATTGTAGGATGGTGGGTGGTGGTGGAATTCATTACCAAACAACATCAAAAATGCCCCGTCTGTTTATTTTATTTTATTTTATTTTATTTTTATTTAGTCACTCACAAAACCTTACACAACATGAACAAAAGGTGTTAATTAAATTATAAAACTAATGTGACAAGGAAGCCTAACGAAGCTTGAAGCTTATATTAATAGGTTTCCTTCAACTACCTAGTGAACTAAGTTCATGGCTGAGTGCAGAGTGAGCAAGATCAGAAAATTAAACGACAGATCGGCTATCAGTGAGATAATTCTTTAAATTTTTTTTAAAAACAGATATAGAAGGAGAGCTAATTAGTGAAACAGGCAACGAATTCCAGATTTTAGGTCCTCGGTAAAGGATACTGAATTGCTTTATATTTGTTCTACAAAAATGAGTATTTTAGTATATTCAAGCGTGTGATCAAACCATTTTTAAGGGTCAGACAGAATGCAACCTAAATACCTTAACACCTCATATCTATATTTTCCTCTAAACACACTTATATACTTAAATAAACGACTTTTTTCTTTATTTCTTAAAATGCCGCCTAGTATTTAATTGCCCATGGGGGGAATCTCTATTCCTCATAAGCTCGGCTTCTCGGAGATTTCCCCGCCACAGTCACTCCTTCCACGTAATGCACAAATTTTAAATTTAATGTTAATTAACCTATTTATTATCGTTTTTATTCTGCTTGTAATTCATTGTGTGTGGCAAAATAATAAAATAAAATAATAATAATAATAAATAAGAGTCGATTACTAACAGCTATTCAGGAAATGATCTCGCACTACTCCCCATTCCGCGCCGCTTCTTTTAATGCAATTAGGCTGATTTAGCAACACGAGGGGGACGTCAGTTGACAACGGGAAAGCGCGCGGAAAGGACTAAACGCGACTTACGGTGCCCAGTTTACCGCTCTGCCATCGGTCAAGCCAGTTGTTTAATTTGCGCGCGCCGTCGTCAACTGACGTTCCCGTCCTGTTGCTAAATCCGCCTATTGTCGTTGACTACAACGCTTACCCTGAGTTTATCCTTGACGCTTGTGAAGTGGTACTCCTTGGTCTTGAGATTTGTCAGGGGGAGATGGTAAGTCTTACTTGTGTCATATTTTCCAGGCACGGGAGCCTCGACATGAAGTACGGTTCCATCTTTACAGCTGACGAGTATGCCCTTCGGAACCTGGTGACGAAAGTATAAGGCATTCACCACTTAAGAGACGAGAAGGGAACTGGAGCCGAAATACTTACACAATCGTTTTCTGGAATCGTTACTGGGGACGCGCCGGTTCGTCATAACAGTCCCAGAAGTCTTTGCGAAAGCAAACTCGGGCCAGTTTCCCTCTCGTCTTTTAAAGTAGCGAATATTACCAGGATTTGAACAACCTCGTTCCAGAGAACCTGGTAATGAGGTTGCGATTTGAATAGGCCATTTCCGAGTTATCTCAGGCCCAGGCCTCTATTTCAAAGCGAAGCTAAGTGCGAAGGTTTCGATATGAAAATGCTTTTTTTAATTCTCAGGTAAATAAAACTCATTTTTACCAGAAAGGTTTTGCACTTGGTCTCATTATAAAAGTGCGAATTTTAGAGCTCGGAAATCGCCTCTTTTTCAAGCTTCTTTTCGCAAAATCTTAAAATTGCACGCATAACCGCGGCGATCATTTCTCCTTTTTATTAAACGTCAACAAATTATGTATTATTCATTTCAAACTGACTTCACTTGCTACTGCCGTACACACTCTCTTCTCTTCGCCTTCACTATCTTAATCAGTGTTAAAATACTTATTGTTCTATAAGAAAAACACTATAGAGATATAAACTCCTCCACGAAAGATCGAGATAATTCACCTTTCCTTTCTTTTCCGACCATTCCATGGCGACAACCGGGGAGGCAGTTTCAATAAAACCAATGGGTTTGTAAGTATCACCAACGGTGAAGAAAAACACTGTACAGTCATCGCTCTGAAAAGAATAACGTCTCCATGTCAGTGGAAAAAAATAAAGACAGTAACATTACTTCATTGTTACATAACTAGTACTCGTTTTGTTGGAAAACCAAGATTTAAAACAATGTCCACCACAAATGTATGTTAGATTTACGATTTTCGTCCACGCGTGAATAAAGAAATAATAAACGATCATCAAAAACGACTTCTAGTGTGGATGAATTCCTAAACAGATAAATATCGTTTAGATTCGCGTGGACATAACCTGAGAAAAAAAACTTGACCATACCCAAAGGCAGGCGAAAGATTTCCGAGGGCGTGGTGATGAAAAAAAATAAATCAATAAAAATAAATAAATAAATGACATTAACAATATTTAGAGTATGACAAATATGTCTATGAATTGCAGAGATGACAACACTTGCATCCATTATCCATTAGTGTAACTATATCTAATGTACGTATTTTGTTTTTGAAACATTTTAAGGTGGTAACTTCTCTCAAGTCTGGGGATAATTTTCCCCAGAGATTGGGCCCCAAGTGGCGGAGGGAGTGCTTGCCATATGTTACCGTGTTGTACCTGGCAGCGGAGAAATCAGACTGCCTTAAGTTATACTTGGATCTATGCTTAATAAAAATGTCACTGATATAGGGGGGACATATAAAATTTCGTCTAATATTCTAACGTTCTCCCAAAACGGACAAATTTTACATCAAAGTACAAAGATTTTTTTTACTTCTTTTTACATTTTGCTCAAAGGCGCGTGTGTGAATGAGAGATTTACTGATTAGTTTTTTTTTCTTTTGCTTCTTAAACAGTCTAAAATTACCCCGGTAGCCAGAAGTTCGCCTTGCTCATCAATAGCCATAACGTTAACTGCTTTTGTGTGAGGTTTGAAGACTTGTTCGAGATTAAGCTCAAACTTCTGCTTGGACTTTTTAGTCCGAAGCTGTGATGGATCAACCTTGTTTAACGCTAGTAGACGAACCACACCATCAGCAAAACCAGCCAAGAGTTTGGTACCTGTTGTTTCAACCTGAAATACGGATAAGCGATAGTTCTTTTTAGTTTGTAAGTCCGATTTGCTATAGAAGGTCATGTAATGACACTCTTATAAGAGAACCGTTTCCTTAAGATTTCGTCTTATTCAAATGCATATGTACGAAAAATTTATTGTCTGCAAACAAACTATCTATTTGCTGGATATCGTGAGAAGTCACGCGCAACGCGAAAGAAGACGTGGGGCGCGATGCAGGAAAAGAAAGGAGAGCTCTCCGTTGCTCCGCCCCTTGCAGCTTTGCCACTCGCACGTGCGTTCTCTCGCACCTCACTTCGCTCGCCACTTCAAACGGAGAGCTTGCGTAATAACAACCTGGAGATTAGGATTGCGGGCTCGAAATAAGACGAACCTTTCTCCAAGACGGACACAGTATTGTTCCTAAGGCTATCCGTGTTATATACAGGGAGTTGAGTGTATTTGAGAGGTTTTATGAATTAAACAACATAACAGCAACAAGAATCACGACTGGCCTCCCCTTAACATGTATGGGGTTCTACTTCCCGATCCTCTCCCCAGTCTTCCGGTTGAGTTAGCTTAACACTTACGTCTTTAGGTACCCATAATAAGCTGGAGCCACCTGAGTTGTACTTTGCCTGACACATGGGAGTCTTGGAAACATAGTCATACACTCGCACGGTATCTGCCACATAAAATAACAGTACATGTTAGTAATAACTAAAGTAAATGTCTTGCAATCTGTTTACCCAACGGAAACGAAACTCTTAAGAGTTAAAAGAACTCGTTTGAATATGTGTAAGCTCGTTCCAGATCGAACTATAATTTGGAAGTGTTACTTTTTGAGGAGTGAGGGAAAACTGGAGTGCCCAGAAAAAAAACTCTCAGAGCAAGGGAGAGGACCAACGACAAGCTAAACTCACATATACATAATGTTCACGCCAGGATTTGGATCCAGGCGTAATGTTCTACCATGAGCACGCTATAACGGTATGTGCTACTATGTAAGGAATGGTTTTCATTCAGTTTAGTCTAGTAAAACAAATTTAAAGTTACCCAGAATTAAACAAATATTACACAGACAGCGCTCATTTATGTTCAGTGCTGCAAGCTTGTGGAACAGACTTCCTGAGGAAATGAAAGACTGCTCTACCTTGGCGTCTTTCGAAAACAAACTTAAGCAAATTGAACTTTGTAAATTGTAATGGACAACCTTTAGCAGTTCCTTAGTTAGTTTACCTTCAAATTTTTCGCCTATGAATCACATCTGAAAAAGCTCTGGTATAGACTAAGGCACACCCTGGCCTAAAAGTTCCTAAAGTACCCCCCCCCCCCCCCCCCACACACACACACACACACACACACCCCACGGAAAGATACCAATGTCTGTTTGTCATTAGTTACTTACGATCTACTCCTGTTGTGGCCACAAAATGTGCTACAGGTGAAGTATCCAGTCCAGTGATTGGTCCAGCATGATATGAGTACATCCTTTCAGGGGCATGGCTCTGTGGCAAAGAAGAAAAGATGGTAAGATTTTCAAGTGAAGGCAGTAAGTAGTAAACTACTACAGTGGAACCTGGTTTTATGATTGTTGATTTAACAATATTCCTGATTTAACAACCAACATTCTGTGTCCCATCTTAAATTACAGTAAATTGTATGTGACAACCAGTTCAATGATATTCTATCAACCCAAGCATAAAGTCTTTCCAATGACAGCAAATAAAACCTCATGAGCGATTGAATGAACTATGAATAATGCGGCATTTAAAGATGGAACAGTATGTTGGATGGCTAAGTTTTAGTTGGAACCTTCCTCACGGTTGGTGGGCTTTTATCCAAAGTACTGTTGCCATATCTACAGCTATTTTAAAGTATTATGTACATATTGTACACTGCAACATATACAGGGTATTGGTATAACTACCAGTATCAATATGTCCAGTTTACAGTCAAGCCAGGTCAAGTATACCCCCCAAGATTCCATTAATAAATCGGTTATTTGAAAAATGAATCCATCAGTCATATTTGCTCCATTTAAATCTGCATTCCTGCATGCATAATGAGCAGTGAATTTTTTACTTGAAATGAAGGAATTGCTGTGAAGACATTTACATCAAATTCAAGATAAGGGGGTTGAAATTTCATAACTACCTCACGTGTGCTCATTATGCAAGCAGGAATGCAGAGATGAATCTAAAATCTACAACTAACGACAGATAAATTCATTAATGGCCTTCTCAGGAGGTATGCTTGAGCTGGCTTGACTGTAATTACATGTTTATTACTGCTTGTAGCTTTAGTAATAAGAAAGATGATCTTTACTACTTACAGTGTGTGTAAATGATAGATCCAATTTCCAGATACCACCAGCCGCATCCTGAAACAAATTTCAACAATGTGACATGGGCAGATTTATTTCCAAAATTTACATGAAAATATTGTATTTACTGGTATTCACTACAGATCAAGAAAGGATGACTATCTACTGGAGGACCTCATGACTCATTTTTTTTATATGTATGTTAATAAGATGATCCGATACATACCTGAGCATACCAGATGGGAGCTTCAGTGTTTACAGCTTTTACCATTGACATGAGCTTCACATCCGTGCCAACCTACATAAAATCAAACATTCTCTCTATTTTACCGCAGCTTGTCATGGCATAGATTTGATTGATTGACTGGCTTGCAATGTACCTTGTGTGCGATATTGCATGTATCACAACAAACATGAAAATAGGACTCCCAGGCCCAGGAAATGTACTACCTTATATGGCCTATACGGGGATCTGCTGCTGGACAGGGTATGGTTTTTGTCCAATCTGTCCTAAACAGGGTATATAATTTCACATGCATCTGTCCTACACAGGGAATAAGATTTTGTGCAAGTCTGTCCTGATATGAAAGGGGCATTGCCTGCACAATTGATGTGATTTGCTTGATGAAATTTGTTTACACTTCAAGTATGCAAAAGCAATGGTATAACGTGAATTTGATGGCTTTAAAACAAGATGGTGTCCATTCTGTCCTTTTTCCTAAACAGGGTGATAAAATTGAGAGTGCTGTCCTACACAGGGTTATGCATTCTACAATTTTTTTGTCCTAAACAGGGCCTCCGAGGCTCACCAACCTATACCCAAATATTGGTCGAGTATACCCCCCCCCCCCCACGGCTCAAAGGGTTCCAGGTTGTGAATCCTCACCTTAAGCTCATACATTGGGTCCATTTCAAAAAGCTGTCCCTCCTCAGTAGTATCTGCATTGTCAATACTCTCAAAGTCCCAAACTTTCACAAAACCATCAGCACCAATTGTCATGAGTTCTCCCTCATCCATGAAGAACTGCTCTATCATGCCAACGTGACAAGGCTTTCTGCCTTTCTTAGAAATCTCCACCTTAATTAAACCACCATCCCAGAGCAACATGTTACCCCATTCTGAGCCAGAGAGCACTTTACCATCAGGAAGTTCAACAAAGCCTGCGTGTTACAAATATCATACATTATGACGGAACGAAAGTAAAACATATATACCTACAAAATATTCACTGCTTGCCCATTATGAGAGAAAGCATGCACTGAATTGGTCAAGAAATAGGCCTATTCTGGTGACAATGTTAATATAAGAAAGAATGTGATATTCTGGCCCAACAGTGTGTGGAAGCTTAAGATTGAAGCTCCGTACATCTCACCAGAGTATGTCCCACCACACCCATGAGTTCACTCTTAACAACCCATGACTGGGCTAACAAGAAAATTAACACCTTTACTAGAGGGTTCAAAATATAGCCCCCCAAAATTACAAAATAGCAATAAAAGTATTCATAAAATGTAGATGTAGGTTCCTGGGCTATACAGAGCTCTTGATCTTGTGTCTATCTTCTGTAGACACTTTTCACACTTTAATCCTTTATGTCTCCATTCCCTACCCACCTCCCTCTCCCTCTCCAAAAAAAAAAACTCTACCCTGTAAAAGAATTGGTATTAAAGACACCAACCTTCTATATCAGACAGCTCCTTCGCACCAAACTTTCCAATCTGTCCTTGTAACTTTAGCCCAGTGAAGGTGTTTGCCATTGTCCAGAATCTGATGAGAAAATATCAAAACCTCTTTTCAGCAGCTTGGATAAATATTCACAGTAATGCTTCCTTAGACAATTAACTTGCCCTATATTGCCTCTCCATGTATGTGACATAAATAAATTAGAATTTACACATTGCTGAAGGGTAAAAAATGATTTCCAGTCAGTTTTGCTTTACTTATTTTTTCCCTCGTCCAATAAAAAAAAGGCTTAAAACAAAGGAAAACGAAGAAAGACATAATCCTTCTAGGAGTAGTTTGACCTGTGGAAAGCAGTAGGAAGCTTCCAGTTGCTTGATGCTGCAGAAATTAGCTAAACCTAATGAAAGCGAGCCCCTGCCAGGAGTGTGGACTATGGTGGAACAGGAAAATATGGATATTAGACTGATTGCAGTTCCTGGTTACATCAAGAAGCCATTGATGGAGGTTAAGAGACAGTACACATGAGTCTTGAGGGATAAATACCATGGGGGTCGCATACCTATTATAAGCCAAACCTATAAATACCCTTTTGCAGACTAAACTGCTTAAGAAGCTTTAATTGTTATCCTCCAGAGCAGCATATGAAAGTACCCCTCCACAACAAAGAGAAGGGGGAAGCTACACACCTAATATGGCCAGAACCACTAGTACACAAATGGCCCTCATCTTCCGGGGAAAATGCCACTTTATAAACATCCTGTGAGAAGGCTTTGGACCGCAGGATGACCTGTTCATTCTTCCAGTCCCACACTGTTAGCATGTAATCTGGTGCACTACCAACAGACGCAAGCTTGTCACCCTTTGGTGAAAAGTCAAGATGAGCATAAGCTTCTTCAGTCCCATCACGAAGGATGCGGTGAAGCTTAAGTGATGGATACTCAAATATGTTGACGTTTGGTTTTATGCCTTTTTCTGCAACTGCAAAATATTTGCTGCTTGGATGAACCTGTCAAAAATTCCAGAAAAATGCTCAATATACATATAGGAGATAAAAAGCACTGCCAAATGATTATGCCACAGAAAACTTCAAAACATTAAACAGCCACAGCCATGAGTTATTACAACTTCTGCAGCTGTGTTAATGACCCATTACTAGGTATTTTTTGTTGTAACTTTCCTTGCAATTTTGTTAAGACACAAGACACAAAAGAATTGCATAGTATAACAATATCTGAAATTGTAGACGTTACAAGAAATGTTCACTTTCTTTGCTTTGTTTTTCATATAATTGTTTTAGTTTATCTTTAAAATTTTTCCAGGTATGCCCTTATGCCCTATGTATGCTTCAGGGGGAACTATCACAAATACCTATACAGGTAATGTGCTGCCGAGAAATTTCCTCAAATGGGGTATAATTTTTCAAGAGACAGAAAAGGTTCAAATATCTTACAACAGCACAACACAATTGAAAGCAGTTGAGTTTGAGGAAAATTGCCTTGTATAACAGGTCCTTGAACCAGTAATTCAGTTACCAGGTAAGTGTTAAAAATTAAGCCCTTACAGCAACAGCTCCAATCCCTCCACCACCTGTTGTGCGAATGTGAGTTTGTTCCTGAGTCTTGAGATTGAGAATTTCTACTGTGTTTCCAGCAGAGAACAAAACACAATTCTCATCCAATACATGAAGGTTTGACCTCTTTGTACACTCGTAACCAAAAGAGTGGCTAGTGGAGGGAAAAGAGTCAAGGCACACACACTAACTTAATGATCTGTATTAACTGTAAAAGAACTTAGATGGGTTGAGCTAAAAAACCAGTCAGCGTACAAAGAAAGTGTTGTCCGATAACCTGGGGCTAGTGGATTTTTCTGTCGGGCTAGTGAATTCTGTTCTTAACTTGCCGGATGGGCAAGTGATTTTGTGGGGGGTAATTCAAATTACAGAAGAACTGTAATCAATCCTGCTCATCAAATTTTTTTCGGGCTAGTTGAAATGACTTCCGGGCAAGTACATGCTAGCTAGTACAGCTTGCCCAAATGGCAAGCTGTAAAACTGACTTTCTTTGCACCCTGCCAGTGTTAAAAATTCCTTCTCAAAAATTAAGGTGACAGTCTTATAAATAAAATTTTCAAAGCGTAACTGTGTGAAAGAGAGCTTTACTTAAGGTTGTTTTATGACTTTGAAATGGTAAGAAAAAATTCATACAAAATAACATATTAGTAGGTAACAGGAAATGGTGGTAATAGGGGGAAAAGTCATATAAAGGATACTGAAATGACAATAGCTGCAGAGGGATGCCTTCTGTTGAAAATGCTGTTGAAACCAGCCCATCAAAATCATAATAGAAATCATCTGGAAGAATTCTTTCTGCCTCTTCTTCCTCTCCTCCTTCACCTAATAAAGGGTGAATTACATCTGTTACAGGTGTATTTCCACAGACGCCCCGATATAAATACACAACATTAATCAATGGACATTAACCCTCCATACTAGCATTTTCTCTTTACAAACATTTTGAGACCCAACCCTGCCCCACCCACCCCCGCCCATCAAAAAGCAGGCATGCAGACCCTAACATCATCGCAGAGGCTTAAAGAACCTTTCTTGAGGGAGTCTTAGAAGAGATTAAACACAATAATGTTATTATCATAACATAAGCAGTGGCGAATCCAGACCTTCAGACAAGGGGGGGGGGGGGGGGGTGGGCAGTCATCCAGACCCTGAGATAAGGGGGAGGGGGGCCCGGTCTCCAAAAAAAATTTTTTCAGCGCTTTGGGCCAAGCTTCTCCCCTGGATCCACCACTGATAAGAGTAAGCTTGAGTGTATGCACCTGATTACTAGAGTCAACGCAACTTTATTTTGACATGACACCAAACAGGGAGCAAGCCTGTGCCACAGAAGAAACTTTAAGTCTGGACATCTGTGATCAAGCATCAAAAACCTTGTTCTGGGCCCTCTCCTATGTATTAGGATTTGAGGATATGCCATGATTAGCCTCGAAAAAAGCCATTGTCGAATTGCCAATCAAGTTAAAGAGAAATTCAAAATGCACTTCTTGTAATCCCTTGAGTCCTCTGGGAGGCAAGAACAAGAATCTCAGCACTGCTTGGCAGACATTACTAACCAGGATTAGATATGTCTTCAACCCAGGCTAACAGAAAGCAAAAGTCTGGAAATGGTGAGGGTACTGACCAACCACTAACTAAGCCCCCTTGAATTTCCCTTGAATTTCTTATAAATGTTGGTGGCCATCCACAGGTAGACAATTCTACCTTGACTGGATGTTAATGTGGTACACAGTTGGTTATCAATTAATGTGACCACCAAAAAAAATTATTTTATGTTACTTGCAGGGCTGTGCTCTAGCAGAAAGCGACTAGAAAATCTTACTATCTTCATACAGATTGTATGTTGGGCACCCTAAATTTTACAGTTTCACAGCTCTGGGGTCCCTTCAATTTTCCTTAGAGCACAGCCTTGACCTGGCTGTTTCCACCAAATTACTCTTAATAATTTTATACTTTATCTTAACTGAGTACCATAAATTCCTTACCTGGTGCACTTTGTGTTGGTTTTGTTTGGTTTGGTGCCTCAACAGCTTTCTCTGTTTCCTCAGCAATGTCATCTTCATCATCCTCAATGTCAACCTCCTCTTCCTGTCCTGTACTCTCCTTCTTTACTTTCTTCTTCTTCTTTTTCTTTTCACCACCTTCTTCGTTCTTTCCCTCATTTTTTTCTGCCTCAGTGTCACTCTTTTCACCTTCTGCCCTTTGTTTAACAGAAGCATCACCTTCGTGGTCATCTTTTTTACCACCTCCATCAGCTGCTTCAGTCTCTGCTTTTTCTTTATTATTTTCAGCATCCCTGGCTTCATGAGATCCCTGTGCCTCGACAGACTGAGAGGTCTTTTGGTCTGTAGTAGCTGCATCAGCACTAGATCCGTCTATCCCACCAGATGTAGCTGTCCCTTCTTTGCCATCAGGAATATTCTCATCTTTTGAACTATCTTCTCCCTGCAAAGATTGTGAGACACTTTTTGTCTCACCAGATTCTGGATCACCTTGGCCACCTTGTTCAGAACTGCTTGCCTTTTCTTTACCAATCTCTGTACTCTCAGGTTGTTTGCCTTCTACAGCATCTTCACCAGCTTCCATGCCTCCAGGGTCCTGTTTTTTATTAGAGAGAGAATCAGATCCCTGTTTAGAATCAGTAACAGTAGCTGTAGAGTCTGACCCTTCATTCATAGGAGGTGACACTTCATCACTTATTTTATCATTATCTCCTTCTCTCTGCTCAGACACAAATTTATTCTCGTCACTTAACACTTGTGTGAATGTGTCACCAGGAGATTTATCATTTACAGTTAAATTTGATGAATCCCCATGTGGTTTCTTCCCTTGTTCAACTGAATCGGCACCTGTTGTTTGAGATCCACCCTCAATTATATTACTTGAAGAAGTTGCCTGCTCACTTATCAAGTCATTTTCTTTAATTGCCTCCTTATTTGTGTCTGATTGAGAAAGACTGACTTCACTTTTAAATTGTTTGTCACCCACTGAAGTACCATCTTTCCCTATGTTTGTTTCTTCAGCAACTTCTCCAGAGGATACATCTTGTTTGACAATTCCCACTTCGCCGCCTGCAGCCTCTCTCTTACTTCCTGACTGAGGTCTAGACCTGGTACGTGCACCAGATCCCGGTCTACTACCTGTATGAACTTCATGACTTGGGCCCTTAGACCCAGATCGTGATCCTGGTCTAGACCTCTTGTGATCACTTGAACCAGGTCTACTGCTTAGTTTCTGATCAGTTCCCTCCCCTTTACCAGCCCCCTTGGAGCCTGAACCCGGTCTTGCCCCACTTGATCCAGGTCTTGACCCAATCGATGTTCCCTCTTGCCCTTGTGAGCTTGAAGGCCTTGAATCCTTCCTAACTGCATCAGGGACATTCTCCTTTGAGTGTCCCTCTTGCATTACAGAGGCATCTTGTTCCTCTATACTTTGATTCTTGATCTCGCCGCTTGTGTCACCACCTTTGTTTGCATTCACATCATCAGAATTTTGTACGCTAGTGGGGACAGGCACGTTTTCAGTCGAAGAATCCCCAGCAATGTCTTCAGTTTTCGCTGAATTCAACTCCTCATCAAAACCTCCTCTTTCCCTAGTTTCGTCGACATTTGAATCACCACCGTTTTGATCAGAAACGGCTAAATTAGTTTCCTTACTCGCAATATCAGATATTTCAGGGCCATTTCCTTGCTCATCGCTGATATCAGTCCCCTCTTGTGCATTCTCGTCGTTTTGATCCTGATGGCGGGCTTCTTCATTTTTCGCGCCCTCGTTCCCGTAATCAGCATCCTCAAGCTGCAATCGCCTTAGAGCTTCAGCTTTTAGTTTATGAGTGGCATCCTTTAACGAACTAACTTTTGAACTGTCACCTCTCTCTTCGTCTTGCGAACCTTGGTTGGAATCGCTGGCTTCGGCTTTGTCCGACATTTTGAAATTGACTGCACTAACCTCATCACCATGGTAACACGTTTATTTAGATTTTCACAAAGATATGACTTCCTTACAACTCTGTAAGTGAGTTTATTTGTGATTGATCTCCAATAAACTCTGTCTCTAAGACTTTTTATTTCGTATACTTTAAACTATTTGGTGTTAGCTGTAAAGTTGCTCAAATTTAAGTATCGCAACTTGCTTTGAGTGGCGCGGATCGTATTAAAAAAAGAAAGAAAATTGTCACCGCGAAAAAAAAAACTTTCTCGTGAGACGTTGAATACAACCAAAACATGGCATGAATTGTGAATTTTTTTCTGTTGACCAACGTCAACATAAAATTTAAGCATATCTCACGCTCTAATTACCTATACCTGAAAATCTGCTCTAAGAACAGCAAGGGTTTCGAAAATTGTATGTAAAACAAGCGTTAATATATTCCACCAGATAATCCGATTTGGAGGAGCACATTGGCTCCTGGATTTGATATGACACAAATGAACTAATAACAATACAACACAATTAAGCTTCTTTGCGGCTCACTAACTCACGGGTTTATAAAGAAGGCCGGCCAACTGTTTTAAAAGCTCTCACCTTTTAATTTTCCACACAATCAGACAATGAGTCTTTTCTCTCCACGGTTCTTGACTCGGTAGTAAATTGTAGGATATATAGTAGTTGTTTTTTCTTTTAGGTAGCGAAACTAAATAAGACAGCTCTGATTTACTTCAAGTCCAGAGCAAAAGTATCGAATCAAAGTATGATTTTCACCGACTACCGCAGAGACGTCGGCAGTTTTTTTATCTACATACAGGATGCAGCTGCTATTGAAAACTGCACGCGCGTGACAATTGAGCATTTATGTCGTAATAAGAAGATACTTTACTCGTGAAGACAGTATGACTCTTATTATTATTTAAACAAATAAAACTTAGAAAAAATCTTTCTTCTGCTAGTTCTCAATTCAAAGGGATGCTTTTGTAAACATTTTCTCTTCTTGATTTAAGTCTTATGGCCAGTTTGTGACAAAAAAAAGAAAGATTACGGCAGATTAACTTGCAGTTTCTCCCAACCATCAATGAAGTCACGCAAAATGACTCCTTTTCAACAAAAACCCTTTTGCTCGATTTTTCAAGGGGACTTTGGTTACAATCCTAGCCCGATAGTAAGGCTAATTATGAAACTGAGTGACATAAGGAAATTGAAATTAAAATGCCAAAGAAATCAAGATGCACTCAGTACCTTTTGTTTCACTTTCGCACATTGTTCCACTTTCAGTGGCTGATCTCTTAATCTTTTTCAATCCGATCTCATCACCGGCTCAGGAAAAGTACTGGGAATAGTAACACCCAGGGTAACACCCTGGTAACACCAATTTCTACCAAGAAATATTGCATAGTCAGAGCACTGAAGCAATAATCGGAAGGTGCTGTGGTTGTTATTGTTGTTGTGGTTGTTTTTATTGTTTTTGCTGTTTGAAAGATACTTTTTATTTTTCTTTCGATTTCAATAAGCTTTACTGAGATCCTCTTTACCCTACTGGATAAAATTTTAACTGCACTAACTTGTATTAAAGCCGCATTCTTTACGAAAGAATCTGAAAAACTACTTTAATACAAAATGGCCGTTTTTATACTAGCCGTGACGCATTATCTAAGGTCGTTTTTATACTAAGGACGCATCATCCTTCTGGACGAACTTAGGCAAACATTTGTTGTTCGTCTGGTTATGCGTCTCAAGTATAAAGATGGGTACAAGACGCATTATGCGTCTGGACAAACTTTCCTTCGAAATACGTCTTGCACGACGCACTTCGAAAGGTATTTCGTCTGGACGCATAGCCGGTGCCCGTCATTTTACTAGAGACGCATAACCAGACGAACTGTAAAATGTTTGCCCAATTTCGAAAACGAGGGAGAAACCTTTTCCCTCAATATTCTCTCCTCGTTTTTTTTTCCCTCATCAATTTTTTAGCCCGTGCTCTGAACCTCTGGAGTGAGGCTGAAGTAAATTGAGCATTAAAAATATCTCGAGTACCGTATTTATTCGATTACCGTATTTTCTCCATTTAACGCCGGGCCCCGAATAAACGCCGTGTCTCGGAGGGGAAGTTGTAGATACACCCCCCAGACGTTTAATTATGGTATAATAAACTAACGGTATTAAGGCAAGATATACAAGATATGTCAAGAAAAAGGCATAAAAACGTTTCTATAGTAACAGTAAGCTCGAATAAACTACAAATTCAAACAAACGCCGGTCCACAAGGTCAAGTTTGATTTAAACGCCGGGGTCGTTAAACTGAAAAAATACGGTAACCGCCCGGGGCCCAGTTGCTCGAAGCATGGTTAGCGTTAACCAGCGTTTAATACCTTGACAACGTATACTGCTTAACCAATGGTTAAAGCTAACCATGCTTTGAGCAACTCAGCCCTGGGCGCTTAAATTTTCACCATTTTCAGCAAGTGAAGTATGTTGATTTTGCAACAAAACAATAAATGCTAATAACGAAACGCGAAGGAGTAACAAAGCAAGGTTTCTGTAAAATACTCCGAAGAAAACTCCGTCCTCAGGGCAGTCTCTTATTAGAATTTATTCACTCAAGTGGGTGGGGTGGGGGTGAGCGCTTATTTGAGTTTGATTGGGAAGAGGAGATGGTGGGCGCTTATTCGAGGCTAGGCTGGGCGCTTATCAACTTTTTCTGCCTTTAGGATTGGCGCTTATTCGAGGTGGGCGCTAATTCGAGGTTGGGTGGTTATTCGAATAAATACAGTATGTCGCATCCTTTATAGAACTCACAGGCTGCCCAAACGCTGTGGGAGTTCGTTGGACTTTGAATTTATAAGAGAATGTAAAAGAAAATAAACAAAATACATCCTAAATTCCACTTTTTGACAAAAATAGAAATAAAAATGACTTATCTTGTGTTTTCGTTTTGTTTTTTACTGTCTCTTTGCCTCTAGAGCCATCGGAGGCCGTTTTATCGACGTTTAAGATTTTTGAGTTGTACTAACAGTAGGAAATGTTTTTCTTACTGTTAGTACAACTCAAAATCTTGACAAAAAATCAAAACAAAAACACAAGATAAGTCATTTTTATTTCTATATTTGTCCAAAAATGGAATTTAGGACGTATTTTGTTTATTTTCTTACATTCTCTTAGAAATTCAAAGTCCAACGAAATCCCACAGAGTTTGGGCCGCCTGTAGGGCACTTTAAGTAGAATACTGAAATTATTCGACAAAAAGTCACCGTTTTGTTAGTACTGAGACGCAGATACGTAGGTTATATTAGCAGTCGCTGTGACTGGGCAGCGTGTTCGCAGGTTATTGATGAGAAGCAGGACTGACATTGTAATGAATATCAAAACAGACTAAATTTCGGTGGCGTACTGTCTACATGGAATAGTTTTAATTTTGCATAACACAGAAAAATTAACGCATAGTTACTTGGCTAACCTAGTCATGCATATAAAATTCCTTCTAAAAATATAAACCCAAGAATATCGGTAGTATATATGAGTTGAGTGCATGAAAACGAGCGAAAATACGAGTCTCCGGCTCACCTTTCCTATGACTGACTGCATAGATTGTGCAAGGGCAAAAAAGTGCAAAAATTAATTAGATTATTAACATCAAACGTCCTATATCGCGGAGCGTCGTTCAATTTATTTTCCAGTGGATTAGAGAGACTGATCCATTTCTCCTGGCGGGGGAGACGTACGATGAGAGTTCTGACGCTCGAAGACTATTGCCCGAGTCGCCTATTTTGTCACTTTTTTCCCGCCTTTCAAGCGGCTCTCCTGCTTGGCGACTTGTTGGCTCTCCTTGACTCTTCAGTTGAAAGAATACAAGATTTCTTGTTGCAGGAGAAGCTAAATATCATGGATGAATATTTCATTCAGTATATGACTATCTTACAACTTACGACTCAATCAATACAACACCGTGTCTCCATTAAATCGTCAATGTTGCCTGAAGAGTTATGTTGCACGAATATATTCGTGCTTTGATAACTGTAGACAAATATTCACCCGAATTAAGTGTATGTGAGTGTTGTTTAATGGTAAAAGAATGTTTTAGTGATATGACGTTTAGTAGAAAAATATTAGTGAATTTTAGGGTTGCAGTCGACGTCAACGAGCAAAGTACATTTTGAAACATGTCGGCACTTCTAACTCATCTGACTCGATCTAATTGCAAATTAAATGGTGACCTTCAGATTTGACTACAGGTACACGAAATGAGAGTAAGCGACGACTTTGAAGTTTGGAGCTTCACGTATATCCCCTCAACTATAACTTTGTAAAACTATTTCTTGTAGCTGTCCAACACATGAAGAAATGGTCAGGCATAAGAGTGCCGGTGTGATGGGTAATTTTTATTTAAGAGGCACGTGAATTTGGTTCCTTGAACACTTGTATTCCACCCGGCAATCTCGTACTCGAAGTCCAATCTAAAAACCGCTTATGAGCATTGTCGTATGGTGTTGGCGCATGAACGAAATCAAAATAGTATTCTTCCCGAAAACGAAAAACCAAACTGGAGAGGCATCATTCAGCGAGTCTTCCTCTTTTGACTGACTCATTTTTCTGTCATTTAATTCTTTATTCACGTTTTTGATAAAAGCCCGTATTCATCAGCCCATAAATTCCAGCTTATCACGTGTAAAGCATAATAAAGAAATGAATACAACAATACTTATAGGCCTCGTCAGACATTTGTCACCGTAAGCCTGTCACGGGCCAACATTTTCAAAGAGCGATATTTGTACAATAAAAGACACTACCCTCCCCACCCACAAAACATCGGTTGCGGGGCTTTATAAACAGGTCACGTGGTTTGACCGGTGTTTCGCGTGGTGCGGGAAGGCTTGCAAGATGGCGTACGCTAAGCAGGGAACAGAAGGAAAGACTAGACTTGAACGTATGCAGGACACTGTCCGCGATTTTGGCAATTTTCTCTACAGTCGAAATGAAGACAATGAGGTCTTAATTATGGGCCGAAATGGCTCGAGCTGGGGTAAGTGTTGTTAGATCTTCGGAGGTTAATAGTTCTTGTACAGTTGAAATAACTTAACTAACTAGATATTGATGAATGTTAGTCGTTTGTGGAGCCTTTCCTTTAAGGAAAAATAACGTAAACTTAAGCCTTTACGTTTAAAATATTTATCATAACTTTTTCTATTGAATTTCAGCAAAGCTCGCCGTTTTCTTCTTGATATTTTACGGCTGTTTGGCTGGGTTTTTTGCGGCCATGTTGTCGGTATTCATGACCACGGTTCCAGATACGGCGGATGGGCCAAAGTTTACTAAATTCATAGCAGGAAAACAAGGTATCCCTATCTTTTTCTACTTGTTTTATAGTTATTTTAACTCTGTATTTAGTGGAATTCTTATTTCCTCTTGGAAGCTCAAATCAGGAAAACTAATCGAGCTTACCGTAAATGAGTAAGCCGGCCGCCTGCATGCACAACCACCAAATCCGGTTGTACTCTTATTTGCAATGCAAGCGATTCTCATATTGAGTCGTAACCCATGTGTTATATGCTAATATTTCTATTTTGGATTGGAGATTACGGCGAAATCCTTATTTTCCTGGACTACATTCCTCTTTTCAGCGAGTAAAACCTCGAAGATTTGATTTCACTTGTGTAGTCCCATTGGGAACGAGCAGTGATCCGTGGCCAGCTGAAACGGTCGATATTTCCTCTGATGAAATAGATTTGGTGTTTTAATAGATCTTTATACCTGACACGATTAAAACAGTCGCTAAATATTTTTTTGTTTGCTTAATACTTGTTTTCGGTCAATTTATTCGTTTGAAGATTGGAACAGACGAGGGGTGGGTCTGCTAATCTTGATGCCGGTAAGAATGGAAATTGACAAGGCGTTTGTTACATAATCCAGCGCCTTATCGAATTGTTTGCTACACATCGAGTTACTTCTGCAGTTTTGAAAAGCGTTGCCGCTTTTGTGAACGTGGAGAATGTTCTCAGTTTGCATAGGTTATACGCAATACTGTCCCCCATTAAGAGATATATGACGCGGCAAGTTTGTTACGGGCTTCGATGTTGTTTGAAGTGTGTGGTTTTAGTAATATTGATTATGCGCATGATTTGTTATTGTGGCGTCATCTGTTGAAAACTAAATTGTCATTCCAATATATAAAACTGTCATGGTATTTGATTTATAATCTACTCTATTCCAGTATGTTTCTACATAAATCTAAAACTTCTATCAGTATTCAAACTGTATTAAAACAAGTGTTTAGAACACACTCTCACTTGAATTTTCTCATTTCTGCTTATGGTACCCTGTAGCTTTGCCATAACTAGCAAAGGAGAGCTAGTTGAAGGAACCATTGAACTGGAAAGGCTTGCAAAGAAACTAGGATTTCTATTGGGCTGTGCACAATATTTCGTTAGAGGCTCATAAACTTTGACAGAATATCCTACCACAAATGTTGCTATTACTTTATTGTAGGAAATTAACGCTAGTGTTAATTAAGGTTTTGAAATTAAAGCGAATTAAAGGGAAAAATACTTCCCAATAAAAAAAAAATAATGCAAAAGGCGGGGTAAAATTTAAAAAGAAAGAAAATCAATGCACCATACAAAAAGAAACAAAAGTTGTTTAAACAACAGGAACAAATTTATTTAAACTTGACCGAAATCCAGGAAGCAGATGTTGAGAGTTATTCTCCCTGTGGTGACCATGAAGATGAAATGTTGTTACAGTAATCAATTTGTGAAAGATTGATCTGAAATAAAGTGTGCGAAACTAAAGCTATTCAGTTTCCTAGGCATTAAGAAAGTCTGGAGAATGTCAAGAATTTGGGGCCAAAATGATAGAAACTAAGGTCACAGAAATTAACGTTGCACTTAATTAATGGTGCAGAAATTAATGTTAACAAAAATTGACGTGAAATTTGTAAATTCGCATTCATTTTATAAAGCGTTAATTTCCTTTAATAAGGTTGTCCAAAGATAGTAAAAAAATGACCTATGAACATTGCACTGCGCTTGAGCTCCACCCCTCCATCCCACTTCTTTGCTTGAGTTCACCGTACCACCATCACCCCCAGGTATCTCTAACTTTTCATTCCTTTAAAACCACTGTATCATTTCGTTTGAAATTTTTTATATTGCCCATGTTACTAACAACATAATTATGATTGACGTATCATGTAGTCAGCCTTGTCTTCTTAAGTTTCTCTATACGTCAGTTCATCAATACTAAGTTAGTTTTGTCTTCTTACGTTTCTCCTTCATTTATTTGCACAATGCTAGTCTTGTTTCTTTTGTGTTTATCTTTACATTAGTTAATTTGTAGAGTGTCAGGATTTTCCTGTTTCTTGCATCATCAGTTTCTCAGTTGTAACGTGAGATCAGGTGCAACAGTAGTAGCTTCCATAAGTTGTCTGTTACATGGTTGAGCTAAAATTTTCATGCCTTGTTAGAATATCTTTCTTCTTATTTCTCCATATTGGCATGATCTTCTGAAAAATAGTACAGTCTTTTGACTGGTTAGTCTCATATTTCTTGGTAGGTTTTTGCTTAATCCTTTAAGCCCTAAGAGTGATCAGCATCAAATTTCTCTTTGTAATATCAATGCTTTGTAAAACAGAGTGGTCATGAGAATTACAGACCTGATCACACATGATGAATTTGCTTGATATATTATCAACTTCTCACCACTACTTCTGTAGGAAGTGAATAGGGACAACAAATGAGAATTCAAATTTTGATCTTAGGGTTTAAAGGGTTAATCCAGCTTGTTTGTACATGCATGTTCAGGGGTTTTGATAAAAATTGAAGTAGCCAGCAGATTTGAATAGAGTAACCGACTGTATCAACAGTCCATGTTTTCAAGGGGTGTCTGGGGCATGCTCCCTCAGAAAATTTTAACATTGCAAAACCCTAATAAGCGATTTCCAGCATCTAGGGGACTAAACTGAGTGTAAGAGAGCAAGTTTCCATTCAAGAAGATTTGGGTTTTAGTCAAATTTTGATTTATTAGCCACATGATTAACTCCTGCAAGCAATGAATGAATGATCATTATACTAAGTTACATACATTTCTGCGTGAACAAATTCTGTTGTTCTCCACGACATTATTCAAACTAGCAGCTTCTTCTTCAGAGAATAGCTGACTTCTCTGAGCAATGTAGCCAACGTATTTTCGTCGGTCGTCGGTGCTTACTGAAACCCCTGCATGTTGTTAGCCTAACATTGCCTTATCTAGATGCTTTCCTTAAACCAAAAATCAGTTTGTTTGAGTTGCTGGACAACACAGGGCACTACTTCATTTTACTGCCGTGAAACACACCACTATTATGATTAGAAGTGCAGGTCAAGGAGCTGTCTGTTTTACATGACTCGCCAGTTGGTGAACAGATCTTAAAATGAAGTCGGCAGGGATCACTTTTTAGTCACATTGGTGGCATGTGCAAGTCAGGCTTGTTAATGCTCTGATTCCTTTACAGGTCTTATTCCCACACCACTTGAAGTGAAGTCTGGATATGATCATGTGAAGGCCATAAAGGACTTCTTGGATCGTAAGTTTCTGTACACGTGTGTTTGACTGTATTTTAGAGGTGCCTTTGAATCACTGCGTTTTTCATTTTGTATTTGATTGGAATCAAGATGCTTGTTAGTACATTGCAATATATATGAATGGGTTGTATTGAAGTGTGTTGTAGCAGAGCTCTCGGGCATGCTTGCTCAGCGGAGCACCATGGGTAAGAAAATGTGGTTATCTATGCATCCAAGAAATTTGGGTTCTGAGAAAATCATCCAGGCATACATCCACCCCTTCATGTAACCCGGGGAGGGGGGAAATTTTGCATTTCAAGCACCTGCACATTTTGGCGGTAAATTACATGGGCACCCTGACCTTTAGAAAGAGAAAAAACAGCTGAGTCTTTCTTTCAACTAAATTTTAATGTCTATTATGTGGTTCAATTTTATCCTTGGTTTAAATTTTATTTTGTTTTGTCTATGGGCATGGTAATGTATGATAATGAGTTTGAAACAAAAGAAAATAAATTTAAACCAAGGATAAAATTGAACCACAACATCTACATTGATGTCATGTGGCTAACAGGAAAAGACCTACAGCCAGAGTTAAACAACAAAGGAGACCAATTTTGTTCAAGGAAAAACATGAAATTTGAAAGGGGCAGTGAGAAAATGAGAAATGCTAGCAGCCACCAAAGTGAAAGCGAGCAGCAGTGAAAAAATAAGTGAACAGGAACACATACGACAATTCCTCCATAATACATGTAAATAGGAAGTTTCTGGAAGTTTCACATCGTAGTCATGCAAAACAACGGCAAGGAAATGTACAAAAAAGTGTGGTGCACATGCAAAGTTGTTTTTTTTCGCTAATAAGAACATTTTTTGTTGCTGTTCTTGTTGCCATCACCATTTAGCATTACATGATTATATATTTTGTTATATTGTTTTAACGAGAGCTTTGCTTTTTACCCTGGCTAAATCTATATATTACACTGGCAATAAATAAAGTGCAGACACCACAAAAAAAACTAGTAATTAATTAAATTATTGAAAATTAAGAGGTGGTTGCTAACTCTTTACAACAACTTTCCTAATTATTCATTTTTTAGCATACGAGAAAGCCGTGGGTTCTGATTCTGACATCTACAATCAAAACTGTACAGAGGAGAATCGTGAGAAGGGTTCCAAACCATGTGCCGTGGATCTGACCACTCTTGGAGAGTGCTACAGCAATGAAACAGACTTTGACTATGGCTATAAAGAAGGAAAACCATGCATCTTTTTTAAAATGAATAGGGTGAGTTTCTCTTTTAATTTGATTCAGGGCTTCTGAAAAAGTGCCTGCACCAGAAGACTACTGGCACTTAAACCTGACTGATCTCCACTCTGTACATTTTCTTAGTTGAAAAAATTTGATAGAAGATCAAAGAATTTCCCCATTAGTTAAGAAAATTTTAGTAAAAGATTAAAGTATTTCCTCTTTCTTGATCATTTACTAATTCTTATAACGTTTTATGCTAATGATGTATTGATGTTGTTAGGAGTAAACTGAGGTTGTCACCCTAGGGTCTTGTAAGGTTAAAAACAATATATGTTTAATGTATATGTCAACTTGAACTCTGTGTGCTATCACCTATTGTAAGCAGCCTCTTATCCATCACCACCACTACCATCGTCATCATCATCAACTGGGCTTGCTGGTTGCTAGTGCATTTTGTCCATCTCAATCATCTTAAATAGTCATCTGCCAACGTATCTAGCACCAAAGTGCTTATGGAGGACACTGTTTTTATGTCTTGTACTACAGAGGGGACTGCCATTTTTCATGATCATCCAAACAAGCGGGGGTCTAGCTGTTTTACAGGGGAAGGCAGTAGTCATTTTATTTTTTGGTTATTATTTCAAAGACGGGGATCAAACCTGTGACTTAACACTCTGCTGTCAAGGGCTCTTCTTACTGAGCTAGTGCTGCTGTGGTAAAAAAAATGGTTTAGACAAATGTTTACTGTAAATAATCTAATAAATGCCCACCCTCAAATAAACACCTCTTATCTGATAAACACCACCCCCCCCCCTGTGCTGTTAATTTTCTATTAAACCCCCCTTTCTCATAAATGCCCCCCCCCCCTGTGAAAATTGCTCCAGAATACTAGGAAATTGCAAAATAGAGTGAGACAAAGAGACAAAGAAACTGAAAAAAGATTGCAAGCATAAATGTGTTGTAACCACATCATCCAATGCCTGGACGAATGAAGAATTAACTCTGCAGTACGTGAAAAGCATTCTTGGAACATTTGCCATCAAGAAAGATGATTGTGGAATGGGTGTTGACAGCCTGGTCATGGCTCTCTACAGATGTGGTTGCTAAATCGTTCAAGTCCTGTGCATTGAATCTCGCAGTTGGTGGCTTTGAAGATTCAGAGACTCGTTGTCTCAAGAAAGGTCAACCCTGTGAAGTAGGAGCAGAGCAGTTAGAGGCACAACTCTCCATTCTGGATGGACCAAATCTCCCAAACCCTTTCCAAGTCATAACCGACTCAGACATCGAAGAAGTTAACGATGAAAACAAAATTACTCTGGATGAGGACTCTGATATTGACGTTGAGAGCTAAAAGATGTGTTTTTTCCTGTCAAAAGCCACCCTTCCCCATCCCTTCTCCAAATTGTCTAACAACTTTTTGAGAGCTTAGGGACTTCAGTGTTTGAATAGAATATGAAAGCAAGTTGCACTCATTAAAGCACCCTCTTGATTGTAGCAAAAGAGAAAAATTAAATTAGAAACCTTGGAGTGCAAAAGCCATCAGCCTGCGGTCGAGATTCTGTTAACACAAAAACGTGTTTGGCCTAAAGCATACTGTATACAGTTTTGCTGAGTTTGTTAAAGTAAGTTATGAGAATAAATGCCTCTCAAATAAACACCTCCTATCTATTGAATGCCCCCTTTTGGACCCCTAAAATTTTATAAATGCCCGGGCGTTTATTAGATCATTAATGTAGGGTTTTCAAAATACCTAATTCATTCATTTAAACCAGGTAACCACATCACAACACTTGGTCTGTGCTTACAGCCTTCTCTCCTTTTTCCTCACCACTAGAGATGTTTTGCAGGAGAGATCTCTGCGATCTGGCCCCTAAAATTCCATACTGATGAGTTGAATCAATGTTTATTTTGTAGTTAATTTTTATCTCTGGTAATTTTTATTTTTCTTTTGTTTCAACTTCATTAGCTTACATTACTATACCCAAAAACAAAAGAAAAACTAAAATTATGTGAGATGAAAAATTAACTACATGTGAGTTCTTCTGCAAACAAACGGCAACAAAACTCAAATGCTTCTGGTAATTTATATTGCACAAATTATGACTGTTTTTTTAGTTGATCCATGGCATTTACATTTGATCTTTGTGACCTTTTGTCTGTCAATCTTAAACAATAGCTTTAAAAAAAAAAACAGAATAACTACCCAAGCCAACTGGCACTCCTTGACCAGTTTCCAGACAAATCTACATCATCAGTGTTGAATCACCAAGGTCTCTCCTGCAAATCATCCTGTGGCAATGAGCAAGGAGAGATTGCTGTATTTGCAGGCTGCACAACACTGGCATTGCCATTTTTCAGTCTTTTTAACCACCTGAAATGACATGCAGTCTGATCTCCCACCCAGTTGCAAGTTGGACACTGATAGTGCATAGCCCTGTTTAGACGACATGTTTTTTCTTGTATTATTCCTCCTTTTCTTGTTTTTTGTTATTGTGAGAATGGTTCTTCTTCAGACAGTCACATCAGTGACTTGAATGTTTTTTCTTTTCTGATTCATCAGTGTCACTTTCTCGTACATTCACTGAACTGGAAAATTCATCAATGTGTTGTGTTGTTTCCTGATATAAAATACTTATTAAAAAATTTTCTTCTCTCTAGGTGTATGGCTGGGTCCCTGAACCTGAGGAGGGGTTGGATTATGTTAAACTGGAATGCAAATTTGAAGATGGAGGCCAAGAAGTAAGAATAAATACAATAAAATTGCGTAGCCATCTATATTACTGTTGTAGGAAAATAAATTCTTTACAGTCAATGGGGATTTGTACATGTCATTTCTTGCTCCGAGAAGTCATCAATTTAACACTTTAAAACATGCAAAATACTCTTCTTAACATTGTTCACCATAGTACATTTGTTATGGCACTCGTGCAGAGAACTTGTTTAAACAATGAGATACCTTTGTGTCTGTTTTTCTTTTGTGCCTTTTGGGGTGCACAAAAAGGTACAAGAGAAAAAACAGAAAAGGCTGCAAGATTGCATTTGGTAGCTTAACCATGTACGGTAAATTTGGCAGTTTATCTAACTTTGAATGTTTTTTGTTGCTTGATTCTCTCTTATCATGATTCCCGGCAAACTAAAACCTTATAGAAAATCAACCTTCAATGCATTGCAAACCCTTTCAAGTACCCCATGTACATGTATATATCCATGAAATATATGCCCTGAAATGACTAGTGCCCAGAACCTTGCAGGGTTACCAAGTAGGCCTTGTAGTTGTTATTGTGACCTTTTGTCAAAACTGTTGTAATTCGCCACTTACACATCTCCTTCTATGCACCTTATTTGCCCCCCAAAATTTTGCATAAGCATTTTTTTCAATTTTTCTTGGGACGGCTGTAATACCCAGGAGCAAAGAAAAACAAAGGTTTTGCAAAATTTTGGGAAGCAAATATGGTGCATTATGGAAGATGTGCAAGTGGTGAATATAACTAAAAATGCTGTTGTTTTTGGAAGGAAAATAGTCTGAAAGGGGCCTAAAAGTTTCTAAAAAATCGTGGTTATGAAGGGAAAACATGGATTTCTAGAAACTCCTGGTGCATCGCTCAGTATTGTGCAGAATTGTCCAGTCCAGCACCCTTGTACCCTGTCAGAAGCACTGATGATATTATTTTATTCATTTTAATATTTTGGACCAGTGAATTTTCCCTCCAACAACCAAAATGCGCATGTTACTTGTCTGATGGACATAAAAAAAAGTAGTTGTCTCCGACAAAGAAATTTCTTACAAGAATACACATACCTTCAATTTTAATATCCTCTCACTATGATTCCAAGTTTTCATAATTTTGGTTAGTAAAACATAGAACTATTTGTTAACATTTCTGGCCTTGGTTGTTCAAGCGTTGGATAGCACTATCCACACTGGATAAATCACTATCCAGTTGTTTTTGTTGGAAATCTCAGGAGTCATAGATACATTTTTGGCTTTTATTTAACCCGGCTTGTTGTATTGGGTTGTATTATAATGCAAATAATTGTATTTTGTCTTCAACAGGGCTTGCTTCCCTTCCCATCGGACAAGTTTGGCTTTCCCGCCAATTTCTACCCATTTTTTGCTGAGGATAAATGGCTTGGCCCAATTGCTGCTCTTAAAATTAACACCACAACTAAAGGAGTTGTTCTCTGTCAGGCCGTCGCTCAGAATATCAAGCTGTCTGATACCTACCGACTCAACCGAGGTGCAACTGGAAGAGTTCGCATCGAGCTTGACTTGTAAAACCGCTTTGAATTATTGTAACGTTATTCACTGATTCCTTGCTAACAGTCTGCCGGTATAGTGATCACAAGTATTTTACAATTTGCACGTTTCATGCTGCAGGGACTGGTGATTTTGTGACATATTTGAAAGCTTCTCTTGTTTGTCTGTTTGTTGCTCAACAAATTAGAAGGGAAAAGATCAGGGAAGAAATCAAACTCACAAGATTGTGTGCTTTTTTGATGGATCTTCGTAATACAAGTAGTACATGAGAAATCTCAAGAAATAGGTTGAAAAGTTTCTTATGTTTGAAAACAATACATTTTGAGACTTTTTGCTATATTGAAGATTGTTCTGTGGTAAATTTCTTCAAACTGTACTTGCACTTTAAGCTTGCTTTTTTTTACACTATTACACTTTATTTGAGAGAGCTTTTTTGATTGGACTAACAAAACTAATATCAACTGTATGATTTAGTATTAGCAATATTTAGGTTGCACACCATCATAACATAATTGTGGGTATTCACTCTGTCGTGTTAATTTTAAAGGAGTTCTGTCTTCATACCTCAGAAAACAGACAGATGTTTTGTGCATTCACACTTCCCACGTAAAGTGTGGCGTGAAATTGCTTGCAGCTTTCAGAACATTTCAATCGTGATTGTCCAAAAGGCAATAGAGACCTTTATTAGATTCCAAGACGAGTACGACTACGATTACGAGATTTTCTCCATTCTTAGTAGTGCTCGCGCGTGAACCAGCGTCATTTTGGCGGGAAAACGTGGTAGCCGTCGTCAGTCCACTACGAGTTTTATCGCGAGTGTCGTAGTGGCGGGAACAAGTTATCAAACGTTAGAAGTTTCAGCATTTTGCAATCGAGAGAGGGCTCAACCCCCTTCAATAACGATAACAGTGCTAACTTTCCTGGTGAAAAAAAGTACAATAAAGAATTCCAGGGTGTCTATTTTTCGAAAAAAAACTTTAAATCAAATCTCGTACTCGTAGTCGTTCTCGTCGTCGAATCTAAAACTCTGTAATAGTCTACTTAATGATCAGGCGCCAATTGTTCAAAAGGTGGATACTGCAATTGATTTTCCTACTTCTCCACTGGATAGCAATTTATCCAGTTTGTAGTGTTATCCATCTTTTGAAAAACAGGAGCCAATACGTTTTAGTTACAGGCATTTGCTAGTCAGAAGCTTGGTGATGATTTTGGCGGACTTGTTATTTTTTATGTTTGACTTTCAAGTGAAAGGTCAGTTGTTCAAATACAGTGAAGACAATGTTGCCATGAAATTCTCTGGTCAAATACGGTGCATTTATTATAGTCTGCATTGTATTTATCTTTCTTTGCGAATCATAAACGTTTTTCTTTTTGACTTTTTCAAAGTAGATATTTCGTGCTCAAGGTTTTACATAATTATCTAAATTTAGGATTTCACGTTGGGTCATCCCCGTATTTAGCATCTTTTATAACTCTTGATATTCTATTGATGATTTTTGTAACGGTACTTCAATAGTTATTTATAATTACCCTCTAAGTATTGCAAGCTGTAAGGAAACTAAGCCTTTGTATCACAGCTATTGCTAAATAGATTCTTGCTTGTCCGTAGTCTGGGCACAAGGAGCAATTGTTTGCCTTTACATGTAGTGCAAGACAACGCAACAAATATTATCCCCTTTGCAATATTTCTCCTCTTTTAACAACACTAGCACTAACTGAAAATCAATTATTATTGCCCTTAGATTTCTCTGGGTTAAGTGGGGTGATAAGTGTCTAAGTCGCTTGTATTGTTTAACTACCGCTTAAAGCCACATATTTGTATGGCAACTTACCGTCAACTCAGAAAACCGTGAACACCTGAAAATTTTCAGGAAAGTTGATTGTGTAGTGACCAACACAGTAAAGTTCAAGACATGCCAGCAAACCTCAAAACCACAAACCAATTACCGTTGCTTTTTCGGCTTAGTTGTCTCCCTTTAATTGGCTTTTTCCGTGAAAAACAATAGTATTCCATAAATATTTCTGGTGTTCACGGTTTTGTGAGTTTCACAGTAATTTTTAAACCATGACTATGAGCTCGGAGTCAGTACAGGAGAAGAGTACAAATCAAGAGTTAGGTTACATACTTTTTTCTTCCACTTGTTCTTTCCAGTAATACCCAAGGACAAGTTTTAGATCCCTTTCTGTCAAGGGCTAAACTTTGTCATTCTCATATTTAGGATTAGTCTGTAGAGTCGGAAAATATTATCGAACCTGATTGAAAATTGGAAAGTATTTTTCGAAATTCACAACCTGGTTTAAGATCTTGGTTCTTTATTTAAGGTGGTTATCCAAGAGACAATTCGTTGATTATTGAGGTAGGACGGAAACCGGGGAAATAAGCGAGTAATTTGTTCCGTGTGTCCACGAAGGTAGTTGAGAATGTCTTGAAAAGGTTGTTCTTTTTGTTCCTTGGACAAAAAGTTTAACTCTAGTTGTTACTCGCTCAACGGCCCTCCCCCCCCCCCCCCCCCTTGCCTTTTCTTTGCCCGCCAACCTTAACTGTGACAGGTCTCTTAAACTAAAATCGTTTTACTGGATGTAATCATTTATTGTTGTATGTGTGTTATCATGGCCTTGATGGCATATTATGAATGATCTCATTAAACTTGGTTTTCAACTTAGTTAAAGCAAGGTCTTTCGTTAAATTTCTGTCTAACCCTTAGCTACTCCCAAGTCGAGAGCTTGCTCACAGGCTGTTTTTCCAGGCCCTTATTTTACAAAACCTGCCAGGTTCGCCATGGACTTACACCAACGAAAGGAAAGGTACAAACAACGAAGTATTAATTATTATAGAGGAAAAGATTTGCAAGGGACAAGAGGAATGAAGTGAGCGAACGAAAAATAACCTCATTCCACTTTTCAGGTGAAGATGGCTTTAGGTTTTTCAGTTCCAGGGATCTTAGGAAAAAAACGTTTTCATCTATAAAGTACCGAGCCTCTAACCGCTGTTTTACGCCTTTCACCCCTAACTCCAAAATTCAACGGAAATTTCAAATTCCACGTGAAAAGATTACTCCGGATGATGATGGTTGTGATGTGTTTTACAGTGATAGCTTTAGAGTTTGTCGTGGAGATGATGATCTTGTAGCCTGAATTTCATCCGATTACTTCGAGTCGTTATTACTCCTTCAGTTGCTGAGAGGAGAAAACGACTCGAGGCAATCGGATGAAATTCAGGCTTATGATCTTAGGAATGGCGATTAAAATGTTGACCGTGATGGAGATGATGTATCGATAGCGATGATGGTATTGGTGACGGCTATGGAGACAGCGTTGGTGATAGCAAAGAACCTTGTTATGGCGATGGAGAGGGCGGTAATGGAGTTGGTGATGGTAATGGCGAGGCGATTATAATGATAGCAGGAGAGACAGATTCTGATTGCTATGGTGGTGATAAAGAGAACGGTGATGACAACGATGGTAAGAGCGATGATGGTCATGACAGTAGAGATAGAGATGACGGTAACAGAGTGGGCGATGATGGCGATGTGCTGGAGAGGGCGATAATGGAAATGGTGATGGAGCTTGTGGCGGATGTGAAGGAAAGGACGATGATGCAGATACTGATGGAAGTGATTGTGAGGCCGATGATGGTGAAGGCAGTGAAGACAAAGATGGCGATGAATGACGGTGACTGTGATGACGGTGGTGGCGGATGGAGAGGGTGATGATGATGGAGATGGTGGTGAGGGCGATGATGGTAATGGCAGTGGAGATTAAGATGGCAATGATGGTGACGGAAAAGGCGGTGGGTGATGGCAGTTTATAGTGGCGTTGGCCGTGGAAAAGGCGATGATGTGATGGTGATGGCGCTTGTCGCAGAGGTCGTGGAGATGGGCTTTGATGCAGAGAGTGATGGTAGGGGCAATGCCAGTGTAGGTAAAGATGGCTATGACGGTAACGGTGATAGTGGTTGTGGTGGCGAAGGTGATGGAGATGGTAATGGCGGAGCTAATGGAAAGATCAGATGACTGGTGATGGCAGTGGAGATAGTGAAGGCGATGACGGTGATAGGAGAGGTCGGTGGTGGCAATAGAGATGGTGATGGAGAGGCAGGTAATTGCGGTGAAGGTGATGCTGGAAATGGCGATGTTGACTGAGGAGATGGTGATGAAAAGGACGATGATGATCTCAATGAAAATGTAAATGGGGGTGACGAGAATGGCAGTGGAGATAGTAGTGATGGAGAGGTCAATGATGGTATTCAAGATGGTGATGAAGTGGCCGGCGATTTCAGTGAAAGCGATGGTGAAGAATGAGATGGTGATGGAAACAACGATGATGACCGCAATAGAGATAGATATGGTCATGACGAGAATGGCAGTGGAGATGGTGATGGCCATAACGATTTTGATGGCAGTGGAGATGGTGATGGTGAAGGACGTAAAGGTGATGATGGCAATCGAGTTGACGATGGGTGTAGTGAAGGTGACAGCGAGAGAGCCGAAACCAATTGCGGAATTGCACACATTTTAGTCATCCTACTGATGAACAGTTACGACTTTTAAACATTTCGAGCAACAACAATTTGCCGTCTGTCCAATTTGAGTTTTGGCGCAGTTGGCAATATGGAAATGATGATGGCTATGGAAATGGAGATGGTGATAGCAATGGAAGTTATAAAGAGAACCCCACTGGCAATCAGAACCGTCCAACGAAATCGGGATTTTTCTACTTAGTATGCGTGCAAGGCCCTGATGGGGTTTTAACGAAAACCCTCGAAATAAGCCTAGTTCGTTTTCAAAATCGGTCGGGGTAGTCTGAGATGTTATCCGTTTCTTCGCCCTATCCATCCTCGAAGACCCAGGGGTAGATAAAGGGGGCGAGGGAAAGTGCAAACGGGCGGGAAAATGTGGCGCGAAGAAAAGTAAAGAACGGCGAGAAGAGCCCCTGGGGACAATGTCTTGCCAGACCAGTTCCAAACGGTCGCCGCCGTTCTGGCTTCTGATTGGTCCCCACTATCTGCCCCTGGGTCTCGGAGGATGCGCCCTATCCCCCAATAGGCGTCAAGGCAAGAGAGACTCTCCAGCGGATTTATAAAAACAGAAGCTTACTATTCAAACTTTCCCGTGTTCATAAGAAGCAATCGTATCTTTTTTTCACACACGCAACTGGCGTGTACGTGTGAGGCAAGAGGAAGTCTCTCCCTAGTGTCACTCTCCGTTTTCAGTCTTGCTCCAGACCTTTCGTTTGACCTTTCGTGCGTTCTGGACTGCGGAAAAATACTGACTGTTTTTATCGGTTAAAGCTTATAAAAGCCCCCTTAGAAGTGTGGGTGGAAGTTAGTATGCGGTTTACCCTTAATTTGATCCAACCCTTCCTGGTATTGTTATATCAGTCGTCCAGTTACTTCCGCTGGCTATATTTGTTCAGCATCGTGGTTTGTATTCTTGCACGAAAAGAAGGTAAAGGTCAACCGCGCTATTCGAGGCCAGTTTGGGTCGACAACTTTTTCATCCCGCAAACGGCAACATTGGGCTGTAACGAGAAATAAATGACAACGTAACCCTTCTAAATCGACCCCCAACGCGTACGTTTCTTGTGGGAAAAGTAATTTTCATTGAAAATAGATTTGATTATGTGCAATCAATTTGCTTTGGTTGCTGTATTTTAAAGCAATTCTCATCAAGTCTGTAAAGACGTTTTTGGGTTTTAAATAACGGGATCATACATATTCGGATCGCGTGGCTTATTTTCGGAATTTCACAGTTATTAGCTCTTTGTTTGAACTAAATATAGCTGAAAGTTCCGGTATTTTTTTAAAAGGATATTGTTAGTTATATCTGCTGAATTATGCTAGAGAGAAGAAATTATTTTTTTGGAGTATAGAATATAACAAGCGAAAACCAAAAATATGTCTTTGTTCTCAGGCTCAGGAGATTAGCGATAAGTCATCTTGGACCTCAGTAAAGGTACAGTGAAACGGGCAACAAACACGTGCAACTTGTTTTGTGACATTGCTGCAAATTGAGTCAGTTGAATAGCGATGTTGCGCTATTGTTCTTGATGAACTCATGCAACATGGTCTGTTTCCATTATAAGGTTCTTCATAGCTCGTGGGTTCGAATCCGGCCGCTGTAACTGTGAAAGTTGCTTTGGGCCAGGTTAAAAATTTCGATTACAATTGCCATGGTCATATCTTCATTAGTCTGAGGTCGGTATTCCCGCAGTTTCACATCATCTTCATTTTATGATTCGTTCTTTTCACGCGTTAAGATGAACTCAAAAAATTGCCCTGTTCCCGATGTATGGGTCTTTATAGCTCAGTTGGTAGAACCCAGCAGTACTAACGCAGAGGTCACTTACAGAGGTGTTTAGGGACCTCAAGATCTAACGACGGCGACGGCAGCTATAATGTCAAAAAAGCAATAGGTTAGTTTAGGCCTAGTTTAAATGCCGAATTTAGGTTATTCAGACGTCGGATTTGATTAAAATTAAATTTGTCGCTTAGTAACCTCGTTCCCATCGATTAGTCGACGAATTTAATCTGACCTGGTGACGAATTTAACTTAAATTCGGTTTTTTATATCACTGAACTGACTAAACATGGGGAGGTTTTCGAGGCAAAAGCCAGCCGTCTGGGTCACAGACGTAATTAAATTAACAATTGTTCCTCGAGCCCTAATGGGCTCTGAGTCAATAGCCCATGAGGCCGAGGGCCAAATGGGCTATTGACTCAGAGGCCAGGAGGGCGAGAGGAATACATGATTGTTTTAGCAAAATCCAAGTAGTTGGTCAAAAATATCGAGAAAAAAAACAACTTTAGCTTGTTAAAGCTGGGCTTTTAAAATTCCTTTTTGCCGCCAAATATAAAACACGTATAGCCTAGTACAGTAAAACCTGTATTAAGCGGACACCCTCGGGGAATGCTACAGTGTCCGCTTAATACAAGGTGTCCGCCTAATACAGGTTTCGATAGATAACGTCATATGAGGTTTCAAATGCCGTTCAAATAAATAGTGGAAACGTTTTGAATACTCCCAAAGACTACGACGATATACATTTGCATTAATTTCTTTATTAAAGTGGACCAATTGATCATAGTACCAAAACATAGATTGCGACTCAAATCTGAAGAAATCAGACGAGTGAAACAAGCTCTACACAAACAAAACGAAATAAAAAACAATACTGTACTGTGATACTAATCAAATAAGTTCGTCAAGTCACGTTTTTTAATGTAAAAATCGAAAAATCTGTGGGTGGCAATCTTTCGCATTTCTGGTGTCTAGCATGTTGGGTGGTGGAATTCAATTAAAAGTGTCCGTTTAATACAGGTTGGCAACAATGGAAATGACCATTTCAGGTACTTTTTAGGTGTCCGCGTCCGCTTAATAGCGGTGCCCGCTTAGTAAAGGTTTCATTTAAAGTAAATAAGGGAAATAAATTTTGGGACTTCGGCTACTGTCCGCTTAATAGAGGGTGTCCGCTTAATACGGTGTCCGCTTAATACAGGTTTCACTGTAGTAGCTCAACCAATCAGAACGCAGCGTTGATAATAGACCCCCAAGACCACTAGTTGGATTTTACTAATCTCGGTTAGCCGTCCGCGAAGCAGCGCCGATATCCTTGTTCTGGGCCCCCATCGGACTCAACGAACTACCGGAAGTACGTTTCGAATTTCTTTTCATCCTGATTGGCATGCAAATTAACAATGGCTTTTTTAACAGTCCAATCAGGGTGCGTACTCAAATCCTGGTACACAGGTGGGGGCCCAGAACAAGGATTTTGGCGCCCTTTTGCAGACGGACTTAACCAGAGTTTAGGCGAGTTCGTCTGTGGCGCAGGCTACCTTTAAATTTGCACATACACTTTTCCTTCATTTTGGTGAGGTAAAAGCGTTAAGCATTATTTAAGCATTTCAGTGGAATTTTCTCGAAAAAAGTATTATTTTTTCGGAGAAAAAAATAGAAATGAAAGAAATTTTTAAGAGAAAATCTAAAAAAATAATTTTAATGCCACCCTAATACAGTCGTGTTTAGATGATTATCTTTTGCTGTATAAAAAAGAATAAACTTGTATACGTTGTTGTTATCGGATACCACTTATAAGTTTCGGTTGCGTTGAAATTAAAAGGAAGGAAAGGCTTCTTATCGTGGTAAAAAGTAGTCTGGGCAACATTCAGCGGCAAGGTTCAAGAAGACCTTTGTGAGGCAAAGGAACACATGTGAATTCATTTTCAGGCAGATTCGAGCTGACTCGAGTTAAAATAGTCACAGAGCTTCCAGTATCAGCTCCCGAAGTCAAAATTTCTTCGAAAGGGCCTTCTTGTTTTGACTACGCGCGGAAAAACAACAAAAATGGCGCTAAATCGACATTCTCGTCCCTAGAGCCCCTCGGCTTTATTTCTAATACCAAGTGCCCAAAAGAAGCGGCGGGCTCTAAACGGGGTGTGTACCTTGGTGGTGTGGTCTACATTTGTGACGCAGTGCACCTCAGATGTGGGTTGCACTCCATTGTTGTTGGTTCGCTCATTTGCTCCGAGCGGTTTTTTCCGGTTACTCCGGTTTTCCCCTCTTCCCAAAAACCAACACCTGATTCTAATTCGATCTGGAACTTATGGACAGATCAGGAAAATGCATCAGGAAATTGAGTAATTTTAATTTTTAGTGGACAAAAACCTTGTAGCAGAAAAATTTAGACAAAATCGTACTCTTTTTTACATTTTTCAAAGGCTATAAATGTAATTAGTTATCTGTCATAACACCAAAGAAAATTTCTCATGAGAGCCCGAGAAAATAAATGTCAAATTTCACAAAATGACACCTTACACATGAAATTTTCAGAACTTTACCTGTGTTTTCAAAATTCTTGTGAAATTTGACATTTATTTTCTCGGACTTCCATGAGAAAAAGTCACGTCACTAGTGTCATTACAGATACCTAATTATATCTACAGCCCTTGAAAAATGTAAAAAAGAATGGGATATTGTTTAAATTATACTGGAACAAGGTTTTTGTCCACTGAAAATTGCAATTACTCAATTTCCTGATGGATTCCGTCTTTAAAAAACGAAATCTTAAGTACTCCTAGGTTTTCCGGGGTCGAACAAATTACAACACACCTCCTCCCACCCCACCACCTCGAGCTCGGGACTTTATGAAGTCTGGTATCTTAGTGACAAAGACAACTATCCGTAATTTCGAATAATTGAGAGGTGTCTGTACTATTGACAGGTCCAAACAGGTTGGTTCCACTTAAACGAACAAGACAGCACAAACTGTGTAGCGAGAATTTTCATATCAGTTCAGAAGGTATTAGGAAAGTCGCTTAATCTATGCAAGCATTTGGAAAGGACACACATGGTGGAAAACTGTGGTATTTCACAACATGAAACGATCAAGTTATTTACCTTAGTCATAAAACTACAGGAACGCTATGCATGAAATGCCATCCAATTAAGCTGTAAGTTCTCTGAATCGTGTCTAAGTACGATCGATTGCACTACCTTTTGATTGTTGATATCTTAAGATTTTTTTACGAGAAAACACTCAAGTAGTTCTTTGTCTTGATTAGTGTGTTCGGCAGGCGTTAAATTATATTTGCGTCATTTCGCGCCTTTTATAGAGCAAAAACGACAAAATGCTGACCCATATTGACGTGCATGACTGGCAGCTTGGGGCGTTTGAAACACACTCTTCCCGCAATTTCATCAAGATAACAAGAAATTTTGCTTGACAGCCCTGCTATTACAAAATCAAGGGTAGGTAGTTTGGTTTAATTATAGTGATTAATTTTTCTCGTCGATTTACTTCTGCAAATGTTTCCAAAGACCAGCAGGAAACAGGGGAGGAAATAGCAAACAATGCTAGGCCAATTTTAGCCTGAGTATCAGGCCTTCCTAAGGGGCTAGGGAGAGAAGTTTTCCCCACTGAAACGCCTGATACTCAGGCTAGGCCAATTTGCTCGCCCAGTTCCCTAGATCGACAAAGAAAAAGGGATTTGTAGGGATTAAATTGAGTATTCATATCGTTACTTCGTCAAGATTACGATCTTTTGCAACAGGCGTTTTATATTTTCACTCAGCCATTTTACGCGTCAATAACAATCAAATTACATATTGATGACTCTTGTTGACGTTGATAAAAAAGGCTTCTATCTTGGAAACCTAAATACCCGGAAATGAATAATGCACTCGTACATTCGCTCGTAAAATCAGGGAAATAAGAGACTTTTGGTCATATGCTTTTTTAACAGCTTTTATCATACATGTATACTGTGGTTGCATTTGGTGCATTTCCCGGAGGGATACTCCTGGAAATTTTTGGTGGTGGTGTGCCGCCCAGGTCTCCAAATCCTGGCCCTATTTCAGACCAAAGAATGTCGTTTTTCACTCCCGTTTTCAGACCTGGCCTCTAAAATCCATACCTGCTTTCGGAACTGGCTTAGGCAGAAATTGTGTCATCATTACTAAGATAAGAACGCCAACAATCATTTCGACTTTGTATATTACTCTTTCTTTCTTATTCATTTGGAATTGAAACGATCGACGAATACATTCATGCACTAGCGTAGTTCCCTCGAAAACCATACCCGATTCTAGACCAAAATCAGTGAACAAAGACTATACCCGTTTTTAGATCAAAACGGCGCAAAAACCGTACCCTTTGGTTCGGCACATACCTATATGGCTTATAAAGGGGAGTACCCCCCCCCCCGGGGGTTGTGTTTATAGTTGAAGCAGGGGATTGTGTGTGCAGCTGTGTGTGAGATGAAAGATTGGACTTGGAAGTTTTAGCACTGTATTAAATTCCTTAGTGACCATTGAAATGAAAGCCACAAGGAACACTTATTTAATAAGCTGCACTATGGTACTCACCCTATTGATAAAACTATGATGACAATGTTGTTCAGTGAAATGAATAAGATGTGGCAATGAAAATAACGGCGATTTTTATGCTAACGGTGAAAGACTGACCCTAAGGCATTTCACGTATAACATCTTTTAGAGTTTCTTTAAATAGAACAAAACAGATATTTTGCATGTAGTACTACGCTTGGTGACCGGTTTTAAATCTCGCGTTTATTTTCATAACCAGTCAAAAGAGAAAAAAAAACCAGTTCTAACTTGGCGTCGCTACAGTGTCCTTGCATTTGCTTTGAGTTGTGATTTGTTTAATAACGCATCTTGTGACTTGATTGGCCTGATTTGGTTTCACGACAGCCAATTGAAATCCACTCTGAGTCACGGAGTTTAGAAAGTTGTCTTTCTTTCTTTATACTGCCTTGCTTCCTGTTGACAAATGTTCAAGACTCCAAGTTAAATGTATGCTTTGTTCTTTGGGAATTCTTAGCAGAAGGTTTAGAAAATTGAACTGAAGAGCTGAATACCCGGATAATTTTAGCTCTTGAAAACTGATATGATCTCTTCCGTTTATTGACCAGCTGCTTTCTGATATTTTAAGGAAACCTTGTTAATCTTTCTTATTATAGAAAACAACAGTTTTCATCCCTGTTCAAGGTGTGATCAAAGGCTACTTTTGTCGGTATTCAACCCAAGAAATCAACGATTTTCAAGTTGATGAAGTCCGCAGGGTTTCATGCATGACTTATGCCGACTTTTGTGAGCACACGGCTAAATATCACCAAAAAAGAAATCTAAAAATATACGTCATATTTAACGCGCAAGCGCTGTGACTGAGACATTTTTAGTAGCCAAGTTGTACCGACGGAAGCTTTCCGGGATGATGGACTCCTGATGAATCTAGAGTGAAATTAAGTTGAGTAAGTTTCCTGAAAACAACTTATTCAACTAAAAGGTAGCACGCATGCTCTGTTTCTTATCTCGCACCCAGATCCTTAGACTTTCGGAAAGGGGGAGACTGGGTGGCAGAGAATCTTACTCAGGTTTTAGTGATGACCATTCCCTCTAAAACGTTTGCTCCGGGGATAAAGAGAAAAGGTCATCTTCGTTTTTCGGGAGCGAGAGTACTTTCTATATAACCAAACTGTCGATAAGAGGCCATGCACGGGTTAAAAAGTCCTAATTTTCAGAATGACAGTACTCGTCGGCGAGTACTACTAATAGCATATCCTTTTGATAACTTTTTGAACTATTTTAAAGAACATTTCAACAAAAACTCTCAGGCGGAACTTCGTTTTGATTAGTTTGTGCAGTAAGCGTTGCATTTAATTTGCGTCAATTTGCGTCCATGTAGAATAAAAGGAATAAAAGGCAGAAAATGCTGACCCATGTACTGACGTTAATACCTCGTGCTGGTGCGTTTGAAACAATGCCAACCCTCAATTCAGTCAATTGTGAAAAGGTAAATCAATTTTGCTTGCGTGATACTTACACAGTAAACAGGAGGCCCGACATTTTGTCATTACGATTGGGCTGCTACAGGGACCCGCAACTTGTAACAAGGGTAAGTTTTTCTTTCTTGTTTTATTGACAAAAGAAATTCTCAATGTCATATACTGTACCCTCACTGAATAGATTTTTTCCAAAGACCAGCAAACGTTTAACTTAGTCAGAAGGAAAAAGCACTGCTTGGCCAATTTGGATGGCTCAGGTCCTAGAATTGACAAACCGTAGAAAAATAATTTTGTGGTGGCATAAAATTGACCTTTCAGGTCCTTATTTTCGCTGTAGTAACTTCGTCATGATTTCTGGCAAGAGAATATAACAACATGCTCTCTAGTTTCTGGTCGGTGCAACAGCTGTTTCATTTTGATCAAGAGAGAAAAATCTTATTTTCTTTTCTTTTAATTCATTGTCGTCAGTGTACCCTTAAATAGCAACTCAAATTGCGTATTGATGACACGTCTTGACGTTAGCAAAAACTTGAGGACTAGCTAGAACTACCCGGAACTAAAAGGTAGCTATTCAATTTGCTTGTGAACTCCTAAAAAGAAAATGGCTGGACAATGATCTAAGTGCTCCTTAACCACTGCAAGCTGCTCTTCACCAAACGAGGTTACGTTTTTATTTTGTTTTATCAGCTTACCACGTTTTACGCTTTTATCGATTTGTTGAATACTCTAGGACATCCACTTTAGTGACCACTCTCCCGACTGACAACTGGCCTCCACTAACATGAGTTGTCAAAAGCGATAACTAGACTTAGTTCTTCAAACCCATCAGGCTTTGACTCTTTACAAGACAGACATGCACTTCTCTCAGTAATATTGACAGTCAGTTGCCCATTCCACATGTTTTTTTTTTTTGAAACCAAAACAAACACCAATCATTCTTCTTCAGTCTCAAACGTTTTCGAATCACGTAAGTGTTCACTTAGCTTTCACAAACTGATATTGCAAGATCCTTGCACCTTTTGGGCAGAAAATTTCATTTCCACCCTATTTACCTGTTTCAATCAAGTTCCAGCTCTATCTGAGGTCGAACTACTAACTCGGCGATCTCTCTAGTCGATGAAAAGCTTGGAAAAAACGTTGAGCTGCTATTATACTGATAGTGATGTTCGTCGCTCGCCGAGGCTTAAACTATAAAACCTCGTAATAACTAATGAGCTTATTTTTGGATTTTTGGCCTTTGGTTGAGGTTTTCTTGTATGAATAATCTTTTAGTGTGAAAAATTCCCCTTCTCTCAAGTTTGAGATTTACCAGTCTCTGTTGGTTAATTTTCACAAGAACATTCAAATGATGAACCCACAGGGGTGTGTTTATAGTTGTAGCAGGGGATTGTGTGTGCAGCTGTGTGTGAGATGAAAGAACCGCCGAATTGGACTTGGAAGTTTTAGGACTGTATTAAATTCCTTAGTCACCACTGGAATGAAAGCCACAAAGAACACTTCAACTGCACTGTTGTTCTGCCTAGTACAAGAGGATAATAACTATGTCAACTATTAATAGAACTATGATGACAATGTTGTTGAAATGAATAAGATGGGGCAATGAAAATAACGGCGATTTTTATGGTAACGGTGAAAGACTGACACAAAGGTATTTCATGTAACATATTTTAGAGTTTCTTTAAATAGAATAAAACAGATATTCAGTTGCATGCAGTACTAAGCTTGGTGAGAGGTTTTAAATCTCGCGTTTATTTTCACGACCAGTCAAAAGAAAAAAAAAGCCAATGCAAACTTGGCGTCGCTACAGTGTCCTTGCATTTGTTTTGAGATGTGATTGGTTTATTTGTCACTTAATTGGTTTGAGAAGTCAGCTCGTGACTTGATTGGCCAGATTTGGTTTCACGACAGCCAATTGAAATCCACTCTGAGTCACCGAGTGTAATCGCTTAGAAAGTTTTCTTTCTTTCTTAATAGGTCTTAATACACACTTGCTTCCCGTTGACAAATGTTCAAGACTCCATGAATCATGTATGCTTTGTTCTTTGGGAATTCTTAGCAGAAAGGTTTAGAAAACTGCAGGAGCTTAATACCCAAGAAATTCTGGCTCTTGAAAACTGAAATAATCTCTTCCGTTTATTCATTGACCAGCTGGTTTCCTATTGCTTTCCGATATTTTAAGGAAACCTTACCCTTTCCAAGATAGAACGTTTTCATCCTTGTTCAAGGTGTGACTGGATCAAAGGCTACTCTTTTCGGTATTTAACCAAAGAAATCAACGATTTTCGAGTTGATGAAGTGCGCAGGGTTTCATCAGCCGCTTGAGTTACAAAACAAAATTAGTTTTTCAGGATAATTTATATTTAATTTTTCGAGCCAAATTATAATACTTCTTCAAAGAGTAGTATTTGTAGTAACTCCTGATTAGGTCACTGCGGTAGTACTAGTCATATTTATCAGACAAAATGAACAGCCACATGTCACTGGTTTGGTTTCCAGCAACAGCGAATGAGATTATCAAAGCCTAAGGTATTAAAACTTAACTGAAGTGAGGTGCCTTTTTTCATTATGAGACACATATACCTTCCAGGGGCGGATCTAGGGGGAGGGTGCAGGGGGTGCGCACCCCCCCCCCCGTGAGATGACCTGCGGTTTTCTAATACAACTGGTATTCTGCAAAAAAAAAAAACACTATGTGGTTTATTGGTGTTGAAGTAGAGCAAGAGACGAGTGCAGCCCCTTCTAAAAAAAATCCTGGATCCCCCCTTGCCTTCCCAAGTATATATACATATATAGAGAGAGGAGACTAAGTATAGGAAGTATACGCCTTGAAGGCTATTTCTTATAGTACCAGCTGTCATACATGCCTTATGCCGAGTTTGTAAACACACGACTAAATATCACCAAAAAAGAAATCTAAAAATAGACGCCATATTTAACGCGCATGAGCTGTGACATTTTAAGTAGCCGAATTCTGCCGACGGAATCTTTCCGGGATGAATCTAGATAAAAAGAGTGAAATTATAAGTTTAGTGATTTTCCTGAAAACAACTTATTCAACTACAAGGTAGCACACATATTCTGTTTCTTATCTCGTACCCAGAATCCCAGATCCTTACACTTTCGAAGAGGGTGACACTGAGTGGCAGAGAATCTTACTCAGTTTTTAGTGATGACCATTCCCTCTAGAACTTTTGCTCCGCACATAAAGAGAAAAAGTCATCTTCGTTTTTCGGGAGCGAGCGTACTTTCTATATAACCAAACTGTCGATAAGAGGCCATGCACGGGTTAAAAAGTCCTAATTTTCAGAATGACATTACTCGTCGGCAAGAACTACTAATAGCATATCCTTTCAATTGATAACTTCTTGAACTATTTTAAAGAATACTTCAACAAAAACTCTCGGGCGGAACTTCGTTTTGATTAGTTTGTGCAGTAAGCGTTACATTTAATTTGCGTCATTTTGCGTCCATGTAAGAATAAAAGGAATAAAAGGCAGAAAATGCTGACCCATGTACTGACGTTAGTACCTCGTGCTGGTGCGTTTGAAACAATGCCAACCCTCAATTCAGTCAATTGTGAAAAGATGAATCAATTTTGCTTGCGTGATACTTACACAGTAAACAAGTGGCCCGACATTTTGTCATTACGATTGGGCGGCTACAGGGACCCGCAACTCGCAACAACTCGCAACGAGGGTAAGTTTTTCTTTCTTGTTTTATTGGCGAAAGAAATTCTCAATGTCATATACTGTACCCTCACTGAATAGATTTTTTCCAAAGACCAGCAAACGTTTAACTTAGTCAGAAGGAAAAAGCACTGCTTGGCCAATTTGGCTGGCTCAGGTCCTAGAATTGACAAACCGTAGAAAAATAATTTTGTGGTGGCATAAAATTGACCTTTCAGGTCCTTATTTTCGCAGTAGTAGCCTCGTTATGATATCTGAGAAGAGAATATAACAACATGCTCTCTAGTTTCTGGCTTGTGGAACAGCTGTTTCATTTTGATCAAGAGAGAAAGAGCTTATTTTCTTTTCTTTTAATTCATTGTCGTCAATGTACCCTTAAATAGCAACTCAAATTGCGTATTGATGACACGTCTTGACGTTAGCAAAAACTTAAGGACTAGCTAGGACTACCCGGAACTAAATGGTAGCCATTGAATTTGCTTGTGAACTCCTCAGTAAAAACAAACTGCTGGACAATGATCTAAGTGCTCCTTAACCTACTGCAAGCTGCTCTTCACCAAACGAGGTTACGTTTTTATTTTGTTTTATCAGCTTACCACGTTTTATGCTTTTATCTATTTGTTGAATACTCTAGGACATCCTCTTTAGCGACCTCTCTCCTAAAGAACAACTCGATTCACTAACATAAGTTTTTAAAAGCGATATCTAGACGGCTGAGTTCTTGAAACCCACTGGGCTTTGACTCTTTACAAGACAGCCGGGCGTCTGTCTAATATTGACTCTTAAGGGGCACCCAACGAGAACATAGTTCAAAACCACTTAAACATAGAATTGTTAAACGTATTTTAGTATTTAAACGGAAGATATAGGCATATTTTTATCCCCTAAAAATTTTTCATCTGTTCGGATTTCCTAGCTGAAAGTCTAGTGATCCGAAAATTATAGGGATCAAAACTTAACTGTTCGAAAATTTCAGCCAGAAAAAAGGCTCCCGAAAATTCTAGGTGACCTTTTTAGGGTAAAAATCCGTTGAAAATAGGCAATTATACCATTTTTTAGATGTTCGAAAATCCTAGGAGAGGCAGGAAAACAAGAAATTTTACAACAAATTTTCATAAAATTCTAGATCTCAAATCGTCTTCCGAACAGATATTTTCCCGAAAATTGTCGTTGGGTACCCCTGTATTGACAGTCATCTGCCCATTCCAGATGAGTTTGTCTTTTTTGAAACCGAAAAAAACTCCTATCAGTCATTTTTCTTCAGTCTCAAACGTTTTTGAATCACTAAAGTGCTTAGTTTAGCTTTCACAAACTGATATTGCAAGATCCTTGCACCTTTCTTTCTTGACACTTGGAAGCAAATGAAACGTGCAAAAGTTTTGGGCAGAAGCAAATTTCATTTCCACCCTATTTACCTGGTCCAAACAAGAGTTCCAGCTCTATTTGAGATCGAGCTACTGACCGATATATCTAGTCGATGAAAAACTTGAAAAAAACGTTGAGCTGCTATAATGATAGTGATGTTCGTCGCTCGCCGAGGCTCTTGTATGAATAATCTTTAAGTGTGAAAAATTCCACTTCTCTCAAGTCTTGGATTCACCAGACTGTAACAAAGCCGCATCAAATCAGAAATTGGACAAGGCTATTTATTAAATTGGCCAAGTCGTAAATTTTCTGTATCATTGGCCAGCTTCATTTACGCTTATCCAGTAACCGCAAGGTAATTGTAAGTCTATGTATAAAATCCTTAAAAGCTACAAAGTATGGTTAGTACTTTAATTTAATTCTGTTTAGTAGAAGAGCAATCTAACTTGTAATAACGAACTGATGAAGGTTTTGAGAAAATGAAAGAAATCTGCACTGAAAACAACACCAATATGTTAATGGCAGCGGCGGTGGTGAGGGACTGCTGATATAAAGGCACTTCTCTCCTCGTCTAACTTACAGCGAAACCATAAGATGAGGAAGTTTTCCGAACGCAAGTTATTCATTTCGTCTAACAAATTATATCATGCACGTTACTCAGGTAAAATCTTACTCCGTTCTTAGTGGTCATGCCCCATGCCACCTCGGCCTTGCAAACCTTCGGTTTTAGTGAAACGAGCTTTATTAGTGCGTTTTTTCTAGGGGAAAAATAAATAAAACGCTTGCTAAGTGGGCTAACTTATAAAAAACGTAGCCATCTTTGATAACCGTAAAATCATCTTTTTCAGAATTCAGTGAGCAAGTGAAATCGTTTTCATCAGGAGCCGATTAATAGGCTCCTGGTTTTTATATAATAATCTAACAGACTTTCCACTTACACAAGTACCGACAAGTAGCTAAGTTGAAACTTTGAAATGCACTTGTTAAATTCGTGGAAAACGTCACTGCTTGGGTAAAAACCCTAATAACGCCCAGGGGGGTACTCAAAAAGTTTTATTCGGGGAGGCTTCATTCCGAGGTCCTACCCCTTACCCTCTTATATACCATTTTTGGACGGAAAAGGTACCCCTTTCGTATCCTCTACTGACAAATGGAACCCCTTTCACATACCGAGTTTAGAACTTTGTATCCCTCTTTTTTGTCGACTTTTTCACAGCCATAAAATGCATCTGTCTGTTCGCCTTTTTGGGCTTTTTCAATTTTTTTTTTTGTACAGATTTCTCTACTCTTTCATATAACTCCACAAGTGAAATCTCCACCCTCTCATATACCTGAAGCCTAAAAAAGATACCCCTTCCCCATATAGGCCATTATGGAGAGTAACCCCCCCCCGGAATCATGCCAAGCACCAAGGATGATCAGTGTTTTTATGTGGTCTGACAGGTCCCAAAACATGAAATGATCGATTTAAATCAAAGCTCCCCAGTGATCGTGCCTTTTCAGTCTATGTTTCAAACACTCTAAAAACGTGAATTATAGAAGCTGCAATAAATTTGAATTTTAATGACTCTAAGAGAAAGTAAAGAAGAAATCACGAAAGCGAGTAGGGCTTTGTTAACGCCTAAGAGTGTGTTCTTTGTTTCAAATGACAGATCCTCAGTAACAATGTCTTTTTACGTTTTCAACATGTTGCCAAAAAATTCAATTTGGAATTTGAAGTAAATTTTAATTTAAGTCCGCCTTGGGCAGGTTGGAGGAAGTTTGTAAAAAGTCACGAAACACCCGTGCAGCTGGAAGCCATTTAGAATTAGTATTAGCCTTTTGATGGTTTATCAGGTTTTTGAAAGAAGAGGTAAAATACCATTTTTCGTATACTTTCAGATGTCTTCAATTTATCTATGGCCTAGTTTCTCAGGATTACAAGCTACCCGGGGGGGAAGGGGTACTCCCTTATATAAGCCATATAGGTTTGTGTCGCCCCAAAGGGTAGGGTTTTTAAGCCGTTTTGGTCTGAAAACGGGTATAAGCCCATTTTTTGCTCGAATCGGCGGGTATGGTTTTCGAGGGAATTTCGGGAGTGTATGAACGTATTTATCGTTTCAATTCCAAATGTACGCAAATTCGAAATGTATTTTAGAAATCTTTATTTTTTTCAGTGTTGGCGTTATAATCTAAGTAATGATGACATAATTTGTTAGACGCCAGGTCTGAAATCGGGTACGGATTTTAGAGGCCAGGTCTGAAAACGGATGTGAAAAATGGCTTTTTTTGGTCTGACGTGGGGTCAGGATATGGAGAACCGGGCCGAACAACCCCACCACGAATTCCCAGGTGTAACCCCCCGGGAAAACTACTAATTGGCCAATCACAATGACAGTGTGGTTTTCCGTTTTGAAAACGTCAGCAACTGAAACGAACATTGTTTAGTTACCGGTCCAAACAGCAATAATCATTTACTCGCTGTAAACTTATCAATATCTTCTGCCGCGCAAATAAATGCAAATTGAGCAGCCTTTCCATCTGCGGAGATGATCGTGCCTATTTTCATGTCTAACGAACCTGTCTTTACGAAGAAAACTGGCAAACTCCCGCTGTTTTAGACGTAACTTTCAGTAACACGCTGCTCTATAATTTCTGCGGTTTTATAATGACCAAGTGGTTCTATTCTATAATAAAGGCCTATCAATACAAGAAGATGACTGTCTTATTTAGCATGCTAACAGAGGGGGTAACGAGAGCAATATGGCGCCATGGAACTTGCGAGATATTTCCTAGAAGAAAACTACGACTCCACAGAAACGTTTTAGTAATTAGTTTAATTAAAAGACATACCGACACAAATGTGAAAAAAATATCTTTTGTTTTTTATTGAGGTAAAGAGAGTTAAGGAAAAATTTATTGCCAATATGTCTCTATGGCACGCAGCTCTTTGACGTCATGATGACGTCATTGTGGATGAGTAAAGTCATATATATGCAAAACAGGTTGCAGAATGTGTTTCTGTTAATGACTTAATCACTGACAGAAATAAAAAGAAATGTCCTCACGATCCCACTGCCATTCAGTTAGTTTAGCTTTGAATACATAAATTAATGTTATAGCAATTTTTACTGTTCCGTTCATCTTTTTGGCAATAAATTTTTAGCCGTTTACGACACGCACCCCAATTCCCGAGCTGAACTGCACCGGTCAGAACCCAAACGATTAAATTTGAATTTTATGTGCAGAGAATAACGCGATTGGCTTTTAGACAGGCAAATTAGCAGATGGTTGGATGATTAGTTCACTCGGCATCAATCGAACCATAAAACAGTCAACAAATTTCCAACACTCAACCGACTGATTCCATAAATAGGATACATATTTAATTGAGAGAGAGTCAGCTGTAGTAGGTTTTAGAGTTTTGGCGGCTTTTGTCACCAAAATAACTTGTCAATTTATAGTCAAGGGAAGTACATACGTCAAAAGGAAATATTCCTTGTTCCTTTGAGGTAAGTTCTTGCCTTTTCCTTTATTGATATAATTTTGTGTGAAACTCCGCTTTCGTTTCAAAGAAAAGTAGGAGGTTTTTTGTGAAAGATGCGATCGCCGTAGATTCCTGTGGGAATGTTTCGTTTAAACACATTTACACAATGTGTTTCATTTAAACACATTTATGATGTAGGTATCTTAGTTGAGCAGCTTACTACTATAACTTTTGACAAAAAGTTTTGAAAGAGTCTTAGTCGTCATCTATATCAATGGTTTGGATCACTCAGATAGCAATTTCATACGTCTGACAACAGGTTTTGTTTTAATTTTTTTTCAGAATCAAAATAAAAAAAATTCAATTTAGCAATGATAACACACATAAGCTACCCACAGACATATCAGCTTGCTTATCAGTGACTTCAGACTGGCAGTACAGTTGGAACATTGGTCACATGTCAAAGTTCATATTCTCTCTAGTATGTTATTAGTTTCTACGCACAGCTCATTTAACAGCTATGCTATTCTGCTCATTATTAGCCTTGGTGTTGATTACACGAGTCAATAATTTTCCTTTTGAATATTCTGTTCCGATCCATTTGGCAGGAACAGGTGTTGCCTGAAGTCTCCAACGCAATTGCATTTCCGGGAGAGGTAGTCAAGCGGAAGTGAGGTCTGTCGAATCACGTGGACACAAAATAATGGCGGACATTCTGCTGCTACAAGCAGGCGACTGCTGCACAAAAATGGCATGAACAAGATGGCGTGGAGAAGATCATATGTTTTTACTCCGCGGGTGGAAGAAAGTGAGATCGATTCATCTGATGAAAGTGACAGTGAAGTTGGAACAGAAACGCTTAAGCTGTATCATCGGCGAAAGTCCACAGTGACTGCCGTAAAAGCGCGGGTAAGGTTCATATGAATCACACTATTTATGTTGCACAAATATTTCCAAACGGCTAAAATGCACGACGTTTCTTGAAGTCGTGTACCATGCTACCTTTTCATACTTCTTAGAAATCCCCTCTGGGATTATTTACAAGCTTTGGTCTTCAAATGCTTTAACCCTAGAATTATTAATTTGCAGTTTTGTTGTGTTTACAAAACAGCCAGTTTGCTGAGTCTCGTCATCATCTGCCATCAGCAAGCAAATCATGCTTTTTTTCTTGTTGGGTTAGATTTATCCTACATCAACGGCAAATATTTTGTTTCCTTATGTTATGCGGGAAGAAGACCTAATTGCAATAAATATGTTTCAGTAATCTATTTTGGTTTTAATTTTCTGTCTGCTGACTTTTCACCCGTCGAGATCGACTTTCGGTCTGGCAAAACATTATAAACATATAAATATTAAAACTCATATTCCCGTTTGATAACAGTTGCCTTGAAACGGTTTCTGAGTTTGCTTTATTATTCAAAACCTCCCTTAATGCTGAAGCTGTTGTGTTTCGCTTGATTACGGCGCCTATGTCAACCCTCTATAAATTTGACTATATTCGCTCGGATGATTGTAATGTTCTTATCTTGTAAATTATGCTTTGAGGATTTTCCATTCATAAAAGGAAAAAGGCCTTGATAAATCTTTTTATAATTCTTTTATTGGTCGATGTTAAGAACCGTGTTCCTAAATTGCGCCCACAGTTCTAGCAGTGAACTCGAGTCGGCATAGCTTGTAATTTCTTGGCTTGGAAATTTTTTATTAGCGAAGCGTTACTATTCGGCGCTAATTATGCACCTGTAAGCTCGTGGGGAAATTTTTTGAATAGCTACTGTTGCTTGTGTTTTCGTGTCACAGCCGGTTGAATCTTCTACCTTGTGATAGCTCTCCAGAATTTTTTTTTTTACATGGAAAGACTTAAAGTAAATCGGGGTTTGTTCTGCTGCAGCGAGAGTTTTGATGTCGAACGCTCGTCAAACGGTTTCTTTAGATTGTTTGCTTTTGAATCATTATTTTGACACCACTTGATTGCATATTTAATTCAACCACTGATAAATGAAAGTGTTTTTCTCTTATTCCTGATCGAACAAGCTGAAACCGAGCCTCTCCCTTATGGTAGACTTCGCACTGAAAGAGGTCTTGTTTTAATTTTTCCTCTGTTCATACCAATAATATATTGTTCGTTATTTGGGGAAGTAACATTTCTCTCTTTGCTTTACCATACGTTAACACATAGGCAACTTGTATGTCAATTGCAGAACCTCATAAAAGAGGGATTTTTGTTAAAGCAAACCGGATCTTTTCAGGTAAGTTTTGTATTTACTGGGAAGAAAATGAACCACAACCTTAAGTAACATTGTTGTGATAGGAACATTGCAGTGGATTGTCAATGTAAATAAAACTTATCCTTGAAATTATGTTTCTTTGTTTTCATGTAGCAAAGAAAGATAATAATTAATTTAAATGTCTCTTGCAGTGGTTATGACAAATTGTTTCATTTGGCAGTTGTGGCAAAAGTTGGGTAGTTTAACAACAAAGTTTGGAAAAATACCAACTGTGACAAAATGATGAATATATCTAATATAGGTTCCCATCTTTTTTCTCATATTGTCTGCTGCTTTTTGTTAATAATTTATGTTTCTTCTCAATCAGAATTTAACTCACTGTTAAGAGGGAAATTTTTTACAATTTCGCTGTTGGAGGTGAAGTTTGAAAGAAATATTGTAAACAACATTCTACTGTGGTGAGGGTAAAAGGTGGAATGAGCATGTGGCATGGCTTGCGGAATAACATAATTATGCGGACTTTAACATACGCAGCTGAATGATCCAAAGAAATAAATTAAACTGAAAAGAGCTCCCTTTTTTGGCGCCAATTCATTTGCAAATGCAACCGCTGTTTTATTTGAAACCGTGTGAGAAGTGTTTCTTTATGAGACTGTGAGTTACGTGATCGTGACATAATTGATAATATTATTCAGAGATGCGTCAAACCTTGTATGTTTCGTCAGCTGTGTGCTTGAGATGTGCGAAACAGAAAAAAATCGACCAAAATCTTAATTTCGTGGCGAGAGTCAATTTCTTTCATTTTTGTTCGTAGATAGCTTTTAGGTTATATAAGAAACCCAACGTAGATTGTTCCCGCCGAGAGCCTTTTATTTGGGAGAAAAAATAGAAGATTGGTTTTCGATGTTGGAGTCTCAGACTGTGTTAATTTTTAACCTGAAATTCGCTAACATCAACTTTCCTCGCGATCACAAACAAAGCTGGATGGAGAAATTTGGACACTTTCCACGAACAGAAAAATTCTTTTCCTTGCCCTAGAAGATACTTTCTGGACAATAGGGAAGCTTGTTGTACTGAAATAATTTTAAAAATGAGGGACAGGTTTTCAGAATAAAAAAAATTTCAGTTCCTTACTCATTTTCAATGGCAATATTTAACATGTGGTATAACTCCAAATTCTCTTCTTGCTATTTAAATCACACATTTAGACATTCATTTAAAACATAACTGGGAATTGGCTTGGGTAAGTGAAGGAAATCTCTGTAAGACACCATTGAAGTTCACACTTCCAATTTCGAAAAGCACATAAATAGATATTTACAGCTCAATGGCTCGTTTTTCGGACGTCTTGTAGGTTTGCAAAATTGCTTTTTTCAATCAAAGAATGGGGTAAAAAGGTGAAACTGGGTCAATTTTAGCCATTATGAAACACTGAACTTTACCTGCGGGCGACTCTGCGTGACACAACGTACGTTTGAAGACACGGAGCTGTCAAAATCACCGTCACGAAATCAAGGTAGTAACGCAACATAATTCTTGATCCAAGGAGTAACACTTTTGGTGCCGACAGTATTTTGAAGAAGCAAAAAATCAAATTCGCAAGTATTCTGGTACTCACTTTCTATCGAAAAATAAGGACTTTAACAATGGTAATTTGCTAAGGATAACGGAAAAAGAAGATATTTCGTCTTGTTGCTTTACAATCGAGGAAACTAAGTTATTTTGGTCAGGCCTCATTATATTTACTGGTCTTCAATGTTTTTGTTTGGAGGCTGCCTTCAGGAACCCTAGCCAATTCTTGGGTATGTTTTAGATAAATGTCTAAATGTGTGAATCAGTAAAGCTTACTCAAATTGGCGCCAAAAAAGGGGCGGCAACGACCCGCGCATGCCTTTCAGTTTAATTTATTTCTTTACGCCACTTTCCATATTTTACATTCCGCATAATTATGTCATTCCACAAGCCATGCCACATGCCATTCCGCAAACTCATTCCACCTTTTACCCTCACGGATTCTACTGTTCTTTATTATAATTCCTTTGCCAAACTTGGACATGGTGGAAAAATCGTACAGTCAAAACTAAAATCTGCATTTAATATTTTTATCTTGACTGAAAATAACAGTAGCTTCTTCTTTTAATTACAACAAAATCTCTTGAATTTGATAGCGACTAAAAATAAAGGGTTTTGTTGTGATGTATTCCTGGTATCTGTGCACTCATAAAGATACAGATGTACTTACTGTACTTATTTATAATAATTACTCATTTTTATTAATCTAAGCTGTTTTAACATGTGAAACACTGATACTGTGTTTTATGTTACATGCAATTAAATTTTTTTATTTAACTTATTGACAAGCCCTCTGATCTGGAAAGTTTGCTGAATTTCCAGGAAGTCACAATATTATGTGGCAGAAAAGGTGTATTATGTGGCAAATTATGGGATTTATTTGGATGAGATTTCATGTAGAGTGCTTACTGTCATAGACTCACAACAATATTAAAAATTTTAGAGGTTCTGTCTAATGTTTCTATAAGTAATAGTCTTAAATTAGAATTTATTTATGATTTTGCATTCTTTGTCAATAGTAACAACAACAACAAAACTTTATCAATAAACAAATAAAATTACAAAAGTATTGCCCGGAGCTAGCAAGGCTATTTGAGGCGAACAATGCGTGCAAAATATAGGAAATAAAGAATAAGGCTATTAACTAAGGAAAGTTTACAGTTTACAAATAAATGAAATAAAAATTGTAATATGGATGAAGACTAGATAACAGACTAAAGAAAAAAGAATTAAACAAATAAATTGTAAAAGTAGAAACTAAGAAGCAAGAATTTTTTTTTGACATTTTTGGCTAATTTTACCTTTTTAATTAAGGTGGGCGTATCAATATAGTCATCTCCTGAATTCAGAATATCAAAAAGTAATTTGCGGAATGTTTTTTTGAACTTATTCATGGGGAGATGTCAAATGTTACAGGGTATCTAATTCCACAGCTTAGCCCCAAAGTGAGAGAAAGACAGTTTATATAATTCTAGATCGAAACTGTTATTTAACATAAAAATTTCCAGAAGCCGATGCTCTTGTTTTGTAGTAGTGGCAGCTACTTGTTTTTTGTAACAGTCTAGCCTCTCCTTGTGGACACCTCTATAATACGGACACCTCCCTATTACAGACAGTTTGTTTGGTCCTAGAAATGCCAAAAATCACACATTCCCTACCTCTATAATACGGACACCTCTGTAAAGCGGACAATTGGTTCTGTCCCTTTGGTGTTCGTATTAAAGAGACTGTGTTGCTAATTCCTGGGGTATGCGATTGGATACAATTTGATTTCAGTTTTGTGAAATCACACTATCACCTAACATCAGGAGCTCTATTATTTATTTCATCAGCAATTTATTTTGAATTTCTCCTTGTAAAAGAAAAATTCAGTGTTGTCCCTAAATTTTACCTCAGCAGGTAAGGGGCCATTCATGGCCGCTGAGGCAAAAAATATGTGCCAGAGGTGCACTTTCGTGGGGGAGGGGGGTTAGTGGAGTGAGAGACATGGCTTTGACCTTGCTGTGAAATTTAGGAGCTATAAAGTTCTCTCAAATGTCATTCCCTCTTTTTAAGGCCTATTTTACACAAATCAGCCTTTGTTGTCTTATGACAACGATTTAAAATGTTTGATTCCAATAATGTCTTCAATGCTCTCCTTCTAAAATGCTTGGCCCATAAAAAGAAAAGCTGTTCATACCTTAGTAATTCTGAAGCTGTAGATTTGTAAGGGTGTTATGCAGCATAACTGTTCATTTAACATTCATTCAATTGCTAATTATTTGTGTTCATTTTTTCACTTAAGAGATGGAAAAGAAGATATTTCAAGTTGAGAGAAGGAAACAAGTTATATTATGCAAAGTCCAGTGATGTAAGCATGGCTTGAAAAATAATTGTTTATTTTGTATGATTCTTAAATTTACATAGTTACTGACAGGTTATTGTAATCACTTTTAGGAAACGATATTCACTGAAATCGAGCTGCAGGATTTCAGCGTGGCACTTAGTGGCATTGAAAATAAAAACAATTCCTTTACGGTAAGCATAATAATATTATTATTTAAGTTGAGTCAAAACTCTTATGAACGAACAACCTCAAGACCAGGAGCAGATGTCTGATTATAAGAGCCAGCGGCCGGTGAAAACTGCTGGCTGTTTCACGCGAACTTGCAGCCTACTTTCTTTGGAAATTACCCCGGTTTAAATAGTGTATTCATGTGCTGTCACTGAAAAAAAGCCCACTTTAATGATGTCTGTGTTCTGTTCAAACAATCTAATTTTTGCTCCAGAATGCTGGAAATGCATTCTAACAATTTTCCATAAACTCGCACTCGCAAGTTGCACCTTTGTCGCAAGTTTTGTCCTTCTCCACCCACTTCGGGATCCAAAGCTTCACTTAAAATCTTACTGAAAACCCTGGAGCTGGTGAAATGATGTGACATGGTATTCAAAGTGTAGTAACATTAGACCCTTATTCACATAACTCACTGAGTAAGGCATTACCGTATGAACGGATGTTACTCTCCATCTCACCTGCAGGGCTTTAGCTTGTTTAAAGAAAGCCTAGTTATTCACCCCCAGGTCTTTGTATGGTGATTTTAAATTTAATGCAACCTTGTGCGACCAACCACCTTTCATAAGCAACTACCTTTTTAAAACACAACAAAACGTTTATACAGTATTACCATTTCTATTAGTATTACCGATTGAAATACAAAATTAATAAACAGATAGAGTTAAGGAGATACAATATGGTATAATAAATATTATTATTGTTTCTTTTGTCTTTCAAATGACTGAAAAATGAAATTAGTTGTTAGCCTGCTGATATGCGAAGCAGTATTGTTGAAAAAAAAAAAACAAAATACATTATTTACAAATTTTGTAAATAATGTATTTTGTTTGTTGATTTTAATAAAAAGAGTCTTTCTCAAGGTCACAGTAAAATAATACGTGCATTTCATTTGCAATTGAATTTAGACTGCAGTGATCACAAATTCTAAGATCTTCAGTAGTTTTGAGAATTGTAATAATTATTCTTCCGTTTTTCAATTTCCTATCCTGAATTTGGAGGTGATACAGTTTTGTTCAGGATTCCGGATATGAACGCTGTGGCGGATCTAAGGGGGGTGAACCCCCTAAATTAAAACAGCTAGTGTCAAGAACTTGTAAATATATAAAATGATACAGTCAATCTTAAATGCAATGTATTCATAACTAAGTTAAACCTCTGCTGCTCAATATAGCTAAAAAGTTTTCTCCATTTTTGGGTTCAGTGACATTTTCCCTAACATTAACCATTTGCTGCGAATTGCTTGTACTATGCCAGTCACTTCAGCTGACAATGAGCAAGAAAAAAGTACAGCTTTTAAGCTTGTCAAAGGATATTTATGCACCACCATGACAATGGAAAGACTGTCAGACTTGGCTATGATGAACATTTATTACGAATTATGAAAAGCCCATTGACTACGATGCTGTGGTTCAGCTTTTTGTGGAAAGATACCAAAGAATGTTTCTTGTTGATCCCATCTTTGACAAAACACAAAATTGAAAATAGATAAAATTAATGCAATATATTTTTTACATAGTTATGCAAATTTGCATCATTGTTATGCAGCTTTGAGTTATATTTTCACTTTAAAAAAAAGGTATTAAAACATGCTGACTTTGCCTCAGAATGGCAGAAATTGCGCTTCCGCGGAGTTGAAGTTTCAAAATTTTTTGGGGAAGGATTCCCCCGGACCCCACTAAAAGTTGGCCCCCTTTCATCAAACCTCTTATGCTAAACACCTGGATCTGCCCCAGGAACACTCAAATTTTCCCTGTTAAAGTCTTGGAGTTAGAACCTTGTGTTTATGAACCACTCTGGTACAGAGTTGCCAACCCCTAAAAGGCAAAAAATGTGAGATTCTGAACCTGGAGAAATCTAGAGCTCGGAAAAGTAGTGAGAAATGGGTAAAAAGTCGTGACATGTCCCAAATCTCCTCCAGGGGGAACTTCCAGCGGGGATTGTGGGTATTGGAAGTCGCATATCACCTTAAAACTGCAGCGGTAAACATCACGATCAGTTTTACAATTTAGGTTTTGTAATTTCTATGTTTTGTTGGCGGTCATCTCAAAAAAGAGAAACAGTAAGTCTGCACATTTGGTGGCAGAATGGTGCACATTTGGTGCGCATTTTTTTTCAATGCCACATTTGGCTCTCGAATAAGCACAGCAGCGCTAATTTAGGTATTTACAAATAAACTCCTTATCTTTGTTACGGCGCTTGATATAAAGAGATATCAAAACCGTACTGCTTGAGAAATAAGATGACGACCAACTTGTGAGTTGTAAAGTTTTAATGTAGGGAAATTACTGTCACAGTGAGGCTGAGAAACTGCGTTCATTATACCTCTTGTATTTCATTCAAAATAATTTGATATTAAATTGTGCATGCCTAGTACCCACCTCACTTAATTCTCTCTATATTCCCTTCAGTGTTTTAACCGTATTATAAATATAAGCACCGCTCTCGAATAAGTGTTGCATCTTTAACAGGGAAAATGAAATAAGCACCACGGCGCATAATCGATCATTTACGGTATGCATAATGTAACCTGGAAATTGCGTGCAATAAGTCCGTCTAGAAAATTGGTTGGTTGTTTGTGGAAAGTTTGACTGTAATTTTGTTAATTTTATGTAATGACATAACTAGACCATATTAAACTGCACCATTCACTTGTTGCAATTCAGTTTTTGTTTGATGTAGAATTTTTGGGGGCTTTTTTGTATCAAATGGTGGACTCTTGTTTTTCATTTTACCATGTTCCCACCAATAGAGTAGCCCCACATTTTGCTGTACTTTGTGTAAACCACCACAATTCCTTGGTTTGCTCAGACAAAGAGTAGCAATCAAATTTAACTTAACACCTCCACACATCCATTTGATTTGTTGTGGGCTCCTCTTGTCGCCCGCAATCCTAATCTCCAGGTTGTTATTACGCATGTGTTGCATGTATGCAGCCAGCATTCATTTGAACTTCCACTAAGACTGAAAGGAATGCACAGAATGCAATTTAATTGGTCATGCATGTTTCGACCTTCTATCCCACGTAATCTGATCACGTTTGTTTTGACCATCTGTCACGTGAAACTTACTCAAAGAACAGTGTTAGAGCAAAAGCGTTTGACATTGGATTGTTGTCACTCGCACTCCATATCATAACCTTTGGTTATTACTTGTTATATGTTGGAGTTTTTTGTTTTCTCCAGGTCATTACAGCTTTCCAGAATGTCAATCTCAGTGCTGACACACGAAAGGAAATGGAAGAGTGGATAACTGCTTTGAAATCTGTTGGCTCAAAATCATCTTCAGTAAGCTATCCCAACCTTGCTGAAATGTGATATTATATGATAATGATAATGATGTTTTTGCAATGTGCACTGCAGCCCCTCACTATCCCTGCCACACCCATAAGACCCTTGGCACTGTAGGGATCCCATTCCTGTCCAATCTGACAGGGTTTTCAATAAGAGCCGACAGCCTGTGAAATTCACTGGCTATTTCACATGAACTCGCTGCCTACTTTTTTTTTTGGAAATAACCGCAATTTTTACGAATAAATGATTTAAACCAGGTACTGAAACAACCAATGGTTCATAGCTATTGGCAAGAAAAATATATTTAAAAAAATAGAGTATTCATGTGCTGTCACTGAATAAAAAAGCTAAAATTTAATGATGTCTGTGTTCCATTCAAAAACTCTAATTTTTGCTCCAGAATACTGGAAGTGCATTCTAAGAGGCCCGAACCTCCCTAGGAACTCGTGCCTTTGGCGGGAGTTTTTCCCTTCTCCGCTTACTCCAAAGCTTTTGCCACCTACTTTAAAACCTTTTCTGAAGAATTAGTCCTGTGCTACTCGTTGTTTCTCTAACAATTCACTTACAAGTCCAACATGGTTGATCCAATTTGGGGAAATTTGTTGCCAGTGAAGTCTGTTGAAAGTTGATAATTAGGCTCTCAAGCCCTGGTTAACAGTGAGGGGAGTTACGTGCTACATGTTATGAACTAGGGGGCTGGTTAATAATTACTTGTTGTGGGGGAGGGGGGGGGGGGTTTGGTGGCCATTTTGCTGGGGCCCATTTTCAAAATAGCAATGATTAATAACTATTGGATTTTGGCGGGTCATTCTCAGGTAAGGAAGCATTTCCTGGGGGGTCATTTTAATAAATTTCATGAAAGTAGTACAAAGCCATACTGACAATGAATGTGTAACAGCTGTAAATAGTAAACACTGGTTTTATAAACAGGACTGTAGATAAAGTATGTTGTGAACTTTAGGCCGATTTATAGCTAGAATATTCGTATTCTCTAAAGCAATAGGGTGAATGAGGGGGCTTACTTTCACATTATGTAAAATTCATTTGAGGTAATTATGTGAGGTCAGGTTGAGTTGGGGGTTGGTTTTAAAATCTTCAAAGGCTAAGCTTTCTCAAAATGGCCGGCCGGCCCGCCCGCCCTCATGGGTTATAAAAAAACAAACCTCTAGGGAAGTGAAGGTGTCCCCTATCAAAAAAACTGACTTTGCTGTTTTTATTCTTGCAGCAATCAGACCTGTTAGACAGATTGTCTGGTGCGCACAACTGGTATTCATGTTCCCATGCAAAGCCAACCTTTTGTAACGTTTGTCGGGATGTGTTGTCTGGCGTCACATGCAAAGGATTGTCCTGTGAAGGTAATGACGTACACATACAGTGTAGAGTTTATGAATACAGAAAGAAATGAAGCAAATTGATGTCTTATGAGTGCACTTTTGAAATTCGGATAAAATAAAGCTGAACAGTTTTCATTTTTATAAGGCTAAATAATCCAAAGTGAAAGCGACACCCACAGATATGTTTATCAAGACCTTACAAAAGAAGTCCTATCTTCTAATCCCTCAAGCCCTAAGAGTGAGCTAATGTTGATAAAGGATAGTCAGTAATACTAAGAAATAAGGACTGGTTCACACAAGATAAATTATATCTTCACTTTTATTTAAATTCTCCCCACTGCTTCAGTAGGAAATGTTTAGGGACAGCAAAATTAATGAGAATTTAAATTTTGATATTAGGGTTTAAAGGGCTCAAAAGCCCTAGCAGGGCTGTCACTAAAGGCTGAGGGTTGGAGATTTCCTTCAGCTACTATGAACATGATCCCTGGCTACTTTGATAGAAAAAAAGGTAATGAAAGATAGGACCAACCGATCAATTCCCTGCACACTTAAGTGACAGCCTTGTTGACCTTTCCCCTTCTTCTCGCTGGGAAGTCAGAAGTCCTTCCTCTCACCCCCTCCTTTTGGAGTCTGTTTTTGTGTAATCTCTGATCGCTAATTCGCAAAATGTTTTTTGTCAGTTTGTAGATTCAAAGTTCACAGACGGTGTGCTGTTCGAGCAAAGAACAACTGCAAATGGACAACAGTACAATCACTCAAGACAGAATTAGAAAACTTTGATGAAAAAGATCCTGTAAGTCAACTTTTTGTTTTTTAATAACATTATTGGCATCTCTCTCTCTCCTTGTGTTTTATGAGATGTACATGATTCATACCCTTTCATTACTTACAGTGGTAAAAGTGAAAATGTGCAAAATAATTCAAATTTTTGTTATGGGAAATCCTGAGAAATAAGTAGCAGCATGCAAAAGTTCTGCCAAAGAGATTTCATTTGAATGGTAGCATCATAGGTTTTTATCCACAGACTCAAAGTTAGAACTACATACTAAATAAATAGTACCATGTGAAAGTACTGCTGAAGAGGTTTCATTTGAATGGTAACACCGTAGGATTTCATCCACAGACTGAAAAGTTAGATCTCCATACTAAATAAATAGTACCATGTGAAAGTACTGCTGAAGAGGTTTCATTTGAATGGTAACACCGTAGGATTTCATCCACCGACTCAAAAGTTAGAACTACATACTAAATAAATAGTACCATGTGAAAGTACTGCTGAAGAGGTTTCATTTGAATGGTAACACCGTAGGATTTCATCCACAGACTCAAAAGTTAGAACTACATACTAAATAAATAGTACCATGTGAAAGTACTGCTGAAGAGGTTTCATTTGAATGGTAACACCGTAGGATTTCATCCACAGACTGAAAAGTTAGATCTCCATACTAAATACCGTAAATAGTACCATGTGAAAGTACTGCTGAAGAGGTTTCATTTGAATGGTAACACCATAGGTTTTTATCCACTGACTCAAAAGATAGAATGACCAACTCTCTGTCAATAACTTATTCTATGAGGGAGGGTTAAGAAAAAAGTCGACAACAGTTTCCCATGGTGTCGTGTACTCTTACTGACCTGCATTTATTTATAGAAATGACCTCAAGATGTTCAAACCTCAAGTGGAACCACTGGGTGCAGGCAAGTGGTTTCACTGCAAAGTTTTGAACATTTTGACGTTATTTTTCATTGTATGGTTGATAAGAGAATAGACCATGCAAACTTGCTGTCAATTAGCTTTTGCAATAACATTGATAGTTTTTAACCTCGATTTCCATTGAAGTGTTTTGTAAAATCGCATCCTTGAAGAAGAGAAAAACCAAATGTGCCACTACCACAGCATTTCAATGCTCCTTACTTTCATTGACCATAGCTCTTGACCATTGAGCATAGCTCTTAATCAGTGTGCTGTAACTTGGTGTGTTGTAAAATACTCTTTCTTTCTCATAATTATTTTTGTTGTTTCCAGCTGTCAACACCACACCAGTGGTTGGAGGGAAATCTCCCCGTGTCAGCCAGATGTAGTGTGTGTGATGAAGTATGTGGCAGCAAAAGACGACTTCAGGGATTTAGATGTCTTTGGTGTAACATGATGGTAAGTAATGGACGACTTTAGACACTAACTTTTCAACACACTAGAGGGTGCTTGTCCTTTGGGCAAGCAGCTCTCAGATATTGCTTGCCCAGGGCCTCTTCCTCACTTGTCTTAGTTAATGATCTTTTTTAGAGGATTACGTGCCTTGACCCTTTCCCATTGTTCAAGTAAGCTTTAAAACTTTACTGCCCTGCAAGAAAATCTTCTTGTCCTTGACTACCAGAAGGGACTTTTTTCAAGTTCTGATGCTAGCCATGCTCTATTAAAGGGAGCACTCTTTGTCTACTAACTAAGGATATGACACCACAAGTTCTTTAATGTATTTTTACAGGTACACCAATCTTGTCGGTCTCAAACTCCTAAGTGCTCATATGGTGAAAACGCTCTCTTCACATTACCTCCTGTGTCAGTCTGGACTAATGCTGGCTCTCTTTTGTGGAATGTAAGTAAACAGTGTTGCTGGCGCTAATTCAACAGTGGACAGCTAGGGTTTATATCATATAAGTGAGAATTCTATGACATTATCTGTTATGATTTAGTGATATTTTAAGCAGTATTTTTCATTTTTGGTGATGTAGTATAGAAATACAAGTAGAGTTATAAATGATATCATAGATGCCAGGACATTTTTTATATTTTAGAGATCCAGGAGGGGTATTTTTTAAATAAATACAAGGTGTTTCGCAAGCTCAACAAAATTAATATGCTTTCGGAGAAAATTGATATCAAAAGGGATTATGATAGCAAAATACCCGATTCATCCATAGACATTATGTCTAGGCCATCTGGAGATCCATATCACTCTTTCAAATCTCAACCTCAATATCAGAATCTTCATTCAGTGTCATTGTTAGCCTATCCTCTCTTTGAACGTGACATTGAACAAGGTGCAATGCACAAACCTTTGTTAATCAAGCCTGAAACTGAATAAATGATTTGCTCATTCCTGCTTTTCCTAGTATTTTTTTATTATCATTTAAAGTGTTGTTCTGTGTTCTTCTTGCATGATTGTAATTTCCTAATTTTAAGAATGGCTCCTAGCCTATTGCTGGCAGGGCTTATAACTGGGAAGGAAAGGAGTTTTAACTGATTTTATAAATGATTTCTTATTTTCATTACCTCAGGTTAGACCATCTGGCTGTCTTCCAATGCTTGTCTTTGTTAATTCTAAAAGTGGTGATAATCAGGTCAGTAACTTAAATATTTAGCTAATAAAGTAGAACTTTATTGGAGATAAATTAAAATGCAGTCAAAATACGCGTCTGTGTGTCATATCACATGGTTTTACTGCAACGGAGAGTGCATGATATCACATAGTTTTCACTTGAAAAAGGGGCAAGTACTGTAGCTTACGTGAAAATGAGGTAGATTTGGAGGACAGAGAAAGTGGTGACACTTCTTGATTTTGTCACACAATAAAGTGGTGCCAGTACAATCAACTCACTTTATAGCAGACACTGCAGGGTCCTTGAGTTAGTGCCCTCATTGATCAGAGAGTCTGTAATAGTGGGAATTTATTTTGGTCAAACTTCTCTAATTTATTTTTGCCTGGGATTTAGCTGCTGTCCATATTATCAGGGTGTCCGTTATGACTGTATACCTACTATTCTTGTTCTTACCGATGCTGAGGTGGATCAACAGATCAGATGGATTAAATTTCTTGTCCTTAAATAAAAGAAACAGTCTTGTTGTTTTGTCAACTCTTTTCAGTTTCCATAATGTTTGACCTTTTATTTTTATGATTTGTTTTCTTTTCAGGGTGTTAAATTTATTAGAAAATTCAAACAATTGTTAAATCCTCTTCAAGTTTTTGATCTAGCAATGGGTGGCCCTTCAAAAGGGTGAGTTACAGCATTTCTGTGTATCCAGTGTATAAATGTTTCTGTGCAGAATCTACATGGTGCAGGGTGGGTTGGGGGAGAGGGGTGCACTCATGCAGATGTTAAGGTAGGAAGGGGGGCAGGTACCTATCCAGACTTTGAGTTGAATTTTAAGGAGGGTCTCATTTTAGACCTTGAGATGAGATGTACTCCAAGGGGACACAATAAAGGTGTTAGAAGTCCTCTGTTCTTTTTTTCCCTTTTTCTCTGGTGTGGTAATGTATGATAAACAAATTCTTATTCTGTTTTATTGTTTAACAGGCTTAAGCTGTTCCAAAATTTTGATCACTTTCGAATTCTTGTTTGTGGAGGTGATGGTTCTGTGGGCTGGGTGATGAATGAAGTTGACAACCAGAATCTGTCAAATCAGGTAAGAGAACAACTTCTGTTTTCACTTGGTTTCAATTATGCAAGAGCGTTAGATTCAATTTTGATGACTGGAAATGCAGTTTTAACTTTTTAGTTTGTGCACCAAATTCTTTTGTTTGACCATTCAAGTTAACCCTCCTGCAAATACTTTCACATGAAATTTTTTCAATTTAGTATGTCCATGTAACTTTTAAATCTAGGAACAAAATCCTATGGTGTGGCTGGCTATTCAAATGAAACCTGTTCATCAGGACTTTCACATGGCATTATTTATTTAGTATCTCATTCTAACTTTCGAGTCTTTGTATTAAATCCTTTGGTGTTACCATCCAAATGAATTCTCTTCAGCAGTACTTTCACATGGTACTATTTATTTAGTATTTAGTTCTAACTTTTGAGTTTGTGGGTGAAATCCTATCGTGTGGCTATCAAAATCATACCTCTTCTGCAATACTTTCTCATGATAATAATTTATTATTTCAGTATGTTGTTGTAACTTTTGAGTGTGTTGAAACAGACATCCTGCATACTGCTAAATCACATTTATATCATTGTACTTATTCCACCTACTGACATTCCAGCTCCAGCAGTATGCAGGATGTTTGTCACATGAACCAAGTTTAACACCCTTGGCCTTAGCTCCCTTTATAGGTCTCTTGTGGCTCAGTAGTAGAGCATCTGGTCTAGTAATCAGAAGGTTATAGGTTCGACTCCTGGAGAACTATTGTCTTTATCTTTTGTCTTTAATCATTAATTGCCAACAGCACAGGCTAATCGTGGCAATGGGTGGTCATAACATGCCAGGCAGTCGGTGATGACAAATGACATGTAACTGTGGCCTTAAACACTGGCAAAGATAATAGCATTAAATAGGAGACTTTTGCACACAGGAATACAAAAATGAGTACTTGTAAGCATTAAACAACGCGGGTAAAAGGCAGGAGTTATTGAACGATAATTCACTAGGGAAACTCACTAGCTCGTGTCACTAACTAAGGAAACATTATTCTCAATAATAAACAATTATTGTTTTGTAGTGTCAGCTTGGTGTTCTACCACTTGGAACTGGAAATGATCTGTCAAGAGTCCTGGGTTGGGGTACATCATTTGATGATGACAACGCTGTTACACAATTTCTCCAGCATTTGGAAAGAGCTAAGGCTGCAGTGCTGGACAGGTGATTCTCCGTTTTGCTATACCGTAAATCATCTATTAAGCCCCCCTCTCAATCTCTAATAAGCCCCCTTCCTCTAATAAGTCCCCCCCCTCTTCAGGGGAAGAAAGTTAATAAGCCCCCCCGCCCCCTCCCCTGATTATTCTTCCCTAGTAAATGATAGACTGTAATAATCAATCACGACTGTAAAACTTCGTGTGGACTGATCTGGGATGGTTAATTTACCATCCGGAAGTTCGGATTTGAATCTGATCCTCGGTTGCATGACCTCCAACTTTCTTGTACTTGAGCTTTTCCACTTTGTATTCTAGTTCTTTATGGAGAACTGATACCGTCGTCTTTTCTGAATTAAATAAGACCCCCCCCCCCGGAGGGGGACTTACTAGAGGATTGACGGTAATTCTGCAAAAACGCATCAATACTTCATGAAGAAAATACCAAATTCCTCTGGAAAATATTGAAAAAAAATGCAGTTGAACCTCTCCACAAAGGGGCCTCAGTGGGGCTTTTTCCGACTTTGACGGTATATCTTTTGGAAGGACGAAGACTATCTAGCAAAATCTTCTGTTGAATAATCATCACGTGCTTTATGTTCTGTGTTGTAGGTGGAGTATCATGATAGAGGAACGCCCTTTGTCAGCGTCTAGAAGTTCTTCAATAGAAACCTTAGATACTCCTGTAAGTGTTTTTGGTTTATCACTTTTGTCAAGAAATCAGAACCAGGGGGCCTAGCTTTTTCTAGAAAACTCCCATTGTCCCAGTCCCAGTCCCCGCTCCGGCTTGTGTCTCTCTTACTAAAGACAGCTGGGTCTGGAAGGGCATCTTCGTGATCTGGGATTCGGCCGAAATACAGCGCGGGATTGGGAAAGACGCCGGAATTGTTGACGGGAAACGGTATTTGCCCGTTACTCGGGGAGCGGGATGTGCTACTTCAAACTTTATCGCGCTTATTCCAACTCGTTCAGTTCGTCAAATGTGGGCAAATTTTTCTGGAGTTGAATTCTAAAAAGACTGTATCAAAGTTTAGGAAAAGAAAAAGAGTAGTTGTATTTTGTTCACGTCCTCGACCAAACGTGAAATTATGCAGTTTCACGTTGCAGTCGTGCAGTGTTGGCAAAGAAATGTACAGAAAAACGTAATGCACGTGCGAAGTTGTTGTTTTGCCAATGTAAACCTATGAGTACTTTTTTGCCCCTCTGCCAGACTCGATCGTGTAGAGAGTGGCTCCATCAACAATGTATGCACTGAATTTTATTCTTAGGAAACCTCATTGTGTAATAAATTTGTTATTGTTACCGATTTATCCTCCTGTTTTGTTCTACAGTACCGACAAGAAGTCGACACCATGGACATGTTTGAAAACAACGTGGCGGCGCATTTGACAAGAATACTTAATTCCAGTAAACACTCGGAAGTCATTTCGTCTGCCAGGTGTGAATTACTCTGTAATATTCGATTTCCAATAAAGGGACCAATGTAGTCAGTAAGTGGAAGTGATAGAGGGTACAGTTAATCTTTCGTTTGTCATAAACTCCTCCTTCTCCTCCTCTTCCTCCTCCGCCTCCTCCGCCTCCTCCTCATCGTCGTCGTCGTCGTCTTTGTCATCATCATCATCATCATCATCATCATCGTCATCGTCATCGTCATCGTCATCGTCATCGTCATCGTCATCGTCATCGTCATCGTCATCATCATCATCATCATCATCATTACTGTATTTTTTTCGATAAAGCAGGTTATAGACCAGACAGCTTGAAAGCTGATGTGTTCTTTACGAACTGGTTCTCTTACGTCACACAATAATCGAAACAGATTGAAAGTGCTCTTAGACAGAGCCTAAGTTATTTTGTCCTTATCGAAGATTCAGTTTTGCAAGCGTAGAAGTATTTCAAGGTTATTTTCAGCTTTGTCCTCTTTTGCCTTTTTTTTTCTCTGTAGAGTTTTGTGCGAGACGGTCAAAGATTTCGTGTCCAAAGTTGGTACTGCTTCAGCTAACTCTGATCCGTCTCAAGCCGATGAACCAGATTCACTGGCACAAAAGGTTTGTATTTATCTTTATAGTCAGGTTGGTTTACTCTTCTTGAACTCAAAACTTAATATATCTACATCATTGGCGTGTCGCCATCATCACCCCGGCAAAAGCTCGATTTCATCCACCGAAATGACCTTGGACACCTTATCGTGCCTACACAACGAGCTAATTATGATGCCTTACAGAGGAGGGAGCGCATTGACTATGGTGATTAGGGTTAAGCATTGACTTGAAATGGTCAGCTTTCATCACTGCTAAAAACCTAATTAGCTTTTGACCGGTTATCGTCCGTTAATTTCGTGTAAGTGTAATTGAGAAGGAAAGGTCAGTTTGGAGTATGGAAATCATCAGTACCTACGTCATGATGTTAAAAATTAGGATTGTTATCTTCATCATCTTTGTTATCGTTATCATCGTCATCATCGTCGTCGTCATCATAAATCACATTAAAAAAGTCGTGGAGATTATAATAATAATGATAAAACTAATAAAACCCATGGAGATTATAATGAAACTTCTTACAGCATGTAAACCCGTAATAATTGTAACAAGGTCAAATTGTTGCTTGATTAGGCTGAGAAAATTTGTAAACTCTATGGTCACTTTTCTTTTACATTTTTCTTCTTTCAGTGCACGGTTCTCAACGAGAAGCTAAACCTGCTGTTAAACGCGTTAAGCATAGAATCCGAAGCTCTTCCCCCCTCAGCAGAAAATTCTGGGAACTCTGGTAATGGAGCAGGAAAACAGAAAGTATTCGTGCCCAGGGACGCTCTTATGTCCAGAGCAAACAGTCTAAAGAAGGCGTTAAAACAGATAATAGAGCACGCAGAACAGGGTGAGGAACTTTGCCATGGTAAAAACCGTGTACGTGAGAGTGCGCAAGGGAAGAAATGCCTCTCGAGTGAGGAAGGCGTGCACGTGGGAGAGGGAACTCAACTCCGCCCTCTTGCACACTTACCTTTCCTTCCCCTCCCCCGATATTTGTCTTTCGCCTGTTGCTTAGGCCAAGTGTAACAACTCACAGCTGTACAGAAAAGTACTGCGCAGTGACAATTTAAGGCTGTCGGCAAGTTACTTTGAAGCTCCGTGTTCTGTGGTTGAATAATAAATCCTTTCCTCGTCAGTAGTCGGTTTTAGCTCGTCCATCCACTTAGTAGTTTCTTCAAACAGGGAAAACAAACGGCCTACTTTAGAAACAAAGGTGACAACTTTTTTAAACCTAGAGGAGATAAGGTCTTATTATTTCCAACAGCAACAATCTTTGCTCCATCACATTTTACAAACGTGAAGGAGAAACTTTCGCCTCTGCAAGCAGGATACATTGCTATTTGAGCCGGGGTGCACTTGTTTAGCATTTGCAAAGTTTTTTAAGCTCGATCTTTCTCTACGCGGCTCTCGTTGTTTTTGTCTAGGTGCGCGGGCTCGTTTCCCGAACAGCGGCTGGTAAAAAAAAGTTTCTATGCAAGCTTGATTAGCTATAATGTAAGCAATGTCTTGTCGTCTCGTGGAATCGGTCTTAAGTATCCTATTTCTCTGTGTTGCCTTCTTAATGTACTTTTCGTTGTGAGCTCCAACAATGTTAACGCGCCCGAATATAAACCCAGAAGGTAAGCGAATTTGTTTTAAAAGTGAAGTTTCTCACAATGCGAGAGGTCGTGAATTAGCTACTAATAAAAGTAACTTGTGGACAACATTTTCTTAATTTTTTACTTCTAGCTGTGGATGAACAAAATGCACAGACTTGTGCCTCGACAACCTCATTGGCAGAAGCCATCGTCACAGTGGCCGCGTCCGCTGCCGGGGAAGTGGTAACTACATCCACTGCACCCATAATCGAGGAAGGACTGGAAGCAATAAAAGGTTAGTACGTCATCCTGCTAGAGATAACGCGCACTCTAATTGGCTAAGAAAGCGTGCTTTATGTGAGTATAAAACATGGAGCTAAAGCTGTCACGCCATCTGCCAATCTTTTGTTTTGAAAAGTTAGAAAGTAGTGCGTGGGGAATTTTAACGGATTGTTTATCATAAAACAAATGAAGAAGCCTTGGCTGTGCTCTGTTTTGTTGTAAAGCACTTAGCAAGCAAGCTGCTAGATAGCACTCAAGAGAGAAGCACTCGACTACGTCTCGTGTTTTCCCCTACACTTCTTTCAAGCTCTAGCCACTTCCTGCGGCAGCGTGCATTTCAACAGAGCAGAGCACAGTCGAGGCTTCTTTATTTACTGTGGAACAATATTAATGAAGTAATATCGTTTTTAAAGCTTTAATTCGTTGGTTGTGGTATTTGTTGATTTCATTTCAGATAACGAAGGAAGCATCATAAACCCGCGGGACCATCAAAGCGGGCTGGAATCTGACCCAGGCCCCTCGGACAACAGATTACAAGCCTCCTCTGGGCAGCGCCAGTCTCGTTGTATAAGTCAAGGCAGTTCTCTCCCCTTTAGCTTTGGACCTATGTTAGATGATAAGCTGATAGGACCTGGAGGCAAGCCTACCGTACACTTTAACAACTGTATCATCGCCAGGGCTTTTCTTAAAGAAAGGCCAAGTGAAGGACTAATTGGCTCGTTGATTGGTCGAGCATTGTTGGCCCATTCTGATGCATTGTGTGCGGCTGCCACGCCCATGATGAACAACGTGTTGGATGTGTAAGTTTATTAGCATGTTGGGTGCCCTGTATACTTTACCGCATCACGGTATGCTAAGTTATGACTGTTTGTTTCACTGATTGATCGAGCATTGTTGGCCCATTCTTATGCATTATGTGTGGCTGCCACGCCCATGATGAACAACGTGTTGGATGTGTAAGTTTTTTAGCATGTTGGGTTCCCTATTTACTTTAACACAACACAGGCGGTATGCTAAGTTATGACTGTTTGTTTTGCTGATTGGTCGAGCATTGTTAGCCCATTCTGATGCATTGAGTGCGGCTGCCACGCCCATGATGAACAACGTGTTGGATGTGTAAGTTTGTTAGCATGTTGGGTGCCCTGTATACTTTACCACATCACGGTATGCTAAGTTATGACTGTTTGTTTCACTGATTGATCGAGCATTGTTGGCCCATTCTTATGCATTATGTGTGGCTGCCACGCCCATGATGAACAACGTGTTGGATGTGTAAGTTTTTTAGCATATTAAGACGGAATTCATCAGGAAATTGAGTAATATTAATTTTCAGTGGACAAAAATCTTGTACCACAATACTTTAAAGCATATTGCATTCTTCTTTTTTTCAAGGGCTAAAGATGTAATTAGTCATCTGTAATAACACAAAGAAAATTTTTTCCCCACGATTTAATTTTTTGTAGTTCAGTTCCCGGTTCCAATGACTTGCCTTAGAATTCTTGGATGACCTTTGAACTTCTCCTTCATTTCTAGGGAGGGCTACACGGAAAAATGCGTCATGAATAACTACTTCGGTATTGGACTGGACGCTAAGATTGCGCTGGATTTTCACACGAGAAGAGAAGAACACCCCGAGCAATTCAGGTTTAGTCTATTGCTTAAGCAGCAATGATAGAGAGATTTAAAATCATGCTTACGACAAACGCTATCGGCACATTCAAGTTGAGAATTTCTCTAAATAAAAAGATAGCAGATAAAAACAGTCCAAAGCAATTCTTATCCTGATATCGTGAAACTACTGTTTTTTTTTTTGCTGTTTTTTTTTTTTGCAGAAGTTAAGAACAGTTAAAGACAAGTTCAGGGAAAACTAATTCACGTTTATCGTAAACGTAACTTCAAATCTCTCTGTTGTTCAATCAATCAATTAGTCAATCAATCAATCAATCAATCAATCAATCAAACATATCTTTATTTCAATTCGGATTTCATCGTAGCATTTCTGCTTGTAAGTTTTTCTTTCCTCGTCATATTTTATTCTTAATGGAGTGAAGGTTATAAGATCCCTACACATTCGTTAGCTATGAGAATGTGTTTTAAAGTCAAGACATTTTAGTTGAGTAATAATGGATCATCCGGAGCTGGGTTTTTCTTTTACATTCTGTGTTTCGACGCCACTTGGTCGCTTGCTTTATGAAGCCATGAGGCCTCGCTGTCGTGTATTAGTAAGTGATGACGCATGTGACTCATGAGGGGTGGAGACTTCAAATTTATACTGAATATTTGCATTCACTCAAGCCTAATAGTGTGTCGGTAGTCTTGGGTGATCAGGAGCTGAATCGAATTCAGCTTCAATCTTTGTATTCTCTGTTTCGACACCACTTGGTCTCGCTTTCATGAAGCCAGGTAGCCTCGCTTTCGTGTATCGGTGATGAAGAGTCACGGAATTCCTGACTAGTTCTTAACCCTTGATTACTACCAGTATTCAGTTATTACAAACCATACGAGATAAGAGTTCACAGGTTAAAAAACCCACACTATTCGGCGCATCAGACTCCTTGTCCATCAACAAACTGATTCTTAAGTTCTAGTGATTACAAGCAAAATTTTTACTTTTCTCTGTAGAAATGATGTGCGTGAAATAAAGTATAGTGTGTGTGTGTGTATGTTTTTGAAGCAGAAACATAAACGCTGTTTCTGTTTTTTGTCTTTTCTTTGTTTATAGAAAGCGGGCGCTGAATTTGCTTTATTATGGGTTATTGGGAGGAAAAGAGTTGCTGCAGAGAACATATAAAAATCTGGATCAAAGAGTCAGGCTCGAGGTATGAACAGTGCTTGTTATCTAACTGAACTTAGCAGGTAATGGCTACAGTGTATTTGGTTTGGGCGCTTTTCATTGATAGAACTCCAAAATAAGTTCAAGTATATGATAGTATAAACTGATGTTAATAAACCTGAGAATTATGCCTTGTGAAAGCACACTTATTGACGTTCCAGCGACAATCATGTCTCTGTTCTTTTGTCACACAACGTTCAACATTTGAATAAGCTTTTGTACTAAGTAATGGTAGATACTAGTTTAAAGTACAAGAAAGAACAATGAGCAGTAACTAGTTGTTTGATTACAATGTATCCTTGTCCTTTGGCAAAGTCCACTGTAACTTAGCATGATATATTTACTAGATTCCACAAAGGTTCTATTCACATTATCACATGCTTATCATGCACTTGTGCTCTTCTTTTTGCCGTACACTGTCCTTTCCCAGTCAGTTCTCTTAGGGCTTCCTTTCATTCACAACAGCGTTGAAGTGAAGTTTGAGTAATTCGCAACCCTTGCAAACCTAGTTGTTCTAGGGTATTGCACTCACATTTCTCGTTGTTTTATCTGATGTTCGTTTCTTCACAGTGCGATGGACATAAAATCAATCTCCCAAGTCTGCAAGGAATTGTGGTACTTAATATAGCGAGGTTAGAAAACATCAAAGATGTGACAAGAATTTCTTAATGTATTAGGGTCTATCAAGAGTGAAGACCATCTTTGTCCTAGTGAGACACTTTCACCACTTTGTCTAATTTAACATTTTTAAAAAATCACGACGGCCACACGAGGGAGAACGCACTTTGAAAAAGGATTTTTGCGCTGAAGTTGTTCCAAGTCGTTTACGTTGTCCTGAGTTACTCGGACAAGACGCGACGCGGATTAACGTTGATAAGACGGAATTTTGTCATGATAGCCATCACAAAGTGTCCCAGTGGACAAAAGGTGTCCAAAGCACCCATAATTCTGTCAAATATGATGCAATTTGAAAACGAAAAATGACCCTGTCAGATAAGCAGTATTTGAAAACAACAGTGTGCTCAATGCGGTAAACAGAAGTGTGACCAAATGTCATGGCGGCTGTAAGTTTCCTACCAGAGTATTGTTTTATTGATTACGTAACTAGCCTGACAAAACATCCGACATCTCGCGACGTCACTACTGGTTTCCCCGCGTAATGACGTCTGCGGAACGAGCACAGAAATTCCATACTGATGACCTGTCACTACCCATATCTGGGTAGTGCTTCTGATTGGTTGTGCCGCGAGGGAAAGTTTCTTCAACCAATCAAAAGTCGACTGACTTTCAACTGTTTTCTCAGACCATCACGTGCTAAAAGTGTATACCAGTTTGTTATGCTAATCAGGCTATCCTATTGTTTGTGATCGGTTATTGCCGCCTTAAATTTCTTTAACATAGCTCCCTGATGTGACTCTACCGAACCACTTTAATTGTTTATTTGTTTCCTGTTTGTACCCTACAGTTATATGGGTGGAGCGAATTTCTGGGGAACAGGACGCGATGACGTAAGTGCTGATTCTAAGGCCTCTAGTCAATTTCTCCACTCACGTTCCAGTGAGTTTTCTCGAGGGAGGTATCAACCATCTCCACACTTTCCTCGTAACTCGTTCCTGAATCCGTAAATGACTTTGAGAGGGATTTTTTGACATCCACACGTATCGTAGACCTACCTCAAATTCTCGGAGAAAGAGGGCTACCTCAAGTCAAAAGAGCTGTGTCACGAAATTCCTGGGAAACTGCGTACCTACTCCTCCCCTAAGACAACATTAACACTTACTTCTCACTTAGGGTAAAATGTTGGCTTAGGGGAGGGGTAGGTGGGCAGTTTCCCAGAAACGTATAATGATTATCAAATTCAAACTGCGCGAACTGCCACCAAACCGAGTGAAACATGAAAATAACTGCTCAAAATACCGTAAAATTCCGTAAATAAGCCCCTCCAAATATAAGACCCCCAAACCGGTAACGCAAAAAACCCTCCGTTAAATCGCCCCTCCAAATATAAGCCCCCGGGGGGCTTTTACTTGGAAAATTGCCCTCAAATACAAAGTAAAACAAAGCAAAAACAGAAAATTTACTGCCAACTGTAAGGCTAGCCCAATCGATTTTGAAACGCAAATTTCCTTCCGTAGATAAGCCCGTTCCAATATAAGCCCCTCCAAAAATAAGCCCCTTAAAAAGGGCCTTTGAAAAATATAAGCCCCAGGGATAATTTTCGGAATTTTAGGGTATTTATTTAAAAGAAGGTGTAAAGAACACTGCAGATACACTTGATGAAGGTTGAAACGGATTGAAACTTGTTAGCCTAACACTTATCAAAGTTAATTTTCGTTGTTCGTGAAATTTGATACGATGCTTGGAAGACACAAAGCTGTAATTTGGCCCTTCCCAAGTAGTTTGCCAAGTTCCATAGCACTGAAATAAGGGTGCATAATTGGCGTTATTAACAAAATGAACCAGACAACCGTGCCACAGCACCTTTAATGAGAACGCGGTGTTCCTCGTTGAGCGTGAGGAGACTGAGTCAGTATTATGTCGAATTGCACTATGGGAATGTTTTAAGGGCGTTTTCGCTTCTGTAATTGGCTATGATGAAGTTGCTTAGGATTCCGGGTCAAAATTCGTCCCCCAAACGGTTGTGACTCGAATGGATACCCCAAAATCAGATTGTCGTCTTTACTCAAAATACATGATAGCGGTGTTACAACCCCCATCATTTGATGTATAATCCATGCACATCCGTATCCACTACACCTGTATTCAACTCTTTTCCTTGCACAGCTGTCTCTTACTCTGATTTCTCCACTTTTCTCAAAGATCTGCCCAATAAATTCTCTACCCCGAGTTTCGCGTTGTGTAATCAGTTCGTCACAACGCCTGACCAGTCTCATATGCAACCTTAAAATGGCTGGTAGAGATCAAGTTTTCATTTTCCCGTTCTATACGTTTTATAGAATCATTCCACACAGTGAAGCGTTCATGTTATCTGTATTTTCTCCTTGTTTGTACACTGCAGGGTTTTATGGAGCCTTCGAATGATGACAACCTCTTAGAAGTGGTTGCTGTTCTTGGCGCAACTCAAATGGTGAGTAGGCCTGTTGGATCACGAAATGGAATGTACTAAGCAGATGATAAGGATATTGTATGTGTATTTTATTGCCAATTGTAAATTGTTATTTTATAAAATTTTGACTGGAAAATTTTTCACAGATGTCGGCTCAGTTTTGCCTTATCAAAAATGTGGGCGCGTATGCGTAACAGGACTTGCTGTTCGGTAGCGTCTGTGCTAAAAACTGGAACCACGACCGGAAACTGTCAGAAACCTCTGTTTTTATTTGCGTTCTTGAAAACACACCTTTTAGACGACAGTTCCAACGAATTCGTAACTTTTTGTTTCGTTATGAAACTAGGGCATGTGTAAAGTGTTCGGAGGAATGCAGCATCATAGAATAGCACAGGTAAGTGACATTTGCTAATTCTGAACCTTGAAGAAACCTCGACTAATAGTGGTATTTGAGATTAATTTAAGGGACTACTCGATTCGTTTTAAATTGTTAACTTGAGAGGCCTTGCAGCATGTTGTGTTTAACCCAGTTGATCATTTTTTTTTCTTAGCTCCAATACTTGGTTTATCGCGCTTACCACTGGTTGCATGTAGTATTTTCCCGCGCCTTGCGCCTACCAGCAGTTCGTTGTTTTCAAGAGCTTAGCACAGACCATATATATACTTTGTAATGAATTTTGACTGGCTCTATTTACTGCAGTGCCAACAAGATTATGTTTTGTGAGATGTTACAACGGTGGATTTAGTTCTTTTTCTATTAGTCAAGAATAAAAGTAACTGATTGAAACCATTCTTACTCAATGCGGTTCTTTTTAGTGCCGGGCGGTTAAAATTTCCATATTCGGAGAATCAGTCCCAGTTCAAGTGGACGGGGAAGCCTGGATGCAATCTCCGGGGTACATCAAAATTGTCCATAAAAACAGAGCACAGATGTTAGTCAGAGATAGGGTAAGTTAAATGAATAAATGAGTAAGTAAATAAATAATGAAATAAATGAATAAATAAGTAAATAACGATTTAGAAGTACCATGGCACGTCATCGTGTGGGCCACATGATATCGTTTACCGTTGTTGATTGAATAGACCATTTTCGGATTGCCCCAAACCTCTGTTTCAAAGAGAGGTTAACTGCGAAGATATTAATGTGAAAATGATTGTTTTATTCTCATCCAAGTGAAACTCATTCTCACAAGAAAGGTGCGGCGTGCCGACATCAGACCTAATCACAGTATATTGCTCCCTTATACTATCAGTAACTGAATACGCCTCGGCTGTATTCGCGAATCTGCCAAAGTATCTGTCTGATGCTCTGGAGGGAATTCAAAAGCGCGCCCTTAGGATAATTCTTCCGAATTTACATTATGACGAGGCGTTGATACTAAGTGGCCTGCCGTCTTTAGAAGACCGTAGGGCTGCTGCTTGCGAATCATTTATGCGTAATTTAAAACCATCCAACCCCGTGTTTTGCCTTACCATGAGTGGAAGGGTAACTACCGTTCACTCGTACTCGTTACGAAGCTGCCAGAACTATAATAACAAAATTTGTAAGACAAAAAGATTGTCAGAATTTGTATCTGTGAAATATTTAAATTTTTTGCCCAAAGACAAATGTTAATTATGTGTAATTTGCACACGATCCTGTTATCCAGCTCTTAGCTGCAAGGGGTTCTGAATAAACAACTCTACTCTTAGCCTCGTTTGAAAGTGAGAGTTTTTGGAACTCGGAAATGGACTATTGGAATTTGGAAGTGTTGGTTTTTGAGGGGAGGGAAAAACCGGAGTATCCGGAGAAAAACTTCTCGGAGCAAGGGAGAGAACCAACAACAAACTCAAACCACATATGGCGTTGATTTTGTCGTTGGTTGGGTCTGTTAGACAGCAGTAGTGCTGTAGAGAGATTTTCAATTAGATAGCGCGAACAACTCGGTGATTTTTTGGTTCTGTGTTGCTTGCTTGCGGAGTCTCGGTCCACTTCCTCGACTTGTCAGGCGAGAAAAAAAAATTCAGCAAGATCTGCCTGCATACAGTTTCGCGTACTTTACGCCCGTTGCATGCATTTTAATCGAGGTCAGATTGTGTTTTTTAATGAGAAGAATTTAGCCCCAATTTCTCGACCAATCGGAGGCACAAGAAAAAATTAATCGCGACCTGCTATTATACCTCGTTTTGATTGTTTCCGTATTCTGATCGGTCATCAGGGCAATAACTGTTGTTTTGGTTTGACAACACTTACCTTAATAAAAAGGGTAACTTTACTTTGACTGGTTTTCGTGCTTAGTGACTTAATCGTTCTGCTCGCTCTATCATTAGGCGTGAAATGATCCGAACGCCTTTGTGTAGTTGGAAAGATATAGCTGTCTACATTCAGGATTACCGTGAGCTTGTTTTGCTTTGCAGGAATTTGAAACTACGTTACGAGAATGGACAGAAATTCAACAAGAAAAGATCAGTTCTTGTGTGACTAGCGTGCAAGCTGAGGTGCTGACTTCACTCGTGCAGAGTCTGAGTATATTAGTCAACTGGTAAGAACGCTTAGATAAAACTGTCTTAGATAGCTAATCATTTGGTTAAACCTTCTTGAGGGGCACAATTAATCGTACAACGCCAAAGTACTACTCAATAGTTTTCATTTAAATGATTAAAATTGTACAATTTTTTGTACAATTCATCCAGACTTAATAGTTAGAAGCAACTTGTATAGCATGAGAAGCAGATAATGCCACAGTAAAGTGCTGCTCACAAGCTTTCATTTGAATAGTCAGACTTGAGGATTTTACCCACAGAATCAATAGTTAGAACCACCTTGTACGGCATAATAAACAAGACCACAGGAGAGTACTCGGCTCAGTAACTTTCCTTTGCAAGGCTACACCGCAGGTTTTCCTCCACAGAATCAACAGCTAGAACCATTGCGTACGGCTTACAAACGGTGCTAAAGTCACGTGCTGCTCATTAACTTTCATCTGGTTTTCCTCCTTTGAATCCTAAGGCCCCTGTAGTGTTTTGTTCTATAATTTCTTAATTTGGTTGTCAATTGTTTTGTCCATCGACGTCATGCAATTCTGTTTTACGTTTTTTCAGTATAAAAAGCACTTGTGAACCGCGTGAGTCTGATCTTCAGGATTTGCTCAGTTTAGCTGATTCCTGCGCGACTTCAATTGAGAAACTCGTGCTTGAGGGAAAAATACCCGAGGTAAGTTTAAAGGTGATTTTACACGGGGCGATTCGCAACGACGATTTTTAGCACAACACAGCTTTACAACATTGTTTCGAATGGTTGCAACATTGTTCCAACATTGTCACGCTGTGTTGCTCTCAAAATCGTCGTAGCCTTGAGGTGATGTTACATGAGACGATTCTTTGGGTAACCGGCTTTTATCGGCCCCTGTGAGGTTGAGAGGGAGACTGGATTGGGGTTATTTCGAACTGCACCATGGGATTTTTGGGGGGACATTATCATTTTATAACTGGCAATAGTCCAACTCTCACGATGCCGACATTTGACTATAACACCAGAATCCATTTCGTTTTTGCTTTCTTATTTAAATTTGTCAACTACGCTTAGTTTTCAAAAAATATTATCCCTAATTTGCAGAAGAAATCAACAATCTGAAGGACTCTGGTAGTTGTAGGAAAATGACGTCATCATGTAATTGTCCCATTATGATTTTTCCCCTAAAAAATTCCCATAGTGCATTTCGACATAACAGCGACCCAGTCTTACTCTCAACCTCACTGACTTGCCTATACATACTCATAGGGTAGTCTTTATTCGCGCGCCTTAACCCTTTAAACCCTGACATCAAAATTTGAATTCTCAATTGTTGCCCCTATTCGTTTCCTACAGAAGTAGTGGGGAGAAGTTGATAATTTATCAAGCAAATTCATCTTGTGTGATCATGTCCGTAATTCTCATGACCACTCTGTTTTACAAAGCATTGATATTACAGGGAGAAATTTGATGCTGATCACTCTAATAATAATAACCTTTATTTATTACCTTTGGCGATAAGAATTACGGTAATATTAAATAAAAATTCAAAACACTACATACTATACATACATATCAAATTAAATTAAGTTAAACACATCTAGGAATAAATGATTGTTTGTGCCTAACAGAGCGTGTTACCAAGAGGAAGTACTTGTTTTGCCACCCTGCGAGCAGAGCCTACTTTTGTCTTCTTGATTGAGGTGGAGAAAAGGAGGCTCTGCTTGAATCACATCAAACCTTTGGTGTCGCCGCGTCCCGAACTCCTGGACTAGTCAATCTTGTTTTCTCTCGTCAAACTGGTTTTTTCGAGTGCAAGCATCCGTTTGTTGATAAACCGATGGTCATAACCGAGCCCACTGTAGGCCTTAGGCCTTGGTTCAAAACTATATCCTAGCAGCATACTACGCATGCTCAACAAAGATCTTACGCGACTTATGCAGAGTCTTTCTCGAGTACTCTAAAATCAAGTAAGCGAAAGAAGACTGCTGGTAGGCAGAGTGGTGTTTTGCTCTTTACTTGTTCAGGCAAGCTGAAGCGAACCATGTATTACCACCTCGTGTTGCCCGTATTGCTTTCGCCGAAAAAAAATTAGCAAAACCATTCTTTTGCCATATCATGAATCCTTTATTGACAAAGCTTCTTGTTCGGTTAAGTTTCTTTCTTGGCCTGTTAGAACGCAAAGGAAAACTTGGCCAGTATACATTCATCTTGACCTCACGATTGGGCTAAAACAAACCATAAAAACATGCCATGCTTAAAATACCATGAATAACCTTACCTAACGCATTAGAATACCACTGCCAAAAACTCCCAAATACCAGAATCTCTACGTCAAAATACTAACGTTCGAACACATCAGGAAACCCCTACTATTGAGACAGAAAATAGTGGAACGTTTTGATTGAATCACCTTTTAAGAGTATCGAAATTGTGAAAGTTTTTGTGTTGTCTAATGTTCTTGCATTTTGTATTTATTCCCAGGCTCCCAGCAAAGGACGGATAACAGATCTCGTTTCGGCCGGAAGGATCTTGCTTCAAGAAGTGACGTGCTTTCTTCATCATGTTCCTCCAAATCTCGTTCCAGTAAGTATAATGTTGGGGTACCGAGCTGCACAGCTGACTTCATGAAGAAAACTTTGTTGATAAGTCTTTCGTCTGTCAGTCAGCAGTTAAAGAGCAGGCCTCTCAAATGTGAAAAAGTCGTGTAAATCTTTTGTAAGTTAGCCTGTGTGACAGGCGCAAAGAATGGGAGGGAAAGTGGAAAAATATACCTGAAATCCCCTTTCATTCCTACCCCTTTCGACTCCTGCCAAGGTGCAGGCGGATTATTATACGTTTCTGGGAAACTGCCACCTACCCCTCCCCTAGCCCAACATTAACACTTACCTCTCACTTAGGGCAAAAGGTTGGCTTAGGGGAGGGGTAAGTGGGCAGTTTTCTAGCAGGCTATATGTAAATGAACAAAGACATTGTGACAGTGAGTCAAAGTCACGTCCTATAAAACTGATGTGAAGCCGTAAAAAGTCGTGATTAATTGATTACCTTTTTCTGATTTTTTTTTTGTCTTGCAGCCATTACCAGGCGAAGCGGAAAGAAATCTTTGGTCGTCAGTCTCAACGGTAAAGCAGCTGATCAGCAAGACAATTGAAGTGTATGGACTAACAAATCTAACTGAAGATGAGGTCAGTAAGCACAGCGTAGTTATTTTTAAGATGCCTTCTCTCCACCAAGAGTGAATTTTCGTATCTGATCAACCATGGAGATAATGAACAGCACATGCACGGACTAAAGAAAATGAAATTAAACAGAACTAAAAACTGAATCGATAGATTACTTCCTAAGGGTGGCGTACTTCGAGCGAACATGGCCTCCTAGAGATCTTTGCATACTCGTTTGAACTGGTTTAAACTCCTTTTCCCGAGACAAGCAGAAGGTAAAAAGTCGTCGCACGGACGAGCGTAGACTAGATTTTGGATTGGAGACTATGAGAATTCAAGCAAGATGACGACTCTTGTGTAAAATATTGCTCTAAAATTGTACGGTACTCGTAATTTTTTCCCGTCGATTAAACTTTCTAATGCCAAATATGCGTCGTCCGACGAGGAAGCTTCTTTTAAATCAAAGGCAAGACCGATCGGACGGCCATGGATGGATAACTTCTAAGAGGGTCTGAATGGGGGTACCTCGATAACATTTTTTAGCTTTGTAACATGGAACAGTTAAATTTTAGCAATTTTAACACTAACAGTAAAAAATTCTTTGAAACAGTAAATTTTTTCCAGAAAGAAGCAAAAACGGCTCCAAAAAGGTCAATGTTATTTTGTCTAGTATATCAAGGAGTTTTCGGCCATTTTACGACAATTTATTTCAGAAGATTTCTGAAGACTAACGAAGAGGTCCGACCATTGCCGAAGATGTCCGAAAAAAACCGTCCAAACACCTAAAAACACTTTCTTCGGAAACAGCAAACATTAACAAACTGCCCAATTCTAACAGCAAACACTAAAAATTATGGGCAAATAACACTAAACACTTAACCCCATTCAGACCCTCTTTTTAGCTTGCTAGCGCTTGTGAGTAGATGAAGAATCGAACATTACGGTGTAATATTAATAACTCCTCTTCTTTCTTGATATTAGGTTGAAAGGCAGTCTTCAGGAAAAGGAAAAGGCAAGTTCAAGTTCTCTGGCTTCCTGAGATCATCCAAAAAACCGGAAATGATGAAAGTTGGTTCTGCTCCTTCCGGTATGTAGCGGAAGTAAAATATTGAAACTCAGTTCAATTTGGAAGACTTTTTGGTGGATTAGAAGTTTTAGGGTAGATCTGGATATATGTTTTGGTTCAATTTTATTTCCTCTTGATTTTGGTATGGTAATGTATGTTAAAATAAATGAGTTTAAAACAAAGGGAAATAAAATTCAAACCATGAATACAATTGAACCACATCATATACTGTAAACACCCGCGAATAAGAACCTAGTGAATTGAGAACCTCCTGGCAGAAATTTGCCCCTTTAATGCCCAAAAATACAAGAACTAGTTAAGCCAAGCAAGATCAAGCTGGTTTTTTATTTGGGTTACTGTTACTTTTATTTGGGTTACAGTAAAATTATGATAAACAATTTAACCAAAGTGGTGTTACTTTGAGATTGTAAATTCAAGTGCGACAAGATCGTACTGTAGCCAATTATTTATAAATCCTGTAATCAGTTTTGTTAGGGTTATAATAATACAATTGTGAATAAATGCTCTATTTTTAAGACCAAACACAAGGTAATTTATTTTTCTGGTAATTTCCTTCATAAAACTTGTTCCCGCCACTACAATGTTCTCGCTAAAACTCCTGGTAGAATGACGACGGCTATCACGTTTTCTTTGATCTTTAAACAAGGTAATTGCCCATAGCGTTTATTCTAATCCGGCAATGGAGCGGCCAGCGATCGCTCAAATACATGGCACGAAATTGCAATGAAACATTTACATGGTATTGTATTACATGGCATGAAAATAAACGATGTGATTAAGTTAATTTGTTAAAGTAGTGGACACTCTTCGGATAAATTCTGGCTAAGATGCCGAACTAACAACATCAGCTGAGGGGGCGTTTCACGTAGGGATTGATCTCACATAGAAAGAGTTTTTGTAAGCGTCGACTGAAGAGGATGCTAGCCTGATCTTAAAGTCGTGTTTCGCCCTTGTACTTCCATACGCAGGCACGGAGGTAAGGTCATAGGGAAGGGAGATGTTGACTTGACCTCTATGAATCTTATAAAACATGCCGAGATCGCATGTCCTGCGCCTTGACTGCAGTGAAGGCCAGTTCAAATCAGTAAGCTTAGATGAAACGCTACCATAGCGGCTGTAATCGCTGTTAACAAAACGTGCTGCGCGGCGTTGAACGGATTCGATACAGTCAATCCATTTATTTGTATGCGGAGACCAAGCAACCGTGGCGTATTCAACAATCGGACGCACTAAGGATAGGTATGCACATGCCTTAACCGATCGATCGCACGATGAGAGATTCCTTTGAAGGATCCTCAAAACTCTCATAGCCTTCTTTTTAGCTTCGTCACACTGCAATTGCCAACTCAACGTACATGTTATATAGTCGCCGAGGTATTTTTGGTGGTAAGCACCGTCGAGCTGTACATTACAAGGGGAGTAACTAAACTGGGAAGGAGAATTCTTCAACGTGACGAACATAACAAAACATTTTGTAGGAGTAAATTTCATCTGCCAGGTGTAGGCCCACTTCTCTAGTTGATCTAGGTCTCGCTGGAGGGCAAAATGGTCGCTTACGGAAATAATCGGGCGGTAAAGAACACAGTCGTCGGCGAAGAGCTTAATACCAGATGTGGTGTTGGTAGGTAGATCGTTAATAAACATCAAAAAGAGAATGGGACCCAATACGGTTCCCTGAGGCACCCCGGAAACTACAGACGACCACGAAGAGGCAGAACCATTAATCACAACTCGTTGGCTACGCCCAGTTAAAAAGCTTCGAAGCCAGGTGTTAGTCTTATCACGAATTCCGTAGTAGTCGGCCTTAAGTAAAAGCCGTTCATGGGGGACGGAGTCAAATGCTTTTGCAAAGTCTAGGAACACAACGTCGACCTGACCATGGACGTTTGGGACTAATGCCCATTCGTAAATGACGGTAGTGAGTTGAGTCTCACATGACAGACCCGGCTGGAAACCATGCTGGTGCGGAGAGATGATGCGATTTGTAGAAAGGTGTCATGATATTTGACAGTATACTATATGTTCCATGACTTTAGATGTAAGGGATGTTAGAGACACCGGTCTGTATTTTTTGTGAGGTCGTCACTTGTTTCTATCCGCCAAACTGACATTTTCCTCTCAGTGGCTCTCATAAGACATTTCACTTTTCTTACATGAAATTTCTCTTCATAAAAGTCTAAGTCTCTTCATATGGCAGAGTTCCCGAATCGTAAGATTGTTGAAAAAGGAAGGAGAGTACAACGGCGAGCTCTGAAGCGGCGTCGCGGAGGATTCTAGCTGGAATCAAGTCTGGTCCAGTAGCTTTATCGATCTTAATTTTCAGAAGTTGTTTCTTGACGCCCTCTGCCGAGAATTTTATATCAGCCTTACACTCGTAAGGCGAGAGGGGCATTAGTGGTAAGTTGCTGAGGTCTTCTTCTATGAACACACTGTCATATTGTGCTCGTAAAGCCTCAGCTTTGGCGCTGTCCGAAGAGCATACGCGTTTGTTAGATACTAAGGCCGAGATTCCCAGGGATTCTGTTCTAAGCAACTTTAGGTACGACAAAGCACGTTTGATTCCATTAGAGCCAACATTCTCAGGCTCAGTCTCCAGAGACTCTGGGGTTAAACCAGCAATAACATCATTGAGGTACTTATCATGGGCAACACGTAGGCGTTTGGTTGTGACATTGCGACGTCGCTTGTATTTGGTAAGGTGAACGGCTTTGCCGCTACGACAAGCCTTCTTGTTCGCTCTATTACGTTTGATCATTAGACGTTTCACATAGGAGCTGACCCAGGAGAGGTGACGCTTTCCTTTAGACATTTTATGTGGTATGAAGTGGTCAGTGGCTTCTAGGATCTCTTGAGAAATGTAAGACCATTTTTCGTCCACAGTGTTACCCTCTGGGTGGCTAGATAGATAATCGGAAGAAAGAGTAGTTAGGCTTGCCTTTAAACCGACAAAGTCGCCCTTATGAAACTTAAATATTTTTGTTTTCCCACCAAAGTGAGCAATACCCAGTATTGAGAAAATCTCGCACTCGTTGTAATCTTAAGGTCTCTAGTGAAACCATTTATTAGTAGATGGCTGTTTAATCTGTTTGAAAATGACTTCTGTTTTTAGGTCGTATGATCAAGTTCTGGGGAGTGGAAGAGGTTGGTAACTGGCTGGAGAGCCTGGGACTCGCGGAGTACAAGGAACGGTTTGCGAAAAATGACATCCAAGGAGAAGAACTCTTAGGACTTGACAGAAACGACCTAAAGGTATCTATAAATATATGGACACATACATACTATAGTTTTTATTTTGCGACAGCTGGTACTGTTTGTAAAATAGTTCTTTTTTTCTTTTCTTTCTTTAAATTTGTGTCTCTTCCCCCGCCTCGATTAGGCTCTCCTATACGCGGGTGGAAGCTATCGTGTAATTGTAAAGTGAAAGTGAATGAATAAAGTTGAAGTTGAAGTTGAAGTTGAAGTTGAAGTTGACACTCCACTGGTCTGATCCTTGCAGTCCCCTGAGGAGTACACCTGGGAATTCTTGGTGAGGGTGTGCCGCCTGGTTCTCCAAGTCCTGACCCAATTTCAGACCAAAAAAATGTCATGTTTGAAATCCGTTTTCAGACCTTGCCGCTAAATAGTAATGTCATCATTACTTAGATTAGTACAGCAACAAAAACGATGTCTCTAATGCCATTTCGAATTCGCATATTTCCCTTTCTTTCTTACTGGACCAAAGGTAGGTCACGTCAAAAGGATGATGCCTGACTGGTCGTGTCGAAAAGTCAGTTGCCGTCAACAACAGTCCTATTCAGGACTACATTCACCCGGACGATCATGGACGATCAACTTACTTATAAAAATTAACTCCTGGAAATGAAATGACTTCTGGATTCAAACCTTTCACGTTCGTGTGACGTGTATGTTAGTTCATTAGGCGCCTGGTGTGACAAAACTTCGTCGCGTCAAACGGATGATGTATGTTTCTGTTAATGGTCGTGTTTGTGTTACTTCTTTAGGAGCTTGGCGTGACAAAAGATCGTCACGTCAAACGTATGATGTGTGATTCTGTTAATGGTCGTATTTGTGTTACTTCTTTAGGAGCTTGGCTTGATAAAAGTTTGTCTCGTCAAACGGATGATGCTTGATTCTATTAATGATTGTGTTTGTGTTACTTCTTTAGGAGCTTGGCGTGACAAAAGTCGGACACGTCAAACGCATTCTCCATGGCATCAGAGCTCTTTGCGGCGGAGTGTCGCCCAAAACAGCAGCAAGAATCGAGAGAACTGAAAAAGCGGAGGCAAAGGCGGGAAGAAGTAAGAGGGTAATTGACAAGGAAGACAGTCACTAAAAGGGATTGGTGATGTTGTTATTAAGATGTGCAAATTTTAGTGGCAAGAAATATAGTAAGAACTCAGGGACGTTCTTCTGATCAAAGGTGAATTTCCACTGTCGCGTTATTTTTACGTACGTAAGTAAAATATAGGCATTGTAAACGTACAAGTCGAGCGAGGTTCCACTTTTACGTTTACGCGCGCCTGAGTTGACAAGCAAATAAAAAATAATGCTAAATTTTAATATAATCATGTATTTATATCAGAAAAGGGGCATTTTTATTACATCTAGCACTTATTTGGCACAATGAAAAATCCAACGTCAAATTTTCTCGTTTTATTAACTGTGTTAATAAAACTGAACAAACGTGTAATCCTGCAATTTTATCAACAGCGTAAATAATAGCAAAAATTTAGAAGACTAGAAAGAGGTAATTGTTGAGTTTACAGTGTAAGTTCGATGGTATGTCCGCACTGTTACATCCTCTTAGCATGTCCGGCTTTCAGATGCTTAAAAAATGCCACGTTTTGTTTCAAGCTGTCACTTGCATTGATATTCAAGACTAACTGTGCTGAATTCTTTTTTATAATTATTAATACCTATATCGACTGCATAAATTAATTCCTTATTTTATGAAGTGGTATATTTATACACGAGACATTAAGGACTACCACACAACAGTTCTTTAGTGTTGACTACGTGTGTAGTTTGAAAATTGGGAAACCTCGGGCATGTGTAGTTTTATTGTGGTTAACTTTGCTCTAAGGATTGGAAATTTTCGAAGCATAGTTAATCGGGCCTTGACGCGTCCAATTTTTTCTATTAGTCCTTCAAACCAATTGCTCGTATCAAGTAGAATTCGCCTTCCTGTAGGACAGGAAACTGCTGAGGCCTGCGGACTAGACATTATTTTGCTGATATTCCTATGGTTTCCTGAATTTTCAAATTGATGAGCTTCTGTCAAAGCTTGCTAGCCCTTTTTAGGTTAGTGGGACTCTGGGCTCAAGATGCGTCTACTCGACGACAGAACACTGATGACGATTTTTTGAGTAGTCCTTCTTGAGGCTGGGTGTCCTGTGTTTAGTGTTTAGTCGCCCTGACAGGTCAGGGAATATCTGATGAGCTGTTGTACAGTTAACTGCAGAGACGCGATAGAGTCTAACAATGTTATTATTATTTTGTATAAAATTTAAAGGAGAAAAGAAAATTCAGGAGTATACTAGTAATTAACTTCTGTAAAACAGAGAAAGTATATTTATTATTCCATTAGTTGCTGGATTGTTTTGTTACATATGTATAGTTTTCGTGAAGGCGTCAAACTTCATTAGCTCATATCATATCATTTGCACCGATCCTCAGTATGAAAAATTACCGTTTGTTAGCAGGCTTTGTGAATGAGCACAAGAGTGAATAGGGCGGGATACCTACAAACTAGTAAAAGGGAGAAAGGACGGCCCTGGACTACTCCGTTACTTCTCGACCAATCATAAAGAGGTGGTCATCAACATTAGAATGTGAAAAATAGGCTTTATGAACTAATTGTTTCTTATGAAAAGTCTTAATTGGAAGGTTTGCTATACAAATTTTATGTCCTGATAAGTCACATAGCGATTCTGAACTTTATTAGAATGATAAAACGCAAACTGCGATGACAAACGTGAAGCTAAACAAGCGCACAGCTAAAATAGAATTTCATTCACTGACCTGACGTTTCGTATGTCTCAACATACATCTTCAGAAGTAACCGTAAGCTAAAATTTTTAAATATATAATAACAGTAATTTGAGTAGCTGATGAGATAATATTGACAAAAACAAAGGAGGTAATACAATATTACAACTAAGTAAAGAAAACGGTAAAACAAAAAGAAACTATGAAACTATGCATGCATGTAAAACATACACGTGTAAAACTAATTAGTAAGGATACAACTTTTCACTGCTAACGTAAGTGAATGAAATTCTGTTTTAGCTATGCGCTTGTTACCTTCATGTTTGTCCCCGCAGTTTGGGTTTTATTTCTTATCAAGCTTCGTTGGCCTAAGACGAAAATCATTTATGATTCTGAACTTACTTGATTGGGTTTGGTCACAGTTTCTGCATCTTGAAAAATTCTTCAAGTTTGTCATCCATGTTAATTTTCTGCGTTTATCATCTCTTTGATGTTTTTGTGTTTTACCCAACTAATATTTTGAGGTTCCCTTCAAGTTCAGGAATATTTTCAACGTTGAAAAACAGTGACTCGCGACTCAAAGCGTGATTCAGTTGCCCAAATGGCATCTCATACCTAGTTATTCTCTCCTCCGAAGAGGTTTCCAGTACCCCAAAGTAAAATAAAAACAACAACAATGATAATGATAACGATAATGATAATGATAGTAATAAGCGCGCGAGGGATTCTGGGATGGAAGAAATGGGGCCTTTTCCCTCCCCATTGTCCGGTTCGCGATCTTCCCACTACCCAACCGCTCGTAGGGTCCTCCAGTCTTATTGACTCCGTTGTAAAGCCGGGAAGGGTATTCCATGAGGGTTGAACCTGTCCCCCTTAAATGAAATCATTGCTCACATTCATTGCTTTTGTTCAGTTTGATGCTTGAAAATATAAATGACGAATTGATCATCGCTGTACGTGTTTGTAATTTTTATGGCTGTATTGTTATGACCAGCAATGGAATACAATAAAAATGATGACGTAGATCCCAAATTGTTGTCCCACCCCTTATTTTTTTACTGTTTTTTTTTTTTTTTTTTGAATTGAAGTTTTTTTTAAAAGTACGACTTCTAGAAAGAAAACTATATGTAGCATTTTAAAATAAGGGAGAAAGAAAAAAAAAAACACTCTAGAGGGTGCTTGAAAAAAAAAAACTTGAATTCTAGCTTGTCCTTTGGGCAAGCAGCTCTCACATATTGCTTGCCCAGGGCCTCTTCTTCACTTGTGTTAGTTGATTATCTTTTTTAGAGCCTTATGTGCCTGGACCCTTTTCCATTGTTCAAGTAAGCTTTTAAAGTTTACTGCCCTGCAAGAAAATCTTCTTGTCCTTGACTACCGGAAGGAACTTTTTTCAAGCCCTGGTACTAGCCATGCTCTATTTAAGGGGGCACTCTATATCTACGAACTAAGGATATGACACCACAAGTTCTTTAATTGACTATTTTCGAATTCCCCATAATACACTCTGTTTGCCCCCCAAATTTTGCATAACTTATTGTCTTAAAATGCTCTTGGGAAAATGCAATACTCCCAGGAGCATTTAAAAACAATGGTTTATGCAAAATTTGGGGGGCAAACAGAGTGTATTATGGGGAATTCGAAAATAGAGAATGCATTTTTACAGGTACACCAATCTTGTCGGTCTCAAACTCCTATGTGCTAAAATCGTGAAAACGCTCTCTTCACATTACCACCAGTGTCCCTCTTAAATGAAATCATTGCTCACATTCATTGCTTTTGTTGAGTTTGACGCTTGAAAATATAAATGGCGGGTTGATCATCACTGTACGTGTTTGTAATTTTTATGGCTGTATTGTTATGACCAGCAATGGAATACAATAAAAAATGATGACGTAATCCTAAATTGTTGTCCCACCCCTTATTTTTTTAGTTTTTTTTTTTTTTGAATTGAAGTTTTTTGTTAAAGTACGACTTCTAGAAAGAAAGCTATATGTAACATTTTAAAATAAGGGAGAAAGAAAAAAAAAAGAAAAAAAAAAAACACCTCCGACGGGACTCGAACCCGCAATCTTCGGCTCACAGTTTAGGTCCCACCTGACCACCGATAGGAGGCCGACGCCTTATCCATTAGGCCACGGAGGCGGGATGTGGAATGGGGGCGAAAAAGGGCATTATCAATGTCAGCTCGATTGTAATGTGTAGCTCAAAGCGCGGTTACCAACGCGTACGACAATCTGACTTTCGCGCTGGTGACTGCATTTGCCAAACACAAACAGCAAAACGGTGGGTCGTGTGTGTACAAATTTATTTTGTTCTTTCAGTTCAAAGTCATATCTTTGTTCAATTGGTATTTTTTCTAAAATCAAGGTAAAAGGGGGATGTTAATTGATTGAATTGCTTAAGGGATTGGGAGATTGATTGTTCTGGTTCACATGTCGGATAGCTGACCTGCTGTGCGGTTCGATCTAACGTTTTTAGATTTTTTAAGAAGAAAGGAAAATATGTATCTAAGCACATTATTATCAAATAGGATCTCATTTCTCTTTTTTTTACCTTGGTAAATTTACGTGCACTTTAATGGGGGGAAGGTGCATTTGAGAGATAAAAACTTTGACAGTGGTAGGATGCACACATAGATCATTTTTGGCAATCGTGTTGTCTCATCGTGTTTCATCTCTTTCTCCGCTTTCAAGGCTGGTCCTTTACCTCACGAGCTACAGGTAAGATACCAGACGTGCAGGGATACCTTGTGGTCCATGTAATCAATTCTGACCGTGAGTATTTTTTTTTCCTGAAAAGTTTGACAGTTTTATTTAAAGGCTTATGTACAGTTGTGGGTTGACCTCTAGCATACAGTTTGGACTAGCGGATAAAAGCTTGCAAATGCATCCTTTGTTTTCGCAGTGGCATGTGAAAAAGGATTTAAATAGTGAATACTCAATAATGTGAGAAAGACCTCTGAGTTATTGATTGTCGTTCCTTTCAAGAATTTTTGTGCGGATTGTCCGCGTTCGTCAGCGTTGCGCACGCCGGCCTTTTGACGCGGGAAAAACTTGAGGCAAGCCGCGACTGTGGTTAGTAAAGGCGGGAAAAAATTAGGAAAAGTGGAAAACAAGCACACATTCGACCAAGAGCTCGTAAAAACATGGCAAAATGCTGGAAAGAAAGCAGATTTAAGAAGGCAAGTGTTTTAGTTTTGACACATCTTTAAATCATTCATTCAACAATTAGTGAAAAGTCGCTAAATATATCGCTATTTTTTTGGTTTCGCTTCTGAGGGTTCAGCTTTAATACTTTTCAGTACTCATGATAGAAATGCGCTGAACTGCTGTCCACAGCGCTAGAAATGACAGATTTTTCTTAAGCCTACTTTGTCCGTATTAGTGAAAAACGAAGCTGAACTGAGAGGACTGTTGAACATTCCAATAACGACTATCACGAACGTTTTATGCTTGCACCGAAGGAATTGCTCAGCGGCGAATTTGACACGGAATGAGAGGAAGGAGAACCCAGGAGAACCTCATTCACGACTCTGTTTCATGTATTAGACTTCGCCAACTTGCATCCCGTCTCAATCAACAAGGCTTCAAACGCATTGTCCTTCTCAAATGTTTTAATAAATTCTTCAATTGCCATGGGGTTATCTTCGAGAAGTAAAATACTACACTGCAGCAGATGAGTGTTGCATTCAGGTGGTTGAGTGGCGCCGCCATATCCGTTGTTAATTTGATCATTTCAGTATCCTTTCAGCTGGTGTAGGTAGAATGCGCATGCAATTTTAAAATGCAGTTGCTTTATTCACCTATTTAATTGACATTTGCATTACATTCTACTCATTTGCTTTGTCAGTGCGTGGCTCCGCCTAAAATGCTCTAGTCAGTATTTTGGGATTTTACACAATTTAGGCATCCTACTGATGAACAGTGACATATATTGTTATTTTGAGTTAAACAATTTGCTGTTTGTCCCCTTTGACTATTAAACCATCTGGTTAAAAGAAACAGACCACTTACCTTACTATTTACTACCAAGCTGAACAAGTGTAAAACAGAATTTTAGTGAGAGACCTGTGAAGAGGGTGCTACTATCAGTAGGATATAAAAAAGAATTTGGCAAAACTGGAAATGATTGTTTGCTAAGCAAATAAAATTAAAAGAAGGTCAAGTGGTGTAAGCAGTGAACAGGAGATGAGAACTGAATTTGAGTTATATGCTCTATGGAAACTCAGACTGCGTGTGCTTGGTACAAACAACTGTGTTTATATTGGGCAAAAACATAAAGAAAAATGAAACCATTATCATATTTTTCCTTGCTGTGAATGGAAGGTAAGGATTTGAGGATGTGTTTGTTGTAATGGTGTTTGAACTCTGGCTTCATTAATTTGAAGGCAGCATGGAAACAGGCCTAAGAAATTAAATAAGGAAGCTAATCCCTTTGAATTTCAGTGTTCCAGCCAGAGTGCGCCATTGCGTGAATCCCGCAAAAGATCGAGAGATGGCCCCCACCAAAAGCTTTCAAGGGCCATTATGGCCCTTTCCTTCTTTAATTTCCTGGGCTTAAAAATGTCTCTGTTACTTCAACTACAATAATTTTCCAATAGAACAGAATTTTGAAATATCTAAAGAACAAGGACTCCGTACCTTTGTACACAACATGAAAATCAATCGATGAATCTTCTTGAGTTTACCTGATTTACCTTGAGTGGTCTGGAGACCACTGAGCCTCAACTTGGCTTTTGTGATATCGCAGGAGCTGATGGGTATCCATCATGGCGTCTCGAAAAAGGACGAACCTGACAAACGCATCTTCAAGGTCTATTGAAAGTTTTTTCTCAGTAAGTAATGGAAGAGTGGATGGAGGCGAAGCAGTTCAGGAGAAGCGAAAGGAGGCAGATCTTGATGGTGAAGTGGAAAATGAGATGAAAAAAACTACTTACTATTTTTATTGCATACATTCTGATTGTACTGTTTGCTTTATTACCAAAGATTTCTGCTATTGTGTATTTGTGTATAGAGACGGATACTCCTTGTCAGCTTCAAATAAACTGCCATTTTCGTTTCGTTAACTTTCCAACTGTTTCTTCTCTTTTGCATATTGGAATGATACTGGTACATTGGCCCTTTCTTGAAATATCTGGCGCCCAAAAATGGGTTGTAGGGGCCACTTTGGCCCTAAAGCAGAAATTTCTGGCTGGAACACTGGAATTTAAAATTTCTTGAAGTAATTTACTGCCATTAAGACATGTTCTGGGTATGTGCGAATTGTCATTAAAGTCAAAGCCATTTCTTGTTGTCATTTCTTTCAACTTGCTGTTGACCTCACATAGCTTTGTGGATGCACTGAGATCTTCTCTGTGTCCCTCTTCTTTTTCTTTAAGGTCAATGTCAATGCCATGCTGTTGTAAGAATTCAATTGTCTTTGTTTGACTGAAGAAGCTTTTGTATATTATATTTGATCAGGTTTTCTGTTCAAAAGCCTTCTCACTCTTCCCAGGAATGAAATATCATATTTTTAGTACCTTTGGCAATAGCAGAGATCTTGTTTTTCCCTTTGATATCCACTGAAGTAAAAAAGAGCATTTTGGACAAGAAGACGACCCCACAATTCGCTACGCTTCCATTTCGTCTGGTCTGTGTTTGTCAATGTCCTTGATATTTGTAGGTGGTTGAAGTCAGTAAGTGGTTATGTTTGGTGTGCAACACATAAATTATAAAAGAACAGGTATATGAATAATTATTACCAAAATACTTAATATCACCAGAAAGGAAAATGAAAAGAGTTTTCCCAAACTTTTCCCCCAATTTTTAATAGCTAATTAAACCTGATCCCTCTGGAATGCAGGATCTCCAACACTATGAAGGAGAAAGGTCACTAAACAGCATTTTTTACTAGTAACAGGTGGAAAAAGTCCTCAAAAATGTAGACAAAAAAGTTAACCTGCAAAGGCAGCAATGCCAGTTTAGATGTTGCTATGGCAACCATCAAAATATAATTGAACCATAAAAACATAAACTTGCTGCTAATCGTTGGGCTGCATCAGCAAAAAGCAATATGTGTTACCATAAGTCCTTAATGCAGTTGGTGCTCAGTTTAGGTGGATTTGCAATTTCCTTGATGCAAGGATGTTTGGTGTTCGGCTTTTCTCTAAGTAATTTTTACCTTTTTCCAACGACAGGCCCGTAACCAGGGGGGGTGCACGGGGTGCATTCGCACCCCCCCACGGGCCCTAAAGGTCCGCATTTTGATACTCAATATCCAAGAATGGAAAAAGCAGTAGTGTATTCACTGGGAAAATAAAACCAGCTGCACTCTAGTAGCCCAAGCCATTCAGAACATTTCAATGAGCGCACAGATGTCCCAGCGTATCTATATGAAAGATGAAATTAACGTGCGCACGCTTTTGCACAGGCCAAATACAGCAGCCAGAGCTCTTAAGGAGAGCGATGATGATCTCTTTCCAAAGAGGGTCTAGAAGAGGAATAGGCGTAAAGCGGCCAAAAATTTAGTCGATAGCCGTAAAAATTGAAAAATTTTAACCGTTAGCCGTAAATAGGGTAAAAAAGAGTTAACCGTAACAGAAATTGTTTCCTAGATTTGTTTATTTTAAGGAAGGTGCTAAACTCGCTTATGGTTGCGTTTTTTATTTCCGGCTACCTTTGACTCCGTACACACGTTAGGCCAAGCGCCTTTTAGGTGTTCACCTAGACCTAGGCTCCATTTCCGCCGCTCTCTCGAATAATCAAGTTTTTTTCCATAGCAAAAATCTGGCTTCTTGCTGGGGATTAATATTTGTGATTTTCAGGAGGTCATGCCCTCGAAATACTAGTGAAGCAACACGCAGAGATGTCACTGTTTGTAAAACATGTTGTCGATAAACAACAATTCCCTGTTTTTCTCTGATGCTACGGTAGACCGTTGCCATGCCTAGTCCCTGTACGGCGTCTTCCCACGCAATCTCGGTCAAGGCAATTTGGTGGCGTATCTATCCCTGCAATGAGCTGTGAATGAGAAGGAAGTGCGAGTTCTTTAAGGCGGCTGCATACATATAACAGGGCATGCATGGGCCAGGAAAGGCTGTCATCCCTCGCACTAATGCACATACATTATCAAGTAAAAATTGTTTTGGATGAGGTGATAAATCTGTTTGCCACCAAACACCCACGGAGGCTGGAGCTCGGTATTACTCTGAGGGATTAGTTCCGCAGTATTTTGATGTATCATTTGACATCGTTAAAATTACTCCTTTATAACTTTATTCAAACAGTTGTATTCGACAAATGTAATATTCAGTTCCTACCGTGTACTTTGCCATTACAATTTCTCATGTATTGCTACATTCCTAAATAAACGGATCAGACAATAAAAAATACATTTCGGTAGTTTGGTCCACTTTGGTCTCGTTAGCACCCCCCCACATAAAATCCTGGTTACGGGCCTGAACGAATACATAAATTTGTCACACTGCTTGTGGGCCACTTTATAGATCATGCTGTTTGTGTATATAAAGTCTTTGTTTTACTAAGGCATCACAAGGGGTGCAGCCCAAGGGTGAAATCTTGTTTTGCAAAGTTTTTGCGGGTCATGGAAAACAAGGAAAGTCATGGAATTTAATTGACGGTCCTGCAAAGTCATTAAAAATTAAATTTATGTTAGATAGATTATATACTGCAGATGTCAAAGCAAGGACATTGTCAGATAAAGACTATAGTAATTAATTAGCATGGAGTTTAGTTGACACTAGAGTTTGTGTCTGATGAACTGCGTTAGCCAATATAAAAAAATACCCTAAAACAAGGAGAGTTTTGAAAATATTCTGCCAGCAGACCCTTAGGCCATAGAAAAAGTCATGGAACTTGAAAAGCTCAAAAGAGTACAAACCCTGTCTCTTCAGTCTCTTCACTCTCTCTTTAACAATCACAATGCAAATAGGGGAGTGCCCTGAAGCACTTGGAAGTCTTTTCTGTTCTGTGACTATGCATGTCATCCCCTATTTTAATATCTGAACACCAGACATCGATGGAGGTGGATTAGGCTTTCAGGAAACAACACACGATTCAGTCTGCCATATTGTATTCTCACACTCACCCTCAATGCATTACAAGCTTGGCTTACACAGGCAACCCTATGTACAAACACTACTCCTATTCTCTGTAGTTTCACACTCAGCGAGGACTCATTCTGGGTAACTCTAGGTACAACATGCCTTTCTAATCTTTTTTTTTTCTTTAAAAGAGTTGTTGCTCTTACTCTTATGAAACTTATTTCTCAACAAGATTTCAACCAAGTATACATGCTAGGCTCATTAATAGAAGCATGGTTTTGTCACTTTGAAAAAAAAAACAGTAATTAAAAGGAAAAGTAAATTTACTTTACAAAACAAGTACGTAAAAGTATAATATTATTTACATCATAGTAAAAATTAGATTACATTAGAATGTAAATTTTTAAGTGTATCTCTTTGTGTGGCTAACTTTGGATTCTATACAATACAATTATTAATTATTGTAGTCAGGGTTGCTACGGTCAGGGAAAAATGAGAAGCCGGAAGCTAACATCTCCAAGTAAATCCTCTTTGCTTGGTTGATGTTGCTTGCCGGATCTGTCAAGGTGGCAGTGAAACTGGCAATGAGCGCACTGTTCTCCAGGAGGGTAATGTTGGAAAAAATGTCCCCTTCAGGGGTGACCCCTGTGAAGTGAAACCATATTTTAAAATGGTTCATTTAATTGACACAGACAGTCAGAAAATTGTGAACAAATCACCTCAATTATTTAATGTAATTGAACTTTACAAAATAAGAACGTAAAGGTTTAATATTATTTACATGGTAAAAATTAGATTACATCAGAATGTAAATTTTTAAGTGTATCGCTTTGTGTGTGGCTTTAGATTCTATACAATAAGTAGCTAAATAAGTCCTCTCAAAATTCAGGTAATTTTTACAATCAGAAAAAATGATGTGATTCTAAGTGATTTTAGTACTTGTTTTGTATAAAGACCTCCTCTTCACTAGATATTTTATTTACATTGTCTGCCCGTGAACACTATCCCCTTTGGTCCACTAAGGCAACTGGTGTGGAATACATCAAACGTGACAGCCAATTAATTCCATCAGTGTACTGTGTAGTGTAATAGATATATAGTGATATATGGTGTAATAGATTATATAGCCGATCACAGGCATTCATCATAAATAGAATCCTTCATGGTAAAGACGTAATTATTTGACACAAATGAAATGTTTGATTTTACAACTTTTATTCACCTATATTTTGACCAGATACACCGGCCTTCCTCTGGATGAAAGACCTGAAAACACGTTACATGCCACTAAAAACATGTGGCAGTTAAATGAAGATTAAAACAGTGATAGTGATTTTAATAACAATCGTAATGATAATTACAATAATGGTGATGATAATAATAATAATAATAATAATAATAATGATAATAATAATAATAATAATAATAATAATAATAGGAGATAATTAAAAAGAAAGGAAGTCTTCTGGAGTGTTGAAAGTGCGATGCATGGGCTGTGTTCAGAGACCCTGATTATATTGTTGGTAATCCTAGTAAAGGAGAATCCTGCCCTTTCATATAATACACAGAGAGCCTTTATGTCCATTGTAGTGAGAGGAAGCATTGCCTGCACCCCAGGATAGACCTCCTGCGTGGTGCCATATATGAGAAAAATATGTCTCGCATCGTATTATTGACTTGAGTGGGAAAACAATGTAGCTGTGTTGTAATTGTATCACTTTACAGTAAAGGGGCTTGGAAAAAATTTTGTGAAGGACAAGGGTTTTTTGTATCTGCATAAAACGTTTTAAGTTGATTTGCAATTTTTTCAGAAATTGACTATATGTAAAGTATCAATAATTGTTGAATTTGTATGTTACAGTGAACTACTTTGAAGGGCAGCTGGTGTTTCTATCCTGAGGTAATCCCAAATGTGTTTGAAGTCTTGATGGAAGAGAGGCTTCTTGAGCAAACACAACGTTTCGAGAAAGAATGTCTGCGACAGAAACTCCATAAAAGCTGCGGAAAGGATTGAGAAGAGCCGGCTGTTTTCATATGCTACAAAAGGTATATTTTCAATATTCGTGTACTTAACAATTATTCCTCGAGCCCGAATGGGCTCTGAGTCAACAGCCTATGAGGCTGAAGGCCGACTGGGCTATTGACTCAGAGCCCATTCGGACTCTTGGAATAATTGTCAATTAGTAACATCCAACTAGTTTGTGAAAAATATCGAGACAAAACAACTTGAGCTAGCGAAACCCGATCCAGCCGCGATTGTTTTCGTATTCAAAGCTGGAGCTTTTCGCTACCAGAGGACTATAACATATAACATATCGCCTAGCAGTAGCTCAGCCAATCAGAATGCAGGGAGTGGGGAACGCAGAAAGTGGGGAAGTTGTTTGTGGCACAGGTGTTGCGATTTCCCATGCATAACGATGGGCGCCCTCTCTTCAAATGAAAATGGCGGGAAAGTAATAATGCGCGGCGTCCGCCAGGCAGAAACGGCGGGAAAATCTTTGTGGCATGATATAAATTTGGAGGCATGGGAAAAAATTTTCACGCACCCCAAGTGAAATGGCCAGTGAACACTCAGGTATGGCTTCATTTCTTATACTTTTATTACAGGCTGAACAACTACTAACGTCATGGACTACATTGAATTCCGCGTTCCAGTGAATTGAATGATTGAAGCGATGTGTTTACCTTTTTTTAAAGTCTGAGTCAATGAAATGTGCAATTTTAAATTATGGTTTCACTCCACAGGGCTCGCCCCTGAAGGGGACGTTTTTCTCAGCGTCACATTCCCGGAGAACTCCTCGTTAATACAAAACTTCACCGCTACATTGACTGATGCGGCAGCTGACAAAGAACGAGCTAAAAAAATGTACCTGGACACATTAGCTCCAGGAATGGTAAGCCCTCCAGTTTTGTTAGGCGAACCCCAGGACGACGCTAATATTAACATTTACATACTTGGATTAACAAAATACACTGTGACATATGTTCCTGGTTTTGTTACTGTTTTTCTCTATGCTCTTACTATGCTCATTTTCCGGATTACAAGAATTATTTCAAGGGGAAGATGGTTCAACCATGTCAGTCTTTCTTGATTGGAAAATGTCCAAAATTTGGGTCGGTCAGACGACGGCAAACAGAGAAAAAAAAAAGGCCTAACGCTATAAGTAAACAACACAAGTGTCTGTATGTAGACAACATCACCTTTATCAGTCTCTCACCAGACATTTCTTTTTATTTAGATAAAATCCATCGTTGATGCCAGGCAACTCTATCTAGCCTGGCATAAAGAAGCAAAGGCAGGGGTAGCTGTAAGCTTCCCTCACCCGAACTTGCAATAAAAACATTCTGCGTGGCCTGTGCAAAGGCAGGATTTTCTTGCAAGAGAATCTTAAACAACATTTTCCGTGGTCTGTGTATGTGGGTAAGTGGACATCAAAATACCTAATAATTAAAATACAAATACTCATTAGTAACTATCATCATTCAATGCACTTTTTGGTCATCTCAACTGCTTACATGTGTATCAGGTCACAATTTCCTGCATAACATTGAGAGTTTTTTTTTTAGAATCTCTTCATACACCTTTTTGGTGGTGTGATTACATTAGTTGTATTTCCTATTTAATATGTTACATGATGATTTCTTTGCAATTACTTTTCGAAGAATATATATTTATTGCAAAATTACATAGCTTGGGTACAACTGTTGCATTGTGCTTGACCTAATCAATCCATGTTTTTTTTTGGAAGCTGTTCAGTTACCTTTTTAGTGCTGCGATTTCATTAGTTGTATTTCCTATTTAATATATTAGACAAGTTCTACAAAGCACTTAATTTCCAATGAATATCAATATATATTTAGTACAAAATTACATAGCCAGGCTATAACAGTCACACTGTTCTTGAAATAATCACTCCAACCAACTGTGAATAATTTCAACATATCAAGTGGACTGTCTCGACATCATGCATACAACTCTGACATGTCATATTTTTGGAGCAGGTAACTCAAATTCTATGTCCCATCCTAGTTTTACTGATATGCAGGTTTCCTTCATTTTCAGCAAACTTCCAATGGCCATCTTAGCCCTGGCAAAAGAGTTCCCTGAGTTGGGGAAAACGTTAATTTGCTTCCTACGGAACGAAGTTGGGGAGGTCGATCTACACCCCAAGAAGCCAATGTTTGCGCAGGATTTTGAACATATCCTGGACACCATTGGCTTGTCCACACCTGCTGCGATGCAATGTAAGCGGATAAGATGAAAGTATTTTGTAATATTGTATGCCTCTAATTCATAAAAATGAACTTGTTAATCTCGAGTTTTCTGGTAATGCATATCGTTCGTATAGGCATGTGCTCAAGACAGAGTGCTTCTATAAACACCTTTCATAGATATGTATTGTGCCAATTTTATACTCACCTATGATGATTGTAAGGAGATAGTTGAGCGTCCTTGTTGAAATACCCCATAAACACGACCTGCCAATACAGGGGACAAAAATTAGCACTGAGATTTGACATGGCATACACGACGTGTCATTTATAACGAAATGTTGACATAAATCGTCAAAAATGAAAGGTTACGATAAAACAGAATAATTAATTAAGAATGTGCATTACAGTTTTAGACAGAATTTAAGTTCCAATGTTATGTCAATGAGTATGGAACAGTATGAATCAAGAATGTAGACATGTAGGAATCATTAAGTAAGTTATGATCCCTCTTGTTTTCCAGTATCCTTCCTACACAGTTTATCGGCACACTGCGGCGCCCGTGCTGGCACTATTGTGCAAACTCATGTATCAACTGAGTATAGAAGCATCAGGGAGAACCTAGGATTGGGGGAGTTTCCCCTTTCCCAGGGGATCAAAGTTAAAGATGTAACCTTCAGGTATCTTTGTTAAATGTTCTCTCAGTATTACACTCAGTATTAAAATCCTGACTCTGACGCCCGGGGGTGGGGGGGGGTACTTTAGGAATTTCTGGGTGGGGATGTGCCGCTAGGAGCCTGGAACCCTTAACCTCTACCAGAGCTAGTTCAGCTGAATTTTGCTACCCTATACTAGAGTAAACTCCCCAAATCCCCCTATCCTAGAGTAGCTGTGTACTAACTCTAGATAAAATCTTCAACCAACTGATCAGTTTCCTGAAAAATGATACCCTATTCTAGAGCCAAACGCTCTGATTTATATACCCTATCCTAGAGTACACTGCTACACAGTTTATCGGCACACTGCGGCGCCCGTGCTGGCACTATTGTGCAAACTCATGTATCAACTGAGTATAGAAGCATCAGGGAGAACCTCGGATTGGGGGAGTTTCCCCTTTCCCAGGGGATCAAAGTTAAAGATGTAACCTTCAGGTATCTTTGTTAAATGTTCTCTCAGTATTACACTCAGTATTAAAATCCTGACTCTGACGCCCGGGGGTGGGGGGGGGGGGTACTTTAGGAATTTCTGGGTGGGGATGTGCCGCTAGGAGCCTGGAACCCTTAACCTCTACCAGAGCTAGTTCAGCTGAATTTTGCTACCCTATACTAGAGTAAACTCCCCAAATCCCCCTATCCTAGAGTAGCTGTGTACTAACTCTAGATAAAATCTTCAACCAACTGATCAGTTTCCTGAAAAATGATACCCTATTCTAGAGCCAAACGCTCTGATTTATATACCCTATCCTAGAGTACACTGCTTGAAAACCATACCCTTCACAGCGGCTTATACCTATATAGCCCATATATGGCAGTACCCCCCCCCCCCGGGCTTTGACAATGTCAATGACCTCCCCTGACTCTACCCTGAACTTGAGAAATTTTCATTTTTCCCTGACTTTACCTGACCATAGCAATGCTGACTGCAATAATTTGGTACTTTGTGCTTTTGGTGCATATCACATTTCTGGACTTTGAGACTCCACACTCATTCACCTTAGCCGCTTTATTGAGATGACGATGCAAATACCAATTTCCGGTATTTTTAAGTAAGTTAGTGGTTTCCTTTGCAATGAAACAACGAAACTGAATACAATGCACAGACCTATGAACTTTGACACTTTCATCCCAGAAGACCTCTGGGAAGTCTTTGAGTAGTACTTAGTTGAGTTTCCACCCAATAATCATAAAAGTTATCTCCATTTTTAGGGGCCCATTAGAATCACAAAGCGGACACCATGGTGTGACCATGGAGGTTGTTTTCAGGCATGAAAAACCTGAGGCAAATAACATGGCACACAGGTAAAGATAAACACTTATTCGGTGAATACACATGTTTACTTACCACTGGAAATGCAAACTTCCTCCTTATACAATCACCACCAAATACGAAGACCTCAAAAAGGGCCTTTGTAAATTGTAATAGAGAGAGACAGGATGTTTAGTTTTTCTCCGCGGAAGCTGAGTTAAAGTAAATGAAATATGTGTATATGTTGTAGTTCAATTTTTACCTCTGGTTTAATTTTTTTAAACCGGTTAAATTTTTTTGAACCAGTTAATTACTTCGGCGGAGCGCGAAGTAAAGGATTCGCGACGCTTAGGAATGTATCAAAGTTACAATTTTTTGACAAGATTGGGCATGCAAAGTCTGTTGGTTTTCGGTTTTATTTGGCTATATGACGAAGTGAGAGCCGAATTAGTTCGAGATATCTCAAGATCACTTCGATTTCTTTGATTTATTATTATTTTGGCTTCCCCGGGGTTTGAACTGACTCATCTGTGTGACCCGTCAGGTCAGAGGAAACTCTAAGTTGAGGGATTAGCCGATTGTGCTACTGCGACCCAAGGTAGTTCGGGATATGAAAAATAGTTATGAAATTATGCATTAGTTTCGGGACAAGATTGGGCGTGCAAGTTCGCGACTTTTCGGCTTGTTTCGGCTATTTCACGAAATGAAACCGGACTACTTTGTGATATCTTGAGATCACTTCGAGTTTAGTCTTTAAGTTACTCGAGGAATAAATAGAGGATGTTACGTGGTCGCGCAGAGACACGAAATTTCTCTTCGAGTGTTGAAAAACATTTCACGAGTGAGCCCTCCTTTGGAACTGCTTTATGATGAATTTAAAGTTACAAAATGCTGCACAAAGACATTTTGTCTTTGTTGAGTGTTATGTAGTAAAATTGCTTTCATGCGTTGCGTGACTTTCTCGAACGTTCTCTACTTTTTTGGATTATTCATGAATAATTAATTAGGGCATGTTTACATTTAAGCATGAGTCAGCAGATTTGCATCAGTTACTAAAATCATAAAATATGTCGAAAAGCTACTATTATTCGCTCGTTTAGTATTTTCTAGAACCTTATGTCAAACGGTATACAAGTTCCAAGCGAGGTCTTTTGATGAACTAAGTTTTTTTCCCACGAGCTGAACTGCTGTGTTTAGTCAAGTGTGCGAAGGCCGATTTTCAAGTTCTGTGTTTACAAGTTGGCGGAAGCCGTAAGATATCTGAAGTTCAAGTGAGAGTTTGTTATTATTGGTAGAGGCTGTTTAGTTGTACTTAAGTTGTGTTGGCGGATGCTGTGTTTTAAAGCTCTGAAAAGGCTATGTTCCTATGGTATTAAACTTCCTTGAGTTAATTCGACATTCCTGCCTGCTGATAGTCAGTGAATAATTATCCTCAAAACATTCGAACTCGTAACAGCCAATTCCATTCTCAACGTAATTGACTCCTTACCCTTGCTTTACATATATTTAGTCAGTACATGAGACTGCTATGCTGTTTTTGAAGCCTGATGTGACTAAGAAAAATAGGGAATTCTTTTTTCACTGTTTGTTTTGTTAGACTTGTTATTCACCGCCAGTAACCTCATATTTGACTTAGGTCTTACCGTTTAGACCCAAGTCAAATTTAGAAGGATTTGTATGGAGTCATCAGAGCATAACTGGGCTAATATCTCAGAGACAATTTGTCCCGAAATACTAGTTCTTAGCAAGTAGACCTCTTGGATGTTGCTCTTTTCAGAATATCCTGACAAATCCCATAATTTCACAAATTAACACCTTACTCTTACCATATTTCATTTCTTACTATTCCTTCGCATTTACAATTAATCAGTTCCACAACCACGACGCCGAAGTGTACGCTCCGTAGCGTCTTGTTTTTTTTAAAACCGGTTTAATTTTTGTAAATCAGTTTTTAATCATCTGTCTGAAAAAGGGCCTTTAATTTTTTGGCGTGTGGATAATAAATAGGGGCTTGGCTTTTTAGGGGGGGGTCAAAGAAAAAGAACTAGATGCAAGAAGAATAAACAAGTAAATTTCCGCATCACTCTCTCCACCAACCCCCTCATATTTTTTAACCCTACCCTACTACCCCTCAGTTTCTTATCAACCACCCCTGATAGCCCCTTGACATGAACTTACCACTCAGTTACCACTTTGCCCTTACCTTACTCAGTAACAATTTCCTTCTTTTTTGCAACCTCATTCTGTACTCACCAGGATTTGAACCTCCAACCTCCAGATCTGTTGCCCTCTGTTCTCTCCATTAGGCCATGCTAGATTTCGTTGAAAGCTGTTCCATTTTTGTTGCTATTATAATTTATTGGTCTCAGACTCCCCTCTGCTCGGCCAACTTAATTATTAAAATATTAATCATTTTTCCTCAGGGATAGTAGAGCGAGCGAAACGCGAGCGCGCGTGAAAATCACCCCACGCGAGAAAAGGCGACACGCGGCGGGGAGAGAGAAAAATGAGGGACTACAGACAAAGCCCAAGCTTTTGAACTAATGCGTTGCTCTCACAACGCAAAACTCTGATTGGCTCTTCCATGGAAATCTGTCAACATCTGTCAAAAACGCGCCAGCCGCTATCAACACTCGACATAATCTCAATTTACAGACCAAATAACTAGAGCAGAACTAATAACAGCAAAGAACAAATAACTAGTCAGAGTTGCTCTTGTAGAAGCAACTAAGAAGAAAGCCAACCCGGCTATTGATGAGGTTCGCGTGGAGAACCGAAACCATGGTCTTGTCTGATCACAAAGTGGGAATTGAATAACAGAACAGTCGCAAGGCTGTTAAGCTTATTCAAAAGTTATCACCAAGGGAGGAACTACGCACTCCAGTCCAAATACTCACATTATCTCCAGAAAAACAAGCGGCAGTTAAAATTCATGAGCAGTCATGACTGAGTCACATCGCAGTTCTCCATAGTTGATGTAGTTTTAGTTTAAGCTGCAATCCATTCTTCGAGATTTGGATATTGCTATCCGTCCTGCTAAAAACGCTAACGAGCTGGGCACAGCGTGACAAAACATTGCCGCAAACCGTCACATTCACGGCCAAAAAGAAAATCGCTTAAAATTATTCAGATCCAGGAGGCAATCGCCGGAGAAATTAAACAACCCCAAACCCTTATTTAGCCGCATTGAAGAGCTTTACTTTTCAAAAGAGGTGAAATAAAATGCTCTTGCATTAGTGGGCAAATCATGCCGACCATAAACAATAACCGCAGAAAATTAATATGCGTGTCACGACCTCTCAGTATGAAATAATCGGCAAAAATCACATTTGCTCAGTCAGAACGTTTTCCTCCAAAGCATCATAATCTATCCGTCAAAGAAAAAAAATTCATTACAACAAGCAGCATTTTGGCATGAGTAAAAGTCGTGTGTTGCCTACACTATCCAGTTCTTCACGCGAAACAACCGTCAAGAAAATTAGTATCTGGGTTTTCTTTTGCTTGCAATAAGTATCCCCCGCAGTTTACCGATGACAAGAGCAATGACAGCTCAATGAGGGAAGGAATCCCATTAGATGTGCTTAATTGATTTGGAAGGGGATACGAACTTCACACTCCGAAATCAGTCGGCCGTGAAGGGTCAAAAGATTGGGCTTTGTCTGTAGTCCCTTATTTTTCTCTCTCCCCGCCGCGTGCCGCCTTTTATTGCGTGGGTTGATTTTCACGCGCGCTCGCGTTTTGCTCGCTCTACTATCCCTGAGGAAAAATGGGGGACTACTCGTAGTCTATTAGAGTTTGGGTGGATGTATCCACTTGACAAAATAGCGGCCACTCTGCCACACCTTCTCGTTTTTGAAAGTTTTTTGAAGTCCACGCCTCTATGGGGCTCTTGAGAAATGCCCCGCGCCTTGCAAGGTGGAGGAAGCCCAAGGCAACGGGGCAGTAGGGGCTGCCAGGGGCGTGTATGTGTAGACTCGACTATGCAAAAAGAGAAATAAGGTTTGAAAATCCATTTGCATGAAAAATCGGAAGAATGTAAAAGCCAATGACAATACCGAAAATATGCCCAGCGGCTACTAACAGCACAAAAGCAGAAGAATTGTTTGTAGGATCTAGGAGCGCTTAAGCGTGTGAGACAATTTGTTCCTCCATTGACCCCGGCAAACAATGTACAACTCTTTTATCTAACCATTCTTTGACTGTTGCAGTGTTATCTGGGAGGCTTCTTGGTTCAGATCTAGCTCCAAAGCTTCAAAACCATACAACATGGCACGGCTATGATCATAACCTTTTCCATTTATGATCCTAGCGCTGGGCCCCTGCTAGAGGAGGAAGGATGGGACAACCTTTCCATTTACAGAAGTAAGGTCCTTGCTATAGAAATGTTCAATGTGTAAGACAATATGGCGCCTGAATCCCTATCCCCAAAAAGTTTTTGAAAGTTAGGACTACCTATGATACTGATGACACCTCTTTGTTATGGCCAAAGAGGTCTTGGCTATAAGGGTGCATTTTTGGGAATAAATTACATGAGGATTTGCATCAATGCTACTGAAGGAATTTTTTTCAAATCTAGATTGGACCGATTGCTTCCCACGTTCTTTTATTTCTTACTGTAATGCTAGCTTAGATTTGTTTTATCCAAGGTTAATACCTACTTTTACAAATATTTTTTTCTTTTTGCACAACTAATTAATATCAACTCGAACCCACTAAGGAACATACACATACTTTACGTAATTTAACTCAGCTTTAGGTGTGAGAACTTGAGTGTAAATGAGATCTTTCTCTCTCTCTCTCTCTCGTCTATTTTCCACAGGCCTTCTTTGATGGACTCATTTCTCAAGATGCTTATATTCTGGAGGCAGTTTGCATTAACAAATGTAAGTAAATCTTGTTATTGTCCGAAGGACTAGTTATCTTTACCTGTGTGTGAGGTTGTCTGCCTCCGGCTTCTCGTGCAGGAAAACAACCTCCATGACAGCATCCTGTTGTGAGGTGGATGTGCTTCTACCCCTAAAAATGGAAAGGACGTTTATGACTATGCGTTCAAAACTCTACTAAGTACCACTTAGAGACTTTCCCTAGGTCTCCTGGGATGAACGGACAAAATGTTGGAATTCTTACGTCTGTGCACTATATTCCCATTTGTTGGTTCATTTCAAAGGAAACCTATTAATCCCCAACAAAGGCAGAAATTGATATGCGCATCATTGTCTCAAGTAAGTACCTAATGTGAATGAGTGATGAGTCTCAAGGCTCAAAAAATGCGATATGCACAAAAAGTAACTAATTACGGTCGTTTATGTCCGGGTTAGTAACAATTTAACAAGGATACCTGAACGTGACATCCCCTACTTTGATTCCCTAAGAAAGGGGAAACTCCCCTAATCCCAGCTCTTCTCTGAGATGTGTATAGGCTGGGGTACCAGACATTTGTACAATTGTTCCTGCTCTGCACCACAGTGAGCTGACAAACTGTAGAGGAAGAATACTGGAAAAGAAAGGAGATCATAAGTTATGTAATACTTATTACATGTCTAACCAGAATTCTGGAAGTTACATATCTGACCGAAACTTCCAATGCACATTCTTAATTCTGTGTGATGGTAACCCTTGTTTTTTGATGTTAACCTCAGCATTTGCCTATAACGGACATGTCTTGCGTGCCATTCCAAACCTCAGTTCTGAGTTTTCTTTCCTTTCTCTGTAGGTCATAATTATAGTGTATTTTAACAAGGACATCCAACTATCACTTTACAATCGTCACAGGTGAGTATACATTATTTAATTTTCACAATACATTTTATCCTACTTGTTTATACAAGCTCTCTGTCCTGAACTCGCCTATAGGAAAAATATGCATGCAGGGTTTTCAACAGTTTTTGAAATAGGAGTTGCGTTTATTTGAGTAGGAGTTGCAAGGCCCTCCGGGCTTTGCTCTCTAGGGGGGTCTGGGGGCATGCCCCCCCAGGAAATTTTGAATTTCTAGACTATTGGAGACGCATTTTCCCGCATTTTGAGACGCAGAAGTAGCAAATTTTAGATGTCGAAAATACTGATAAATTTTGATGCTTTTAGTAACTTTATTAACCACAATATTAGGGTACGCTTTAACCACAATCGGGGTTTTTATGTGGCATATTGTTGTAAGTTAATATTTAATGTTAAGATTTGGATTTTAAGGCTTTAGTATGTTAGTCATTGTATAGGAATTTATTGTACCTGATGATTTTTACCGTGTATAATAATGATTAGATTAAAGATTAAACATTAGTACATAATTTGGGTTGAAAAAAGTAAAAGTGATTAAGAAACAGCGAAGATAATTGAATTTTCAATAACCAACAAAACCTACTTGTGTATACTTTGTTCGTGTAGACCCATGTACTTGGATAGCTGTTTGTCCATTCTAGACAGAAGCATTTTTTCTGGGCCTTCTCTTGATGCCTGGAAAAGGCTCAAAAACATACTAAAACTATACACGAACTGTTTTAAACTCAAACAAAATTTACAATTTTGAATATCCTTGTTACTTATCGATCACAAACACCGTTCAGTCCTACTTCATCATTCAATTGAAGTGAAATATGGTAGTATCTACAAGTCAAAACATGGAGATTCTTTGTCTTCTGAGAAAAAGACTTTTAGTCAGAAAAGTCCTCACTATCATCGTCATCATCCTCCCATCCGCTGTCATGTGCTTCACCGTCGTCTGATTCGCCATGCTCTTCATCTAGGCAGAAGACTTTTGCTACCACTTCTTCTTGTTCTGTCTCCTCAATTTGAACTATTTCCTCTTCCGTTTGCGTACCCGCATCTGCTTGGGTAATCTTGGCTTCATCATTTCGCCCAACATGTGATGCTGTTTTTCCTCTGCTTGTCTTGTATGCAACCTTCTTCCTTTTCTTTGCCTTCATCCACAGTTTAACTGCTCGTTTGATGACATCATCACTGTCCTCTGAGAAGACATCCGGGCCATTGACAGATATTTGCAGCAGAGAATTCAAAAGGTCGTTCTTTAAACGACTTCGTAGTCTTGACTTGATTAACTTGATCTTGCTTGCCCCTCTTTCAGGCCAAGCATTAGAAACTGGTAATGCCAATGCAACTTCTGAGACTCTAGAGATACAAGGATACAGTGATCCCAGGGCACATCGCATCTGCAGTATCCTGGACAGGCACCACTCCGTTGGGGTTGGCAGCTCTTCTGTGTTTTTTGTGGCTCCTTCCTTTATCTCTGCTGGCATTTTGGTCTTCCAGTCACGTATGTCATATTTTAACTTCCCCCATTCGGCTTTGACTCTTTCCTGTTCATCAATTTGTCCAGGGAAGAAGTGCTTCACTATTAGCTCCATCTCTGCAAGCCCATATGACGTGAAGTCACCAGCTGAAGGCATCAACAGAGGGTCGAATATAGACAGTGCCGTCACTACTGGTAAGGACTCCTTGAAACGGTCATCCATATTTCTGATGAGAGCGTTGGTGTAGGTCACTAACATGGTCTTCATCTCGTCTACAACTTTGTCAGGAACGTGAAAATCAAGAAGTCCCTCTTCATTCAGCTTCTCTGAGGCAGATTTAAAGTCCTCAACTGGACTTTGAGATGTCTGCAACTCTTTCAAAGCAGCCTTGGCAGAATCCAGACATGGTTTCATGCGGCTGAAATTGACCACTGACCTCTGGAAGGCTTTTGAGACATCGGAAAGCTTGGGCAGAACAGAACGTAGGATGTAAAGTGTACTCAGAAACTTCGGTGTGTTCATGTGCTTTAACAACCCCGCTGAAAAAGCACATTTGTCCTCCAGTTTGAGAAGGGTTTGGATGATGGCTGGGAAGTTTTCAACAGCTGATTTGACAGCACTGTCTGTGGGAAGCCACCGTGTCTTGCATGCTCTTTTTATCTTCTTAGCAGTTTTCTTTTTTACATTGGGTAGCAGTTGGAGGTTGCATAGGTTCAGCTGCGTCTTCATAAAAACTGCCATCTTCTGATTGAAAAACTCAAAGAGCTTCCAGAGTTCAGTCAAGTAGTTTGAGATTTTCTCTATGTAGCGTAACTCTTGGTTCGAATCTGCACAAGCTAATGCAAGCCGATGGCAAACGCAATGCACAACAGTTACAGAAGGCACAATAGCCTTTAATTTGGCTGCTACGCCATTGTTGCGTCCCAGCATAACAGAGGCACCATCCGACGCCATGCCACCGACCTTGGTTACATCAAGACCAAGTTCATTTAGTTTGCTACAAAGCACCTGAAACAACGTTTCAGCGTTGGCACTACAGCTTTTGCCCTGTTCAAGTACACTCTCCACTGAGAGAAACTTTGTTTTAACTTTTTCATCTTTTCTGCAGTAATACTGTATGAAAATAGTCATTTGCTCTTTGCTTGTCACATCTGTCATGTCATCCACGAGGATTCCAAAGGTGGCAGATGATTGCACTTGATCAACAATTTCGTCTTGAATGGTTTTGGCAATAAGCTGAATAATTTCTCTAACCGACCCTGGAGATCTGTGCTGAAATGCCTTTACTTCACAGCCAAGATGTTCAAGTAACATGATGAGGCTGTTTACTTGCTTGTTTGCAATGCAGTGTTTTGCCAGCCAGTAAATAGCATAAAAGGCGTTAAAGTATACTTCATCTTCAACTTCTGCTGCACGGTCTAATTGATGCTGAAAGTAGGACACACGATTCAACAGCTCTCCCGATACTGCTCTTTGGTGTGCACTGCACTCTAAATGACTCTTGAGTGATTGCTCCTTTATTCGAACACAGGGCTCTACAGTGAACTTAACATCTTTGTTCTAAGAATTTGATGTTTGGTGCTTTTTACACAGAAGGCAATAAAAACCTTCCCCCTCAATGTACACCGGCCAGAACATAGCAGTTTGCTGACAAAAGGACATCGCTTTGTTTCCTAGCCAACTGTGATGGAACTTTTCCCGGTTTCTTTCGACTTTAATTCTATTATGCTCTTCTTTGGAAATGTCATTGCAGTGCTTTTCCATGCAGAACATGTAGTGGTGAACTTTTGAGGAATGGACATCAGGGAACTGCTTGGCGATCTCTGCGATTTGACCGTGATCAGGTGTTTTTTCTGAGTGGTTTTGAGATTTTGCAGACACAGACTGTGTTGGTGTCTCGGGGGTTGCTTGTGGTTGCTTTGAACTGATCTCTGACGTTGTCTCCACTTCAGTTTGGTCATCTAACAATAAGAATAACCACTATTAACGAAACCATTTCTTGTTTGGCTACACTCTATCAAAGATGAAAAGTCGGCCATATGTTACGACAAAACCACAGCAAAAACTGTTATGCCAGATGTGGAAGAGGGGTGAGGATTGCCAGTATTTTCTGAAGAAAGCGTACCTTTACTTCTATTAGTGGTGTTAGGTTCAGAGTCTGCAAACGGGGTATCAGTGTTTAATGAGCGCAAAATATATAAGCTAACAAACGTTTACATTAAAATCATAATTTGTTTTCGGTATTTATGTCCATACGTTGTACGAAAGTAATTAAACACTCAAACACTAGTCACTTCCAACATACGTGTGTTTATTTAATTCACGTATAGTTTGAACAGAATAACACTGTGCCTTTCCAAAAACGTGAAATCACAGGATTTTGAACCGCCGGCGACGTATGTGATTCATCGCACATGCTGTTGATCGAGTTCGGGAAAAAATATGTATGTAAATGGGTTAGCTACCACTCAATTACAAAAAATTACAAAATTATATCTTACTTCGGGAAAACATTACATTAGTACCTGCAGTCATCCTTTTTCTTTTTCTTGTTTGTCACTGTCAGCGACCACATCTCCCGTAAACCACGCTGTCGCTTTTCTGCCATTTTGCCGTGTTCTTGGAGACGAAATGTGGCGTTTTATATAGAGTGGCTTCAGAAACCGCTAACTACAATGTTCCCTGTAACTGAGACCCAGTCTTCGACTCGTCCTCAACGTTTACTCAACGTATTACGCAGAGAACGTGTTTTAAAAGCAGACTCAAGCGATGTTTTGGCGAAATTCTCCAGAAAAAATTCAAGTTTGCTTGCTCGCAACAGCTTTGTGAACACTTACCACTTTTTATCAAAAGTTTTATTTATCATATAATTTACCTAAGGGAAAGTAGGCGTCGCAAATCAAAAAGTTGCCGTCGGATGCGACGGCCGACGTCTGATTTTGAAAACACTGGCATGGGCAGAAAACTGGAGATTACCAAGTTCATTTTTTATAAATCAGTGGCATACAATGTAACACACTTACGTTGCAATGCGGCTGGAGTCTCCAAGCCAATAGTGTCTAGGATATGTTCAAAATCCTAGGCAAACATTGGCTTCCTGGGGTGCAGATCTTTTTCACCTAATTCTTTGCGCAAGAACCGGGTCAAAGTTGATCCTAATTCAGGGAACTGCTTTGCTGAACTCATGTGTCCATTGGAAACTTGCTGAAAATAAAGGAGACGTGCCTATTAGTTGAAGTTGGATGAGACTCAAAAGTGGAATCACGTTCTCCAAAAACATTGCCTGTTACAGTTATATGCATGCAGTCGATACAGGCTGCTTGCCATGTTGAAATTATTCACAGATGGATGGATTGATTAGTTCAAGCAAAATACAACCGTTGTACCCGAGCTATGTAATTTTGCAATAAATATAACATATTAAATAGGAAATACAACTAATGTAATCGCACCACCAAAAAGGCGGATGAAGTGCTTCTGAAAAAAAAAACTCTCAATGTTATGCAAGAAATTGTGACCTGATACACATGTAAGCAGTTGAGATGACCAAATAGTGCATTGAATGATGATATTTACTGAGTATTTGTATATTTTGATGTCCACTTACCCGCATACACAGACCACGGAAAATGTTGTTGAGGATTCTCTTGGAAGAAAATCCTGCCTTTGCGCAGGCCACGCAGCATGTTTTTTATTGCAAGTTCGGCTAAGGGGGAGCTTACAGCTACCCCCGCCTTTGCTTCTTTATGCCAGGCTAGATAGAGTTGCCCGGCATCAACGATGGATTTTATCTAAATATAAAGATATGTCTGGTGAGAGACTGATAAAGGTGGTGTTGTCTACATACAGACACTTGTGTTGTTTACGTATAGCGTTAGGCCTTTTTTTTCCTCTGTTTGCCGTCGTCTGACCGACCCAAATTTTGGACATTAATTTTTCCAAACAAGAAAGACTGACGTGGTTGAACCATTCGTGGTTGAACCAGTGTTAACTTTAGCGTAGTCCTTGTGTTGGCATAACAAAGCAAGAGGGCTTACCATTCCTGAAGCTAATGTGTCCAGGTACATTTTTTTAGCCCGTTCCTCGTCCCCTGCCGCATCACTCAACGTGGCGGTGAAGTTTTGGATTAAGGAGGAGTTCTCTGGAAATGTGATGTTGAGGAAAACGTCCCCCTCCGGGGCGAGCCCTGTGGAGTGAAAACCATATTTTAAAATTGCACATTTCATTGACTCACACTTTAAAAAAATGTAAACACATCGCTTCAATCAATGTAGTCCACAACGTTAGTTGTTGTTCAGCCTGTAATAAAAGTATGAGAAATGAAGCCATACCTGAGTGTTCACTGGCCATTTCACTTGGGGCGAGTGAAAATTTTTTCCCTTGCCTCCAAATTTATATCACGCCACAAAGATTTTCCCGCCTTTTCTGCTCGGCGGACGCCGCGCATTATTACTTCCCGCCATTTTCATTTAAAGAGAGGGCGCCCGTCGGTAAATTTTTATAACAATCAAAAACAAGTTTTATTCATTTCATACAATGTAATGCAGGCATTACTCACATACCTTAATTTAACCAGGAGTTATCAAGCCAGCGCTGTCGGAATACTGCTCTATTATTTTTTTTACGTACAAGTGGACCACCCCTGAAGTGACTGACCAGCCCCCCAAGCGGCGTAGCTGGTCCACTTGACCATCCGTTAAGTGGCCGCCATTCTCCATAGCCGTTGTTAGTACAAATCTTGTTGCGAAGCCCTAAAGAAGAGAACAGGAGTCTGATTGTTCAGTCCATCTATGAAACTCCATTTGCGCCAATAAGATATGTGAGTAAAGTCTGCATTACATGGTATAAAATGAATATTTAAATACTTGTTATTAATCGTTATGATTTACTTGTCTTTTGCCGCCCATGCAGTGTCTGCAAAGTGCATTGCATGGAATTGGTAAAGACAAACAATTATCAAGTGGCATCAGTTATCGGTCATTTGCTTTTGGTTGTGGCGTTAACTTTTGAATGATCACTGTTGCCATATGAACATGTTTCACATAACTGCACAAGTCCACAAATTGCTAGGGGCATTAAATTTGATAAACGATGCAGGCATACTTACAGATCTATATGATCTGTGCGAGAGCTCCCTTGCATCAAATCCTGCATCCTGGACACTATTGTGGATCATTGTGCCCATCTGCAGGCCATTTAGCTGTGGTGACTGAATACAAGAATGTTTGAAAAAGAACACATCATTATGCGCAAAATCAAGGAGATATTATGAAGGAAGGTACCATATCTTCCCCTCCCCCCACAACAAAAGAGACACCTTTGCCCCGCCAACTCTATAATTAGGAAGATGTGATCTCAGTCAATTTATTTTATAAACAGTGTTTAAAAATAAATGTTAATGTCGTAACGTAGGAGAGATTACTATCACGTTGTTTTCTGCCAACCAAATGTACTGGAAGATTTGATCTCACCTTAAGTGTCTGCGTCCACGTATCCATCTGGCAGAAGAGCCGCCAATCTCGTACCCCCTCCCTCATTGAGAAATCCCGGCTCTCCCAGGCCTCAATTGGGTCCTTGAGGAATGCCCCGCGCCTGGCTAGATGGAGAAAGCCCAAGGCAACAGGGCAATATGGGCTTCCATCTTCGAGGGGGGAGTATGTGAATATTTGACTATGCAGAAAGAGAAGCAGTGTTTGAAAACCAATTTGTACAAAGAAATGAGACAAATGTAACAACAAACGACACTACCATCTTGGCTGTAAGAGTGCATTTTTGGGAATAAATTTCCTGAGGATTTGTGTGACTGCAACCGAAGGAATTTATTCAAATATAGGTTGGACCGATAGCTTACCACATTTTCTGATTTCTTTCTATTAACCTAGGTTAGATTAAATTATTTTATCAAAGGTTAGTACCTAGTTTTCTTTTCCAAACTGATATTAAGTAATATGTCGAAAAGTGATATTAACTCGAAACCACTGATAGATACACACATATTTCATTATTTTAACTCAGCTTCAGCAGAGAAAAACTAAACGTCTCTGTCTCTCTATTACAAAGGCCCTTTTTGAGGTCCTCATATTTGGATTTGCTTGTATATGGAGGAAGTTTGCATTCACCGAAGGACTTTTTATCTTTACCTGCGTGCCATGTTGTTGGCCTCAGGTTTTTCATGTCGGAAAACAATCTCCATGGTCATACCATGGTGTCTGGTTTGTGATGCTTATGGACTCCTAAAAATGGAGATAACTTTTATGAGTATGGGTGGAAACGCAACTAAGCACTACTTAAAGACTTCCCTGAGGTCTCCTGGGATGAAAAATGTCGGAGGTTGACTCTTCATTGCAAAGGAAACTGGTAACTTACAAAAAAAGCTGGAAATTGGTATGTGAATGGTGAATGAGTGTTGAGTCTCAAAGTCCAAAAATGTAACAAATTATTGAAGTCAGGGTTGCCACTGTCAGGGAAAGTCAGGGAAAAATGAAAAAGCAAGGAAGCTAACGTCTCCAGGTACATTCTCTTTGCATGGTCGGCGTCGCCTGCCGCATCTGTCAAGCTGGCGGTGAAACTGGCAATGAGCATGCTGTTCTCCATGAGGGTAATATTGGAAAAAATGTCCCCTTCTGGGGCGACCCCTGTGAAGTGAAACCATATTTTAAAATGGTTCATTTAATTGACACAGACTGTCAGAAAATTGTGAACAAATCGCCTCAATTATTTAATGTAATGGAACTTTACAAAGTAAGAACATAAAAGTATAATATTATTTACATGGTAAAAATTAGATTATATTTGAATGTAAATTTTTAAGTGAATCACTTTGTGTGTGGCTAACTTTGGATTCTATACAAGAAGCAGCTAAATAAGTCCTCTTAAAATTCAGCTAATTTTTACAATCATAAAAAATGATGTAATTACAAGTGATTTTAGTATTTGCTTGTAAAAAGACCCCCTCTTCATGATATTATATATTATTTACATTGTCTGCCTATGAACACTATCCCCTTTGGTCCACTAGGCAACTGGTGTGGAATACATCAAACATGAGAACCAATTAATTCCATCAGTGTACTGTGTAGTGTAGTATATATATATATATTTATAGTGTATAGCGTAATATATGTATGTAACTTATTACAGGCATTCATCATAAATAGAATCCTTCATAGTAAAGACATATTCAACACAAAAGAAGAGTGTGATTTCACAACTTTTCACAACTATAACAACCGGATACACTGGACATCCTCAGGGTGAATGACCTGAAAATACATTACACGCCACTATGTTACAGTTAAAAGAAGATTAAAACAGTGATAGTGAAAATAAATAATAATGGTAATGATGATAATAATAATTATAATTATAATAATAATAATAATAATAATATAATAATAATAATAACAATATAATAACAATTATAATAGTAAATAATAATAGCAGATAATTAAAAAGAAAGGAAATTGTGTTGAAAGAGCAATGCATGGGCTGTGACAATAATACCTACCCACATGCAGAGACCCCGATTATATTGTTGGTAATCCTGGTAAAGGAGAATCCTGCCCTTTCATGTAATACACAGAAAGTCTTTTTGTCCATTGTAGTTAGAGCAAGCTTTGCCAGCAACCCAGGATGGACCTCCAAGATGTCTCGCATCATATTATTGACCTGAGTTGGAAAACAATGTAGCTGTGTCGTAATTGTATCACTTTACAGTAAAGGGGCTTGGAAAAAAATCCTGTGAAGGACAAGGCTTTTTTGTATCTGCAAAAAAGTTTTTAAGTTTGCAATTTTTTAAACAACTGACTATATATGAAGTATCGATTGTTGAATTTGTTTGTTGCAGTGAACTACTTTGAAGGGCAGCTGGTGTTTCTAACCCGATCGAGGTAATCCAAAATATGTTTGAAGTCTTGATGGAAGAGAGGCTTCTTCTGCGGAATGCCCACTTCTCCCACCTCCTTCCTCAGATATTTTATGAGGCTCTTTCCTTGCATTAAAGTTTGGAAAATAATCGAAAGTGACAGGATAACCTCAAAAGAGTACAAACCCTGTCTCTTCGGTGCCTTCACTCTTTCTTTAACAATACAAATAGGGAAGTGCCCTGAAACACTTGGAAGTCTTTTTTGTTCTGTTCTGTGCATGTCATCCCCTATTGTAATATCTGAACACCAGACCAGTCCTGGATGGAGGTGGATTATGCTTTC
>OZ038000.1:7993303-8010803 GCA_964035705.1 Porites rus
CCTCTTGAACCTTTTCCTATAGTGGCACAACTTCAATTCTCATCACTTAATTTGACGGGAAGCTGGTGTTTCTAACCCAAGGCAATCCAAAATATGTTAGAAGTCTTGATGGAAGAGAGGCTTCTTTTGCAGAATGTCCACTTCTCCGACCTCCTTCCTCAGATATTTTATGAGGTTCTTTCCTTGCTCTGGATGGGCCCTTGCTGGGCTAGGATGTTTATTTGAAAGGTGCTAGAAAGTTGAAGAAATTTATTGATGATGAAATAACACCTACCCATGAACATGCAGAGACTCCCAAAAATGTAATTTGTTATTGTGGTAAAGGAGAATCCTGCTCTGTCACATGACATGCAGAAAGCCTTTATGTCTAACGGTGTCGGTGGAAGCTTTGCGGGTTGCCCTGGATGGTTGTCCTGGTGCCATACCAGATACAGGTTTCTGGCATCTATGATTGACTTCAGTTGGTAAACAAGGTAATTGTGTGGCAATTGTTACTTTTCTGTAAAAGGGTTAAAAAATTGCTGTCAAGGACAATGATTTCTTTTTGTGAACACGATTAGTTACTTTTCAAGTTTGCAACATAATTGATTTAAGGTACACTTAGCAGCTGGTGTTTTTTTAAGTGGACTATAAATGAAATATCAATTTTTTTATTGCTGTATTTGTATGTTGGAGTGAACTAATTGATAGTGTGTACAAATGACTGTACCACTTCACATTTCTTGCCGTTTCTGGTACCAACCAGGTCGTGGACCTTATGTCCAGGTGGGCCACATCTTCAGGGATCTCTTCCTCCCATTCTGCCAACATGGCCAAGATATCATGACAATAGTGTCCTTGTTGTTTTCTGTAATTTAAGAGTAAGATAACAGCAAAGTTAGCAATTCCCATCGATTCCAAATCATCATCATGACTTGAGTAGAAATAAATGTAATCATTAATTTGCCAGATCAGAATTCCCCCTGTGGCCAATTAAAATTGAGACTGTAGCAAGAGTCTGACCTAATAACTTGTTGGTTTTGGAGGAGTCAGTGGCTGTACTCTACAGAATGCTTGAGTGGCCGTGGCTTTTAGGCTTGCCATTCTGCGGGGGTTTGGTGGATTTTCCTTTATGCATCAAAATGGACAGACCACAATGGTAAATTTGGAGGGTAAGAAAATTACTTGATGTTAACATGAGAAGGAGAATTGAATAGTTGCATAGATTGAAATAGAAGAAAAAGGAAACTTTTATTTGAATGTTTTGTCACTGTTTGTGTTGAGATGTTTTTACGTCTTGTTTATATATAGCTGTCATGATTGAAATGTTGGCTCAAGTGCCTTGCGTGGTTTGTATGGATTGTTGATGTTGTATGTAATGGGTTTCTATGGTATTCCAAGGGATAAATGTTTTGTTTCTTTTTGTGGTACCGTGTTTTAATTGCCTCATGTTTATCCCATCGTGTTGGCCCATGTTGTGGTGGTCTGAGTGCACTGACGGTGTTTTGTGGAGATGTGAGGCATTTATATGGAACCATATAATAGTCTATTTTGAGAGCTTATAATTATGAGCTATTTCCGTCCTTAGCTGAGAGAAATTAAAAGAGATATTTTTTCTTGGCTTAATTGCCATTCTGCGGGGGGGGGGGGGGGGGGTTGGTGGATTTTCCTCTATGAATCAAAATGGACAGAAAAGTACGTGTAAAGCTGAGCAATATTCATAAGCTTTTTGAGTACTGCTGTTTTAAGCAAATGATAGTGTGTTGTCCCTAAAAAACCTGTGTTTCTCAACGTGAAGTACGTACTAATCATAGTCCGTATCTTTCTTTTATTCGCATGTGCAACTTCAAACTCATATACCTACCAGGAGTTATCAGGCTAGCACTGTCAGAGTACTGTTTGATGGTTTAAAGTGAAGGTTTAAGGTGCACTAAATTTTGGGGATCATACTTATGGGAGGCTACCAAAAATTACGTAGCACTTTTGAGCAAAAAAAGAGGAATAAAAGTGAAAACTCGATTTACAATTTCACGTTTGCCATCGCGTGGTTCCTAATCTCTCTATTGCTCGTGCTTCCACCGCTTGACGTGCAGATTGGCCATTTCGTGCTGTCTATTTTAATTGAAGTTTCTGGAAGGAAATTAGATCAGCCTCACAAATAGATCATTTCTTGATCTTCTTCTCTTCTTGCTATCTGATCAGTTATTTCAAATGGTCACTCAAGTCATTTCTTTAATGTTACGGAATCTATAATATACATCACCTACCAACACAAACCCACTGAAACGAGTCTCTTGGCGTCCTCTTGGGGTGCTTTATCTCACTGACATGCTGAATGCATTCTTCAGCCGTCCCGCACATGACCTCACATTCTTTGAAGGGGCACTTGAACCGTGCAGGAAAGGAGAAATGTCCATCCTCTTCAATGGGGGGTGTCCACCTGGACCTTGGGTCCAAGTGAACAGTGTCACTAGGCAACTCCGCCATGTGTGGTTGCCAAGACCTGCACATGGCAACGATGTCCAGACGGCGTGTTGTTTTCTAAATGGAGATCACACAGTTTCGTTATAAAAATGATAATTGCTGTAAAATGCTTTGTCAAGTGCAAACGCCTTACTTAGAGATCTTCGACTTGTTTGTGTTCCCTATCTTTACAGACAATTGGGGATGCACAATTTGTGCAAATTGTGAGTAAAGTGTATTTTTGTTACTGTAATTTAGCCTATATATATATATATTTTAAGGATTTTTTTTTCAGGGCCTTCATTGATAGCAGCATTTTATGCTGAAGAGATAACCCTGGCAAAATAACATTTATTATTATTATCAGGCGTAGTAAATGTAAGAAAAGTCCAGCTGTGTATGACTTGCCCTTTCAACTTGCTAACATTTACCTCCTTAGGTGGAGTAGGTGGCTCTTGCTTCCTGGCGTCGTGGGGCTCGTCATTTTTTTCCGACAGAAATCTCTGGTGGTGTGTTGCCTGAGCTTTGTTATTGTACTTTGCGCCTTGTTGTCTTCTGCAAAACAAATTTAGTGGAGATCAGTACATCGATGATGACACTGCTGATGAAGGGACTGTGTCCTTTCAACTCTGACAAGCAATGATTTATAATATTGTAAAAAGAAGTTTTCACACGATCGACTCCCACAAAATTGAGACTGATAAACTAACGGTTCTTCCAAGTTTCTTCGTTCATGATGAGGTAAAAAAGCACCCAACAACCTCATTTGCTCGCTGTTGGCCACTGTGACAGCTCCTATGACGTGGTTAAAACCATTACTGAGTTTTTGACTTATTGCCCTGCCGTCATTCATTGTGTTTCTAAGGAATTTAAACTTTATGAGTTGCCCAAGCGATAAATTAACGCAAAAGTTTGAAAACATGAGAGTGGATTGTTGTGTTGGTTCCCATCGGCCATATGGGTGTTCCTAAAAGGGACACAAATATTGCATCTCCATACAAAGTATCAAATTTGAGCGAGACATGTCCTGAATGTCTCGTATATGAATTTACTGATGTGCATTGTTATTTTTAAAGGTTTGATGGTCAAAACACAGCAAACTTGTCACATTTTTTAGGGACAGTAGTGATATTCTCTCCCTCCCCCCCCCCTCTGAATTGGTTTCTGCGAGTTGGCATCACAGAAGCCTAAAGAGTCACACTTGGAATGCAGGAGGTGAGCTGTTTGATGCAATACGGGTGCTGGGCCAGGCTATCTCAACTTAAGGTGATGAGGATTGTACATGAGATTTCGAGATTAATCACAGATTTATTGATGGAGGGTGGCCATTCTTAACATACCTAGTGCCTTTTTCAAGCAAGGGCTCATTGTTTGCGAGGAACAGACGAAATTCGTCTGAGAACATTTCCTCCGCCTCTTCCTACGTGGTTATATTTTTGAGGGGCGCTTGCAATCTGTAGTTATATGCAGTGGGTATGTTTCGGAGGTATTCCTCCCTCTCCTCAGGGGTGCGTAATCCTGTAAAAAGAAAAAGGGATTTTACCTCTTACACTGACGAAGATAGTTCGTCCTAAAATATTGCAATAAGAAAAGCCACATGCACTTCTTCCTGGCAACTGATTCACTTTTCGTGATGTCATCGAGGGCACATCCACAGTTGTGTTAATGCATGAACTAAATTTCATGGGGACCAAAATGAATTTTGAGCGGGTTAAATTTCCAACGTTATTGCAACATACATTTTGAAATGGTCTTGCTCTAATTAACAGGACATCTGTTTGAACATCGGGGGTCATCATGACGCTATTAAAGGAACTGTAACAAATAATTCATATCCTTGTCGAGTAAAGCTGGTTTAATCAGATGTATAGTGTGCTGACCCTATAAAACTGTGCTATCGACATGGAAAACATACTCATCAAAGTCCGTATCTTTCTCTTATTCTCATGTGCAACTTCAATCAATACCTACCAGGACTTATGAGACCAGCACTGTCTGAGTACTGCTCAATTATCTTCTTGATATAGACGTGGACAATACCAGACTGGACTGACCACCCCCTCAGGCGACGAAGCTGGTCCACCTGGTTGTCGGCGAATCGACCGCCATTCTCCATGGCGGCCGTAAGGACGAATCTTGTCGCAAAGCCCTAAAAAAAAGGACCAACAGTGTTATTACACAGTCAATCTAGGAAACCCGGTGTGCTTAAGTAAGTTATGTGAATAACTTGTGCATTACATTTTTTGTTAATGTAAGTTATTGACCGTTATGATAACCTTTTAGTATCTGCAGGGTTAGTTGCATGGAACTGGTGAAGACAAAGCCGTAAACGATTGGCATCGTTAATTGTAATCAGCTGAGTAATGTTGTGCCTTTAGGATTGGAATCATTACTGTTGCCAAATGTAACTGTTTCACAACTGCGTAAGTCCTGAAATCGGTAAGGCCATTAAATTTGATGAAAGATGCAGCTATACTTACAGATCTATATGATTTGTGGGATAGATCCCTCCTGTCCAAACCCATTTCAAAAAAATCCATTTGCATGAAAAATCAGAACAATGTAATAGCAAACGACAATACCGAAAATTTGCCCAGCGGCTACCAACAGCACAAAAGCAGAAGTATTGTTTGTAGGATCTAGGAGCGCTTAAGCCTGAGTGACAATTTGTTCCTCCACTGACCCCCGCAAACAAGGTACAACGCTTTTATCTAACCGTTGTTTGACTGTTGCAGCGTTATCTGGGAGGCTCTTGGTTCAGATCTATAGCTCCAAAGCGTCAAAACCATACAACATCACACGGCTATGATCATAACCTTTTCCATTTATGATTCTAGCACTGGGCCCCTGCTAGAGGAGGTAGGATGGGACGACCTTTCCATTTACAGAAGTAAGGTCCTCGCTATAGAAATGTTTAATGTGTAAGACAACATGGCACCTGAATCCCTTTCCCCAAAAAGTAAGTGAGGACTACCTATGATAGTGGGGCACCTCTTTTTTTCTGGCAAAAAACATGTAAGACAATTTGGCACCTGAATCCCTATCCCAAAAAGTTTTTGAAACTTAGGACTACCTATGATACTGAGGGCAGCTCTTTTTTATGGCCAAAAATGTCTTGGCTGTAAGGGTGCATTTTTGGGAATAAATTACATGAGGATTTGCGTCAATGCTACTGAAGGAAGTTTTTTCAAATCTAGATTGGACTGATTGCTTCCCACGTTCTTTTATTTCTTACTGTAATGCTAGCTTAGATTTGTTTTATCCGAGGTTAATACCTACTTTTACAATTTTGTTTTTTTCCTTTTTGCACAACTAATTAATATCAACTCGAACCCGCTAAAAAACATACACCTATTTTCTGTAATTTAACTCAGCTTTAGCTGTGAGAACTTGTGTCTAAATAAGAAATCTCTCGCTCTCTCTCTGTGCCATATATTTTCCAAAGGCCTTTTATGATGGACTCGTTTTTCAAGGTGCTTATATTCTGGAGGCAGTTTGCATTGACAAATTTAAGTAAACCTTCTTATTGTCCGAAGGACTATTTACCTTTACCGGTGTGTGATGTTGTTCGCCTCGGGCTTCTCGTGCTGGAAAACAACATCCATGACACCATCCTGATCCAGTTGGGCGGTGGATGTGCTTCTACCCCTAAAAATAGAAAGGACTTTTATGACTATGCGTTGGAAACTCTCTAAGTACTACTTAGAGACTTTCCCTTGGTCTCCTGGGATGAACGGAGAAAATGTCGGAATTCTTACGTCTGTGCATTATATTCTCATTCGTTGGTTCATTGCAAAGGAAACCTGTAAATCACCAACAAAGCCGAAAATTGGTATGTGCATCATTGTCTCAAGTAAGTGCTCAATGTGAACGAGTGATGAGTCTCAAGGCCCAAAAAATGCGATATGCACAAAAAGCAAAAAGTAACCAATTATGGTCGTTTATGTCTTGGTCAGCAACAATTTAACAAGGATACCTGAACGTGACATCTTCAACTTTGATGCCCCGAGAAAGGGGAAACTTCCCCAATCCCAGCTCTTCCCTGAGGTGTCTAAAGGCTTGGAAAAATATACATGGGTAGAAAACTGGAGATTACCAAGTTCATTTTATAAATAAGTGGCATACAATGTAGCACAATCTTTTCATTTTATCCACTTACGTTGCAATGCCGCAGGAGTCTCCAAGCCAATGTTGTCCAGAATATGCTCAAAATCCTGGGCAAACATTGGCTTCTTGGGGTATAGATCTTGTTCCCCTTATTCTTTCCACATGAAGTGGCTTAAGGTTGTCCCTAACTAATGTGTCCATTGGAAACTTGCTGCTTCCTGAAAAAAAAAAAACACTTTTAATATTATGCAATAAATTGTGTCCTGTTACACACGTAGGCAGTTTTAGGTGGCCAACTAGTGCATTGAATGACGATATTTACAAATGAGTATTGGTATTTAAATTATTAGGTCCACTTACCCACATACAAAGACCTCTAAAGAAGTTGTGTATTATTCTCTTGTATGCGAATCCTGCCTTCGCGCACTCCACACAAAATGTTTTTATGTCCATCTCCTGCAACGGAAACTCACAGGCGCCCCTGCCTTTACCTCGTTATGCCAGGCCAGATACAAGTTAATCTGGCATCAACCATGGACTTAATCTAAAGAAAGAGAAAAGTCTGGTGAGAGACTGACAGAGGTGGTGTTGCTTACGTATAGTGTAACAAAACAAGAGTTCTCGCGTTTCTTGGAGCTAACGTATCCAAGTACATTTTCTTGGCACGGTCAACGTCGCTTGCTGCATCCATCAAGGTAGCAGTGAAGTTTGCAATAAGCGTACTGTTCTTTGGGAGCATGATGTTCGCAAAGATGTCCCCTTCAGATCATGCTGTACTTTTATTTTGTATATATAATGTCTTTGGGTCTTTATTACTAAGGCATCACAAGGGGTGCAGCCCAAGGTTGAAATCTTGTTTTTCAAAGTTCATACAGGTCGTGGAAAACAAGTAAAGTCATGACATTTAAAAATGTCATTTTCCAGACTTGGAAAGTCATGGAATTTGATTGTCGGTCCTGCAAAGTCGTGGAAAATTACCTTTATGTTGTATAGATTATAAACTGCAGATGTCAAAGCAAGGAGAATTAATGTGAGATAACTACGAGTAATTAAATGGCATGGATTTTTGTGGACACCATTGTTTATGTCTGATGAACTGTGTCATGTAACAAAATACCCTTAAACAAGGAATTAAAGTTTGGAAAATATTCGAAAGTGACAGGAGACCCTAAGGTCATGGAAATGGTCATGAAACTTGATAAGCTCAAAAGAGCACAAACCCTGTGTCTTCCGTGCCTTCACTATCTCTTTAACAATACAAATAGGGAAGTTCCCTGAAGCACTTGTGCTTTTTTAACTGGACTATAAATGAAATATCAATTATTGTTGTATTTGTATGTTGCAGTAAATTGATTGATTGTGTAAAAATGACTGTACCACTTCACATTTCTTACCATTCCTGATGCCAGTGTTTCCAGGTACATGGTTTTTTGCCCTTTGGAAGTCCTGGGCAGTGTTCGACTGTTGCAGACTGCCCGCAGAACATGGTAATAAATTACTATTTGCAATGTCCACCCTTGAAAACACTTCACCTTCTGGCGCAAGTCCTATGGCAAACGATTTGTTACTTTTTGTGCGTTCCTCTTGAATCTTTTCCTGTAGCGACGTAACTTCAGTTCTTCCTATCCCTTTAAATGCCCACAAGTCAAAGAAATAACTTTATGGACCTGGCCTGAGTCTTATGGAAAAAAATGTTACTTTTTGTGTGTTCCTCTTGAACCTTTTCCTATAGTGGCACAACTTCAATTCTTGTCACTTACCTTGTAGGGCAGCTGGTGTTTCTAACCCAAGGCAATCGAAAATATGTTCGAAGTCTTGATAGAAGAGAGGCTTCTTCTGCAGAATGTCCACTTCTCCCACCTCCTTCCTCAGATATTTTATGAGGCTCTTTCCTTGCTCTGGATGGGCCCTTGCTGGGCTAGGATGTTTATTTGAAAGGTGCTAGAAAGTTGAAGAATTTTATTGATGATGAAATAATACCTACCCATGAACATGCAGAGACCCCCAAAAATGTTATTTGTTATTCACATAAGGGAGAATCCTGCTCTGCCACATGACATCAGAAAGCCTAACGGTGTCAGTGGAAGCTATTGCCAGCTCCCCTGGATGGTTGTCCTGGTGCCATACCAGATACAGGTTTCTGGCATCTATGATTGACTTCAGCTGGTAAACAATGTAATTGTGTGGTAATTGTTACTTTTCTGTAAAAAGGTTAAAAAAATCCTGTCAAGGACAATGATTTTTTTGTGAACACGAGTAACTTTCAAGTTTGCAACGTAATTGATTTAAGATACACTTTTAGCAGCTGGTGTTTTTTTAAATGGACTATAAATGAAATATCAATACCGTATTTTAATTGTTGTTTTTGTATGTTGGACTGAACTAATTGATAGTTTGTAAAAATGACTGTACCACTTCACATTTCTTACTGTTCCTGGTGCCACCCAGGTCGTGGACCTTATGCCCAGGTGGGCCACATTAGACATATTCAGTAGTGTGAGTTGTTAGATTTTGCTCCTCTTCATTTGTGTGGCACTTTTATCATGCACAGTGGCAAATCTTTTTCGCAGACAATGGGGTGCAAGGAACACGAAACGAATTGCTAAACTGTAAAAGCTGATCGGATGGCAGAGAGACAGACAATGCAGCAGGTGAAATAGAGGAAGGAAAAGTCCTTTGTAGGATTTTGCCTCGCAAGGTGCAAACATTTTACCTCTTTTGGAGGAGTCGGTGGCTGTTTCTTCCGGACATCATGCAACTCGCTGTTCTTTTGCCGGCAATATGTTCTTGCGGCAGATGCCTTTAAGTTCGTAATAGTTTTTTGCTCGTTGTTTTCTGCAAATCAAATATATTTGAAATCATGACGTTGATGATGACATTATCACAATGTTGATGAAGGTACACTGTCATTTGAACCCTGACAAGCAATGAGCAATGATTATTACGGTAAAAAGGGGTCTCATACAACTAGGGGTTTTCGCACGACTACTCTAAGATTCAAACTAAGAAACTGTTGACTCTTCGAAGTTTCTTTATGATAAATTCACGCACATTGAGTTGTCAAAACCAAAGAGCGCAGGCCATACCAGGGACCTACCAGGAGTTATCAGGCCAGCACTGTCAGAATACTGCTCTATTATTTTTTTACGTACAGGTGCACCACCCGCGAAGTGTCCGACCAGCCCCCCAAGCGCGTAGCTGGTCCACTTGACCGTCCGTGTCGGTAAAAGGGTTAAAAAAAAAATCCTGTCAAGGACAATGATTTTTTGTGAACACGAGTAACTTTTCAAGTTTGCAACGTAATTGATTTAAGATACACTTTTAGCAGCTGGTGTTTTTTAAATGGACTATAAATGAAATATCGATTTTTTTATGTTGTATTTGTATGTTGGAGTGAACTAATTGATAGTGTGTAAAAATGACAGTACCATTTCACATTTCTTACTGTTCCTTGTGCCACCCACGTCGTAGACCTTACTTATGTCCAGGTGGGCCACATCTTCGGGGATCTCTTCCTCCCATTCCGCCAACATGGCCAAGATATCATGACAATAGTGTCCTTGTTGTTTTCTGTAATTTAAGAGTAAGATAACAGCAAAGTTAGCAATTCCCATCGATTCCAAATCATCATCATGACTTGAGTAGAAATAAATGTAATCATTAATTTGCCAGATCAGAATTCCCCCTGTGGCCAATTAAAATTGAGACTGTAGCAAGAGTCTGACCGAATAACTTGTTGGTTTTGGAGGAGTCAGTGGCAGTACTCTACAGAATGCTTGAGTGGACATTGCTTTTAGGCTTGTCATTCTGCGGGGGTTTGGTGGATTTTCCTCTATGAATCAAAATGGACGGAACACAATGGTAAATTTGAAGGGTAAGAAAATTACTTGATGTTAGCATGAGAGGGAGAATTGAAAGGTTACAGGCATTAAACTGGAGTAAACAGGAAACTTTTATTGGAATTTTTTGTCAATATTTGTGTTGAGATGTCTTTGCTTCTTGTTTATAGCTGTCATGACTGAAGTGTTGGCCCAGGTGCCATGGGTGGGTGGTATGGATTGTTGATGTGGTATGGAACGGGTTTCTATGGTATTCCAAGGGATAAATGTTTTGTTTTTTATTGTGGTACCATGTTTTTACCTCTTGTTTATCCCATCGTGCTGGCTCATGTTGTGGTGGTCTGAGTGCACTGATGGTCTTTTGTGGAGATGTGAGGCATTTATATGAAACCATATAATAGTCTACTTTGAGAGCTTATAATTATTATGAGCTTTTGCCGTCCTTAGCTGAGAGAGATTAAAAGAGATATTTTTTCTTGGCTTAATTGCCATTCTGCAGGGGTTTGGTGGATTTTCCTCTATGATTCAAAATGGACAGAAAAGTACATGTAAAGCTGAGCAATATTCAGAACTTTTTTGAGTACTGCTGTTTTAAGCAAATGATAGTGTGTTGTCCCTAAAAAACGTGTGGTCGTCAACATGGAGTACGCACTAACCATAGTCCGTATCTTTCTTTTATTCGCATGTGCACTTCATTCAAAACCTACTAGGAGTTATGACTCCAGCATGGTCCGAGTACTGCTCAATGATCTTCTTTACATATATATGTACTACTCCAGACTGGACCGACCACACCCCCCCCCTCCCCCCCAGGTGACGAGGCTGGTCCACCTGATTATCCGAGAATCGTCTGCCATTCTCCATGGCGGCCGAAAGTACAAATCTGACATGAAAACCAAAAGACGGAAACGAGAGACAGCCATCCGAGCAGTGATAAAAAGCTGCGGAAGCTACAGCAATAGAGAGATTAAGTTCCACATTATCGTACATTGGCAAACATCCGATTCAAGTTGGTAATTTCCAAAGTGAAGATGTAAAGATGAACTAAATTCTGGGAAACTTCTGGGAAGCTGCCGTAAATTTGGTAGAACAGTTAAGCCCTGAAAGAGGAATAACGGGAAAACTTGGTTACAAGTTCACTGTTACCATTGCGTGGTTCCTGATCTCTCTTTTGATCATGCTTCCACGGCTTGACATGCAAGTTTGCAATGTCGTGCTGGCGTTTTGCGTGCCTCTGTAAGTGTGTTGCGCTGTTGGTGGCGTATTCGCACTCGACACAACTGAGGCGCTTTGGTAAATGCACCGTATTGATGTGGAGGCGTAGGCCATCAAGTGACGTGAATCTTTTATCGTCTGCTGCAAAAAACAAATACAGCAAAACACATAAATTTCTATTTAATGGTGAAACATTCAATTTAGATCTAAACTTCATGTACTTAAGAGGCAAAAGGGCCATTAATACAGTATGATCTTTTCTATACTTTAACTGTTTTTGTTGATGTATGGTTGGATAAATTGAGCCATGCATGTCACAATGAAACGTGGTTTTAATAACGTATTGCACATGAAAGTAAATTAGTTGACACAGTCTTTATTGATTTTGCAAGACTTCGATTTGGAATTGACACATTTTTAAAAATCATTTTTCTACAAGTATTATTGGTCTCTATTATGAAGATTCTGGAAGGAATTGATAACATCCTTTCAAATAGATCATGTCTCGATCTTTTCTTATCGCCATCTCATCAATATTATTTCAAATGGTAAGTCAAGTCATTTCTTTAATGTTCCGGAAGTCATATGAAATTTCACCTACCAACACAAACCCACAGAGGTGATTCTTTTGGCGTCCTCTTCGGGTGGTTGGATTCATGGATGTGCCATGCACATTCTTCAGCCCCTTTGCACATGGCATCACAGTTTGCAAAGGGGCACTTGAATGGGTCTGCAAAACTGAAAAGGCCTTCATGTTCACTTGGGGCTGGCCACTTGCATCTTGGATCCCAGTGGACAGTGTCTTCACCAATTGATTGCTTCCACGATAGACAGAGGGCTGCAATGTCCAGACAACGTGTTGTTTTCTAAATGAAAATCACACAGTTACGTTATAGAAAAATTGAGACTGATAAACTATCGATTTTTCCAAGTTTCTTCGTTCATGATGAGGTAAAAAAGGACCCAACAACCTTCATTTGCTCGCTGTTGGCCACTGTGACAGCTCCTATGATGCGGGTTAAAACCATTACTGATTTTTTGACATATTACCCTATGGTCATTCATTGTGTTTCTATGGAATTTAAACTTTATGAGTGGCTCAATCGATAAATTCACGCAAAAGTTTGAAAACTTGAGATTGGATTGTTGTGTTGGTTCCCATCGGCCATATGGGTGTTCCTAAAAGGGACAGAAATATTGCATCTCCATACATTGTTATTTTTAAAGGTTTGATGGTCAAAACACCGCAAACTGGTCACAGTATTTGGGACAGTAGTGATATTCTCTGCCCCCCTCTGAATTGGTTTCTGCGAGTTGGCATCACAGAAGCCTGAGAGGAGGAAGACAGCTGTTTGATGGAATACGGGTGCTGCGCCAGGCCATCTCAACTTAAGGTGATGAGGATTGTACATGAAATCTCGAGATTAATCACAAATTTATTGATGGAGGGTGGCCATTCTTAACGTACCTTGTGCCTTCAAGGGCTCATTGTTTTCCAGGAACAAACGAAATTCATCTGGAAACATTTCCTCAGCCTCTTCCTGGGTTGTGATGTTCTTGAGGGGCGCTTGCAATCGGAAATTGTACGCACTCGGGATGTTGCGGAGGTACTCGTCCCTCTCCTCAGGGGTGCGTAATCCTGTAAAAGGAGAACGGATTTTACCTCTTATACATGAAGAAGATCAGTTTTCCTTAAGTATTGCAATAAGAAAAGCCACATGCACTTCGTGCTCGCAAGTGATTCACTTTTCGTGATGTCGTCAAGGGCACATCTACAGTTGTGTATGCATGAGCTAAATTTAATGAGGGCCAAAATGAATTTTCAACTGGTTAAATTGCCTAAGTTATTGCAACATACATTTTGAAATGGTCTTGCTCTAATGAACAGGACATCTGTTTGAACATCTGGGGTCATCATAACGCTATTAAAGGAACTGTAACAAATAATTTATATCCTTGTCGAGTAATGCTGTTTTAATCAGATGTATAGTGTGTTGTCCCTATAAAACTGTGCTATCGACATGAAATCCATACTTATTAAAGTCCGGATCTTTCTGTTATTCTCATGTGCTACTTCAATCAATACCTACCAGGAGTTATGAGTCCAGCACTGTCCGAGTACTGCTCAGTGATCTTCTTTACATATATATGGACTACTCCAGACTGGACCGACCACCCCTCCAGGCGACAAAGCTGGTCCACGTGATTATCCGAGAATCGACCGCCATTCTCCATGGCAGCCGAAAGTACAAATGTTGTTGCAAAGCCCTGAAAGAAAGGAGCAAGAGTGTGATTACATAGTCAATCTAGGAAACCCGGTGTGCCCAAATAAGTTATGTGAGTAACTTGTGCATTACATTTTTTGTTGATGTAAGTTATTGACCGTTATGATACCCTTTCAGTATGTGCAGGGCTTATTGCATGGTACTGGTGAAGACAAATCCTTAAACGATTGGCATCGTTAATTGTAATCAGCTTAGTAATGTTGTGCCTTTAAGACTGGAATGATTACAGCTGCCAAATGTAACTGTTTCACAACTGCACAAGTCCAGAAATCGGTAGGGCCATTAAATTCGATGGATTGGCACTTGCCAGGCTAGGATGTTCATTTGAAAGGTTATAAAAAGTTGAAAATGTTCATTGATGACGAAATGATACCTACCCACATGCAGAGACCCGAAAAATATTATTGGTAATTCGCGTGAATGAAAATCCTGCACGACCACACGACATACAGAAAGCCTTTACATCCAATATTGACAGTGGAAGCTTATCTGGCCCCCTTGGTTGGGCCTCTCAGTGCTATACCAAATGTAGGTTTCTGGAATCTATGATTGACTTGAGCTGGAAAACAATGTTATGGTGTTGTTATTTGGTTACTTCATGAGTTGGTGAAAAGAATTACCCTTTGTTTGACAAGAATTTTTTCCGTCTTTACGTGTAACTTTTCAAGTTTGCAACATAATGTAAGATAGACTTTTATATATATTAGCAGAAGGTATATAAATGAAATATCAATTTTTGTATTTGTATGCTGGAGTGAACTAATTGATTGTGTAAGAATGACTGTGCCACTTCACATTTCTTACCGTTCCTGGTGCCCTAGCGCCACCCGCGTCATGAACCTTATGTCCAGGTGGGCCTCATCTTCAGGAATCTCTTTTATTCCTTCCATTCTGCCAACATGGCCAAGACATCAAGGCAATAGTGGCCTTGTTGTTTTCTATAATTGAAAAATAAGATAATAGCAAAGTTATCAATCCAATCATTAATTTGCCAGATCAGAATTCCCCCCTGTGGCCAATGAAAATTGAGACTGTGGCAAAAGTCTGACAGAATATCTTACTGGTTTTGGAGGAGTTAGTGGCTGTACTCTCTTCTCATCGTGATTTTTCATGTTTTCTTTCTCTACTGAATGGTTGAGTGGCCGTAGCTTTTAAGCTTGCCATTCTGCTGGGTTGGTGGGTTTTTCGCTATGAATCAAAGTGGACAGAACACAGCAAATCATTTGCTTACTATTAATCAATGGTAAATTTGGAGGGTAAGAAAATTACTTGCTGTTAACATTAGAGGGAGAATTGAAAAGTTGCATGGATTAAAATGGAGGGAAAAAGAAACTTTTAATGGAATTTTTTGTCACTGTTTGTGTTGAGATGTCTTTACTTCTTGTTTGTAGCTGTCATGATTGAAGTGTTGGCGCAGGTGCCTTGCATGGTTGGCCAGTATGGATTGGGTTTCTATGGTATTCCAATTCAAGGGATAAATGTTTTGTTTCTTTTTGGGGTACCATTTTGTTTACCTTTTGTTTATCCCATCGTGTTGGCTCATGTTGTCATGGTCTGAGTGCCCTGATTGTCTTAAGTGGAGATGTGAGGCATTTATATGGAACCATGTAATAGTCCATTTTTTAGGAGCTTATAATTATGAGCTTTTGCCGTTATTAGCTGGGAGAAATTAAAATAGATATTTTTTCGAAAGTTTTAAGACTTACAGCAGTTACAAATTAAGCAATAATTAGGGACACTACGTTTAAACTAAAAATTAAGAAATTATGTAATTATAAAAATCCACAAATTAAAATATTTATTAAGTACTTATAAGTAAATACTCAAACTAGATATATACTATATGACAATAAATAAATATGTTATGATAAATAGTAACCATGATTTTTGTGTTGAAATAATCTATAAATTCAATCACTACACAGAATACATTCAGAACAACCCGTTATCAGTTACGAAAAGACAGAAACATGGCCATTAAATTTGTATATTTGAATGCTGAAAAGCATAAAAGGAGATCAAAATATCTGGTGATTAAAGAAGTGCAAGTTAGTGCCATGTTTTAATAATAGTTGTGCGTTGGATATCCATACCCAGTTGAAATGGTGAATCAGTTTGTCACAGAACTGACACTTTATATGTTGTAAGCGCGGATTCTGTTTAAGCATGTTTAAATTTCCTCTCAACAAACTCACATCCCTCTTGGTGGCTTTTCTTTTCTTGGTGTTCCCCACTCTATGAACAGCCCAGAACAGTACATTGCCTAATAATTTTGGCTTTGATTGCCTGTAGGGGAACTGAGGTGTTGAACAGCATTGGTGAACAAAGGAATTAGTGAGCAAAATTTAAAAAAAATAATAATTAGTAAACAAAGGAAACAAGGATATTGGGACGGATGGACATGCATCTGGGAATGTCTTGCCTCAAGGTGATTAATGCTTGCACTCAAGTCTGACAATCCTTTCCCTCTATATGCTCAGGCCAATGAATGAAAAGACTTAAAATCCAAAGGCTGAGAGTTGAAACCCAGTAAGATTATAACAGAAATAGTAAAACAATATCTTTTTTGCAAAATCTTTTTTTACAAATCAGAACTTACTCTCACACTCAAGTCTGTTAAGAAATAAGTTAAGTGGAAAACTGTGTTAATTAAATAGAAATTGGAATGGTTGGGTCCCAGGAGCGGGAGAAGCCCTGTGAGCAAAAGTACAACCAGGCTCATCTCACTTTGATTATCGATAAAATTTCCCCCATTTAAAATTGCTGCGGAAAGTTGGTCCCAGGAGCGGAAGAAGCTCTTTGAGCAAAATTACAGCCAGGCTCGTCTCACTCCTCAGGAGCCTGGGAACTAGATTTCATGATAACCTCTTCGAGATGGTTCACTGCTCCAGTGCTCGTAACTTCAATTTTTCACTACCTACTGGTGGCCCTCATGTTTCCTCTTGATGTGGCACCCAAGGTGGCCGAAACGATTTGCGGTATAGCCACATAGGCTGCATGCGTGCCTCTTTGGAAGATGGTTTGGCTTGATATGCAACCTAAGACCGTCGGGTGAGGTCAAAGTGTTGCCGTCCACTCGTGAGAGAAGTAACTGCGTACATTATTTCCCAGTTTCATTTTTTACTCAACATAATGCAAATTGATTTTGCTTAATCTTCAGACAATTGCATAAATGCAACAAACTTCTAGCTTTCCAGAGTTACGCATTGATTTGAAAGTAAATGGCTTGTCACATATCATCACTCCCATCGTCAGTAAAATGACCATCTCATTTCCTTCTTTTTTGTACAGTACTCTAGTATGTCTACCTCGGCAAAGCCAGTTCTTGGCATCCCCCTGCTTCTTTTTGGGATGTTTCTGGACTGTGACATGCCTGTCAAAGTCCGAGGCATTCGAGAAGGTGGCTTCACAGCCATCAAACGGGCAACGGGACCAGACAGGGTTTACCCCGTCCGGTCCCGGTGACACCCACCTGGACCTGATGTCCAGGTGTGCCACATCCTGGGGGATTTCATCTTCCCATTCTGTCAACATGGCCGGAATATCCAGTGTCCTCGTCGTTTTCTGTAATTTAAAAGTAAGATAACAGCAAAGTTATCAACCTCCATCGAT
>OZ038000.1:8015803-8128303 GCA_964035705.1 Porites rus
GCAAATTAAAAAGAGATGTACATGAGGTAAATGAGTTATAGACAAGCCTTTATAATGTGTAAGTAATCCCCAAATGTCTGGTCCATAAAAAGAAACCTAGTGGCTATTCATACGGGACCCGTTTGAATTCGAATACTCCGTTGTATGAATAAAGTGGTCAAGACTACACCCCGGGATTGATTCTCAATCTAGCCACACCATTTTTTTTCCTGTCAAATTTGCCACTGAAAATTTTTCATTAAAAATTGAACAATGGTTAAAGAGACTCACACTTTCATGGAAATTTGTTGACCAGAAATTTCAAGAGGCTTATATTAGACATTTCATCTAAATTTCCAGAAGAGACCTCATCCCCTTAGCTCCCGTATGAATAGCAAATACGAGTCGGTGTACGGGTCCGTATGAATAGCCACTGTGAAAAAGGAAAGCTGTAGATACTTACGCACTTTTTCATATATTCATTCATTTCCTTGATCGGATCGGATCACAACTTACGCATTTTTGAAAACTACTTTTTATTTATTTAATTTGTAATTAAACCTTCAAGTGGCTACAAGCAGCAAGAGGTGTTGCTTCAGGCAATACATTTTACCGGTAACCACCTGATAAGGAGAACACTGTATGATAGTGTGACTAAACTTGACAAAATCAATAATTTTATTATTATAAACCCACATTTACTGCAGACTTGGAATCAGGGTTTGTAAAACATGTGGCTAGGATAACATGATGTGCATGCTGAAATTCAACATATGCAAATACTGGACATTGTCAAATGACTAAAGGTTTTTGGTTTCAGTTACTTTAATTTCAAGGATGTAGTTGGTTACTTACTGATCTGTAAGGTCGATGCGATATTTCTTTCGTGTTGAACTGCGCTTTCGACACGCTGGTGTGAAAATGGTTTCGCATCTCCTCTGTTGTGAGGTGTTCATTCTTCAATTTACGGGTGGAAAGGTCCACCTTACAGAACAGGGGCCACTCTGCCACACTATCCTTGACTGTGAAGTCCTTAGTCTGCCAGGCCTCCACCAGGCTTAGCCTGAATGCCCCGCGCCTGGCAAGATGTAAAAATCCAAGGCTTACGCGGCAATATGGGCTGCCCGGCTCCAGCGGTGTGAACACAAAGACTCGTCTTGGAAAAGAAACGCATTCAGTTGGTAAGGAATCCAATCAGGGTTGTCACTAAGATTTGAAGTTGCCGGGTAAATACAACAATGAGAAAGGGAATCGAACAAAAAAGGGTCCGTTTTGGGTCTATTTTTCTTGTGGCAGTCCTGGCAATTAGGAGACATGGCATTATTTTGTACATTTTCAGTGCTTTGATACTGTGCTAGTAAGGGGTATATGTAAACCTTTCAACACGGCTGGAATTTACCCTTACATTTGCCTCTTACAGAGCCAAGAGTAGAGTAGGACCTAGATGCAGACAAAGGAATAATTTATAGCATGATGGCCAGACACCCCACCTTTGTAGAATCTCCTTCTCAACTCCAGTGTTCTACCTAACTTTCCGCTCAGCAGGTGAGGGACCATTCATAGCCAGTGAGGCAAAAAATATGTGCCAGAGGCGCACTTTCGTGGGGGCAGGGGGAGGGGAGGGTTGGAGTGGCCCCTCCCTTGCTAGGAGGAGCTAAGTTCTCTGAAACGTCATTCCCTCATTTTCAGACCTATTTTATGCAAATTGGCCATAATTACTTTTACACAACAAATATATTTAAAGCGATTGACTCCAATAATTTTGCTCTGTCTTTAATGGTCTTTGTCCAAAATGCGTGGCCCGTAAAATATAGAAGAGCTGTGTGTACTTCAGTACTTTTCAATATATTCATTCATTTTGTAACATGTGAGAATGGGATCGGATCAAAACTTGTGCATTTTTAAAAACTCAGCCCCTCAAATTAAAGTTTTTGCTTGGTCGCCAGATGGGGACCAATTCCTTTTGGTTTAGGGAGACTTTATCCAAATCAAGTTGCCAGCTTCAAAATTTTAGGCGCCATGGCGGCTAAATTGGTTGCGGGTTGAAAGTATACTTCTTGAATTTTGGTAAACCTTAAGGCCATTGCAGCCAGTAGGAAGTGTTGCTTCGAGCAGTAAATTTTACCCGTTACCGCCTGATAAGAAAAACACTGAACTCCCGAATAAATTTCGTCCAAGGCTTGGCACCTGATCGTAAAAAAATTGTGCAACAGTAATGGGTATTCTTACTTGTGTCGGCGATTTGAAGCATCTGGTTTCTCATGTGAAAAGCCAAGGTACATTGTGACATTAAGTTGTTCGTCTGACCTGTGGACAACATAAACTTTATTAAGTAAAAACGCATTTCCCTCTTTGCAGTTTCACTGTTCCTTCCCTAGACCTCATCTTATTACTCTTCAAAGTGTTTGTGCTTAATAAAATACAAGGGTCCTTAACAGCTATGGGATTAAACCCCTAGCTAGTTAGGATAAGAATTTCTTCTTTTAATTTCTTCCTTTGAATGTTATGGAAAGACTGGACAATGGTATGGAGAATGTGCAATCGTACGGATCAAATGTTTTCTGTTTCAAACCAATCCATCATGGTTATTATTACTATTGTGTCAAATACCTACAAACGTTTGCCAAAATGGTGTCATGAGAAACATGGAATTTATCATTTTGAATGACGGCCGGTCTACCCATGACTTTATTTGGGAACAAAAAACTAAAAAGATAATATGTCCTTAATTAGACTTACCTAAACTCCACATTCTCAACCTTTATTCCTTGAGCCCCAGGATAAGGGTTCAAGGCCAAGGTCGTCTCTGAGGCTGCCTATCTCATTGCTGACATAGGAAGCCACCATTGTGTTTGATCGTGCGCCACAGTGAGCTGACATACTGTGCAATAGCGCCATTACAAGAGGGAAAGTCAAAATAGGAAAGACTGTAGCATCGGCATTTGCTACTATTTGAGCAACACAGTACTGTTTACATTAGTTGTGGGATAAAACTTTTTGCAACTATCTCTTGCCACTGAAGCTCAAAGTCTATATAATGTGCACATGTAATTTAGTATATACCTAATCAATGAACAGCAGTCACAAGTCACTTCCACCAGTACCATCTTACCAGCATCGATAGTAACCTAAAATCTACTTCTGAATGCATTCTATCATTTTTTTGGGGGAAGGAATGCGACTTACTTTGAAGTGCAGCAGGAGTTTCCAACCCCTGGCAATCCAAGATATGTTGGAAATCCTGATCAAAGAGAGGCCTCTTTGGAAAAATGTCTACTTGTCCGATTTCTTTTCGCAGGTATTTGATTAAACTTGCTCCCAGCTCTGGGTTTGCACTTGCAGGACTGGGATGCTCATTCGATAGGTGCTAAAAAGTTGAAAATGTTTATTGGTGAGTTTGTTCATGATACTCAACAGGTGTTTCCAACCCCTGGCAATCCAAGATATGCTGAAAGTCTGGGTCAAAAAGAGGCCTCCTTGGCAGAACAGGGAGCTTACGAAACGAGGACGACGACGGCTACGAGGACTTCATTTAAAAATACAAGTTCGCGTTATTCATATCACAACGAAGCTATTTCATGTCGTTTCGCGTTAAAAATGTGTAGTAACTGTCGAGGAATTAAACTGGTATGAGTGGGTTAGAAGCGTTGAGAGAGAACTGAAAATTCATCGTCATGTGCTAACGTCCTCCCCAGAACCTTGAATTTGGTCATTTCACGTCGTCATTTAGGAGATGACGGCAAAGAAATGTACCACAATGTAAAACGCACGTAGAGAGCGTGCAAAGCCATTGTTTTTGCTCACTAAACCTATTGTTTTGTAGCGTCGTCGTTTCGTAAGCTCCCTAATGTCTACTTCATCGACCTCTTTTCTCAGATACTTAATTGAGCTCTTTCCCAGCTCTCAAGGGCTGGGATGTTCATTTAATAGGTGCTAAAAAGTTGGAAATATTTGTTGATGATTTTGCTTATGACACTCAAATGTTCATCTTATCTCTATTATCTGATATGCTGGAAGTTAGACTAACAAATCACCAAGTTTATTTATTTACTCAATTCAATAACACAGATATTCAAAATAACACAATTAAAATCGAAGAAAACAACATATGTATTAGTGATATCTGCATAATTAGGAGAGTTTATACAGAACACGAGGATTCCTTATACGAATAATTTGCCTAGAATAAACAATAAAATGAAAAAAACTATGTATAAGAAAATTCTAAACCTAGATTTGAATTCGTTGAAGCGTTTGGTATAATTATCATACAATTTGTTTATGAGCTTATTAGATAGAGTTATAAAATCTCGTATGCTAAAAACAGTAACAAGACCATAAAAATCTTTCTTTATTGGAATTAAATTTATCAATATGAAGTTCATTAACTTTCTTACTAAACAAAGGTAACAGTACTCATCAGTTATTCTTATGGCTTCAGGCAGGTCATTCCATAAAGCTACAATGCGTTTTAAAAATGAACGTTGAAAAACATGTGTTCTAAAGCGACCCTTAAATAGAACTGCTTCTGAGTTTTTCATGCTATACTTAGAGGACTTGAAACTAACATGCAACTGAGCGTCAAAGTCCATAAAGACATTTTAAAAAAAAAGAATAAATCTAAAACGTCCCTTCTAAACTCGAGGGGCAAAAAGACTTAATTTGACTTAACGTTCAGGATATGTTATTGAAAAGTCACACTTCAAAATAAATTTGGTTGCACGCCCTTGAACGCGCCCTGTGGCCATGACTTTTCCTTTAGTATAAGGTGACCAGACTTGTGAAGCGTGCTCTAATTGTGGACGCACCAACGATTTATAAAGAGTCAACAAAGGTATTTGATCACATTTTCTCGTGCACGTTCTATAAATAAGGCCAAGCATTTTATTTATTCTATTGATGAAAAGGTCAATATGATCATTCCATGATAGTGTTAAGGAAATGTGGCTACCAAGATCTTTCTCAGTTGTTACATCTGTAATTCGCGATCCATTCGGATTCTTGGCAAGGCTTGTTGTACATTTACCTTCTTTCATTTCCCCGATTCTGCACTCTCACGATAAACTCATTTGCATTTTTTAAAGGTGTGTTGGAGAAAACAGCACACAGCATACAGGTTACATTTTTGGAAATAGTAGTGCTATTGCTTCGCCTCCTCTATATTGGTTTTTGCGCATTTGCTTCACATAAGCCCAAAAAGTTCACACTGGGGGAGAAGGAGCACAACTTTTTATTGCAATATGGGAGCTTCCCTAGGATTCCTAACTTACGGTGATAAGGATTGGTGTTGCTATTTCCGGATCAATTGCAAATTTTTAACTGAGGGTGGCAATTCTTAACTTACCTCGTGCCGTCTTTAAGGGCTCAAAGTTGTCAACAAATGCCTTTAATTCCTCGGGATAGGATTCACTAGCATCTGCCTGACTTTTCAAGTTCCTTACAGGAGCTTCCAACCTATAATTGTAGGCGGCTGGAATGCCGCGTAGCCTCTGCTGCCTCTCCTCAGGGGTGCGTAATCCATTCTTAACTTACCTCGTGCCTTCTTCAAGAGCTCATAGTTGTCAACAAATGCCTTCAATTCCGCGGATTAGGATTCACTAGCATCTGCCTGACTTTTCAAGTTCCTTACAGGAGTTTCCAACCTATAATTGTAGGCGGTTGGAATGCCGCGTAGCCTCTGCTGCCTCTCCTCAGGGGTGCATAATCCATTCTTAACTTACCTCGTGCCTTTTTCAAGGGCTCATAGTTCTCAACAAATGCCTTCAATTCCCCGGGATAGGATTCACTAGCATCTGCCTGACTTTTCAAGTTCCTTACAGGAGCTTCCAACTTATAATTGTAGGCGGTTCGAATGCCGCGTAGCCTCTGCTGCCTCTCCTCAGGGGTGCGTAATCCTTATAAGGGAAAAAGAACATTACTTTTTTTCTGAAACATTACAACAAGAAAAGCCACATTCCCTTCTGGCATGCAACGGATTCGTTTTGTGATGACATAAAGTGCACATCTGCTTCTGATTGAACAACTGGGGTCATAACAATATCAAAGTACATGTAAAGCTAACCAATATTCATAAACTTTTTGAGTACTGCTGTTTTAAGCAAATGATTGTGTGTTGTCCCTAAAAAACCTGTGGTTCTCAACGTGGAGTACGTACTTATCATAGTCGGTATCTATCTCTTATTCGCATGTGCAACTTCAATCAATACCTAACGGGAGTTATTAGTCCAGCATTGTTGGAATACTGTTCGATTATCTTCTTGACGTCCAGGTGGACCACCCCGAAGTGACCGACCAGCCCCCCAAGCAGCGTTGCTGGTCCACTTGACCATCCGTAAAGCGGCCGCCATTCTCCATGGCGGCCGTCAGCACAAATCTTGTTGCGAAGCCCAAAAGAAGGGAACAAGAGTCTGATTGTACAGTCCATCTGTGAAGCCCCGTGTGCCAAAATAAGGTGTCTGAGTAATGTCTGCATTACATTGTACGAAGTGAATTTTAGTGCTTGTTATTGATCGTTATGATTTACTTGTCTTTTGCCGCCCATTCAGTGTCTGCAAAGTGTAATGCATGAAATTGGTAAAGACAAAGCCATTATCGAGAGGCATGAGTTATTGCAATCATTTGCTTTTCGTTTTGGCGTTAACGTTTGAATGATTAGTGTTGACAAATGAAAGTGTTTCACATAACTGCACAAGTCCACGAATTGCTAGGGGCATTATATTTGATAAACGATGCAGGCATACTTCTCTATGATTTGTGTGAGAGCTCCCGCGCAACAAATCCTGCATCCAGCACACTATTCTGGAACATTATGGCCATTTGTTGGGCATTTAGCTGTTCTGACTGAATACAAGAATGTTTGAAAAAGAACACATCAGTATGCACAAAACCAAGAAGATATTATGAAGGAAGCTACCATCTTCCCCTCCCCCCCCCCCCAAAAAAAAAACACTTTGCCCCGCCAACTCTATTAGAAAGATGTGATCTCAGTCAATTAATTTTAGAAACATGGTTAAAAAGAAATGTTAGCGTCATAAAGTAGTAGACATTAGTATCACATTGTTTTCTCCCAACCAAATGCACTGGACGGTATGATCTCACCTTAAGAGTTTGTGTTGAAGTATCTGTTTGGCAGAAGAGCGGCCAGTCTTGCATTCCTTGTCTCATTTGAAATCCTGGCTCTCCCAGGCTTCAATGGGATCCTTGATAAATACCCCGCGCCTGGCTAGATAGAGAATGCCCAAGGCAACGAGGCCGTATGGGCTTCCAGCTTCCAGCGGGGTGTATGTGAATACTCGACTATCAATTTGTACGAAGAAATGAGATGAATATAACAAAAAAAAACAGTCCGTTTTGGCTATAAGAGTTCCTTTTTGGGGAATAAATTACCCAATGATTTGCGTGACTGCAACCGAAGGAACATTTTCAAATATAGATTGGACCGATTGCTTACCATATTTTTTGATTTCTTTCTATAATCCTAGCTTAGATTTATTGTATCAAAGGTTAATACCTAGTTTTCCTTTTCCGAAATTAATATTAACTATTTGTCCAAAACTGATGTTAACTCGAAACCGCTGAAAGATATAGACACCTTTCATTTACTTTAACTCATCTTCCGCAGAGAAAAACTAAACATCTCTGTCTCTCTCCCTCCTACAATTGTCAAAGGCCTTTTTTGAGGTACTCATATTTGGAGGTGCTTATATATGGAGGAAGTTTGCATTACCAGCTGTAAGTAAACGTTCGTATTCGCCGAAGGATTATTTATCTTTACCTGTGGGCCATGTTGTTCGCCTCTGGCTTTTCGTGGCGGAAAGCGATCTCCATGGTCACACCACGGTGTTCCGGCTGTGATGCTAATGGACCCCTAAACATCTAAACATGGAGATAACTTTTATGAGTATGGGTGGAAACGCAACTAAGTACCACTTAACGAGTTCCCCGAGGTCTCCTGGGATGAAAAATGTCGGAGTTCATACGTCTGGGCATCGTATTCAGTTTCGTTGCTTCATTGCAAAGGAAACCTGTAACTTACTAAAACAGCTGGATATTGGTATGTGCATCAGTCTCAAGGAAGCGCCCAAGGTGAATGAGTGCGGAGTCATAAAGTCCAAAAATGTGATATGCCTGTGCCAGCGATCTGTCAAGTAGCTTTTAAACTAGGAGAGCAAATTCCCTCTTACACCAAAAGCAAAAAACTCCCTCAGCAAACAGTTAAAGATACGGAGTCACTGTTCTGGTTTTGATGATGGTAATATCCCTAAGTGAGTCAAGTGGCTTAACAAACACACAAGGGTCATTCCACATGGGAGCAGAAAAAAAGACCATTTTTGAAATAAACTACTCTAAGAATTTAAGGGCATAACTAAAATGCATGAGGACTGAAGTTTCAAAAATCATCAGGACTAAGTGCAGATCCACCGTTCGATACTGAGGGGGGACCCAAAGTAAGCGACTACTAAAAGAGTCATTTTCAGGTAACAGTGAATGCGATAATCTTTTAACCATGATTGAAACAACTGAGTTTAATGAAGATAATATGTAACATTAAATGTTTGGTGTAACCAAAGTTCTCCACCAAAAACCAAAGTATTTTCAAATTCCATTTTTTCGGAGAAAATAGTAACTGCCAGAATTATTGACATGGACGTTACGTAACGTCCATGAAGTTTGAAGGAATTCTTTTCTCTCACAGCTGTTGTCTAAGCCCGATATAAAAACTAACAGAGACGCTTTTTTATTTGACCAAGTAACATACACCTGTGACAACAAAACCAATCAGTTTCAAAAGGACACACCAAAAGTGTGATTTCAAATTTGTCATACTTCATTGATGTTACTTTCATGGACTTTACATCATGACAACAATAAATGCAGGAAGCTCGGTAATAATCACACAAAAAGCCTGGTTCTAAGATTAATTTGTTATACAACAATAAAAGGAATATTCAGCATTGCTGAATATTAATATGAAGTTAAAGACAGCACCTAGAATCTTACTTGATGCGACAACAATGAATTATTATTAGGACAACAAAAATTAAATAGTCAACAATGTCAAGTGCAAGTTATTTCATCTTTTAAAGTGAACTTATCAAAATAATGGTCAACATAGCTCTATGGAAACTTTTAAATTGCTTTCAGTCTCTAAAGTTTGAGAATAATGTGGCACTGAAAAAACCATGCAAAGATACTCTAAGCAATACACCAAGTATCAAACTTATCCAGTTTTCATCAATGCTAAAAAAAGAGCTTGAAACAAGGCAGTTTATAGTTCTAAACACCTTTTCAACAAGAAGCTCTTTGGAATTTTAAATCAAGGAGTTAAAAAAATACATACATATAAAGATAAACTTAAGTCGAAGAAGTAAATGTTTGTGACTCATCATTATGTTTTTTCGTCAAAACCTTGAATACCTTCTCCACAACTGCTTGTTTCTCAATTTTGAATGGTCGATTGTATTTGAGATTGACAGGACCAAAGAAATGCAAGATATATGGGGAGCATCAATGTCATCCCTTTCTCGCCAATCAAATGTGTTTGCACCAACTTTGTGAAGAAACTTGAATTTTACAAATGGCCCACTTGCATCAAGCACTCTACCAAAATAGTAGTTCTTGACGTAGTCTACAGCATAGTAGTCGCCAGGCAAGAACCCCATGGGTGGTATGGAATGGAGAACTGTGTCATGGAGTTCCAAGATCATGGCTTTCCTGAATTCTGGAATACTGCTTTGGGTCAGCATCTTACTACCCGCTAAACATCTGGCATACAGGCATACAAAAACACCACAATCGAAGTCATTATGCTGTTGTGGAATCTCCTTTGCTTTACTGAAGTAAAACTCCCACTGGCTACCACCTATAGTGTTGTCAACATCAACCACAAATGACGTCATCTTCTTAACTGACTGGAAAGCAGTTAGTTTAACAAAGTCCCCACTCTTGCTGTCAAGTACTAGAATGCACTTCTTGGATGGTAACACAGCAAGGAGGTACCAATGCAATGAATGTTGGTTACATGGCACAAAAATCATGTCCTGCTCAAGAAGTGGACCTTTGCCTTTTGTGACTTCAGCAGCTGTCTTGTTACCAACTCCTCTTTCAAATTCTTCCCAGGAGAGTACTTCTATCTTGAAACCAGTTACAGAGGACTTGACCAATTTTAAGAATGCATCAATGACAAAATTTGGTGGTCATTTAGACACACTTGAGGGTCCCCTTCCATAAAGAGCCTCAAGGTCAGGCTTAGCAATAAGGCCACTTTCACCAAAAGCAATATCGCCATTAAAAATCATCTCTATAAGGAGATTGTTGTGTGCTGGAACTGAAAAACTGGGACGAATGTTATTCAATACAGAGACAAACTCTTTAGGCAAACCAGGCTGTATTGAATGACCATTCACAATAAGAGGCTTAGTTATGTAGTGAGAAGTGGTGTCTCCACTGTCATAATCATCATCATCATCATTATTCTTGTCACCATTACTGACATCATCATCATCACCATCAACATCATCGCTATCAACACTACTTTTCTCATCAAAATCACTGTCTCCTTCATAGTCATCACCATTCTCTTCACTGAGCACTTCATTAAACATCTCATCATTCTGTTGGTCAGGATCACTTTCATCTTCACTGCATAAAGGCTGCACTAGCTGTTTAACATGTGTCCCTTGCGCTGAGTGCAGACGAAATTTCACACATGTTGTGTTGGGATTTATCTCCATGCAATGAAACTTGCTTATTCCTGGTACAGATTTGACATCCTGGAAGACCTTTTCCAGTTAAGCTTAAGTTAAGCTTTTTGGACACCTCTTCAGTATTCTTTCTTGTGATACGAGTTATGCTGGTGGACTGACAAAACTGTTGGGCAGCATCAGCAAAAGACTTTGCACTGGTCACACTTTCCACTTTTCTTGTAGAGACTGCACTCCAGACTGTCCTTTTAACAGTGCCTCCAACCCCATCAACTGCACCTTTCCCATGTGAGGTTGCAAAGTAATGCCATGAAATTCTTGCTCCTAGATTCTTCTGAAAAGTGTGAAGGGGCTGGACCATATATTTGTTCTTAAATTGCGAACATGGTGCGTCTGAGAAAATGTGAACTTCTTGAACATCAGGATTTTTTCTTTGACAAAGGTACTCAGTACTTCGTCCATAAACACTGCCACAGATTTCTCTTCATGGCTATTGTCATCAGAGACAATGGCATAGGAATTACACATGGCCTTGTTTTCACCACTTTTGCTCCAGATCACCACGGGGAAGAGAGTCACTTGTGCTTGACTCCAGCGGGCTGCTTGAATTTCATCCTGGAGAAAGCAAGTGAAATTCTCTGCAAAATCAACCTGAACAACTGCCTCTTTCGCATTACGGTTTTGGACTTTTCCTGGAAAAATCTGGTCTGTTTTCTTTGGACGAAGACATGCTGCAAATAATGAGGCATCTTTTTCATTAGGGACGTTATAGCCTCTTCAGTGGTGCTCTCTTTAAGGACCTTCAGCATCTTTGCAACCTGTCGCTGACCTTTTTCTCGTTTTCCTTGCATGGTCTGTGTTACTCGTTCCCACTGACACCAATTTATTGTTTTATGCAGGGTGCATCTGCTGAAATTTCTAGTAGCCACTCACTGGGGCATTTTGCACATTTCCCTGTCGTGCAGAACTCACTTGTGCTGTCACACAAAGTTATCACCTAATGCTTCAGAGCAAGGAGGAAGGGCTTGAATTTCCTTGGCAATACGTCCATACAGCATCCTGATGTTCTCATGTTATTGGCCAAGGCCTGCATCCCTGGGCATGGCAGAGGACAGCAATACATTGACAGGTCTAAGGGAACAGAACTTACTGACGGGTATCTTTATTTCGGGATACTCTTTCAGAAATAACTGGTATACTTCCTTGAGGGACCACATAATGTGACGCTTCTGTAACTTCATTTTCTTCCCTTCTGACCGTACTGACACATAATCTTTCCGCCCAGGTGCTTGTCGTGAAATTGAGTCAAGGTGACAAAAATCTTGAACACACTTAACACTTGAGTTTCGGAGTTGCTTATTTCCATTTCTGTGAGGGTTTGGACTGTTAGATGAAATGCCATCTACAGACTTTGCCAGTTTAGATGTCACTGCTCTTCTCTTTCTTGGACTGTTTGGCAGAACTTGTTTCACCCTGTTCACAGAATTCCCTAGAGCCTGAGGAGTCTTGTAAACTTTTCCTTCATCAGCACTGCCAGTGGGTGTGTTTGGAACTGAAAGAGACTTCTTCTTTTTCAGTCTGTGTGAGCGAACCCTTTCCCTGCACTCTCTTCTCTTCTTAGATAGGTCAGCTGGACTTAACACTTTAGCCTTTCTTTCTTTCTTTTTTTTTCTCTGTTTGTCTTTCTCTAGATAAACTTGGTATCTCTCTGGATCTGCCTTAAGCTTTTTAAAATAATAACTCCAACGTTTTCCAGGACTAGTCATTATTTTCGAAGTCTTTTACAGGGTGTCCCAAAAATTCGTTCCTCTACTTTATAAGTTTGTATTTCAATACGATAAGACGTGGTAAGCAAATCATTGAAACACAACTTGTCTTTCAATCTAATTCACCATTTTCATACTTGTTGTGCCATTTTTTGGACTCGAATATTCGATTTGTGCACTTCCGTGCGCGTGCGCTAGTATATTTTCCAGCCACATATTTTTTGTATTCTATAGCCCGAATTGCTCGAACTCCTTCCTTGTTTTTTGTGAATATCACGAAAGATAAATCCCCTTAACGCAAAAACGTTCAGCTATTTTAGGGGATGAGCATGTTTATTTCGATTTACTGGCTTATCTGTCGTCGAAACTGCGAAAAAACTGGAAAAATCCGAATGTTGGAAGGTAAAATGATCATGGAGGAATGAAGGTTTTGAAGGCAAGAAATGAAGGGGAAGACCAAAACTCCCACATAAAGCAGCTAAACAGTTTTGAAGAAGGCTAGATATAAAAAAGGAGACTCAACGAGAAAGCTCTCACATTAGTTAGCAAGCCAAGTCCAGAAAGGGTCATGAAAAGCTGTTTAAAATGTTTAAAATCAGAGGCCCCTGAGTTGGTTAAAAAACCATTGCTTAGTCTGCCAAGTAACGCCCAGCTCGGCTCAAATTTGTAGATAGGTACAAAATCTTGCTGTGGAAGGAGGCCGGGATGATTATCTTTTTTGGATGAATGCCCAAAATATATTTTTCCAGCTGCCTAAACTAAACAAACATTGTTTGGGGGTTGAACTGGCTCTTGCACACCAGCTGATAGAAAAGCTCAAAATGGATCATCTGTGGGTCTACAAGCTGTATCCCACTTTATGCGGCTACAGAATGTGATTAAAAAACAAAGAGGGCATGCCAGCAACTGAAATTCTGAATACATGTACTCATTAGAGAAATAAACATCTTCCAGCAGTTTCATGTAAAAATAAAGTTTTGATCAAAAGTTATGGTGCATGAATTTAGAGGAACGAACTTTTGGGACACCTGGTAGTTCATAGAAACTGCAGAAAACTTAGAAAATGCATAATCTGTAGTTGACTGAGCATGCTATTCCCCAGACAGAGCATGCTTCAAGGCAAGAGAGAATGAGCTAAGAGAGCGAATCCCTGTGCGCCATGATAATTTTTTTAAATCTATTTAAAGTTCGCGCGTGCTGCGAAGGTTATTTTTGTCTGTTGTTTCCGTGACCCGCACGGTCTACTTTCACGTGAACGTGACATGTTTCGCCGCCAAACATTTGAAGTTTGACAGCCATTAGTAATTAGCGCCAGGAGCTCCTGTTGTTGACATGTTTTTGATCAGCGCTTTCGGCTCATAATTTAGGAATGAATTTCATTTACAAAGGGATTGCAGTATTGGAGTCAAAATGTCACTTTGAGATTAAAGATTGAGATTTTCTAACGGCTGGTAGCCTCATTTAAAGTAACGAATATTGAATTCTGACACACTGTGAAAGCCAGAGGCAACGGTTATCACGCGCGAAACACGAAACCTTTAATCAGTGGCTGGCTTCAATTGTTTTTGCAAATGTGCAAGACATTTTTTCTCTTTTTCCAGGAATATTTTTCGTTCAGAAACAGTACATTTGCTTTTAAGAATTATTCTTGGGCGTTTCAAACTACATTACAAACATCATTAGTCTTTAGCAAGATGCTTTACTGCTCATCTGTATGGTCTAATACTACACTCCAGAATATAAACAGATTACAATCTATTCAGAATTTTGCCAGCAAGATCGTAACAAACTCTAGGAAGTTTGACCACGTAACACCTTTGCTTCGAGAGCTAAACTGGCTTCCTGTTAAAGAACAATTATTCTATAGAGACTCCGTTTTGACCTTCAAATGTCAGAACGATCTTGCGCCTCAATACTTAACGAGCAAGTTTACCAAGCGCTCAAATATACATACTCGTAACACTCGTACACGGAACTCTTTGCAGATTCCGCTATACAGAACGGCTATAGGCCAGCGCACATTTTCCTACAGAGGGGCCTACATATGGAATAACTTACATAATGAACTTAGGCAAAGTGCCTCATTGGCATCTTTCAAGGGCGCCCTGAAAGACACACTATTGAGGCAGACATATCCTTCATAAGCTTTAGATTTTAGTAGAATACCATCATAAATTGTTGATTTCGAGTTTTTATTGTCATTTTTGCTTTTATAAATTGGAAATAGTTTGTAAATAGTTCCTGAAAAACCTCACGAGGATGTTACTATTAAAGTTATTTATTCATTACTTCTTCTTAACGTCTAATACTTGCGATGAATATTTCGCTGTGCAAACACAAATCAGGTCAGATGCTTCAAGCTGTTAAACAGTTGCTAACCTGGATGCCAGAGGGTTTTGATGCGCGGTTTCCGGTGTTGATCAATTCCTTATAATGAGCGGTGTGTCCACATTTGTTTAGCGTCCTCACAAAATTCAAATGTTTGGCGGCCAAACATTCATGTTTGAACCCACTTTGAACCTATTTTCTCGTTACGTGTCCACGGTTGGATCCAAACGACGTTATTACACCTCGCGGGTGTGCGTGGATGTCGCCGGAGGAGACAGTTGTCGTTTTTTGCAATAGGATGTTGGTTGTTTATATATTGATGTAGCGAAGACCTCAATAAGCAGTTTTCGCCGAGTCGGAACCGTTTGGACGTCATATCGCTTGCTGTGCGTGATCGGCAGTGAAATGAATTACCCGCCAAGTTTAAAATTACATGACGCCACTCTAACCGACCAATAAGGTGGCGTCCTTAAAATAACCACACAGTATGACACAGAACCAAGAATAGATTGAAAATAATTTTAATGGGAAGAGGGCCATGTCTGGGGGATTCGCTCTCTTAGATCATTCTCTCTTGCTTCAAGGTTATTACTGCTGACCAGAAACACTATTTCAAATCTTTCAGGTAAAAAAAGGGAAAGATAATGCTAATTTCAAAACTAATGGCCAGTTTTCTAATATTTGGGGGAAAGAAAAAAGGAACAGAGAATTTATTTTTTTGACATCACTAATTTCTTTATCTTTTTCACACACTGTAACGTCCATGATCTGGAATGTAACGTCCATGACAGTGTTTTATTATCTAATAAAGAAGACAAATCACAAAAGAAATATTGATTAGTATGTAACTGTAGTATCACTATTTACCTAAAAAACAAAATCATTTGTTTTAAGTTTATATGCTTTCAGAATTCACAGGAATTGAATGTTAAACATTTGCGCTTAAGAACATGGTTGATTTGGTTATAACATCCATGACAGCTCTATTTATTTAAATATAATTATTTTTTGCATAAAAGTATATTTGATGAGTTTTCCACTAAACATGCAACTAGCACCTATCTGTCATAATCAAAGCACAAGGGAATGGTTGTTTGTTATTTTGTATCTGTTCTAATGATTTTTCTCTAACCACTCTTGTGCAAATGTAACGTCCATGGTCGTGGAACGCCCCACCAGTGGTTTAACATTTGAATCTTCGTGTTGTTAACTGGTATGATTACATGTACAACCTGGATGGCAACCTTGCAAATACAGTGACCGACAGCACTGGAAGACACACCATATTAATTTGACAATTGGAAAAAACTATTGCTATATAATGTTTTGTTATCCCTGCATATGAGGCCGACACCTTATCCATTAGGCTACGGGGGGCGGGCTATAGAGTTAGGTTGATTTCCAGTGTCGCGTATTTTTTACGTGCGTAAAATTAACGTTAGCAAATAAAATAGAGGAAATGCATGAAAGGTCGCTCGTAAAAGTTTAACCTCGCAATGGTTCGCACGGGCCTTGAAATTGAAAAATTGGCCGTATTTATACTGAAGACGTCTTAGACGTCCAGACGCATTAAACGTCTGACTGTTAAGTGCGTCCCGTTTTTATACTAGACGTCACAAGTAATTTATCTGTTAAGTGCGTCGATCGGAAGCACTTAACTTCAGACGTTTTATTCGTCTGACGTTTAATGCGTCTGCCTTATTTCTCGTATTTATATATAAGTATATCCTTGAAAAGTCCTTGAATTAACCACAGAAGTCCTTGAACATTTTTTAAAGCTCCTTGAAGAAAAATAACCTTCGTTAAAAAAAAAAAAGTTTGCGCAAAGGAATGATTGAAAGCACAGCAAAACACAAAAATTTTCTTGGTGATCATGAAAATGTTTTCTTATATGATTTCGGTGTTTCCGGCTAGGAACCGTGCCTTAATGAAGCAAGGTATTACAATAATCGAACCTTCCTCCACCTACGCATTTTAAAGGTCTCTACTTCATGTTATTGGGGAAAACAAGTCCTTGAAAAAATGATTTTAGTCCTTGCCGAAAATCCTTGATTTTTTCCCACAAATTCTGTATGAACCCTGCTCGCTCAACTTCTCGTTCAGCACAGGTAGCCCAAGTTCGAAATATGAGCATCGGCGAGCATCGACATTCGATATATAACGATTTGTATGGGGAGAAACTTATCAGGGGCACCCAACGTCAATCTTCGGAAAATATCTGTTCGGAAGACGATTTGAGATCTAGAATTTTCGGAACACGTGTTGTAAAATTTCTTGCTTGCCTGCCTATCCTAGGATTTTCGAATATCTAAAAAATGGTATATTTGTCCATTTTTAACGGATTTTTACCGTAAAAAGGTCAGCTAGAATTTTCGGGAGCCTTTTTTCTGGCTGAAATTTTCGAAAAGGTAAGTCTTGATCCCTATAATTTTCGGATCACTAGACTCTCAGCTAGGAAATCCGAACAGACGAAAAATTTTTAGGGGATAAAAAAATGCCCATATCTACCGTTTAAATACTAAAATACGTTTAACAATGCTATGTCTAGCGGTTTTGAACTATATTCTCGTTGGGTGCCCCTGACTTATCGTTTCTGTAACCTACGAAAATGAAAGGATTTCAATAAAAAAAAAAACAGCTTACCTTGTGTGTTACATTTCTCGCGTGTGGTTCGTGGGTAAATTTGTGGTCGTTTACGGGTTTTACTGCAAACAGTCTTCTCTCTGTACATAAGGTTTACCAAGGCTAACCCACATGCACAGACCTCCCAGGTCTGTTCTTACAACCTTTCATTTTGATTGTAAGAACCCCTGGTTTTAAGACCCTGGTTGTAAGAACCCCTGGTTGTAAGAACCCCTGGTTGTAAGAACCTCTGGTTGTAAGACCCCTGGTTGTAAGAAGCCCTGGTTGAACCCTGGTTGTAAGAAGCCCTGGTTGAACCCTGGTTGTAAGAACCCCTGGTTGTAAGAACCCCTGGTTGTAAGAACCCGTGGTAGTAAGAACCCCTGGTTTTAAGAACCCCTAGTTGTAAGACTCCTGGTTGTAAAAACCCCTGGTTGAAATACCCCTGGCTGTAACAACCCCTGGTTATAAGAAACCCTGGTTGTAATAACCCCTGGTTGTAAGACCTCTGGTTGTAAGAACCCCTGGTTGTAAGAACCCCTGGATCTAAGACCCCTGGTTGTAAGAACCTCTGGTTGTACGACCCCTGGTTGTAAGAAGCCCTGGTTGAACCCTGGTTGTTAGACCCCAGGTTGTAAGAACCCCGGGTTGTAAGACCCCTGGTTGTAAGAACTTCTGGTTGTAAGAACCCCTGGTTGTAAGAACCCCTGGATGTAAGAACCCCAGGTTGTAAGAACCCTAGGTTGTAAGACCCCTGGTTGTAAGAACCCCAGGTTGTAAGACCCCTGGTTGTAATACCCCTTGTTGTAAGGGGGCCTTACAACCAGTGGTTTTTACAACGAGGTCTAACCAGGGTCTTACAACCAGGGGTTCGTATAACCAGGGGTTCTTACAACCAGGGGTCTTACAACCAGCGGTTCTTACAACCAGTTGTCTTTCAACCAGGGGTTCTTACAACCTGGGGTTCTTACAGTGAGGGGTCTTACAATCAGGGGTCTTAACACCAGGGGTTCTTACAACCAGGGTCTTACAACTAGGGGTTTTTACAAGCAGGAGTTCTTACAACCGGGGGTCTTACAACCAGGGGTTCTTACAACTAGGGGTTGTAACAACCAGGGGTCTTAGAACCAGGGTTTCTTACAACCAGGGGTTCCAACAACCAGAGCTCTTACAACCAGGGTTTCTTACAACCAGGGGTCTCACAACCAGGGGTTCTTTCAACCAGAGGTCCTACAACCAGGGGTTATTACAACCATGGGTCTAATAACCAGGGGTGTTACAACCAGGGGTTCTTACCCCCTGGGGTCTAACAACCAGGGGTTCTTACAACCAGGGGTCTTACAACCAGCGGTTCTTACAACCAGTTGTCTTTGAACCAGGGGTTCTTACAACCTGGGGTTCTTACAGTGAGGGGTCTTACAACCATGGGTTCTTACAACCAGGGGTCTTGCAGCAAGGGGTTCTTACAACCAGGGGTTCTTAGAACCAGGGGTCTTACAACTAGGGGTTTTTACAAGCAGGAGTTCTTACAACCGGGGGTCTTACAATCAGGGCTTCTTACAACCAGGGGTTCTTACAACTAAGGGTTGTTACAACCAGGGGTCTTAGAACCAGGGTTTCTTACAACCAGGGGTTCTTAGAACCAGGGTTTCTTACAACCAGGGGTTCTTACAACCAGGGGTTCCAACAACCAGAGGTCTTACAACCAGGGGTCTCACAACCTGGGGTTCTTACAACCAGAGGTCTTACAACCAGGGGTCTAATAACCAGGGGTGTTACAACCAGGGGTTCTTACAACCAGGGGTTCTTACAACCAGGGGTCTTACAACCAGGGGTTCTTACAACCAGGGTTTCTTACAACTAGGGGTCTTACAACCAGGGGTTCATACAACCAGGGGTCTTACAACCATGGGTTCTTACAACCGGGGGTCTTACAACTAGGGGTTTGTACAACTAGGGGTTTGTACAACCAGGGGTCTTACAACCAAGGGTTCTTACAACCAGGGGTTCTTACAACCAGTGGTCTTAGAACCAGTAGTCTTACAACCAGGGGTTCTTACAACCAGGGATTCTTACAACCAGAGGTCTTACAACCAGGGTTTCTTACAACCAGGGGTCTTACAGCCAGGGGTCTTACAACCATAGGTTCTTACAACCAGGGGTCTTACAACCAAGGGTTCTTACAACTAGGGTTTCTTACAACCAGGGGTCTTAGAACCGGGGGTCTTACAACCAGGGGTCTTACAACCATGGGTCCTTACAAGCAGGGGTTCTTACGACTAGGGGTCTTACAACCAGGGGTTCTTACCACCAGGGGTTCTTACAACGAAAATGAAAGGATTTCAATAAAAAAAACAGCTTACTTTGTGTGTTACGTTTCTGGCGTGTGGTTCATGGGTCAATTTATGGTCGTTTACGGGTTTTACTGCAAACGGTCTTTTTTTATATAAATAAGGTTTACCAAGGCTAACCCACATGCACAGACCACTTAATACGTTTATGACAATTCTTGTGAACGAGGGTCATTCTGTTTCACATGCAGGACAAAAGACTTCAGTTCAGGGGACTGAGGGGAGTCGGCGGAAGTTTCATTGTTTTGCCCAAACAGGTTTCTTTGTTCCACTCAAGAAATGGATTCCTTGTATCTGCGGTGTTAAATGTTAATTGAAAATTTGACAAGGCACATTTTACGTTGGAGTCAACTTTCTAAGTGGCGTAAATACAATGTAGGAGTTTGCTTTGATTTATAGTGTGTACGCTAAAATGTAGGACTGGCAACTTAATAAACGCCCACTTCCAAATAATACGGTGTTATTATTGTATTAGACGCTCCTGTCTAATAAACGCCCTCTATGAGAATTACTCCAAATTAAGTACTAGGAATTGGCAAAAAGTAGCAAAATCACAGAGTCTGACCTTGGCAAACTCTGAGGAAACGACTTTTTGTTCAAAAAATCGGGAAATCTGGATTTCGATAGCCTGAATTTTATCCCATTGCTTCAAGTCGTTTTCTCCTCTCAGCAACCCCGTTACTGAGGGAGTAATAACGACTCGAAGAAATCGGATGAGATTCAGGCTAGGATTTCGCTGTATCATTTCTGACAGAAAAGGTAACCCTTTCGTGATTAGCCTTTTCCAGGTTTTCAGATAGTCAGGACGGCACGAATTAAAGCGAGTAGGGAATAAAACAGCAAGGAGGTAGGGTGGGGAGACAGGGTGAAGGAACCCTTCTCCCCTCCTCTTCCTTTCTTCTGCTCAGTTCTTGTCCCTCTACTCTCCTCTTTGCCCCTCCCTTCACTATCTGAACAACTCGAACAGGCTGTAAATAAATTCATTATATGGCTGAGTCTGTTTTCGCCATGCGATTGGTCAGTTCGCGGTCCGTAACTTGCTATACGGTCTAAAATTTCCAAGAAAATGCTCATTTCGGAGCTCTAAATCTCTTTACCTCGAAAAAAAAGGTTGAAATTAAGTTACAAGACATCTATCAACCTTGAGGACTTAGATTTTGACTTTGTCCTTCAACATTTTAAACTGTGTTAATTTGTGAACGAAGCCGATGAAGAAACTAACTCGTAATCTTATCGAAGAGGATTCTAGTCAGTGTTTGAAAATTTTATCGTAGTACACAGTTAAGAAGACGAAAATCGACTGGCAGAGATTCGAGATGTTTCGCCTAAGAGAAAATGAGTAATTCCTTCGACAAATATGATAACAAACATGCCTGCACCCGATCATCTTGACGACCTTCTTTGTCATTTGCAGTGTCTTTCCAAAGACCAACCAAAGAAAGATAGAAGCGACTCCGAGCCAGGCACAATGTCCAGTTTTCAAAAGACTCCAGCGTCACATTGGCGAGTGAATACTTACAGTGAAACGACTTCGAGAAAGACACAGTGCCCGGTTTCCAAAATACTCCAGCATTACATTAAAGAGCTAAAACTTACAGCAAATTTGTTTTCACTTTCTCGGAAACGCTTTGTCGTGAGCCAATAACAACTTTCCTTTTTGACACCTGTCAAATGACTGTCAAATCGCGCGTCCTGTACTTGTTTCCGGTCCCCGAAACTGGAAGAAGCCATATAATAAACATCTTATTAGCCTCGTTTTTTTCCATCGATTTATGGCGCACGGGCCATAAATCGATGGAAAAAAACGAGGATCCGTAATTTACAGTACGGACCGAAAAAACGAGGCCAATAAGAGCTATATACTTGGAAGTTTTCTTGACTTTTTCACAGCCATGAAATACATCTTTTAAGTTTCCCTATTAAAAACCTTCTATATTTTTCAATTAATGAAATCCCAGCCTACCGAAACCTTTCATAGACACATCCCCCACCCACCTCCCACCACACCGGGCCACGAAGATTTTGCCATCAGAAGCACGGTTACCAAGGCTTCCGATAATCTCGTGATTTGCGAAAGAGAAGACAGCAAAATGGTGAGTAGCTTACGAGTTTTGAAGGTTTGTTTTATTCAGTTGAAGTAACAATTTGGTACCAATGGGCTTGTTTGTACAAAACCGGGTAAAAACGTAGCGTATAGTTTATAAATGGAGTGGAACAGATCGTTTGAAAGAATTAGGAGACTGAATATGAAATCGGTGAATTTCAGTCAGACATCATTAATCGTACCTTTATTGTAAGTTATTTAGCCTTAAGTTAAGTATTTGAGAACAACTGTCCCGTTTTTTTTTTGATGTTTGTGAACGTACGTGCACTTGTGCTGAATGAGCATTTGAATGATCCATACCTTTATGGTAATCTGCTGAAGCATGAATTGTATGACTGTGTTGCATGAGTTGATGTCTAATCCAGTCCTGTCTTTCTTTAAGACTGCTCCAATACCTCACGGGCTAGACAGGATACCAGATATACAGGGATACCTTGTGATCAACTCTGATGGAGCAGTGCTTGCTGTGAGTGTTTGGCTGAGAAATCAAACATTTGATATACAGTACATTGGAACCCTTTCCTATGACCACCTGGGTTATATACTTAACAAATAAATACCAATAATTGTTGCCGTGTGCCTGTTCAGTAGTAGATCACAGATGACATTGAAATGTGGTAAAAACAAAAGAGTGGCACAAGATTTGCAGATGAGTGTGTCACAAGGGAGCTGAAGCAAAGGTGATGACAACAGCAGTGAAAACGTCAATTAAAATTAATTAACATCCTTTCAAACTCTATTGCATCTATTTGGATCTGCTCAGTATGTCAAATGTAGGCGACTTTTCCTAGAGTTTTAAATCTTAAGGGCTCTATCCAGGTTCAAAACAAGAAAGGAAAATTGGCTATTTGCATGTTCACATCCTCCATGAAACGTCACATTAGTAGGCTTTACGTGAAAGTTGCGCAATGAATGTCAAAGAATGTACTAAAAAGTGTCATGTACATGCAGAGCTGTTGTTTTGTTTTTGATGTTGTGGTTGTTGAAGCTCCCTACTGATGTTTTAGCACATTTTGACATCTTCTGTGATCTATTACCTAACATACCCACAGCAACATGGAATCCCTTTTATAAATGAACAAAAAAGAAAAAACTTTTCTTGGGTGTCATCCATTTTCCGTACTCTAAAGCCTGGTTTCCATATGATCGTCCCGATCGCCCCAGTTATTCCAAAATATTTCGAGACGATCCGGACGACTGGGGTAATTGGTAGTTTCCATATGATTGTCTCTATCGCCTCAAAGGCAAGAGGCGCGGGGTCGTCGGCGATGTCTCTGGGTCAGACAATAGAATTTTTGTGCTTGTTTTGCAAACAAGCCACATAAATGGATGATTTTTATTCGTAAAGCAAACCTCGCACCTTGGTATCTGCTTTTTCTCTTGATTTTCCAGCATTGACAAGCTAGAATAGTTCCCCAAAGACATAGCATCTCTATGAAAACTTTCTTTAATTTCAAATAACCCCATACGTGCTGCGAACATTTGTGTATTATTTTTTCGGCTTCAGCGCCATGCGGGCCGAATTTATTCTCGATTACTGGAATAAAAGTGGTGACTTCTGGCATGGCCTTTGATCATCCCGATCATGTCAGTCGTCTGAGAGCGTTTCTATATGATCGCTTCAAAATTTACATGATTGTCCTGATCGTCCGGATAGAACTCAACTCTTTCCAAGCAATCGAGGTCGTCTCAGTCGTCCGGGTCGTTTGCGATCGTCTGGGTAGCATTACCATATGATCGACCCGATCGTCTGAACATTTTTTGAGACGACTGGTACGATTGGAACGATCCGGACGATCATATGGAAACCAGGCTTAATAGATCATGGGCAAGGGTCAATTAAAGCACCTGTAATATTCACCACATTGTATTAAACAATGTACATTAATTTGAACCTCAAACAAAAAATCATAGGGAGAGGATATTACATGGTTGCACAAAGATACAAAAATTCTGTTTGGGTGTTGATAAATATGTTATGAGTGTATACAAGTTATGAGTCAAATATCTTTTAACACGAGAAGAGAAATTTGGTCTTCAAGCAGTCATATCTTATTTAGGATTGTTATATCTTAGCTCAGTATCTCGCTTTTATTTGTTTATATGAAACCAGTCTGACTTGAGCTAGCCTCTACTAGTATTCACCAAATCAGTGGATAACAATTTTTGCACATTCAGATTGGCTCCCGTAACTCGGAATATCCTTGGATATTCACTGTTTTGAGACAGGATTCAAAATGGCTTCTTGTTTTGTGACAGATTCGGAAGATGAAATTTAAACGGTAAATGAAGCAGCTGCACCATCAAATACCAAGAAAGAGACAAAATTTGGCTTGTCGGTGTTTACCGGTCGGTAGAAAAAAAATTCTTACTAATTTGCAACAAAATCATAAAAAAGTGATCCCTGAAACACTGTCAATTGAAATCTATACAAACTCTTAACTGAGTGATTTCTTTTATTTACAAAAAGTTTTTTATTTTTATCCAACTGATTTGGTAAATACTAAAACAACTATCTGCCTTAGGGTTGGTTCATAGCACTAGATATATGTACCTCGATGCTTTGCATTTCAGTTTATATCCACTTCTATTCACCTCCACTTCAGGGGATAGTTGTATACTATCCAAACATATTTTCCAGGATAACACCTCACTTGTTTTTATGACCCGCTGCCCAATCTTGAAGGGGAAATGAGTATGCTCTACAATTCCTTGACTTTTGTTTCAATAATATTATTATTGTCTCTTCAGTCATCTGGTGACCTTGAAAACAATGAGAATGTAGCAGGAGTGATAACAAAGATGCTTCAAACAGCAGCCAAAGTTCCCATATCAGGCGACAGGACACAGACATTCAAGAGAATGTCAGGTGGGTTGTTGATTGTGCTGGGGTTATTTTATCTCGCCACCTTATTGTTGAGTTAATAACTATGTAGGCAATGTTAATTAATTTAAGCCTTGGCTTTAAGTCTTAAGAGTGTCCAACGTCAATTTTCTCCTAACAATCGCAATACATAATCAAGAGAAAAGGTTAGGAGAATTATTATTATCATTATACATTGTACTCACTATCTGTCTTCTCATCTCATTGACTAAGAGCCTACAGCGAATTTTGGAAATTAGTGCAACCTAGAGATTAGTCAGTTATCTGCTAGCAGATAACTGACTAATCTGTAGGTACATGCAATGCATGATTTCCAATAACAATATCAATTCAGGTTGCTTGCAATGGTGTGTTTGTCATTATTTTCCTTAAAACAATGTCTAATAGAACAATCATTAGATCCAGTTTTTGTGATATCCTCAATAATCAAAGTCTCAGTAAGTGTTATCAGCCTTGGCCTTTGGCTCGGCCGATAACACTCTGACCTTGATTTTTCCAGATAAAGATCCTCATCCAATAATTGTTTAAAATTATCACCTAAGGGAAAATATTTTGATGTTTTTCTCAATTAATTACTCTGCGAACAGAGTCTCCTTCGATCTTCCTAGATAAGTCAGGAAGCGGAAGGAACCTCTGCCGACATCCTCAACAATTCATATTGGGCATGCTCCAAATTCAAATTTTTCCACAACTTCAATCAAACCGTTACCGTAGCCTCCACTGTGTTTGTCAGCAATTGTATGTTAGCTGGAACATACCAGTTTGTTTTCACCCTTCCATATTGGGAAACTCATTAGGAACAATTTCACCTTGGGAATCTAAACTTGGCATGTTTCAGTATAAAGGAGACAAAAAAACTGAGAGCTAACGTAAAACTTACGGTGCTTTTCAAAAACAAAGCAACAAACCCTGAAACACAGAAATGGATTGAAATCCACCAATCACAAACCATGACCTTTTGTTTCCCAAGAGGTTTTTTAAGATGTAAGGGTGAGAAAGCGAAGAAAGCCACAGCTTTTTCAGATTTTGAAGAACACAAAATCCAAAGACGTTTTTGAAATTGCAGATCAGGTGTTATCCAAAACCAGCTGTAAAAGCATCGATCATTTAAATGCAACTTGGATTCTGTAGCCCCAGGATCATATTTTTGTTATGAATGAGCAAACACAAAAGAATAGGCATAGATATTGTTTCGTAAATATTTTTATTTGAAACCCATTTGTTTATCCTTCCAAGAACTTCGTGTAACACTTACCGGATTATGGATCCGTTCACGCAAGTAAAATTGGCTAAGCACATGGTTAAATCCAAAAAAAAATCCATCCCAAATCGGGGTGCATTTTCCAATTTTTCTAAAACTGAACGTTAGATCTAAAATTTTCCCAGAATACTTGCATGAAATTGAAGTGGCAGCTTTTTGTTTTGTTATGGAGCGTAGGCACAGAAAGAGTCAGCAAATTTCCAGAATACGCGTGCATGCACAATAAAACTGGTTTATCCAGTATGAAACTTGTCTGACTCATCCAAATCGCTGGATGATTGGCAAATCAAAGGAATTTGAAGATGTCAGCAGAGATGCTTTCTCTTTCCCAAGTTATCCAGGAAAGATCAAAGCGACTCTGCTAGCAGAGTATTAGTTAATAATCTTTAAGGAAATGTACAGAGATCAGACTGGAGAATAAATATTACTATTTGGTTAAATGAGTTCTAATTTTATTGGCTGTCTAGTGTTAAAGGTGCTCATTGTTATCTTAATTTTTTTTTCTTCTTTGCAGTACATTATGAAGACTTCATCTTAATGGCAACAGTGTCCAATCAAAAAATATATGTGGTTAAGAGACCTGCAAAACAAGAGTCAGAGTGAATAACCTGGCAAAAATACTTGAAATAAAATCAAAATTGTAATCATTTGACATATTTAGATGAGTCAGTTACTTTCCATCAGGACAAGAACAGACAATGACATTTATACAAGGGTACACATGGTGGCAAGAAAGCAGGTTAAAGAGAGAGCAGCATATTTTGTTGAAGGCTTAATTACTACCCTAAGTGAGTAAGAGTGCTTGTTTTTTCGGATCTCATGCTTGAGCAGCAAATTTAGTAAAAGAAAGCAAACTTTCCTAGAAAGCTTTATGATGGTATTGGTCTCCCTTTCAATTCAATAAGGAGAACTAGCTGGCTTTATCTAGCATACAAGCAGGCTCACTTGTGCGAGTTCAGGCAAAATTTTGGCGGCAGAGCCACCATCATGTGAGAAGTTTTATTGTGCATTGGTGGCAAAAATTTTTCCTGAACTCACACAAGTTAGCCTGCTCTGAAGCTAGCTTTCATCATTCACCAGGGGTCAATTCAATAAAACTTAAACATTAGTTTTCACAAGTGTAGCAATAAAATACTATTTATATTGTTCCAGATTCTGAAAACAATAGCTACATGAGCCGGTGAATAACAGTAGCCAACAAAAGTTTGGTTGAATTGACCCCAGCTCATATGTGTGAACTTATTACACTCCCTCAAATGCACTATCTAATCAGTTGAACAGTACAGTTAACCTTTTTACTCTCCGGAACTGGCCGAGGACAAACTTTAGGAAAGACTTCAAAATCCTACAGTTAAAAATCCTAAAAAAGTAGTACGTACTTTTTCAAGAAAATACTCTGGAGAGATTTTTCTCAAATAGTAAATGACATCATGGGATTTTTACCTCAGCATGAAAGGAATAATTTTGCAAAGGACCCAACGATATATCTATATTGTGATGGATAAAGCATTTTATCTTCCGTAAAAGTACTTTGTTATAGCTGGAAATAAAGAATTGTTTATAAAATGGACATACCCGGAGTATTTTAGTTTATTAAGAAATGGTGCTTGGGGATGGTTTGGGGAGCTAGCCTGCGAGCAAGCTCTCCTATTTGGGCGAGCCTCACGAGAACGCTTGAGCGAGGGCCTGCCCCTCGCGGCCTCGCCGCTTGCTCGTGTGTTCTCACGAGACAGGCTTTCGAGACTCGCCAAATAGGAGAGCTTGCTCGCAGGCTATTGAGGAGCAAAAAAAGGTATCTTGACACCTTGGACATTTTCCTAAAAGGGTTACCCTGCAATCTATTCTCCACATTAATTTAATTTCCCGTTTGAAATTGTTTCAAGATCAGAATTCTTTGGCGATCATTTCTTTAATTTGTTCTTACCATTTCACGTTGTAAATTTTATTCCCGGACAATGTGGTCAAACCTTTCAAAATGTGATCAATGCTTGAATTTTGTAGCAATAATATAGCACAGCAATAAAACAGCAACTCGAGTTTTTATACCACATAATACAATTTTTATTTCCCAGTCAACAGTGCATTTTATTAAAAACAATATATTAAATAGTACTTTGGAAAATTTACACCAGAAATGTCAGATCCAAAATGCTATCATAAAAGAGCAATTTGTCATCATTCCACTACATACCTTGAACTATCATAAAACAGTTTCTGTATAGTATTACCCATATTACTAGTATTTTTCATTCTATTATCATAAAATTATTAATCCCCACTAATTATAACCGACGTTTTTAAATTTATTAAATATGTATCAATATTCAACAAGCATTAAATAGATTTGTTAACAGTAATAGAGGGGGCACATACAATTTTTTTCCTTGAGTGTCCAACTTGATATCATTGACAAGGCAAAGCAAGGTATCTCATTGAATACATAAAGAAATTTCAATCTTGATAAGTCATGTATTACCCTACTAGCAGGATCTTTCCTAGATAAGTTTGGAAAGAGGAAGCGACTCTGCTGACATCTTCAAATTTCTTTGATTTGCTGATCACCCCACGATTTGGATAAGTCAGACAAGTTTCATACTGCCGCCTTTATTTGACAAACTCGGTGGATGCTATGGTAACAGTTTGACTGATTTCACAGAAAAATTTAAATTTAGAGCAAGCTCAATATGAATTGTCAAGGATGTCGGCTGAGGTTCCTTCCTCTTCCCGACCTATCTAGAAAGATCGAAGGTAGCCAGTGCCGGGCTCTCAGATAGTATAAAACGAGCAAAGCGAAAATAAGACGGGGGCGACTTGAGAAAAGGGGCCCCGCGCATTTTTTGCATTTCTTTTTACTGAACGACTTTTACCACTACCTCGGAGCCTGGAACAGGCTAGATCGAAGGAGACTGTTCACAGGGTACTCATGTATTTATTTAGTGAAACAATGTAAAAACATAAGGAGCAAAAGTCCCCCTAGAACTCACTATTAAGCTGAATTTTGGATGCCATTTCATGTGCTTCTCCTAGGGAATAAGATTTGTCACTTCAATCTATCATAACAACATGGACCAATATCACACCGTTATTGCTAAATGTATGACTTACAGGGCTGATATCCCTGCTTCATTCAAATGCTGATATTTAGAAGAAAAGAATATTTTCCCACTAAATCAACAGTTGTTAGATGATTTGGGCTTAAAAAAATGGAAGTGAACTCAGGCCTGCTCCATCTTTAACTAATTTGACTTTGAGTCAGATTCTAATTAATTCTAATAATAATAATATATTATTATAATTCTAAGAACTGTTCTATTGAGCTAGTCACGGAAAAATAAATTAAGTAAATTTTGTGCATTGTGATAACAATTTTATCATTATAATGTATATCATTATATTTTATAATATTTTATTCACTATCCATTTGTCACAAAAACTTGACATGAATGAGACACGGTCGTGAAGCCTGGCATATTCTGTGTTGCTGCCAAATGATCCGGAAGATCTCTACCATCCATCTCACTATGCCATTGGCACTTCATAAATTTACCAACCTAAAGAAAACCAGCAGATTAATAAGCTGTGATGAAGTCACTCAATGGCGTTATTAGGAAGGGATTCAGAGTAGAAAGCATCAAAAGGGCAATAGCTTTAGCAGAGCAGGATTTTGTAGCAGCCAAAGGCCACAGGGATTTGGATCTACCCATGCTGTTACAGGCAGGTTGAGGTGTGACTGGGTTACGTTAAGCTTGGTTAAGTAACTGATGCAAAATGTTTTGCTCAACAATGTGGGTGACAATAATGATAAAAACAACAACTGCAGGAAGTAATACCTCATGAAGTCCTTCTTGCACAGCTAAAAACTCTACTTTGACAGTCAGTGAAGACCCAGAAGGACAGCACCTTTAATAAACAAATTGAAGTTACCAAAGGAAAACTGCTGGGTGAGGAACATGGAATGGGTGAAGAGGAAAGGGGGGGGGGGGGGAGGAAGGGAGGGGAGTAAGCATGAATAAGGCTAAGGAATGCTCAGGCATACAGTACTCTTTGACTGAAACTTCTACAGAAGCCACACCCCAAGGGAAAACAGGGCTTTCCTTTCAAAGAGTGAAAAAGGATGATGAACAATCTCTCACAAGTGCCACCAATACAGTAGAACCCCGATAACTCAAACTTGGATAACTTGATTTTGCCCCACTTTTCAGTCATTTTTACTCAGATAACTCGAACTAAATATCTTTTCCCTTGATCAAAAAGTAACTGAAATTTACCCTGATAGCTGAAATTGTGGTTCTTTTAACTCCACTCGGATGTCATCTCATTAGCTTTCCTTGTTGTATAAGGGTGAAAACACTAAAACTAACACTGTTTAACACTAAAGCAATTTGATTTTAATTGGTGGAACAAACAGACCATATTTTATAGTAAAAAATGCCTGATCATGTTACTGTTTCTGATGAAATAAGTTAAATTTGCACTGTACCATACACTGAAGTGCGGGAAAATCAGTAACTATCTATTTTTAACTTGGCAAATTCAATTTTTAAATTGACCCCGATAACTCCAACCCTTGCTAACTTGAACTGTTTTCATTTCCCTCCCGAGTTCGAGTTACCAGGGTTCTACTGTAGTTGTAAGCTCTTGTCGCTTGGGTCTGTTGCCAAGACAAGTTTTGGTAAGGCTACAAGTTCCAACTGCAGAGTCTGAGGACAAGATAGCACTACCAGTGGCCTCACTTATGCTGGGTAATTACCTTGCTAATGTTAAGAGTTTTGAATTTAATTTTGGGTCAAATTTGCTGTGAAGTGTCTTGAAATCTCCCTCAGTGTCAAGTTTCCTATTGACAGTATAAAAGGATCACCTTGGCTATGTTACTGCAAACTGTAAACTAGAGAATTTATTTACTATAAAAGAACCATTAATTTGCAACTTAAATATTCTTACCCTATTCTCACTTGTGGTTGTAAACACACCACAGATTGTTCTGCACTTGAAATGTGCTGAGTTTTTGTCATACCATGATTATTGAAGGGACTCCAAACAAGGGAAACATTACCATCATCTCGCTCCGAGTTGGTTATTGTGTACTTCACCTGAAATCTTGAAAGGAGGATTAAAGTCAACAGAAAAGCTTACATTGTTCTTAAAGGAACACAAACTCTACAAAATGCATCTGACCCTTTCTCCAAAATGGATAACTATGACTAACGATACAACTGTAGCTAACAAGCCACAGTTTCAGCTCAGTCAGTCTGTTTGCTTTGTGTCTGTGTGTGTTCGTGTTTTTTATTCACGTAATATTTATTTATTTATTTATTTATTTATTTATTTATTTATTTATGTAATCACTTCTACCATATGCTGTGCAACACAAAACAGAGCGGGGCTCCAATTAAGTGTGTCCTTACAAAATTAGTAATAACCCACCCAGCCCAAGAGAGGTTGACCACACCACCGGGGTCTACATTCCCTACTCTTTGTAAACAGTGGTGAGGACCTACGGTTTTCTGTCCTTATCCGAGAAGACTAGAAAGTCTAACTGTTGCAGATGTCATTACAAAGGCAGCACTTTCTCCTTAGCTATTTTAAGACCCTGAGTGTTGGTCAGGCCAGGGCTTGAACTTGCGACCTCCCACTTAGCAGACTGGCGCTCTCCCAACTGAGCTTGCCAGGCGGAGATTGTTTTTAAAGCAATAATTCGAATAATCATTATTTTTTTTATGAAAGATGGAAGACAATGTACAAAACAGGAACAATTAGACTAGCACAAAACTATATGGAGTCTTATTTTATTTGCTGATTCTCGCTACCTCTTTCCTTTGCTCACGCATGACTGACAGGTTGCCCTCACACTGACAGATGACCTTCTTACAAGAAAGACAGGAAGACTGTTGAAAAATAGGAACATAAAAAATTTCAAAATAATAAAAAAAGTAAATACGGGTATTAGGTAAAAACTGAATCTACATGTAGTTGAAATGGTACTTGTCTAGCTATTGTATTGTATCAGAAACCCATAAGGGGTTGAAACGTGTAACTCACGTTCAATGCTTGTGAATATTCATTTTGACCATATTTGGAAATCTTAGAGGCGGATATCCATTTTCAATAAAATGGCTGCTGCGCAATCACCATGCAGATGTTTTAAGACAAGAGTTCTGCATTTCAAGGTTAAAAATACACCGTTAAAAGACAAAAAATGGAAAGAGAAAGTTCCAAAGAATGCTCAGCTTTCTTTTCGTGGAGAAAGGGAAGCTTTTCATCAAGAAATCGTCCTTTGAGGAATTCAACTTTGTTTTCTTCACGGCGGAGCCCATGGTCTGTTTTGAAATGTAACCAAGTCTGCGAAGTTTTTGCTGAATTTTCAGGTACATTTTGCACTCTATGGCCAAGACAATTACGTTTTTGAAAGGGAATTTATGTATTTTTACATGTTTCATAGACGTTTTATAAATTTTTCTCTTCGGCGCTAAAGAAAAATTACAAAATGTGCCCTGATTTGAGATTGATTTTGCGTTGAATTTTGCCATGTGCTTAGCCAATGTCACTTGCGTGAACGGATCCACGATCCAGATAGTGTTTTCCGAATTGCTTTAAAGGATTAACTTTTTGGACTTTGAATAAAAATTTTCAAGAGACAGCTTCTCTGTCTATTGTTTTGAGTTTGTTCAGTCATAAAATTAGCTCAAAACTCGATCGTGACTACAACTTCTAAGTTTAATTTAAGCTTTTAAAATGCTTCTCACATTCATTACAAGCATCACTTTTTGCGAAGATGTCAGGTTCAGGTTTTGGACACTTTCGATACGCAGCTAATGAATTTTATTTGTAAATATTTTTACTGTTTATTCTAGACTTTTAACATAAGAATTTTAAAAGCCTACTTGCAGTATAAGTTTACCGTGCAGAGGGTCAACGAGGCATGGTTTTTTGAAGTGACAACTTCAAGAAGTTGCGAGGCCATCAATGGCTTTCATAATGTTTCGTTCGGCCCGGGTGGTAAGGCAATAATATCCTGCTCAGTGTTTCGGTAATATTCCTGGTTTCAACCCTTTCTCGGCTTTTGGGAGTTTTTTCCCCGTTTGTCGGCCATTTTTTTAAGCGGGCGCGGGAACCTGAAGGAAAATTACGTCACATTGTTTACGAAGTTTGATTGGTCAGTTATCTATTCTTCTCATATGGTAAGCAAATATATGAGAGTTACACGTTTCAACTCCTTATGAGTTTCTGATTGTATAATATAAATAAAATATGCATATGATCACAGGAAAAATTGCCAGCTGTTTCTGGAGCTCAGAAGGCCTTATAACTTTTATCTTTTCACTCAAAACTTGAAAGCACCAAACAAAAATGTTGTATTAGCATCAAAACAACTGACTAAAAGTTTATGATGAGGACATTTAGATTGAAAAGTGACTTATTTTCATGACTGTAAAAGCTGTAATTTTTTGCTTAGAGCAGCTTTTAATTCCACTGAATTTTTCTTCAAATAATAAACCAGTATAGAAGAGGAGGGCATCCATTAAACTGACCGATAAATTAATGCTCAATTTTGATTGACTTTAAGGAGTTTGGTTGTTTTCTGTATCTTTCATCTCCCTCTCCAAGAAGAAACTTCAAAATCTCTTGCGACCTTTGATGACATTTTTTGGATCTGTGGTCCAAAACTATTATAATTATTAAAAAATCAATTTTTACTCTGACTAGTTATGGCTGGTTGGAACAGTAATAGGATATTAGAAGCATTTTAAAGGGACGATAAGTACCTGTATGTTGTGTTAATTTCATGATTCCAACCTCTGAGTGTCTCTACACCCCAGGTTATGGACCCCTTAAGGGCTACTTCCAAATGCTGACAGAAATAAACAAATAAATTAATTAATTAAAACTATATATATTTAATAATGCTAAAGTTTACATGTATATGTTGTAGTTAATTTTTTATCTGACGTAATTTTTGTTTTCTGTTGTTTCTGGGTATGGTAATGCATGCTAATGAAGTTGAAACAAAAGAAAAATAAAAATCACTTGAGATAAAAAATTAACTATAACATGTCAGAGGAGGAGAAGGTACCTATTTGAAGGGGGTGAGTATTTGGCACATAATGTACACTTTGCATAGAGACAGATATAAATGAAATTAACTTGATGGTGAAGAATCTGTCTCCTTATTTTGACACCAGTGTTTTCAAATTACGGTAAAAATTAAAAAAGTGAAAGACAAGGCTTTCCTTATGACATCCTCACTCTCTAAAAAATTGACCGGCATGATAAGGTGCTTATTCAGTCAGGGTGCCAATGATACCAAGGGAGTGGCCACTTCAATGAGGAAACTCAGTATTTCATGTTTTTATTGCCACCAATAAAACAATATCTTCTATTGAAAGAGAATGAGATTTTAAGTCTTCCTCATTTTAAACAATTCAACTAAAGATGACAGTGGAAACTTGATATAACAAACTTCTATATAACAATGCCCTTGATTTATTCTTTGTCCTGGTAATAGTATATCATTTGGAAAAGGGTCTTGACAGAACAAAACCCTTTAAAACCGAACATATTTTGCAGGGCCCTTGGCCCTTTATTATAATATTGAAGTTCCACTGTACCAACGATCAGTGAATCTATTATTGATCATTGTCTTTCTCTTTGCAGGCCACCTGATGAAGTACATAATTTGTACAATACTGATGACATGTCACTACCCAGATCTGACATATTCATACCTTATGCGATCCCAACTGGCTTTCATGGTGGATAATTCTAAACAGAAATGCATAGTGTTCCCAAGGTCTGAGGAGAATTGGATGCTTGCTTGATAAATTTTCACATTTTGAAACTGAGAAAACATCGAGACAAGAGAACCTGATGATATGAAATTGAAAAAGAAGCAAGAAATTAAACATGAAAGTGCACAAGTGTCTTGTCCATTTTTTGAGTTGAGAAACTCTGTACAAAAAAATTGCCACCACTCATGTAAGTCTCTATTAAGGCAGAAGTTTCTTATAAATTTTCCAGTAGGAAATTTTGTCTAGAGAGCTGTTTTATTGAGGGGTGGGAGGGGAGAGGCAGAAGGCAGTACAGAACAAAATATTTTTGCTGTTGGTGAGAGTGAGGATGGGGTGATGATGGAAGGCTGGTGCCAGGATCAGACATTCAGGGAATTAGTTTTGGAATTTTATTTCTGACCAAACAACTGCAGAAATATATACTGATGACATGTCACTGCCCAAAGGCGTATGAAACAAGTTGTGAGAACATTGCTTCTTGGTCCCAGACCTCGTGTCTTCCCTCCCCTGGGAGTTCGTTTTTCTACACAGATGACTGAAAACCATAATTATGACTGGGCCTGCCACAGGCAGCCCAGTTAAGAGGAACATTTTCATGAACCTGTGAAGATTACTATGACTTGACTACTATTGACCCTGCCAACAAAATGTTCCTTTTCACTTACATTTTTGGTTTTAAGTGTTGTGTTGAGTGAACTTGGTTGTGGATCATGTTTCTCGCATTTTCAGCACCAATGTCAGAACTTGCATGAACATCTACTTGACAAACATTGACTGACTTCCCCAAAGTGTTAATAACTAGAACAAAGAAATAAAAAAAAATACCCTGTGGCTCTAACTTTGCCCTTTCTCACGTATGTATGTTATTTAAAAAGAAAATTTAATAAAAACTATTTTAATATTGTGCTCTATGTGCAGGGTGTGCCAAAACCTACATGTATGTTCGATTGTCCGGGACAAGTAGAAATTTTGTTCGGACACGTAAACCTTTGACATGACTTGTCTGTGGGACAAGCACATTTTTAATTAGAAAAAATAGAGAAACAGTTGAAAATTGCCTTCAAATTACAGTAATCTTGAAAGTCATAAAAGCAATTAAACCTCACACTTGACAAAATAGCTGACAACTTTTTTCTAATAGAGATCAATTGGCTTATCAGAGGTGAAAACAATGAAATTTAATAAATAAAGGGTCACTGCTGAATATACAGGTTTGCTTAATAGAGTGTTTACACCATTGACATCATCATACTCTAAAATCAGAATAGTGAGGCCCTCTGGATTTTTATCAGCTCTTCACCAGGTTAAAGGTGGCCGAGATGTCTGGTTATAGAAAACCATCTCCTTATAATTTCAGCCATTTAAACATTTCAAACAGTTAAATATGTGTTCATGTGAATGTACAAAACTAAGTGAAATCCAGGTGATGATGTCTTTGTTGACATGAGGTTGACATATTGGTGTCCCATGTTGGTACACCAGCATGGCATCTCCATACAAAGCTCTATAAAATTGCATGAAACTGGTCAGAAAATAACTAAAAAATGGTACACTGGACAGACCTGAGACTCAGATAGGTTACATAAATGTATTTATGAGTCATTTTTCTGGCTTCTTCCATTGAACAGTTTCAAATTTATTGTGAAAACACTCTATACTAGTGTGTCGGTGTCATGTCAGTAGTTGAATACACAATCCAGGTTAAATGTATATCATTTACCTTCAATGCAGAGAAAATGCTTGCTAGCCACTTGAAAATACTTGCACCGAAGTGTCGGAGGGGTAACAACAGGAAGGGTTGCATTCACTGCAAATCATATCAACAATGTTAAATAAAAAATAAAGAAATCCCCCACTCAGTGAGACACATTGGCAATGTTTGAGAATGTAAGACTTTGCAGCAAACATTTGAAAAATCAGAGATGGAAGGATCTCACGAACATGAGACTTCAAGGCTCATCATAAAGTGATTTCGAGAACCTGCAATTTTTTACATAAGATGCATAATACCTTCCTGGGTTTAAGCTTTACCATACAATAAACTGCACTGACATGTTTGAATTCCAATAGTTAAGTAAATTTTACCTATACATCGCCATGCATTCCGTGACTCTTCTATAAGCTCTTCTGGGTCATGATTTACCAGATATCTTTTAAAGTCACCTTTCTGGAATGGCTCTGCTTGAAATGCATCAAGTTCAGGTGTCCAGACATTCACTGAAAGACGCATTCTTCTGGTTAGAGCAGGCAGTGAGTCTAGTACAACATTCAAGGGGTAGATGATATCCCCACGAGATGTGATTTTTGGTTCAATCTAGAAAGAGGAAACAAAAAACACAACAAAACGAATGGAGGTAAATGGTTTTCTTTTTCTAGCTTAACCTCAAATTCACTGACCCACACAAGTGTACTATTTCAGCAGCACTTCTGTTTTTTGCCCATGCCCATACCATAAATCCTCTTAAGCCCCCCTATAGGCTTATTTATTTCAAACACACTTGAAGGGGGGTGGGGGTGGGGGGCCTTATAGAGACAGAGGGCTTATTTGAGAGGGGGGGCTTATTTAATTTAGCAAAGACTCATTAGTAAAACGACGGCCATTACATTCAATAACCACCATTCCCACACCCCTGTTAAGGAGGTATTTTTGGTCAGACCCCTTCCCCACCTCTATTGAGGAGGAGGTTTCGGTCAGAAGTCCTGAGAAAAAAATTATATTTTTTTGTTTTGCATCCCTTGGAAAATGTGGCACTGTTATGCACCTATCAATAAAAAACCCTGTGGGGGGGGGGGGGGGGCAGTGCGGGCAAGGGGTGGGGATTTGACAAATTTTAAAATTTTTTTATCAAATTCCCTTGGGTAGGAAACAAAAGGTCAATCAAAAGTGTCATAAAAGCCCCCACCCTAAGCAAAAAATCTAAACAAACAATACTATAATACTGTATAAAACGAATTAAAAAACATTTCAAAAGTACGTCCTTATTAAACGTAAGCTCCTTTGAATTACTCGCTGTAATTAGGTATTTTCTCTCTCCACTAGCATCTCTTATTTTGAACAACAAAATCACTCCAGGAAGATTGACTGTGCTATTATGATATTATTGAAACGTAAAATGCTTTATAACATCTGCTCAACATGTAGGAACAGGTCGGATCAGTGACCCGTAAAAAATCTTCTGACTTTCATGGTGGAATTCGATTTCAATCGAGTTTTACAATCAGATGGGAACTTGAAGATAAAAACTTTCTCAAAATAGACATTATCTGTTTAGATGACAGTTTAAAGTATCGGATTATGGCGATTAAAACAAATGAAAACTTCACACCTTTCTCCAACAGCGCAACTTTCAGAAAGCCTCGAGGGACGGACTTGGTAACCGCTTCTGGATTGATACCAGGCTTCTGTCGGTCAAAGTCAAATGTCCCGACCCCAGGGTCGCTTCACATGATCAAAAGCCCGACAGGGGGATAGTCTCAGGCATCAAATCCCCGCCCCTTGCCCGCACGGGATTTACATTGATAGGTGCATTATTTGTCCCATTCTGGGAAGAAGTTCTAAAGCACTTTTCATAAGAATAAGGGTGAAAATACCAAGAAATATTTTATTTTCTCAAGGAATAAGGGCAGTGTTACATCACTCATAAGGAATTATTGCATACACTGAACCTAATATGAGTGATGTAACACTGCCCTTATTCCTTCAGAAAATAAAATATTTCCTGGTATTTTCACCTTTTAAAAAACTGGCATGTTGAACAGTAAGTCCCTTCTGAAAAACCTTTCTTATAGTATTGACCCCCTTAGGAAATCTCTACTGGACTTGTGGATATAAAATGGAATGGCCTTGAGGTACCTCTGGAAAGATATATCCAAGCTGATTTTGCTGCTTACCATCTTAATAGCTACAACGGAAAGCTAAATGGATTCATGAAGGAAAACATGCATCGTTACACAAGAAATGAAAACGACCAAAGCGGTCGTCAAAGGGTTAAGCATGTGCAATGCATAGCTTGTTGTCTTAGATTACCTTTTCTTTATAAAGATTGGTTTCCTTTCCCTCCATTTTAAAAGAGCTGATAGGCCAGCAAGTAATAAATCCGCCCGTAAGTGCTTCATCTTTCCGGATCATCAAATCGATGCTACTCACACTCACACAGCTACACAAACGTAGCAAGCGTTTTTGCCACGCTTGGAACTTCGCATCTGAACGGTTCTTGCCGCGAAACTGCGCTATCAGGAAAAAGCACAGATGCTCTCCGGCATAACAAGAATTCCTTGAACCTTTCTCAATATCGGAAACAGGATCATTTGTAAAACACTGCGGCAAGAATATAAAAAAGTTGCTATCTAATTCTTTGCCCGCCATGAAAACAAGTCGCCATGTTTTCTTCTTCGTTTGGGTGTACCCGCTGACCGGTAGCGCCTATGAACAGCCGCGGAGTAGCTAAAAGTTTGACCGTTTTGAAACTTTGCGCAATAACTCCCAACAACACGCAAATGCAACAGGGTGTGCAAACGGACGCAACATGCCGTGAGAGAACTGCCGTGCGGTTCCCAGCCAACAGCTCCCACATGTCAGTTGTGTGGAGCTGGAGTTTGACCTGACGGCTATGCCATACTGATGAGCCCCAATAAAGGCGAAACAGCTGTTCATGGTTGCTACTGTTTAAGTGATATGGCTGTGCGCATACGTAAGGTACTGGCCAGGCTGTGGGTTGGTGTATGTATCCCCCCTTAACACAATGTTAGGAGTTGCTGGTCAACCATGCTGCGTCCGTTTGCACGACTCTTGGGTCACATTCCCAGTTATACCGTTATCTAGCCTCCTCCGCAAGCAACTCCTGTTGTAGCGGTTACACTGACCTTGTTATTGTCTAAAACAAGACGGTGACGCCTACAGAGAAGGTTACCGGTTATCCTGGGATGGGTGGGTTGACTTGTATTTTTTAGTTTGTCGAGCGTTTTTAACATGAGCCTCTGGCTCGGAAGATTGTGTAAACACTTCCCACGTCTTCGACATTAAATAAATCATTCATTCATTCATCCCAGTCATCCTCGTTATCCTAGTCATCCCGGTCATCATAGTCATCCCACTCATCCCGGTCATTCAGGTCTACCTAGTTATCCCAGTCACAGCCTGCGATCATGCCCTCTCCCTTTATCTCTGTAATCTTTTCCCTCTTGAGCCAAAGAAGCAGGGAAACAGAAAAATAAATAACTCCTCGTCTCAGGTTATCCCAGTCATTGCGGTCATCCCGGACATCATAGCCCAGTCATCCTGGCCATCGTAGGCATCCCGGTCATCCTAGTCATAAATGAACATTAAGTGCAAGGGACCCCAACCGGTTATGCTGTCATCCCCGACATCATAGTCATCCCAGTCATCCAGAGGAGAGATCCTGGTCATTCTAGTCAGTAATTATCCGGTTTAGGATATTTTTTTAAGATCCATTCTTTCTGTTGGTTATTGTTTTTATTTCGCCGAATTAAGGAGGAAGAGGTCTCCCTCCAGTTCCCCTCTCGGCTCCTTCGGTAAACTCCATTATGCCTTGTTTCCTGAAAAAGCCTGATATTCACGTTACGAAGCAATACTTTCCTGTGGTACTGTTTATCATCTCATAAAAAATGGTTTTAATTTTAGGTCCATGAAAGGTACAGATTGGCAGTGGTGGCGCAGTACTTTTCTGTGATGCAGGCAACATTGTTCCCAGAGCTTTTCCGAAGAAAATGGAGGGGCGAATGCCCTGGGGACGAGGTTGTAGTGCCTCTTGCTTTAAAAAGGTGTAGAGTCTCTGAAAGGGGTAGTACTTGGTGTAAGACTGCCCAAATGTCCCGAGCCACTGCCCACTATCCTGATTTGCGATAGGGTTAGACAACGCCTTTTCTCCTTTCTATATTTTCCCGAGAAAGGGAGCATTGATACACCCACAGTCCTTCCCATCAACTTATGGCTTTTTTTCTCAACTTACAAGAGACAACCCTAGAAACGAGGTTTGAATGCAGTGATTTGGATACAAATAGTTAGGGTCCGTCCTAGGACTCATCTTGTTAAAAATCATGAGTCCCAAACCAGAACTAATGAGTCCCAGTTGCAAAAAGAAAACGAGTCCGAAATTGAAAATGCTTGGGCCTTTATGTAAACGGACAGTTAATCTGAAGACAGACTCCAAAACTCTGTATTACAGTATACTGAAATTAAAATATAGTCCTTCTGTTTTAAAGCCCAACAACAGCTAAACAACAGCCGTGACAACTGCAACAGAAATTACACGAACGGGATATTTCTACAAATACACATGATCAGATCGATCGATCGATCTTTGCGTCCCGCGGGACGCATGCTATGAATTATTTTCGCGTCTTTGAGGATTTTTCTGCGTCAGGTACACAGGACGCAAAGGTAACAAAATCATTCAGAAAGTAGGCTTTATACCTCAGGCTGAACATTTTCTAGCTCAAAATAATTTATAACAAGAAAGCTCAAAAGCAAAATGCAAGTACTTAGTAAAACAATACACTTGAACAAGAGTCTTCGTCATCAAAGACGAACTTCTGTTCCTCCTGTTGGTTAGAATTCGCCGTATGATTAGTAGAGTTTAACAGTGTATCGTTGGCATCAGCTTGAGGTCCCGCAACAAACTCGTCTTCATAATAATCATTGATATCCTCTTCTTCAATTTCAACTTCTAATTCTTTTTTCCTACTGTTTACCCGTTTATGGGCGTCTTCGCCATAATAATTTGCTCCGGAGAGCCGGCTTCTGCGTTCCGCGAAACGTTTAAGTTCAAAATCTTGCGCCCGTAAACGCACTCTCTTGTGCATGCGGAATTTTCCAGTTTTCTGACAGCATGCGCAAAACCTACTACAAAATACCACAGAGAAGAATACAAATAACGCCGCAAATACAGCGCAAAAAAAGATAAATATGATAAACAACAATTTTTGTCTATCGTGGTTGGAAATCTCTGTAGGCCTTGAAAACTTCGTTGGAACAGTTGGATTTGAGATAATCTTCACGTCGAAAGCTATAAACACCTTATCATTATATTTCACTACCAGTGACTCGTTCTTGATTATTCCCAAAAGTTCACTAGTTAAGTTTCTTTCACGCGCAGTTTTGACAGTGAAAACAACACTCACTGAACCACAGATGACGTCATCAACTATGACGTCATCTCTTGGTATCCGCAGGATACTGGCCAGTGTCGCTACAAAGCTAAGTTTGAAGGAATTCTTGTCAACAATCACGCTGCAATCACCTTTAAATTTAACAACAAATGTTTCAGTGAACAGAGGCTTTACGGTGTTTAGCTTTAAGGAAGAGAATTGGAACGTCGGAACTGCACTGGAAGGTTTCAAATCAATTCTATCAGTTCTACTAAAAGAAACATAACTGGCCTTGTCTTGCAAAGAGGAATGTGATTCTGCTGCCAAAGATATTTTTAAGATCAACGAGGAATTATTGAACAGGGATGCACTTGGAAAGACAAGCGAAGGAGCTGATGTAAGAGACGTCTGTGACCACGGCGTGGTAGTAGGAAAGAATGAAACGTAAGTGGATAAACAACTACTAATAATAGAATTGCACGTCAATTTTTGACTTGAAAATGTTCTGGCCGTTAGTAAAGGCGCTGAAAACCTGTACGGTGGCAACTGTGAATCAACCAAAGTAAACGTTGAAGATGGAGAAGAAGACGATATTGTTGTTTCTGTTGTTCGTAATTTCACTCGTAAAGAAGTTACCGGAGGCAACGAATGAAGGAAATAAGATGATAACTTTGATGACAGTGATGGAGATAATGTTGTTTCCGCTCCCGGGTTTATTTCGGCAATTGTTGTTGTTGGTGTTGATGATGAATGTGATGATGATGATGATGATGATGATGATGATAATGATGACGTTGATGGAGACGGAGATACTATTGTTGATGATGACAATGATAATAATAAAACTGACGATGACGATGCATAAGTTTTAACTACAGGTATTAATAACCAAGTTGAGGATGACGTGTCTTTTCGTGAATTTGATGAAGAAGGTAAAAATTTTGGTTCTTTAGAATTATAAAACGTCAATGTTGATGACGACAAAGACATACGTGATATTTGTAGTTGTGCAGGCACCGACGTTGGTAGGGACGAGGGAAGTGTTGTAATCAATGTTGGTGATGATAATGATGACGACAATAACAATAAAGGTGACAATGATGATAATAGCGCTGATGGCTGTATTGATGGTGATGTTAAGGACAATGATGGCAGTGGTAGCGATAATGATCCGAACGATGACAAGGATACTAACGAAGAAGACGATGACGACGATAAAAATGACGTAAACGATTCAGTGGATTTTGATGCCGTTAATGAGTGTGACGAGGATTCCGCCGCTTGCCTCCTGCTATACTTTAAAGAAGTAGGCTTAAAGCTGTCCATCAACGGAAGACGAGAAGTTGCTTTGAAAGAATAAGAATCAGTGTCTACCACGCTAGTAACGTCGGTTGAAATGTTGAAAAACGTGTTCTGTGACGCTGACAAAGAAACAAGAGGTGAACCTTCTGAAACGCCAACAGTTGAGCTGGTTAGAGAAAAAGAGGAGTTCCAAAAGGGCGGGGTCTTTGCCTTGTAACCAAAGGTGGTAGTTACTACACCTCCTTCTTGATCTTTAGCCATCAGAGGCGTTACGTAACTAGACAAAGAAGGAGATAGTGACAGTTCTCGTAAAAAAGCTCTCGACTCAGCTGGTGCGGTGGAAGATTTCGTTGACCACGATCCGGGGAAAGAAGAGGTGAATAAAACCGAAGAAAGTGAAGGTTGCTGTGAACCACAAGTTGGAGATGAATTCGTATCAAGCACTTGGACACTCTTTTTCAAGGAATTCGCTGAACTAGTCATGGCTGTGAACGAAACCATACTCGACAGAGATATTCTTTGTAGAGTCATCAGAGATGAAGATGAAACAGATCCCTCATCTACAAAATAATATTTATGCCATGACAAGATTATTTGTGACATTAAGGTGTTAGTTTACTTTAAAATTACACAGTCGAACCTCCATGTGTGACCACAGATCCAAAACACCAAGATTTTCCTAGCCTACGCCGCAGACGAAACTTTTTAACTCTGGGTTAAGTCCGTCTGCAAAAGGGCGCCAAAATTCTTGTAAAACAACATTATTATTTATAAAAAAAGTGTAAGCCACCAACTCTCGTCTAAAGCGACCACTAAATCTTCGCATTGATGGTCGCTTATAGGGAGATTCGACTGTACTAAGCATACAGCGCAGCAATCAGTAGCACAGTGGTGTTTTCTTACGCTCTACTTCTCGATTGATGCTCTTTTCGCTTTCCTCTCTCTCCTTTTCCTATTCCTTTCTTTTCGCGTGAACTTAAAAGTTTAATCAATGTAAAATATTATGTGTGATATTTTTATCGAATTTTGTAAGTTACTGTTTAAGGGTGTTTTGCCAATAAGCAGCGAGCCGACAACCTCGTCCCCAGGGCGCTTTTCCCTGGGGACGAGGTTGGCGAGCCTAGTAAGTAGGTGGCGAACTCGAACGCCTGTTAGCAAATTTGACAAAAAGAAAAACTGGTGTAAGACAGACAGTCTGGTTTTTACGCTTGACGTTTCTGAAGCGAGCCTATTGTCAGGAATAATGTATACAGTATATTTGAGGAAGACGATTTGCTTCCATGTAACGTCTTAGCTCCGGTGATAGCTGTCGATATTTTCCTCTAATTTAATGAATTGCCAAAATATCAATATCCGGAGTTAACATTTCCAAACTGACAGAACGCAGTACCTGTCTCGCCAATAAAGAAAATGTTAATTTTAAAGTTAATGCACTGAAACCCCATATTAAGTGTGCATGAAGCTACCACAAGCATCAGTATGCTCCCAGTGTTTTCTTCGCCTTAATAGATGTTCCGTGAACACACACAGAAAGTAATAATTCGCTAATCTACAAGCTGGAAAAAAAAATTTACTTCACACTCCAATTATATTTTTTGTAATTGCTCTCGGCACATCTCGTAAAACTTTTGTTTCGCGTGCCAAGCGAAATGCAAATCTTCAACTTCACGAAAGCGATGTAATTAAATTGTCCTTGAAAGCCTTTGTTCCTGTTACAATTTTGCTTTGTTTTTAATTCAGATAAATTATTCTAAGTCATACACATCCCACGCTTTTTATATACAGTGTCGCCTCGTATCAATATAGGACGTCAAACCTTGTTTCACTCTTTTTATGTTTTGCAATTCATTAATCACTTTCGGTGAAAGATTGGCATTCTTGGCTAACAAAATGGGCAAATATCCTAGCTCTAATATAAGCTATGATTAAGCAATATGCATCTATCATCTTCGGCCCCAGCAAAACTTGCGCTTATTAAATCGATTTTTAAAGTTTGGCGATGAAAATAGTACGTATTTTAAGCCAAATATGACTTGGGATAAACCAGAATTTTTCTGAATTTTGGTGAAATGGCTAATTATTTTATATTGTAGAGGAACAAACAATAAGCCTTCACTGATCTCCATTAGTTCACCATCCTTTTTAAAGCTAGCACTTATAAAAATTTGATCGATTTTGCTTACGCTAAGATCATTTTCGTTTTCGTTAAAACATCATTTTGGGTTCTAAAAATAAAGAAGAAATAACATGAAAGTAAAAGGAATTCAAGTTTTCGCGCCCCAAGACATTTCTGGCGCATTCCACGGTAATTTATTTAATATAACGCTACCGGTCGTAAACAACGCTATGTACTTATGAACGTAGAAACTATTTAAATAATTTCTTCTTACCCTGAAAACACGAGGACGAACTGCATACTGTGGTCATAATGAGATCAATATCTCTCTTTTCCCTTGCTTTTTCATCACAGCCTCTCGTAATACGATCTATAAGGTTATCACATCTATCTTTAAAAGTTTTGCACCACTCCGTCTGTCGGAGTTCATTACTGACACATGTTGTCCAATTGTGAATGTTACTTCCCTTTAAGGTGATTCTCGTCAATTTCGCGATGTCTTCTGGTAGCAATCTAAAAACGAGTTCTCCCAAAACTTGTTGTAATGAACAGCATAATCGAGGAAGATATCGAAATCTAGTCGGTACTTCTTTGCGAACCAGCTTCAAACTGTTAGCAAATAAATTGTTCAATTGTTGTTCGTTCAAACATGGTACTTCAGTACAATCACAACTTTTGTTCCAGAGCGTCAAAGGGCTTTCAAAGAACTCGTTAAGATTCACTTTTAATCCTCTAAAAGCCCCTTTCGAGCCAGCGTCCTCTCCGAATCGCAGTTCATTTCCAATGTACTTAATAATTTTAGTTTCGTTGCCAAAGAAGAACACACAAGGTTTTCGAATCCAAAAAGACGCTGTAATTTCAGTTTCAAAATGGCACAATCGACCTGAAGTTATTACAAGAGCTTGGAACAGGATGAATAATACTACAACCTCGCCGATCATCTCCATATTTCACTCCTTGATTTAACTGCCAAATGAACGGCCGGTCAAAGGAATTACGATCGGTCGACGGCAACTTCCACTTTTCACATGGATGCCTCCGGTAGCTCGCGCTAAAATTCAAATGTTAAATCACCTCAAGCGTGGCTTACACACCTCGCCTTCAGGGTCGTCTTGAATAAATTTCTTGTAAACAGAAACCACTCTGTGTTCAGTTCAGAATAACTCCATCATAAGTCACTTTTCACCTCTTTCACAGATAATATCCGCAAACACAATATGCGTCATTATGAAGAGCTATAAACACTACCATTTTCACACGCCGCACCCAAAATATAAACACACAAAACTTTGCCGAATTCCACAAAGTTTTGTTTTGTTTTCACTCAAACCACATAAAAGGTGAAACGGCGGGTGGCCTTACTACGAGAAAAATGCTTTGATCGGCATTTGAAAAGGCGAGTGTATTTTTTTTATTAGTCCATTCTGGCAGAACAATATTCAAAGTAAAACTTCGTGGTGGGCCACTCTAGTAAAGTAGTAGAATGGGAACTGAGAGATTTGGGTCAGTGATTTGCTGCACAGCAGTAGAGATGAGACTGGGCACTATAACTGTTGTAAATCTCTTTCCCAGTTTCCCAAGGGCTTCTCGATTTCAATTTTCGAGTCCAGAGCCTTCGTCTTTTTGGCAATGCGGAGCTCTTCTCGTCCAAAGTGGTGCACAACAGAGAAGAGCTATGCAGTTGAGAATGGTCTGTTCCTCAGTCTCAAAGCCGTGGCCTTTAGACGGAGAATAATGCAGTCCCAGTTTCAAAGGAGCGTTGCGTGACGACACTAAAAACGGCTGTGTAGCAGACTATGGCAGTGAAGCCTTGCTAAGGCCTGTTTCAAACGTCGTGCTACTGCCGTGCTAAGCTGGCTGGACTGTAGCTCGACTGCAGCACGACACTAGCACGACTTGGTTTCAGACGTCGAATTTAATTCACACAATGACAGTCGAATGGAACGGCTGTTGCCAAAAACAAAACACAAAAATAAAAAAACGGTTTAGCAAACTTTTAAATATATTCTAATGTATTTATAATTTATGAATTGAGTTTGGCACGGCGGTAGCACGACGTTTGAAACCAAGTAGCATGACTTGGTTTCAAACGTCGCGCTACTGCCGTGCTAAAGTCGAATTTAATTCGATCAATTGAGTTCGGCACGGCAGTAGCACGACGTTTGAAACGGGCCTAAGGCAGGAACCCGGAAAGAACGAGGACCGGCTTCAACAGCAAATTAAAGGTGTCATTTTTCAACCCCTCACGTGACATTAATTAAATTCACTATAACAGATCGTGTTAAACAGGTAACTTTCAGTTTCTAATCAGAGGGGAGAAGCGGAAATATGGAGCTCAAAGGAAAAATTCTTCTCATTATTTTTGAATTTGCTATTTTCTTCCATAGCTGTCGAGCCCAGCAATGCGATCCAAAGCCTTTGATCATAAGGCATGAAGGCAAAAAGGCCTGCGTGTATCTTGACACAAAAGGCATTAAGACCATTGGCGTAGGATACAACATGCAGAACAAGGACGCACCAGAGGTTTTTAAAGAGATTGGAGCTGATTATAAAAAGTTTGAAAACGGACCGGTGACCAAATGGAATGTTCCTTGCAACTGTTCGTCTGTTCCTTGCCTCACTGAAGAGCAAATCGAAGATCTGCTGGACATCAGTTTGAAGACGGCAATAGCAGATGCCCGGAAGGTTATCGCCACCTTCGACAGCCTTTGCTGTCCCGTTCAGAATGTTATGGTTGACATGTCTTTCACTCTCGGTGGACCTGGTTTTGCTCAGTTCACCACGTTTGCAGGCCTTGTAAGGAGTCAGTATTGGAAGGCAGCCGGAGATGACCTGACGGTATCGAAATGGTGCATGGAGCAGGCAACCTCCCGATGCATGGAAGACGCTGGTGTTGTTAGAGAGGGATGTGGTTGCTCTGCACCGTACCCTCAACCTTGCGATGCTCAAGGGTCATCTTGCTGTGCAAGCGAAGCACAGCAGACATGCTGCAAAGGTAAAACAAACTGCAGAAGTTAAGTAAAATTATCCTTCTACTTCCGGTTTACTTCCTTGTCTAAAGGCCTTTTTACTCCAAGTCCATTATCAAGTTGTGGAATTTAGATTACCCTGTAACTCTTTAGTGCGTGGATAAAATCTTTTAGTGTGACCATTCAAATACAACCTCTTCACCAGTTCTTTCACATGGCACCATTTACTTCGTATGTAGTACGAACGTTTGAGTCTGTGGATGAAATCCTATGGTGTGACCATTCAAATGAAACCTCTTCAGCAGTACTTTCATATGGCTCTATTTATTTAGTATGTAGTACTAACGTCTGAGTCTGTGGGTGAAATCCTATGGTGCATGTAACCATTCAAATGAAAGCTCTTCAGCAATACTTTTACATGGTGCTATTTGTTTAGTATGTAGTGCTAACGTTTGAGTCTCTGGATGAAATCCTGTTGTGTGACCATTCAAATGATGAGTGATCCTCTGCAGATTTTATTGCCATCTTTTTTAAAAGCTAGAACTTGTCTTCGCATCAATGGAATTTGAAAAATAATGGTCCAGTTTTGTACTGTATTTAGGCACTGGAACTGTTTCCAGTCTTCTGTTGCGACAGATAACAAGGATGGCAATTGATTGAAACTTGCAAACGTTACCGCAACTTTTCAAGTTTCAATGACGGCTGTGCCCGCAATAATCAGCAGAAAATTATTATGGTTATTTTCCTGATAAAATGTGTTTGATAACTTATTCACAACTCTACAGGAGCATTTGAGTATGGGTAAATGCACCAAGCAATGATTTTAGGGACCCCTCCCCTAAGCCAACATTAACACTTAGTTCTCACTTAGGGCAAAATGCTGGCTTAGGGGAGGGGTAGGTGGGCAGTTTCCCAGAAACGTAAAATGATCCGATTTTAGGACAGAATTGACCTCAAACAGTAATAGAGAACTTTAAGATCCTACGACAGCGACGGCGGCGGAAACGTCGCTTAAAAAGTGAAATAGTGTTCTTTCAAGTTCAGAAAGAGAAAGAAAATTTAGCTGTCGTTTGTTTACCTCCTCCATACAACGTGAAATTAGGCATTTTCCCGTCGTAATAGTCGCACAGTGATGGCAGATTTCTTGTTTTGCCTATTTAACCTATGCTTTTTTGACGTTCTCGTTGTCGTCGCCGTCGTGGCATCTTAAAGTCGTTAACATTCTCGTCACATAGGCCCTGTAAATGAATTGCAGTAAAGAGGACTTGGTACCAAACTGGACTGAAAATACGAAACAAGGAACGAACGTGCGTCGGGGAGAAAGCTCACTTTCCATCATCCCATTAAAATTTTGGCTCTTTTACAGGCTGTTATAGTCACAAAAAGCAAAATGAGATTCTGTTTATTCTAAGAAATAAAATCTTCTTTCATTTATTTTTTTTAAACAACCCTGCTTGTTTTTCTACAGGTACATTGACATTCAAGGGAAAGACGTTTGATGAGCAACTGTGTTGCCCCTTTCCTCAAGCGAACTGCTGCGAGCACAACAAATGCTGCAGGCAACAATACAAAGTCTGCTGCCCACCCCCGCCAGCGGTTCCGACTTACTGCTGCCCAGCGGATTACCCAGTGTGCACAGACGGGCAATGCTCCAGGGCACGTGACGGTCACATGGTCAGCGGAGAGCCCGCTGTTGGAGCATCCCCCTTGGAGTAAACAGACATGTAGACTACGAGCAGTCTCTCTTTATTCTTGGTCCGCCGAGCAAAACGCCCGAGACACGCAAATGACGACGCGCGTGACTGAAGGCGAGAGATGGGGGAGTTTTTTTCTTCTCGGGCTGCCGCCCTCGTTTCTCAACTCTCTTGCGCGCGTGGACTCCCCTTTTAAATACTAAATCCGAAGAAAAAGAGAGGCTGCTCGCAGCCTAACAGACATGCGGCTTAACACGACTTTCATTGCATTTTTCATGTTTTTTCCTCGGTGAAACCATAATCTTGTAAAGCATAATTATAAGCGATAATGTTGAAAACAGCACTTTTCATTTATTTTAGGGGTTAAAAGTTATTTACAACAAAACCTGCTCCCGCAAAGTGTGATTTATTATCATGAATAATTAACGCTTATTTTAAACAGATATTTACAGAATTGCTCAGCATATGTAGGAATATTTTCTTCAATCTAAAACTCTGAATCTCTCTTATTTTTAAACTACAATTTCCTGCTCCGAACTTCTGAAAAAAAGAAAGCAATCCCCAAAACAACCAAAGTACAAGTACAATGCGAAGTCTCCTTATAATTACTCGCATTGCAGTCTGGTATATCACAATCACAGCATCCGGAAATAAGAAATGAACTAGTTAGAACTGGTATGCGTTGCAGGCGCATGAGAAATTTGGAGCGCAAATAATAACGGGCAGCGAGGCAAGAGAATGCGCGCGGTCCTTCTCTCGCGTGTTCATCGCTATTCACCATTTTTACATTGCCCATAATGCACATTGTTTACCCCCCCCCCCCCCCCCCTTGAAAGCATTGTCTTCAATTTCTCTTGAGACGGCTACAATACCCAGGGGGAATTGAAAAATATGGTTATGCAAAATATGGGGTAATACAAAGCATATAATGAACAACGTGGAAATAGTGACTGTCGTCTCCTATATTTTTGATGTGCCTTCCAGTTTAGTATAATTCTTGCATGTAATAATATTAGACTTCAAGTAATTTATCCAAATAAAATTCCATGAATTTCAAGATTATCCAGTGATAGATCAATAGAGTTAATTGGCTGAATAATCTCTCTCAACCTGTGGCAACTTAACGAAGTTGCCATGACATTTTTAAAAGTCGCGCAAAGTTGCCTTCATTTTTACTGGAATTTTCCACGTTACCCGAAACGCGTAGGCCTAGGGACTAGGTAAGGAAGGCAAAAAAGGAGGAGTTAAAACTTACAGCAAAAATTGAATGGAAACCAAAATATAACTTATTGCCTTTTACTACCAGAAGATAAATTTCTCTTAGGTGCAACTGAACCATCAACGAAAACGCTAGGACGTCAGCCAAATAATTTCAACTATGGTAAAATCAACAGAAATGTTCAGTTGAAGCAAGAATTTCTTTTGCATTTCATTCTTCCGAACCGGATATTTTGGCTGAATGGAAAGTGCAGCGGGAAAGCCTGTTTTTTCAAAACTGTTGGCCCAGTTTGCGGAAAAAAAACCTTTTATCAAACCTGTTACTCTAGTTTGGGATAAAACATGCTAAATACCTGGAAGTCGTCCGTCGAAGAAGTCCAGCTTTTTTCGGAGTTTTGTTCATGGATAAAGCCCTGCTGACTTTTCTTGTTGTTCTCTTTGCGACCCTGTGTTAAGAGAAATGAGAAAACTTGTTAAATTTTTCGCGCTTTTTTTCATACAATATGTTGACCTTTAGTTTTGCCATAACACCTGGCCATTTAAGTGACAAGTGTTCCTTGAAGAGGTTAATAAGCAATTCTGGTGTACAAAAAGGGTAGAGATGATCATACGATTGCCAATGTCTCCGAGAGCGATAGGAAAAAATCTCACCCATGAACATGAAAATAATTCTCTTCACGTTGAAAACAACAACAAGCAACCCCCTCGATGTTGAGAGAGAGAGTGGACCTCGGAAACGAAATTCTCAACTAGCGTAATATACGGAACAAAAAATGGTCACTTGGCCATCTCTGTGGTTTGCCGTTAATGCGGTGTTTAAACTCACAACTAATTCTTTTCTCTAGTGGTAATTTTTGAATCAAATGTGGAGATTTTCGTACAATTTGATTCTAATAAATGATATTAACTGGAGTGTTTTTCAAAGATCTGTTCAGCCCCTATAGTTATCTCAGAGAAGTACAAGAATTGGACGCTCTAACCAAGGAACTGATACGAGTAAAGAAAGGGGGAGCAGTATTCAACAATCCTACATGACAAAAACGCACTCAGTGTTTACCTGACAGCGCGACTGAGAGTTCCGTTTGACATGTCGCTTTTGCTTAACGTCAATTCCTGTGGGTCGACTGTGGTCAGAAAGTTTTCCTGAAAAGTAACGATATTTTGTCAACAAAAATTTAAAGGGGCTGTGTCATGGTAGTCCAGTTCATTTTGTTACATTTTGCCAATTACTCGCCCTCAATCACTATGGAACTTAAAGTAAGCAAAGAAATTACATGGAAATGACAAAACCAGAGATTCGAGACAAACAAATGTCTCCTGAGCATTATTTTTGAAGTTGCAAACAGCAGAGACCAACTTTGAAAAACTGTTAAGCTGAACAGTTTTCAAAAACCCTAATTTCGATCCGTTTCAATTTTCTTCAGTTTTGCCCATCCGTGGCATCTTTTGTATCTGTTGTGTTATTTTAACCTTCTTTTAATGTGTTAAGCGGTTATTTTTACGTTTCTCTTAATTTAACGGGCATTCTGTAATTACCTAATTTGGCTGAATTTAAAGGTCATGTTGTCTCGCCTGTGCTTTCAATCGGTATGGGAAAAGGGGAAAGGCAGCGGGGAACGGGAAAAATAAAAATGGGAACAAAACCTAACTTGAACCCTTGCCCTGACAGTGACTTCATTTCCAATTCTTTGCTTTGTTACCATCTTTCATTTTCCCGATCCCCATTAGGCTGATTTAGCAACAGAACGGAAACGTCATTTGACTACAGGAAAGCGCGCGGAAAGGACTGAACGCGACTCCCGGTGTAAACAACAGAGATCAGTCTCGAAGCCGAGGGCTTTAGGCGGAGGATGGTGTAGCCCCAGTTTCAAAGACAAATCGTGGCGGTGAAGCCTTGCTAAGGCAGGAACCCGGAAAGAACGAGCACCCGCTTCAACAGCAAATAAAAGGTGTCATTTTTCAACCCCTCACGTGACATTAATGAAATGCACTGTAAAAGATCGTGTTACACAGGTAACTTTCAGTTTCTAATCAAAGGGGCGAAGCAGAAACATGGAGCTCAAAGTAAAAATTCTTCTCATTATTTTTGAATTTGCTATTTTCTTCCATAGCTGTCTAGCCCGGCAATGCGATCCAAAGCCTTTGATCATAAGGCATGAAGGTAAAAAGGCCTGCGTGTATCTTGACACAAAAGGCATCAAGACCATTGGCGTAGGATACAACATGCAGAATAAGGATGCACCAGAGGTTTTTAAAGAGATTGGAGCTGATTATAAAAAGTTTGAAAACGGACCAGTGACCAAATGGAAAGTTCCTTGCAACTGTTCGTCTGTTCCTTGCCTCACTGAAGAGCAAATCGAAGATCTGCTGGACATCAGTTTGAAGACGGCAATAGCAGATGCCCGGAAGGTTATCGCCACCTTCGACAGCCTTTGCTGTCCCGTTCAGAATGTTATGGTTGACATGTCTTTTACTCTCGGTGGACCTCGTTTTGCTCAATTCACCACGTTTGCATACCTTGTAACGCATCAGTATTGGAAGGCAGCCGGAGATGATCTGACGGTATCGAAATGGTGCATGGAGCAGGCACACAACCGATGCATGGAAGACGCTGGTGTTGTTAGAGAGGGATGTGGTTGCTCTGCACCGTACCCCCAAGCTTGCGATGCTCAGGAGTCATCTTGCTGCGCAAGCGAAGCACAGCAGACATGCTGCAAAGGTAAAAAAACTGCAGAAGTTAAGTGAAATTATCCTCCTACTTCCGATTTACTTCCTTCCTACTTAGGTTTACTTGCGTGGATAAAATCCTTTAGTGTGACCATCCAAACGAAACCTCTTCAGCAGTACTTTCACATGGTACTATTTATTTAGTATGTAGTTCTAACTATTGAGTCTGTGGGTGAAATCCTATTGTGTGATTATTCAAGTGAAACCTCTTCAGCAGTACTTTCACTATTTACCCAGTACGTACATGTAGTTCTAAATTTTTATTCTGAGGAGGAAATCGTATGGTGTGGCAATTAAGTCTTTTAAATGAAACCTCTTCAGCAGAACTTTCACATGGTGCTTTTAATTCAGTACGTAGTTCATTTTCGTTTTAGGTTTATAGAGAACGTCTTATGGTGTGACCATAGAAAATGAAAGTTCTCTGGTAAGAAAGTAAAACAATTTAAATTTTTTTTTTTTAGAAAGGGTAAATTGGACAAAATCAACATCCGAGTATGGCTTTAGTTCAGTTATTGGAATAGTCACATCTTCACATAAGATTAAATTTCTTTTTGTACTGAAAAGCCTTTCACAGACTCAAAATTACAGGTGCTTAAGTAAAGCTGGCGAAGGACCGCGGTATTGAAGCGACAGTCATGAGTTCCAAGAATAAGCGGAAGCTAAAATTCTTTCAATCTCTATCGCGATTACTGCAACTCATTTACTTTGACAAATGCAAGCGAACTCTTTCTGAGCCGAATTCGTAGGAACCATGTTCAAGTTCAGAAAGAGAAAGAAAATTTAGCCGTCCCTTGTTTTCGTCCTCCATTAAAACGTGAAATTAGGCATTTTCCCTTCGTAGTCGTGTAGTGACGGCAGAGAAATGTACAAAAAAGCGTGATGCACGTGCAGAGTTGTTGTTTGCCTGTTCAACCTATTGCCTTTTTTGACGTTCTTCTTGTCGTCGCTGTCGTAGCATCTTAAAGTCGCTAATATTCTCATCACATAGGCCCTTTAAATGAATCGCAGTAAAGAGGACTTGGTACCAAACTAAACTGAAAATACGAAACAAGGGACGAATGTCCGCCGGGGAGGAAGCTCACTTTCAAACAATTATGGCTCTTTTACAGGCTGTTATAGTCACAAAAAGCGAAATGAGATTCTGTTTATCCTAACAAATAAAAACTTCCAACAATTATTTTTTTTAAACAACCCTGCTTGTTTTTCTACAGCAACATTGACAATCAAGGGAAAGACGTTTGATGAGAAACTGTGTTGCCCGTTTCCTCACGCAAACTGCTGCGAGCACAATAAATGCTGCAGGCAACAATACAAAGTCTGCTGCCCACCCCCGCCAGCGGTGCCGACTTACTGCTGCCCAGCGGATTATCCAGTGTGCAAAGACGGGCAATGTTACAGGGCACGTGACGGTCACATGGTCAGCGGAGAACCCGCTGTTGGAGGACCCCCCTTGGAGTAAACAGACATGCGGCTTAACACGACTTTCACTGCATTTTTGACGTTTTTTCCTCGGTGAAACAGTAATCTTGTAAAGCATAATTATAAGCGATAACGCCGAAAACAGCACCTTTCATTTATTTTAGGGGTTAAAAATTATTTACCACAAAACCTGCTCCCGCAAAGTGTGATTTATTATCATGAATAATTAACGCTTATTTTAAACAGATATTTACAGAATTGCTCAGTATATGTAGGTATATTTTCTTCAATCTAAAACTCTGAATCTCTCTTATTTTTAAACTACAATTTCCTGCTCCGAACTTCTGAAAAAAAAAGAAAGCAATCCCCAAAACCACCGAAGTACAAGTACAATGCAAAGTCTCCTTATAATTACTCGCAGTGCAGTCTGGTATATCACAATCACAGCATCCGGAAATAAAAAATGAACCAATCAGAACTAGTTTGCGTTGCAGGCGCATGACAAATTTGGAGCGCAAATAATAACGGGCAGCGAGGCAAGAGAATGCGCGCAGTCCTTCTCTCGCGTGTTCATTGTATATTCACTATTTTTACATTGCCCATAATGCACCTTGTTTACCATCCCCCACACCCCACCCATTCCCCCGCCTCTTGAAAGCATTGTCTTCAATCTCTCTTGAGACAGCTACAATACCCAGGAGGAATTGAAAAATATGGTTATGCAAAATATGGGGTCACACAAAGTGTATAATGAACAATGTGAAAATGGTGAATGTCGTCTTCAATATTTCTGATGTGCCTGCCAGTTTAGTATAATACTTGCATGTGATAATATTTGATTTTAAGTAATTTATCCAAATAAAATTCCATGAATTTCAAGATTATCCAGTGATAAGAGTAATAGAGTTAATTGGCTGAATAATCTCCCGCAGCCTGTCGCAACTTAAGGAAGTTGCCATGACATTTTTAAAAGTCGCGCAAAGTTGCCTTCATTTTTACTGGAATTTTCCAAAGCAAAGGCTGTATTTCATTTCAAATTCTTGAGTCCCATTAAAAAAAGGCAAGAAAGCCATTGTAGCCCTCTCTGACATCCAAACCTCTTCGGTGCAGTTTCCCGCCAAAATGTAGGATTGTAAAGATAATGTCACGTGATCAATAAGAAAACAGAGCACCATCTTTTTTCGCGGCTTGAGAATGACGCTGGCTAATTCCTTACGGGCTCATAGGCTCTGCTCCTGGGACACTTGTTGATCGCGGCCTGGTCCCTTTGAGGCAGCCTTGATTAATACGACTGGAGGGCACAAGAGGGCTGGCACTAGGAACTCGACGAATACCTGGCGAAACACTATAAAACAGAAACGAAAAAAATCATTGTTGCTAAAAGAAAAGATCTTCATCGAAATAGCTTCTTTCGCAAATAAGATGTAGGAAAGCCACTAGCGAGTTAAAGCTTCACGTATACGGCAAATTTCTCAAAATAGAAAATGAGCACATAAAAACAGCTCAAAACAATTCTTATGGATAAAAAATTGCGTGAAACAACTAATATATGTGTAGAAATAATGAACAGTAAACTACATGTAACGGGGAAACTTGGTCACGTGGCGTCTCCCCAGGCCTTCTCGGTTAATGCACTTCGGTAACTGACGTATCCGAGACGAAAGGTCTGAAAAACACTCGCTTAGACCACGTTACCCGAAACACATAGGCCTAGGGAGTAGGCAAGGAAGGCAACAAAGGAGGAGTAAAACAGCAAAAATTGAATGGAAACCAGAATATAACTTATTGCCTTTTACTACCAGAAAATAAATTTTTCTTAGGAGCAACTGAGCTATCAACGAAAACGCTAGGACGTCTGCCAAATAATTTCAACTAGGGTAAAATCAACAAAAATGTTCAGTTGAAGCAAGAGTTTCTTTTGCATTTCATTCGTCTGAAACGGATATTTTTGCTGAATGGAAAGTGCAGCGGGAAAGCCTGTTTTTCAAAACCGTTGGCCCAGTTTTGCGAAAAAAAAAAACCTTTTATCAAACCTGCTACTCTAGTTTGGGATAAAACATGCTAAATACCTGGAAGTCGTCCGTCGAAGACGTCCAGCTTTTTTCGGAGTCTTATTCATAGATAAAGCCCTGCTGACTTTTCTTGTTGTTCTTTTCGCGACCCTGTGTTGAGAGAAATGAGAAAACTTAACACCTGGCCATTCAAGTGACAAGTGTTCTTAAGCAATTCTGGTATTCAGAAAACGGTAGAGATGATCTTACGATTGCCAATGTCTCCGAGAGCGATGGGAAGAAATCTTACCCATGAGCGTGAAAATAATCCCTTCACGTTGAAAACAACAACAAGCAACCCCCTCGATTTTGAGAGAGAGGACCTCGGAAACGAAATTGTCAACTAGCGTAAAATACGGAGCGAAAAATGGTCACGTGGACATCTCTGTGGTTTGCCGTTAATGCGGTGTTTAAACTCACAACTAATTCTTTTCTCTAGTGGTAATTCTTGAATCAAATGTGGATATTTTCTTACAATTTGATTCTTATAAATGATGTTAACTGGGAGTGTTTTTCAAAGATCTGTTCAGCCCCTAGTTATCTCAGAGTAGTACAAGAATTGCACGTTCTAACCAAGAAACTGATACAAGTAAAGAAAGGGGGAGCAGTATTCAACAATCCTACTTGACAAAAACGCACTCAGTGTTTACCTGACAGCGCGACTGAGAGTTCCGTTTGACATGTCGCTTTTGCTTAACATCAATTCCTGTGGGTCGACGGTGGTCAGAAAGTTTTCCTGAAAAGTAACGATATTTTGTCAAAAAAAATTTAATGGGGCTGTGTCACGGCAGTCCAGTTCATTTTGTTACATTTCGCCAATTACTTGCCCTCAATCGCTATGGAACTTAAAGTAAGCAAAGAAATTACGTGAAAATGACAAAATCGGAGACTCGAGACAAACAAATGTCTCTTGAGCATTAGTTTTGAAGTTGCAAACAGCAGGGATCAACTTTGAAAAACTGTTAGGCTGAACAGTACCCTGCTAGCAGAGTCGCTTCGATCTTTCCTAGGAAGATCGAAGGAGACTCTGTTCGCAGGGTAGCTGAACAGTTTTCAAAAACCCTAATTTCAATCCGTTTCAATCTTCATCAGTTTTGCCCATCCGTGGCATCTGTTGTGTTATTTTAACCTTCCTTTAATGTTTTAAGCGGTTATTTTTACGTTTTTCTTAATTTAACGTGCATTTTGTAATTACCTAATTTGGCTGAATTTCGTGACACAGCTCCTTTAAAGGTCATGTTGTCTCGCCTGTGCTTTCGATCGGTATGGGAAAGGAGGAAAGACAGCGGGGAACGGGAAAATGAAAAATGGGAACAAAACCTAACTTGAACCCCAGCACTGACAGTGACTTCATTTCCAATTCTCTGTTTTGTTCCCAGTTTTCATTTTCCCGTTTCCATTGGGCTGATTTAACAACAAAGCGGTAAAGTCATTTGACGACCGGAAATCGCGCGGAAAGAACTGAACGAGACTTGCGGTGCCCAATTGGCTGTTCTGCCATTCGTCATGCCAACGGTTTGATTTGCGCGCGCCATCGTCAACTGAAGTTCCCGCACGGTGAGACCTTCAAGAGTACCTTTAAGGAGCTATGTCACGATTTGTTAGTATTACTTTAAAACACTTTCACACGTTTTTAGAATCAAAGATAACCGCGAAAGAGCTGCAGCAGGGTTCGTAGTCTTTTGAACTCTTTAAATTCCGTGACTTTTTCTATGGTCTTTTCCCGCTTATCATGACCCTAGGTTTAACCATCACTTTCGAAATTTTTCAAAACTTTTGTCTTTGGTGATTTTTTTTACTTAACTCAGATCAACAGACACAAACCGTGATGTCCAGCAAAGGGCGCTATGGGAAGAACAAAGATAAGTCCATATTCGGGCGTTGTACTTTCTCCTTTGATTCACATTCGCCACTTTAAAAACGAGTAGGAAACTGGGCCGAGCCGAGAAAACTTTGGCAAAGACTTGTGGGCCTGTTTTTAAGGAGAGGGGGAAAAATTAGCCAATAGGGAGTTTAAGCAACGTCGACGGCGACGGGCTACGAAAACATCACTTAAAAGGTGAATTCGGGCTACTTCAAACTTTATCGTGCTTTTTCCAACTCGTTCAATTCGTCAAATGTTGGCAAATGTTTATAGAGCTAATTTCTAAAAGACTGTATCAGAGTTCTGGAAAAGAAAAAGGAAGTCGCTGTCTTGTGTTCACACCCTCGGCAAAAGGTTGTAGTCCGCAGCGACGGCAAAGAAAAGTACAAAAAAGCGTAAGGCACGTGCACTGCTCTTGTTTTGCCAATCTAAGCCTATTGCTTTTTTCCCGTTACCGTCACCGTCGTACCGACGCGTCCCGAGTAACGATCCCAGATTGCGGGACGTATTTCGGCTGCAGTTCCCTTCTCGTTTCTAAAGTATTTCGTGCTGTTGCTGTGAGAGGGGTAAACACTGAACATACCGTATCAGCTGTGCACGCTGTATTAGCCAGTCCAGTAGTAAGTTTTTGCAGCCATTCCTGTTTGTTTATCTCCTCGCCTACGAGTCTAAACATCAACAATTTCTCTTTCATTTCCTGGGGGCAGCGGTAGATGATTCCAAACAAATTTTGACAATCTGCAGGGCAAAAAACAAACAACGGTGATCAATACAAAAGAAAAACCATGAATTACTAAAAGTCAATTTCAGTTGGAAAAAGAAAATAGCATCGTCATCATCATCATTATTATTATTGTCGTTGTCGAGATTTACTCAATACTAAGTAGTGCGCGCGAAAACCAGCGTCATTTTAGCGGTATTTAACAATTATTCCTCGAGCAAGAGCTTGAGCCTGATGGGCTCTGAGTCAATAGCCCATGAGACCGAATGGGCTATTGACTCAGAGGCCATGAGGGCGAGAGGAATAATTGTTTTAGTAAAATCCAACTAGTTGGTAAAAAATATCGAGAATAAAAAATTTTTAGCTAGGTTAAAGCTAGACTTTAATCCCTTTTTGCCGCCAAAAAGCCCGCGCTTTTCGCTACTTGTGGGCTATAACATATGGCCTAATAGTAGCTCAACCAATCAGAACGCAGCATTGATAATAGACCACTAGTTGGATTTTACTTAAACGTGATAGTCGTCCAGTTTTAGCGAGAATGTCGTGGTGGTATCCACTACATAAATCACTATCTAGTGTATGACGCAATTGCTTTTCCTAACACTTATCCGCTGGAAACATGTAGTAATCTATCCGGTCGATAGGGCTATCCAGCTTTTGAATAACTGGAGCCAGGTGAACAAATGAAGAGTAAAACAAGTAATACTCCTAGTTACTCGGTTACAAAACATCGGGTTTAGCACCGACGAATGTTCGTGCAGCGCGTCTACGTTTTTTAAACTAGAATGTCGAATGAGAACCAAATCAAAGTGAAAGTGCGCGCGCAAAGCAACCTTGTCGCTTGCAAAAACTCACGAAAAGTAGGTGTATACAGGGGTGTGTAGTGACTGGTTAAATGACTTGCCCTTTTTTCGCAGTCTGTCTACTAACACGTAGTTCATAATGCACTACATACCTTCATTATCCCGGATGTCCACCACGCGTCTGACATGTGACAGTGGCATGAATTTCACGTGCTTATACGCCTTTTGTGGTGTGCGAGCTGCCGGACTTTTCATGGGTAAAGGAACGTTATTCATCATTTTTAAGCCTCGTCGTTTTGTTACCTATTAAAGAAAAAAAAAGAAGGATAAAAAAGAAAGGAAGAAAGAAAGTAAGAAGTGACAAATTCAAAGGGATACCCAGTAGGGCATTGTAAACCAAAATATACAAAGTTTACTCTTTGAGCTTTGTAATAAACCAAACAACAAAATGCGATGTATAGCCACCCACGCAGACGTTCCTTTGACTCGTCACGAAATCCTCCCCCAGCGTGACAGCAACGTATGGTAATGAACGCGTGACGAATTGCTAAAAACGTCTGCGTGGGAGGCTATTGGTCGATTTACAAAGAGGAGAGATTTTTCTATACCAATCTTGCAAGGCTTTGTAACACAAAACCAAAGAAGACGCGGATTGCGTTAGAAAATACCTTGGTAAATGCATTGTCGCGCCTGTTCACCGTATTTACTCGAATAAGCGCCGCATTTGGAAGAAAGAAGTTTATAAGCGCCGCGGTCCCGATATAATCAAAATCAGAAGGCTTAATTCTGTCAGTTTAATACGGAAAATGATAATACCGAAGTTTAATAACACAATTCTTTATCACGTAAAACTTTCAAATAAACGCCGCCCTCGAATAATCGCCTCACCTAAGGCGTGAAAAATTGATTAAGCACTTATTCGAGTACATAAGGTATGTGATCAAAAGCGAATTTAACCAATTGATTTATCCGCACCTCCATGCTGTCACTGAACAGGAATATGGTCACAGCCTCTCCTTTACCGCAGATTGTGTCACTCAACTCGAACGTGTCAGCTTTTGTTACATAAACACGATGCGATGATAAAACATATGCCTAGGAACAGAAACACATTAGCCAAGCAGTAAATAATATAACCTGAGTATTGGAACATCCTTAGAGGTTGAGGGAGGAGAGATAAGAAACGATGAAGGTGGGGGAGGTCACCTGAACTCTTGCTTGACGATTACATCGCAATGGGCCAATAGCTTTCTGGTCGTTTCGATACAAGTTGTTTCAGTCGAGGTGTAAAAAGTTTCACGAAATTGCCTTCTTTAGAACGAAGAATATGCATCCCAATATGTTTTTCTTGTTCACACGCTAACTATACTTTAAGTGACCGAAATTGTTGTGCAGTTTCAATGCTTAAGTTGGCATCGAAACGACCAGTTTCTGGCCAAAAATACTTACAGGGCATCCATCGACGTCTCTCAGAATCTCGAACATTTGAACCTGCCCTTCTGTTTTCCTTTTGTCTTCATTTATGTGACTGAAAGAAGAAATGGTCCACAGAGAAAAAATGAGTAACGTCTTAAATGCAGAAAGGTATAATCAGATATTAAAATATCGGCTTTTTACCACTGTGCTTGGTACGTGGTTATGAAACACTCAATCACACTCTCATGTTTTCCCGCGCTTTTTGCCAGCCACGGGTATTCGCTGCGACCTCTGATTGGTTCAATGGATTGTCTGGCAACGCCATGATTGGACTGGGTACAATAACTTAAGTTGTCCATGTCCGACGAAATCGTCCACATGTCATTTTGTGGCTGAAAATTTCATGGGAATAGCCCACGTTCGATATATTAAAATTCTATCATGACTCCGAGGCTTTAGGGTCAAAACTGCAAATTTTTCACGACTCCATTGTCTTGCAATTCCCAGAAGAGAATTGAGCACAGAGAAAGCCAAACCAAATATCGAAAAATGACCAGAAAGCCTCGGAGTCATGTTAGAATTAGAATACATCGAACGTGGGCCTTTACAGAAATTAAAAGTTGACATAATGTATGTCCAAAAAAAGTTCGGTTTGTCCGCGGACTAAAACGGTGACCCGCATGAAGGTATGTCCTTTATAAAAAGAAAAATTATTTGCAGGCCTGCAAACGTTAAAAATAGCACAAGAAAGCGCCTTACGTCATAACGTTCTTGAGTGAGTCCACTGCCAGGCCAAGAGCTGTGTGGTCGGGATTTTTCTTGTCTGTGTGCTTCAGAAGATCTGTATGAGAGAGAGAGTTGTGAAACAATGTCAAAGCAAAATCTAATAGCCATTAGTTAACCTTCTCAAACTCACGACGAGAAATAAACGTGACAGTAATTTGGATTTATCGCCTTAATTGGCGAAAACACTAGGACATATTATTTCGCTTTAAGTATTTCCAAGAAATATTTCATCTGAGTCCTGACAGGCTCCTTTCAATACTCGACCGCAATTGTCAGGTTTTCATACCGGTGTTTTGGGCTGCAATGTTGGATCATTTTTAATAGAGACCTTTAAATTCGAGGACGAGATTTGACTTAAGGTTTAATGCGCGTTTTCTCAAAAATAGACACACGGGAAAGCTTCAATGTACTTTTTTTTTTCGCCAGAAAGGGTAGTACAATTATTTTTGTTGAAGAAGGTTGAGCCCTCTCCAAGTCACAAAGTGATTAAACTTCTAAAATTTGATCAAAAGATAACTTTTTCCCCTCACTACGACATTTCGCCAAAAAATGACGCTGGTTCGCGAGCGCGCAATACTTAAACGGAGAAAATCTTGTTCTCATAGTCGTTCTCGTCCTACAATCTAAAGGTCCCAGACCATAATCAGTACAAGTGCAAAGGCAGACGTAAAAGAAGTAAGTTGGTTCTAGTTTAATTTGTACCAAGTGCAATGCAAACCTGAAAGAAGTAGATTCATGCTTGGAAGTCTTTGTACAGGTCTGATCAGTAGTTCAGCCAAGCTCTGTCTTCCGCATTCTGGTCTGCTTAGACATGCCTGGTTAAAAGATGATCAATTCCAAAAGAATCGCCAGTGAGCAGCTTGGTCGGTGCCTGGGTGTTATATTACGAGGGCCCCCAATATGTTTTCGGGATCCGGGATTCGCGTTATAAGAAAGGGCGGGAATCGGGGTTTTAAAGGGGGGAGGGGGCTTTATACGGTAGTGGAATGACTGGGCAAGAAAAGGTCGTTTTCTAAAAAGTTCATCAAGGAAAAGGAAGAAAATTTACCTTTAGAAAGGCGTGAAATCTTGGGAATTCTCGATCACATCTCGCTACAGTCTCCTTTGTCATCTCAAAGTAGTTGACGAATGGTGGATAGACCTTAACTAATTCATCCGCCTACATTAGTTAAAAGACAGAAAACATGTATGGAGTTCAAAACAAGGATACAGTAGAGCCTCTCCTTTGGGACACCTCTATTCAAAGGACACTTCCATTCAAGGGACACCAAAAATCGTTCGCATAATCTTTGTATTTGTAACACCACTATTGAAGGGACACCTCTATTCAGGGGTTCTTCTACTACTTGTCCCACGGAGCAAAAGAGAAGGGAGGAGTAGGGGAGGACCCTGATAATGAGATTGACGAGAAGGAGAAGTATAGTGATTTGACTGGGGAAATTACCCCCCCTCCCCCGGGGGGGGGTATACTGCCATGTATGGGCTATATAGGTATGTGCCACTGTAAAGGGTATGGTTTTCAAGCAGTTTACTCTAGGATAGGGTATATAAATCAGAGCGTTTGGGTGTAGAATAAGGTATCATTTTTCAGGAAACTGATCAGTTGGTTGAAGATTTTATCTAAACTAGGGATTGTGGTAATGACGTTTCTTTTTGGCTGGACTGTGCTAGTGACCTCAGTAGTTTCTGGAAAACAGCTACTCTAGGATAGGGGGGATTTGGAGAGTTTACTCTAGTATAGGGTAGCAAATTTCAGCTGAAGTAGCTCTGGCATAGGTTAAGGGTTCCAGGGTCCCAGCGGCACATCCCCACCCAGAAATTCTTAAAGTAACCCCCCCCCGCGGGGGGGAAACTATGTTATTTCGGAAAAGTGGCCACCTAGAAGAGGTGGTGGATCGAACATTGGACCGGCACTGCATTAACTGTTTACAAACTTACGTGATTACTAATAATATTCCCGATGCATTTATCCTCCTTCCATTCATTCGACAGCGCTTCAAGTTCATTCTGCAGTAAAGAATGAAATCAAACATGATCAGATGCACTGCGATCGTGCAAAACATCAACTTTTGAATTAAGTGAGCACTCAGTTAAAGGAACAAGGTAGGAAACTAGCGAGTTGGAGGAACGTCCTTATTGTTCGCACTTGGGTTAGAAATGTCACAGGACACCCAGCCCTGAAGAAATGAAAACAGGAGTCTCTGAAGGGTTGCTGAGTAATTGCCTCACCATGATTTTATTGTGAACCTCCAAGATGCCTGGTAACCGACCAAAGATTGTCTTTATGTCCTCAGCCGAGATGATGGATCCACCACACGGTTCTTTTTCTAGCGGCTCTTTGAACACCTACAATATATACATATAATGAACAGTCACCACTTAGGTGCTTAACTATTACCATTAACAGAGTTCGTAAACGTTTTCCAAACTTTTTCCAAGACTCAAGGCTATAAAATAAGCGATCGATAGAAACCTTGACAGTGGGTAAAAATATCCTGAGGCCCTAGTCCCAGAGGTTTTTCTTAATTTTTAAACAAACCAAAATGAGCAGTCACACCGGGGTAGCAACTGTCTCTGAGTGTCTGTCTCTGAGTGTTGGCCTGAGCCCAGTGTTCAAAAGGTGGATAATGCTATCCACCGGATAAATTTCTATCCAGTGGATAACGCAGGTGATTTTCCCGACACTTAAATCCGCTGGATAGTGATTTATCCGGTGAATAGCGCTATCCAACGTTTAAACAACCGGAGCCTGATCGTGGATTGAACCCGGGCCTGCCGCTTTGCAGTCTGGTAAGTAACTAACTGAGCTAGCAAGTCAGTAACATAATATTAATGTTTGAAAAGAATATGAAAACAACATTGTGAAATTGTGTTCCATTCACCTTTAGAATGTTAGTAAGTATTTCCACATAGTTTCTTTCTGTTTGTAGCAGCTCCATGGCCACCTGCTGTCGTGATGTGAGAGGTTTAGGGGGTGGAGCTATGGGTGTGGTCAACGGTGAGATGGTTCCACTTGGAGTTTCTAGAGGGAGAAAATAAACCATAATTATGGACATGAAAGAGAAATCTTTACAACAAGGTTCCCCATAAGTGTCTGAAGATGCTACAGCAGTTTTTTGGTCATCAACCAAGCAAAACTCTCCAAAACAAGATCAGTTGGATAGAGCAAGGATTAAGTTTGGCATCCAGGGCCCAGTTGTTTGAAGGCCAATTAGCCTAACCTAGGGTTAAATTTTTATCCGGGTTTTGTTTCCTTTTGCTCAAAAGCATTTTCTGGGATAATTTTTTGTATTCTTTATACAGCATCCAGTTAACATATTATATGCAAAAAGTAAACTGAATTTGCTTTTTAAACTACCATATCTGACTTCTATTAAATTTCACCCTAACCTCCATTTACATGGGAAAACAAGAAATTCAGATTGGAAAATCAAATGGTTTGTACATGCCATTCCATTTAAGAAGCTTTAGAGAATAAGGAATGTGATTTGAGTTGATGCTATATCTCAACTCTTTTTAGTCTCTCCACCTGAGTTGGATACATTTTGTAGCGGGTTATTCTTCCACACGGTTAAATTTAATAGTTTTATTTTTAAGTACAAGATTTTCAACTGGATGGTTGGTGTACATTTTAAGGACCCCAGGTCATACAGTACCTTTGGGTGTGGCAGGTGACACCAAGGAATTTTCCAGAAGAGATCCAGACACTGACAACAGGTCACCACTCTTACGCTTTGGATGGAAAATGGGGGAGTCTGGAGATAGCAGATCACTGAGGTCTGAGTCCTTAAGTTTGCGGCGTTTCCTCTTGCGACTGCTGACTGGTGTGTTGTGCATTGTAGCAGGCTCAGGAGGATCCTTAGAATGAATAAATTTTGATCAGTTCCTTTTATAATGTATTAAGAATTATTTCCGACATTACTGGTATTTTTGTTGGAACAATGCCCAGGGGGAGGGGGTAATCCTATATGTAGGCTTATGTGTTGCCCGACAGGGTATGGTTTTTTTGAGGGTCTCTATTATTAACCAGGGTATCATTTTTGCCCTTGCTGACATTGTGTTCCTAGTGTGATCCATAGATATAGCTGTAGGGTATGATAACTGTATCAGGCTTCAGATAAAATTCAAGTGTGTAATTGCCTGGCTGTATAGGAAACAAATCGTCAGTTAAAACTGAAGTATCCAATAGAGTATTAGGAGTATTGAACAGGGTAACAATTTTCCTTTTTATCATCCCTAAATAGGATAAGGTTTAGGAACCTGGGCAGCACACACCCTGATCTGGAGGGAGGAATTCCCTATAATAGCCAATACGGGGAGGCTCTGCCTAAAGAGGTACTTTTTTCAGGTAAATTAAAGGGTAAGGATTTCACTAGTTGAAGTATTGGAAAGGGTAGGGAAATCTGTCATTTTGCTCTGTAGAGGATCTCAAACTAAAAAGTCTAGCAGAAGGATTTTATGGCTGTGAGAAAATCAAGAAAATTTCCTGGGTTTGTGATTAATAATCATATTTAAAAGACAGTTCATTTACAGCAGTTAAAAGGGGTGCAAAGTTTTAAACTAGGTATGTGAAAGTGGTAACATTTGCCAATGGAACAAATACAAAAAGGCTACTACCTTCTCTGTCAAAAATGGTATATAAAAGGGTAAGGGGTTGGACCTTGGGGCGGAACCTTCCCGATTACCCCCCCCACCCCCTGCCCTCTGGAACCCTGACCTATCCTGTCCCCCCAGGTGCACAGCTTTGTTAAAATTACTATGACCTACTGTAGCAGTGAAGTGATACAGTGACTCATCAGCACATGCATCCATGTGAATGCTTGCCCAAAACCACTGAAATTGAAAAAAAAAAAAGACAAAAATCATGATTAACAGCAAGGTAAGACACTACTCATGCTTATTGAAATGTGTCTATGTACCGCTCTTTCAACAAAAAATAATAAATTTAATAATTAGTAAATAAGGAAGGCAATGCTTTCTTATCATAATTATTGATTGTAATGACTGGATATTGTTAATTTCAACCATTTAGTTTACTTCACTGAGATTTTAGTTTATATTCAGCCACACACAACTTGACAATAACAAGAACAAATTGTGTTACCACCGAACCTCCATTAAGTAGCCACCCTCGGAGTACCGGCAAGTGAACTTAGTGGAGGTTGGCTGCTCAATAGATGTGCGACATATATTAGCATAATATTTAGCAGAAACATCACTTAATTTTGAAACAAGCATGTGATTGGGGCAGCACGTCTGGTCCACAATTGGTTGTATTTTCCTTCATCATATTCTTAAAATAAAGCCAAACCGAGTGTATCAAGTGCTTGGTTCCTGACTTCCTGACTGTAGCATGTTATTAAAGCTCAAGACGAAAATTGGAGGAAATTGAGTAATAATTACTCAATTTTCAGTGGACAAAAACCTTGTACCAGAATGATTTAAAGAATATTGCATTTTTCCTTACATTTTTTAAGGGCTAAAGATTTAATTAATCATCTTGAGTAACGCCAAAGAAAATATCTCATGGGAGCCTGAGAACATGAATGTCAGATTTCACAGAATTACATCTTTCGCATGAAATTTTCAGAATTTTAGCTGTGTAATCACAATTCCTGTGAAATTTGACATTCATTTTCTCGGGCTCCCATAATTAATTTTCTTTGGTGTTATTACAGAAGACTAATAATATTACATCTTTAGGCCTTGAAAAAAGTTTAAAAGAATGAAATATTCTTTAAATTATTCTGGTACAAGGTTTTTGTCCACTGAGAAATCAATTAAAATTACTCAATTTCCTGGAGGATTCCATCTAGAAGCTTACCTCTTGCTTGACGGCCTGGCAACGTGATTGCTCTAGCAAACCACTTGGTAGTTCTTTGACACTGTCTTCTACAACCAGGTGAGTGCAGCGAGGGTCACTAGCTTCCGTAGGAACTCCACCTTAAACACAAAACATTGCAATATTTTAGTTGAGGGTCCTTAGAAAAGAAATTAAGAGTATCCTACATGGCTATGGTTGTTTCATGACAAAATGCCACCATGAAAACAAAAATGGGGGTAAATGGATTGTTTACAGTGAAAGTGCACTTCTGCTTCAGCTGTGACCTGAGAAAACAGCAAACATTTAGTGACATCACCACTGGTTTCCCAGCAAAATGGTGTCTGAAGAAAGGGGGCCGAAATTCCATACTAAATTTGATGCATCACTATAGAAGCAATGCTCAGATCTGGGTAGTGATGTGTCATCAGTATGGAATTTCTGAGCTACTGTATTTCCCCAGATCTGGTTAGTGATGTGTCATCAGTATTGAAATTCTGAGCTAAGTCGTATTTCCCCAGGTCTGGTTAGAGATAAGTCATCAAATACAGACTTAAACAGGGTGTCCTGCACTTAATTTTGGGACCAACAGACCTAATGCATTTCACTGTAAATGGAGTTAAAATTCTTACCTTGCTTCTCCGTAGATTCTTCCATGTGTTTCTTTTCCTCTTCCGGGAATCCATGAAAACTGAGATAACACCCGTGAAATGGCATCATCTTGTACTTTTCCTGAACAAAATAATTACAGTACTGAATTTTTAATAAAATCACTCAAATTGGTCATGAACTGTACATCTTTGATCCCAGAGAGTTAAGGCGAAATACATGCACACAGCTTACAATAATAACTGGTATTGAGTCACCAAGGGGATTTTCAATTTTACCCTACCTTCTTGTTAATTAAAAGGAGAAAAAACAAACAAACTCACCATTCCTTCATCCATTGCAGTTGCTCCCCTAAAAAAACAATTCCATTTAAAATTAAGTTATGTACTACACGTTCATATAAATGATAAAATTATATGTGTTAAGTACCATGAAAAAACACCAGAATTTTTTGACATTTTTTGCTGATCTTGGCAGTGTACAGGATACTTTTCAAATTACTTACAGCTCATTACGTCTTTCCCAGCACCTTGTTACCCACTCTTCTGTCATAATCATAGTCCCCAAACTTACGGCAGTCTGTTGGGAGGGACAAAATGTTAGGGAAGGATGCATATTAATGTATATAGCACTATGACACAAAGGATAGGAAATAAAGTTAACTCCGAAGTGTAAATCTAAGTGCAAGAGATGAACCGTAAAACCTTCTGAGCATTAGTCTTCAGATGTTTTAAGACAAAATTATGGAAACGAGGCACTGCGGTGAAGTAGCAAATAAAATAAGCCTCTTAAAAGACTTATCAGGGAGAAAGGTGAAAAATCAGGGAGGAGGGAGAAACAGCCGAAAAAATTAGGGAGGAGGGAGAAAAATAGGGAAAAAAATAGGGAGAAAAGAAATTAAACTGCCCGTTCCTCTCCCCTGTCTTCACTGGTCTTGGTAAAGGAAATTAGGGAACCTTGCGAGGCAAAGAAAAAATCTTTGACCCGGAAAGGAACTGAACTCAAAACGCCTTAATGGGATTCATCATTGCTTTGCTGACCATTGGGGAAAAACCCACAAGAGGTTGCAGGGCTCAAAAAAAAGCCCTGTCGGGTCATCTGGGAAAAGTAGATTTCCTTGTTGGGTAGGTACCTCTTTAACTTTCATTTATCCAAAGGGCAAGTGAGGGTCCAGGCAAGTCATCTAGTAACTAAATCGTTAGCTAGGACAAGCAAGCGATGGCCTTGGGCAAGCAAAATGTGAAAGCTGTTGGAATTCAAGTTTTTTTCGAGCCCTGGGTTGGTGACAGTACAGACCTGATGACTTGAATGATTCATGAAAACGAAGGGATAGTTTAGTTCTTCCTATGTAAAAAGGAAGATTTCATAGGCTCAGGAAATTATTAGAATTTGGAAAAAATGCGAGTGAAATGGTCCCTAATTTCAGTATACCCTGTGGTTACATATTTAACATGGGTGACATATCATGCTCACAATTTATTGCTGTTTATTTATTTTTTACTTGTTTATTGTATCAAGAACTCCATGCATTGAAAAGTTTAGACCGTAAATTTTCTGAATTTTTGACAAAATAACTGTTGGAATCCTTCTTGATATGCTCTTTTGTGAGTATAGGTTTTCTAAACCATCTTTTAATGCCCTGACATCTTCATTCATAATATTTTAAAACCATGAACGCCATCTTGGCACTGAGTTGCCAAAGAAATTTAATAATTTCACATGTTATATAATATATTTATTTCCTGCCAAAATTAAGGAGTTATTTGTCACCCATGATATTACTACAGTTACAGTAATATTACTTACTCTGTATTTCTGTCCATGTATTGAGTTGGCAACAAGCTGTGTGACCCTTCCACTAAACTCTCTCCTTATACTGCCACCCATATGATGAACAAGATTACAAAGCCTTCCAAGTTCTTCCTTTTTACGAAATCCAGTGAAGCATACGATGTTATTACACATGATTGTACAGTAAAGTGGCCTTGAATTATACGGTAAAGGCTGGTCTTCTCTGGCACATGCATGTACAATTGGTGGTCCAATGATTCTATGCTCTTCTTTGCGTAAAAGTTCAAAATTTTCTCCTTCAAAAGGTTCACACACAAATACTATTTCAACATTATCAGTTTGTGATTGCAATGCTTCCTTAATGTTTTCTGAAACGGTTACTGGAATCTTCAAGGCCTGCAAAGAAAGTGATACGATTTTATTTATCACAAAAAATTGACCATTTTCACAGTAGATGCAGACAGGATAATGATAGGTAAATTGACTGCCCTGAAACTATGTTGAGGGGGTTCAGAAGAGGGCCTTTCATATTATCAGCCCTAAGTGCACCTATGAGGACAACCTCAGTCACTTCAACCTCTAGCCTGGGCAGTCGGAGAGAAGCACTTGCCCTAAGCTATTTAATGACATGTGCATTCCATCACACAAGCTTCGCCAACTAGTCCCGCAATGGGCCCAATCACTTACCTTTAAATCCATGCCATTTGTAGTACCACTTATTGTTTTAGGCGATTATTTTTACTTTCTATGACAAATTTTTAATTGTATGATTTACAGAGTTCTTATATAAGTTTTAAAGTAGACAGTGAGCTAGGATGTAAAAGTATGCGGCTTGATAATTGAGTGCTGTAGGCAATTTCAGGCTTTCATTCTCTCACTTTGCACTTTTTCCCAAAAAAGTAGATTGCTCAAACCTCCAAGTAGCCGGTTTTTTAGCCAGCTGCTGGTACTCAATGAGAACCCTGGTCTGATATGTAATGATATTTACTTTTTTGAATTTTTGGTAAATATATTTCTTGTACTGTATTTCGATATTGTATTAATTACTCAATTCAGCTTTTGGCTGCTACGTAATTATTTGTTAATAAACTACATGTATCTTTCTATCTGTATCTATCTGTACCTATCTATGTGTCATTGGGGCGACAGAACGTCACGATAAGCTTCTTTAACAAAAGTAAGGGAACCACATTTCCCAGGGTAAGAACTTATTAAATATTTTATTGCTTTTACCTCTGCTGCTCGCATGAGTTCTTCGTTTTCGCCATTTTCTTTGCCCACCACACACAGTCGAGTTTCCATTGTAGAGCTACTGCTTCCTAGAAATTGCAATTTATCTAATTATTAATATTAGATATTACGACTTATTTAAGCCGGTTTATTTCAGGATGTCAGGATATATTGAAATAATGGCTGCCAAATTCAGTGGATTCCCGCAGGAAATTTATTGAACAAGGCCCACTGGCAGACGTACGCCTTCTTATAAATGTCATACATGTGTACGAAACTTGTTTTTAGGCTCGATCCCTTTGATAGATGAAATTTTAACTTTGCATGAACTAAAATGAATTATTTCTGTCATGTAATAGACAAAAAGCAACACGGATTATACAAAAAATTATCCTGTAAACAGAGGCTTCGAGCTTGCTCAAGAAACGAACTGACCTTCATGTGAAATACTCTGATGATCTGAGGCGTCCAAATTCCCAGAATTGTCGGCATCCATTTCGTCTAAAAGACCAGTTTATCCGGTAAAATTTGCTCTGTATTCTTTTCAAAAAGTGGTGTGAAATCGTGGAAATGAAAGGGACCGATTTTCGACGAGCAGAAATTTCCTTTCAAAAATGGCGGTTGAACAACGGTTGAATAGAGCATTTCCATATTTGGGAGTGTTGAGCCCTGGTTCATTACTGGTCATCGTTAGCAAAACAAATACACTGTGATGTACTATGGAAACTCCTGCCACTCCAGCCGACCAGGGCCAAGCAATAGGGAGGGTTTTTTCACTGACCTTGGGCTAATAAAGTAAAGGATAGCATATGTTTAAAAAATAAACCTATTAACTTAAATTTTTCTGTAATAAGGTCAATCAATCCTGTCCTCTCAAAGATATTGTACAGTAATAGGCTCCTAACGATATCAAATGACCGACTGAATTGATTTGTCCTACAAGGGTTATGGGCTCCTGGTCCTACCTTTTTCCAAATTAGAACGTGTAGAACTGGGAAGTGTTAGTGACCTCTTTTTTTTTCTGTGCAAAGATTTATGAGTGCTTGATTAAGCACGAAAGCAGAGGATAGACTTTGGACATGGAGACATCGGACGTGGACAGCGCCGTGTGCCTGGGTATAAGGACCTGTAGGCGTTCCTTGGGGAAAGGGGGAAGAGACAAGCCAAAAGGGGAGAGGTCCTCCTTACGACCTCTAAAATCTCCCCTTTTCTAACCCCTAAAGAAGGCCTGATACTCAGTCTACATACAGCAGACTTGGGGGCGTCGGACGTTGGACACTGGCTTAGGGGCGGCGGCGGGGGCATCGAACATCGGAATTCAGAGTTCGGAGTTCGGATGTTGGACTTTATTTTGACCAATCAAGGTAATTCCTCTGTTTGGACTGCGCAATTCACATCACTTTTCCACACTTTGAATTCCTCCAGAACGCTGACACCACATTTCTAAGTTAATTTTAAATTTTTTCCGGGAGGTTATGCCCCGGTGATCATTTGGCATCGGTAATCATTTGTGGTACCCCTGGGCCCGCCCCCTCACTCTTTCTTCTTCTTTTCTGTTCCTTTCTTCTTTCTTTCTTTCTTTCTCTCCTTTTTTGGCTTTCTCTTTTCTTGACGCTCGTGTACGTTTAAAGACAGAGTGTAAAGTAATACACCAAGTGAGGGAGCAGCGTCTAAATTATTCAATGAATAGGGAATGACAAAGCTTTCAACAACAATTTTTCTTTATACAGGCAGCCTATTTTCGTCCTTTCGTTTCGGAAGCTCTTCTTGAAAACTATACTCCTCATTGTTGTCTCGAGCATAAACTTTCCTTTTCATAAAGACAAAGAGAAAACAAGGCGTACCCATAAAATTCTTGCGGTTTACATTTTTCAGTTTCATAGTCACGTTCTAAAAGTTAGGACTAAGAGACGAAGACCATCGGAGAAAAACCACAGAAAATAATGGTCCAATACACGCCGTTTGAAGCAGTTATATGGGCAAAAGTGGTCAAAAATGGTCGGGTTCTTCAGTAAGGATTAACACTGACCACAAACCAGACTTTCTGTTATTGTTCGTTTAAATTTTATGCCTCAAACAAAATAAATCAACAAATAAATAAACAAAGGTTTAATTGATACTGGTCGATATCAAAACAAACTGATCCATTAGTGAACTGTTTTGTGGTCAATTGTACGATACGCTAGTTTTAGCGTACGTCGACTTGGAAATTTTTTTTTAGTACGGTTTTCTTTCGATTCACAGGTAACTTTGTGTACTAAACGATAAGGCATTGTTTGATATGACCCAACACTTAACCCTTCAACTTCCAGAATGAATGATGACGTTTGTTTTTAAAGTTTTGAGTCCGTGGATGAAATCCTATGGTGTGATCACTGATATAAGCCACTTTTGCTGTAATTTTACTTGGAGTTTTGTTTTTCAGCATTTTACAAAATGAAATTTGGAATTTTTGTCGAATTTTATCTTTGCCCTCTTCTGGGAGATAAAAGGTTAATTTTCTTTCCAAGTATCGTGATGGGGGGCTGGGCTTATCAGATGACAAAACCTCCTGTGTGTACAAATTTTAATCCATTTAACCACTTGAAAATCAAAAGTGGACGGTCAACAAAGATGCCAAACGTCACCAAAGTCGTGGGAAAGCGCCGAATGGAAAAACTTCTCATGGGATATCAACTAAAAGTCGTCACGCCTTTTCATTACATCCTCGTCGAACAAACGAATTCTGTGTGAGGTCTGTGAGATTAGATCAATTCCGACATCAAATTCATTGGGAGCATCACTGAGTCAAGCAGTCGAGCGCGAGAAGTGATCACTGGCGTAGAATTGCTGAGTACTTTGTCGTCCACGTTTCGATTACGCAGTAGCCTGCGTGGCAAAGTGGGAATAAAGGTGCGTGTGATCGCGAAGGGCGCGTGAGAGAGATAAGAGAAAAGGGAAAATGCTTTCTTCTCTTCCTCGCGGGTTTTCGCGCGTCTCCCACGCAGTTTCATGCGCGGGTGAAGGTCGCGCGCAATCAACATTGTTGATTTGGCGTAGTCTTTTCTGATCAACAGTGTTTCTATTTTTAGCAGTAGTCTTGTTTTTTGGATAGTTCTTGTTTGTAATCAATCGTGCCGAAAATGTAAAAGTGAAAGTTATTAAACAGTACTTTTCTGTACATGTGAGCTGTTTGTTATGCTGTACAAAACCCTATAATGTTTAATAGCCATCTGGAGCTTAGGTATCATCAGTAACGGTCACTTGGCTTTTAAAAGAGATACTAGTACTTTTCCCTTCTACACGGTCTACTCCCTCTCGACAATCTCACGCCAGTTCCAAAATTCATAGTATATCTGCAGACTGATACATCTGTGTATCTGCTAAAAGGAAGCTATATTCAACATTTGCTATTTTTGTATTTGGCAAATTACTTAAGGAAGTCAACTACCCACTTTGCGGCCCTAAACGTAACAGGATTGAAACCAATACCTCATAATGAAGACCCCTAAGTTTTGAAAAGGAAGGATGTGTCCGCTTAGTTGGACGTTTTCAGATGGCTGTTCTTTTGTTGGTTCTCTTGCCTTCCGCGCTCGGTACTCGGTAATATCCAGTAGGGTCCCAGCCGGGGTCCCAGTACAATCAAGGTGTAGTCTCCATTCCAACGCCTCGAACAGAAATCAACAGAGACTTGTGTTGTTCTTTTTTTTAAGTTTAACTTCAATACTTGCTCAGTCTGATTTTCCGGATATCCTTTGGTTTAGTCTAGTCTGTGTAGGTCTAAGTCGCACGCGAATACAGGAGTTGCTATTTTTTCTCAAGGTTTCTTTTTGTTTCAGTGAAAGGAAACAATAGACTACATATAACAGGTCAACATACTACGGAAACTCGGTACAGCTCACATCCCAGCTTAGTAGTTTCATTTGACTCAAGTGCGAAGTGGCTTATTTTTATCACTATCAAGGAAAGACAAAGGAAGAAGGAAGCAGTGCTGACAGCCTTTGAACTAAAGATCTAGCCAGACCTTCGACCAGGCAAACACAGACAGCAAAACAGTCTTCTTTTGTTTATAATCCTTGTGTATTTAGTGCGAAGTGCCGCAAGCGTTGCTTCTTGCGAGCGAGGTGCGCGACGCGATCCTCGTGTGTATCAACGGCTCTTCCCCTTTTATAACTTCTCCACGATCCAGAATTTATGCTTGAAATTCACTCCTATAACCCTTTACGATTGTTTCGCTATCATCACGTGGTGTTCATATAGTTATAAAGAAAGGTATAACCACTCCCTAGAAACCACGAAATAGAAATTGAACCGCTGAGACCCAAGAGCAATTAATATCATTTCGCTATCTAACTGGTTTCTCTTGGAAATTGATCACTCTCAATCTCTTTGATAACGCAGTAAAAAAAAGATAAGAAAAGGAACATGCAGTACTCAGGGGCACCCATCGACATTTTTCGGAAGAATATCTGTTCGGAAGACGATTTGAGATCTAGAATTTTCGGAGCATTTGTTGTAAAATTTTTTGCTTGCCTGCCTCTCCTAGGATTTTCGAACATCAAAAAAATGGTATAATTGCCTATTTTTAACGGATTTTTACCCTAAAAAGGTCACCTAGAATTTTCGGGAACCTTTTTTCTGGCTGAAATTTTCTAAAAGGTAAGTTTTGATCCCTATAATTTTCGGATCACTACACTTTCAGCTAGGAAATCCGAACAGATGAAAAATTTTTAGGCGATAAAAATATGCCTATATCTACCGTTTGTATACTAAAATACGTTTAACAATGCTTTGTTTATGTGGTTTTGAACTATATTCTTGTTGGGTGCTCCTGAGTACTTGTCTTTTTGCTTCTGAAAAAGGAAGAAGAAATTTAACTGTTTAAAACAATGACTCCTTTTCGAGTTCGAAACCACTTTCTAGGAGTCTTCTAGGCGTTTCATGGATGACAACAAATATGAAATTGAAATTGTCACGACGTAGACGAGCATACAGCACAGTGTTAAGAGCAAGCTACACCCAGCAAATCAGTTCCTTTTAATTTCTGTCGAAAATCCCTTCAGTCTGTTCTTAACTGACTGAAAAGGGTCTGCTAGCAGTCTACTTATTACTTAACTTTCTCTTTTTCCATTTGATTAGACATCTGCGAGGATCGCGACTATCACCTGCGACTGAGATGACTGATCGATTGATTATAGATACTAAAATGTTGGTTTTAGGTTTCGGAAATACTATCCCTGTTAGATAGTTAGGTCTACTACTGAGAGGTAATTCTAACTTTTGAGACTTGGATGAGACCCAAAAATGTGACTAACCCAACTGAAAGCTACGAGACACACGACTGAGTATCCAAGAATGAGTGACCTGTGGCCTAGGCGTGTTATTATCGCTATTTTTTTTTTTGGCCGCGGGCAAGCTTTTATTTTTTTTTCGGTCTAGCGTGGGTGGGAAGTCTCACAACGCGAAAGGAAACTAGGATGAGTGTTTAAAAAGGGAGGAGAGGGAAGGGAGTTTCTTTTCTTATTTCCTTTCCCACCCCCTCCCGCTTCTTCCGCAAAGCTCGATTTTCGCCGCGGCTTGTTAATCGAGCCTTTATTCTTCCGTGCGTTGAATATATCCTATGTGCAGTCGCCATATTTGATTTCAAAGCAGAGGGAGATTGGGGCGAGCACGAAACTGTCCGGCCACGCCCCTATTCCCTCACACTTCCCCTGCGAATCATCATGAACCACAATCCGAGCGAAAACTAGTGCCCACGTATCCTTTCAGAACGACTGCCCTTGTACGATACTTAACTGTGGCACTGCGTTTGTTATTACTGCTATCCGCTCCAAGGCGTAGCCTGTGAATGGAATCCAGGGCGAACGACGTAAATGACGTGGGAGTCTGTCCCCCCTCTTTCCTCTCCCTGCCTTGTCCATGTTTCTAGCTTTCGCTCAGCCTGTTCACAGGCAACCCAAGGTGCTTTTTAAATTTTGATTATCGTGCGTCGGGAAAAACAAGCACAGCGAGAGGATTGGGAGGAAGGGAAAACCAAGGGGATTGGGGAGAGAGGGCAAGAGACGTTTGCTATAAGAACCCCCTTTTATTCATATCTTACTTCCTTTTTCCCTTGGCACTTTTCCCAAGTCCCCCTGCCCTTTTTGCGCCTGTCACGCAGGCTATATCGAAAAACGAGCAAAACTCGACGGCGGCAAAATTTTTCCTCCCGCAAAGTTGGTTATAACATCCCAAATCCGCGCCATTTTGTTATACATTACTCATAAAAGTGACAAAACGTTTTTTTTCGCCGCCTACGCCTTTGAATCAACGGCCGGAGGGGGCCGTGGGTACATGCATGAATAAACAGTCAACTTCATCTAACACGGACACCTTTGAGACAAACACTGTGTGTCCGTCTTAGAGAGATGACTGTCTCATAAAGGCAGGGACTTTAAACGCCGGGTGTCCGTCTTAGTTAGATGATCGTCTTAAAGAGGTGTCCGTCTTGTAGAGGTGTCCGTTAAAAGAGAGTTGACCGGTACCGTGGAAAATGAGTTGCTTCAGTAATCAGAACGAGAGGCGCCAGTGCTATTGATTTTACTGCAAATGATTTCCTTTGTTTCGTATTCATGCAGAAAGAAAACGCTCTATTTACGTCGTAATACGACAGAGCGACGTGATGATATGCACGCAGTGGTAAAATCCTACCACAATTTCACGGTTTTTATTTGGATAGAGAAAAGAAATCCAAAAATGACCTGTCTGAAGGAAAACTTAATAAAAAGAGGATAATATCGCGGCTAAACGCCATCGATAATCTTCAGACGTGACTGCATCATTAACTCTATATTTGTACAGGAAATTAAACTTTATCCGCATCCAACGCAGTTTTTTTGTTCTCATTAAGAATCCTTTTTTTAAGGAAAACAATGAACACTCTTTCCAATAACTTCTTTCGTTCTGAGACTGTTAAATAGCTCTTTCTAAGTTTTTCGCTGCCAAACAACTGCTATGAATGAATGCCAATATTTCAAGAAGATTAAGCCGGAACAATTCTTTCTTAACAGTTATGAGATCTCTCACGTCATTATCAGTGAAGTCATAATAATATCTATTGAAAACTGCATTTGTAGCTTATGACACAATGCTAAAGGAGCGCTCAAAGAGGCTTTCCAATCATCAAAACCGGAATTTATCTTTCTCTCCTTATATTACACCGACCATAACGGCTCTCGATTACACTTGAAAGCTAATTTTCCGGTTATTTTCAACCCAGTATCTTTCTGCGCAAGAAGAAAACCAATATCTTCTTGCATTTTAAATTAAGCCGACCCGTCATCAATGGCAAAACACGCAAGCAGGAAAGTGCCAGACCATCTCTTTAAAAAGCAGTGATGAGGGAATAAAAAAGAAATAGGGTCTCCATAGGATTCACTAGTCGTAACTGATGGGCAAAAGATTTAGTCGTTAGGCGTAAGAAAAAAGAAAATTTAGCTGCTCGTAAAAAGGTTTTCCATATTAGATTCCTTGCCACAATTTGTTGGCTAGAAAATGTACGTTGGGAACATTTGCTAGGATGTTACCCATCTTCTCTGGTGGTTAATTGATGGACTGACCCTATGTCGGTGTTTCTTTTTTAATCCGGGAAATCAGACCTTAAAAATGTGTCTTACGAAAACGGAATTAATTTTGAACTGTTTTAAAAAGAAAACATCGTGTCGTAGCCGAAAAGGAGGTACTAACGGCTTTAGCCATCAAAACGCCCAATGTTAACCGTTAACTCGACTGACCCCAAATGTCTCCACCCCATTGAGACGAGTCTATGACAAAACTAGGAAAGTTAGTGCCAGCTGCTGGCAGGAAAATATGCTGGCGGGAACTTGGAATGACGGATACTGCACCGCGGGACCAGGGACCCGTTTCTCCAAAGTCCCATAACTTTTCGGGCTCGAAAAGCTGTTTATGTTTGCTGCGTTTGCATTCAAGATCAAAGTTTCAATAATTTTGAAAATGATACAATGAAACCATCACTTTATGAAGCAGAATTCACTGGTTTGTGAGCTACTACTCAACATGTTTTGATTTTAAAATTTGCCTTCGGGTCTGAAAAGTTTCCGGGCCTTTTGAGAAACAGAACCCTAGTTAACCCTGGGGCCGTTTCTCGAAAGCCCCGATAATTAACGGGCCCGTAAAGCTGTTGTTTGTTTACAACTGAAAGCTGGGACTGTCTTGGTAGATAGCCAGTTCGGGATAAAAACTTGACACTTCTGACTATATATAACTAGTTAAAGACCACTACAGTCACTACTTTTAACGTCAAATCCTAACTGAGAAACGGGGGACTTTTTGTGCGGGAATATTCACGCAGTAGCAGTGTAAGCCATAATCACCGAGGAAACCATGTCTCTATATGGCAAGGCTGATATAAGCTTTGAGCTCGTTGAATTTACTTTTATGGAATTCTGTTTCCTTGTTGTGTTTGGCACCGAAGACAGACTTCAATAGATTGATGATTATATGTGATAAGATTAAATCGTATCTACTTTTCAACAGTGTATTTGGTCTTCGTCTGCTATGCAACAATATTACACCGGACTCGAATGCTATTACACGCTGATTTAACTCTCTCTTAGCCTGTTCTAGGCATAAGATGGTGAGGAAGACGTGAAAAAGAGAACGGAGCAGAAAAAATAGGAGAGAGAGGCCTCTATCTATTTAATTTTTTTCGCTATCACCAAGCATCCCCATTTCGCGGCGCCCGTCGCTACCCCCTTTTTGAACGTCTGGAACAGGCTAGTGAGGCGGGATCTGTGAGCAATCAGCAGACATATGACCAAGCCGTGACAAAAGAGAGGCTCTATTTTCATCCTGCCGGGACAAGAGGCAATTCCCTAGATTTCATCATGAACATGATGAACTAGATCTTAGCAGTTTACATTCAAGAGCCATAACAAGACTATCTCTTGATCCTTTATCACCCGTGGGGGAGGGGCGGTTGTAGTAGGAGTTAATTCTCACTTCAAGTCTGTCGGGAAACCTTTTACATGTCATGCCATCCTTTGAACTACTAAAACCCACTTCCTTGTGGTTGCCATTCATAATCTTGTACAAGGTAATTGAATTTTCCCAGCAACCTTTGTTTCCCGCATAAACTTTCTCAAGAGACCAATGACAACTCAAGTGCCTTTTTAAAGTTCTGTTGTAGCCATGTAATATCGAACATTATTTCCAGTTTTAGTTGCAGTAAATGTTATGATCTACTGCTCGTATCTACTATCATTGCATCTCTTCCAGACCGCCTACATGGCCGGACAGTGTATTAGTTCATTATGCCGGAACCGAGATAATCAGGGCGGATGCTCTGGTCAAAAGAGCAGCTACGCTTCTTTTGATTGATTAAGCTTCTCAGCAGTGCTAAATGGTTTGTCCATGATGGCAAAAATAGACGTCACTAACAATCTTAGAATCTTTGTTCGTCACGTTTCGATTTTACGTCTTTAAAAAACAGTGAAAACGGCAACCGACTAAAAGATGGAGCGACCCAAAGGGGAAAATTATGCAGATGATCTTTTGCAAAACGTTTGCGATTTTGCTAAAATTTTGCACGTCAAATGGGAGAGACGGATTTTTGCCTGATTTCTCACGGTCGTCTTTTTTAAACAATGCAGCTCATAGCGTGGCGGCAAAGTATTGCCACAAACAAACCAGAGATGTATGTAGTGTCTAAGGTTTTGCCTTGCACAACGCCCAAACGAACATACAATCAAGACCCCTATGATAAATATTTAACTTAAGCCTTAAAACCCGGGTATTCTACACTGAGTCTCTCCAATTTGGCTAAATCTCTAAAAACAAAAAAAGGTTCTAAGGCGTAGAAGTTTCGATTGGTCGTAAAGATTAATACAACAACATCATGTTGGCATAATTTAGTCCATAGAATTACGCAAAATCTTAAGAGTTCAAGTTGAACTAATGAGTTATTTCCCTTTGTAAATAGTCAACTTACGCAAACGTTTATACTGAACGTGAAACCTATGACCCAAAGTCACAAATCATATAAGTTTGTGGTCATGTGTTTTTCATTTTTTTTTTGGCGGGGGGTGGGGGTTCGAGACTCCCGAAGACGAACGCCTCATCCTTTTCAGATGAAATGTTACAAGAAAATTCACAAATATAATATAAAAATATCTAAGGCTTTTAATCTTTGGAACAGTGGAACAGTTCTGCATTCGGTTAAAATCACATCTACTTGTGAAGACGGCAGTTTTAATTCTTGAAAAAGAGTATTTACTCTTTAGAAAATGTTGCCAGGTGGAACCAGTGCTCAATTTTTTTTTCTCAAGACTGTGAATAGCTGGAGCAGCCAATCGTAAACCAAACTCAACGACGGTTCTCTGTCGCAGAGACTCTGTGCAAGACAAGTGATAGCTTGATAGCTTGCTTGCTGTGTATTCATCTGATTCACCTAACTCTTAATCATTTTTCCAATAACTTAAATTTAAACTTCTGTGTTAATTGCCTTTAAGGAATTTCAGGGTTGATTTAAAGGCAGTCAATTTTGGGGCACGTTTAATAAGGGGAAACAAATTTTACCACGGCTGAATCATTTTTCCTCACTGTATTAGTTCACGACAAAAATGTGCATAAGAGCACGTTTTAACTGCTAAACTTCATTTAAAAAGGCGGAAATATATTTCCTAAGCACGATTGGGATTCATTCAAGCTTGGGTTGAACCGATACAACCGTTGCAAGAAGAAATTATCTAGCAGTGCAAACATAATTCCGAGTGTTGTTCTCATTTCTTTCCCTTGCTGCGATCGAAAGTTGCTTTCACAGAAAAATCGTGAATTGAGTTACCGGTACGCCATTCGCGCGTAACTTGTTCAACGGGTGCAAAATTCACGCGAACTTGTTAGAGCCGAATTACATTGCGTGTTCTCTAGTTAAAGACCTGGCACAAGTTCTAACTTTATTGTCTAGACGGTGTAACCTTGACCAGCTAAAAAGAGCTGAACTGAAATGTCAAGAAAGTCACTAATCTTTGACTAGCTTGCTCTTATGCAAACATGAAATTCGGTAGCGTGATGAATACAATTACATCATCGACGGCATTTTAATACTCTGGCATACGATACCGAGATGTGATTTACATCAGTAAAACTTAAACTATTGTTGTTAAAAAAATACTTTATTTCGTAAGGTTTCTCCAGGAAACACATGGATAAGAAATTATGAATGTCGCTATTTGGATTCTGCAAAAAAATATAGACATATTATTTTTTGTTATTAGATTTACAAGGGGTGTCTCAGCGCATTGTTCAGCTGAAAATATGACTTATTTTGGCGGCACGCTACGAAATGAAAAATAAACAATCACTTGCCGCCCCGCTTGCTTCTACCCTGCTAACTCCATGCGGAAAAATTACGTGGCTTATTTTAAGCCGCTAAGAAAGGAAGTTGCAATTAAAAAAAAAAAAAAAAGAACACTATCATGCTTTGTTATCTAATAATGAGCTAATATATCCTGGGCGCCTTTTCGAGCACGCGTTTCGCCTGCCCTGTGCTTTGCAAGCAGAACGTTGAGTCTCCTCAACTTGAATGTTCATTTCGGTCCGTTTTGATATGTAAAAATAAAGCTTAAGTATCAAAAAAGTTAATATTATTTACATTTACGAAAACGACGAACCTTGCTGCTAAAATGAATATTTTACGAAGATTTGTCCCTAAAAAGCTATACAACAATCATGCATTGGCTTCCACCTAAATAGAATTAAGGGATTTTTCGAGGCAACATTGTATGCCGTTTAATGAATCGGGAGAACGGATTTCTTTCTTACTAAAATAATCAATTCTAAGTCCAAACAACAGCACGGACATTGGCTAGCTGTTCTAATTAGGGCTTAATGAACCATCACAATTTCACATAGAAATAAACAAAATAGAAACGAGAAAAAAAAAAGGCTATCGTAGCCTTCAACCGTTTAAACCGTGGATCACTGAAAGCCAGTTCTAGCTTTGACTACTCCGAGTTTATAAGCTAATTTAAAGAAAAGCGAACTACGAATTTAATGGCAGCCTTTTTCGAGTCTCTGTTTGACGCTGTGTAATTAGCGAAGAACAATGAGGGTTTTTTTCGTGGGCGGAGGACAAAAAAGATCATATTTTATCGCACAACACACTGGATTATGCATACGACAAGTCAAGGGGTAAAAACACAATTAAATTGTCAATGGAAACTCGAGGTCTTATACCCAGTGCCATTTAACCGATAATGTCGCGTCTCTTATTTAGAGCGAATTAAAAACTACTGAAAACAAAAAATATCTACTATAATCTCGTAGCAAAAATAGCCTGTTTGTTCTCGCACCTAAAACAATAACAAAACCTATACCTTTCGGCCACAAAGCCGGACTTTCAAGTTTCGCTGCGAAACAATTTCTTTTAGTGGTTACTTATACTCCCGATCATACGCGTATGAAAAACTGTATAAGAATGGTTTGAGCGCGTTACTTTTTAAAACGCCATTATATACTTACTTAACTCTTTACACTCTTTTAAAAATGTCACTTGAAAAACTATGGTTTATAGATGTGTTCGCGTTCGTTCAGAGCCACGTCAAATTTCCGGGGGATATTAGCACAGATTCGACGTCGTTCAACATGTCCGAATTAAAGTCCAACCCAACTCCAAGATCGTCTGTTTCCATATTTGTGGAGTTATCTGTTCCCTCCATTACTCCAATGTCTACATTTGTGCCGGGCAAGTCTAAAATGTCTGGGAGTTGACGCCTAACTGGATCCGCGCGAAAAGCTTCCTTTGAGTTGTAATTCGCGTCGAACATCGGTTGTTGCGAATCGTTCATGTCCACATCTTGGAAGTAATTACCTCCAGTCATACCGAGCCCAGAGTCGAAGGAGTCGTCTCTTATGTGGCCACCATTAGTTACAGGCGCGTTATCTTGCGCAGTGAGAAAACCAGGCACTTCTCGTGTCAAGTTGCCGAGTAGAGACGGCTTCGTGCCTCCCTCCTCGAGAATATCGCGTTTCAATCGGATCTCTTGCTTCAATAACTCCTGCTGTCGTTTCAAAAGCTCCTCGCGTTCTCTCTGAAGGCGTTGAAGTTGCATGGTTCGGTGTCGATGCATTTCAGGCGGCATATTCGAAGGTCGAAGGCTGTCTTGGCCGCGAACTTGCATCGCCATTCTCGGATCGATCCAACTTGTTGTTCTTTCTATGTGGTTGATATAGTAAATATCGCCCTCTGGTGTTATCGCCTGTTCCCAACCATCGGGTAAGTTGCCCGCTGCCTGAGCGTTGTTTAAATTCGAAGTTGATTGAGTTTTTCTCGGGTCTTGCCAAGTTGTTATTTGTTCGAAGTGACTGCGGAGAAAGAACAACAGGTCTTTAATCTTACTATCGTAAAATCAACCTATCTACACACACTGTCAAATACCAATTGGCAACCCGCCATATTGAGACACGTCTCAAAGTAAAACAGGTTTCAAATGATTCCAGCTTTCCGAAGACGATAAGACACCAAATTTCAACCGAAGTCCCACATACTACTACTTCTAAATTCGATAAACCATTAAGCTTTAATTGGCCGCTTTACACGTCGAGCGTCGTTAAGTGAAGAAATTTACTTAGCACTGACGTTTTCCTGTGCTTGCGTTTTAATATTTAAAACAGGTAATTTAACTGACGTTTAGTTAAGAAACTGATTATGCACTAGCTGGCGCGCTAAAGTAGCAACAAACTTACTTCATGAAATAGCGCTGACCGTTAGAAGTTGTTCTCATTTCCCATCCAGGAGGCATTTGCGCGGGCTCTTCGAGTAAAGCAGTGTGATCAAAGGACGTTGATCGCTGGTGATGAACCGGAGGAGCCAAGGAGTGGTTTGGAGGTCCTTTAAGACTCGCACGAACTGTTAGTGAAGCTGGCGACGAATGCGCTCTTGAGTGCGAAATTGTTAGGCCCGAAGGATGCTCCTGTTCGGGGGATAACCCGCCATCTAGAGGAGGCTGTTTAAAGAACGAAGGAGGCAGCTTCCGCAATCGCATCGGTAGCGAATTCGACGGAGTTGTTTCGGGAATTGTCTTGGAGACGTTTGCTGGGTTGACGACATCGAAAAGCGCTTTGAGATCATTATCCGAATCCTGGCGAACATGCACCACGCAGTTACCGTTCTTTCTATCCATTGTAAATGAAATAACGTGGGTTACGTTCTGTGCCTTGTCTGTTTAAGGCCTCTGACGCATCAAAAAGTAAATCGCCCGATAGCGCGGTAATCACTCAAACTGTTGTGTATCAAGCGCAGTATCAAATATATACATACTAGAACTACACGCTATTATTTTGACTCGTCGCAGGGGGCCTGGTTTTCGGGTGGGAACGTTACGTCATGATGAGCAGCAGATTCTGTTGCTATAACAACTGTACGTGCCAACCAATTAGCTTGCGCAACTTGATCAATCGATGGAAAAGCAATGAAAGACGCCATTGTGTGCGTCTATTTCAGAGAACGACGTAAGCGCGCTGCAACTCTGCCAGGCGATTTGCAAGAAAATCGTCTGCGTGGGGGTGCGTGGGCTCAATGTCAGTTTCTGGTCTTTTCTAGTAAGTAGTGGCTACTTTTTGAGAGAAAAAACGTCTTCAGTGACTCCTTAATTGAGTGTCAAAAAGCGCGCCAGCCGTGTCTTAAGTTCTAATTTCGCGGCGCCGGCCTCTGAAGTCTCTGTCAAGAATAGCGGGGTCCAAAATACAGTGAAACAATGACAATTAATGTAAACAAGCCCCGGGTGTTAAAATATCAAATTAAGCTCAAGGTCTTCTGATCGACCTTGTTTGAAAACTGTGGTCTAAGTGAAGAGATCGGGAAGGAAGTAAAAGTGACGAGCTGTCGAAATTGTTAAATGTGGGGGTTTTTTTTGCAAGCAACTTTCAGTTTACGTTTCCTCAGAGCTATCACGTAGACCAGTAGCTCTGAAGTGCTGGGATGAGGGGCTCGGAAGATCTCGGAAAATAACACTTCCTTTTTTCCACTTTTCTACAAATTACTAAAACGCAGTATTACCAAGTGTTATTTGTGGGTCCCTTGTAACTAAAAGTTGTTTGATACACTTTTCCTTTTCAATTGAGCAGAACGATTAAAACGCTGTAGACACGCATTGATAGACCCGGGGGGGGGAGTGTCTTCCAAGTTAGGTCAGCCTCGTCCCCTGGATGCTTTTCCTTGGCTTTAGAGATGGGACGCCCTTGATGGATCGAGCATATGTAAATATGATTTTTCTTGTATTTTTCTTTCTTACTTTTTATCCAAAACGATACCAAATTTAAACAGACAACCAATTTAGAGATAGAGTGATTTTTATTGCGATACTGAGACATTGGCACTGAATACTTTCCTTCATTCTGCTGTTCCCTACTTCTGTGGCCTAAAAAGATGCCTCTGTCATAGCAGGGAACTCTAAAAAATGACACCCAAATCTAACTGAAATTACTCCCGGGAGAGCTACCCAAGAAAGTTTTATACGGGAAGCAGGAGCCGATTACTTGACGGGAAGTCTCCACCCCAAGGTCCAAACCATTACCCTTTCATATAGTATTTTTGACAAAAAGGTACATTCCCTTCGTATACCTTCTATTGACAAATTGTACCCACCCGTCTCACATACCTAGTCATCCCGGCTTAACCTTTGAAACTCTTGTAAATGCACTGTCTAAACCCCGAAGTTTTCTTGACTTTTTCACAGCCATAGGTCCTTTTACAATCTCAATGTATTTCCCTATCCTTTTATATACTTCAGCTAGTGAAATCCCTACTTTTTGATTTACTCAAAGCCTGAAAAAGATAACCTTTTAAGCATAGCCTTCCGGTAAAGGTCCTCATGGGGAGTACCCCCGGGCAATAACTCTTTCAATCAAGACAATCTCTATCCTGACCCCTTTGGTATGAGAGAACCCCCCGGGCTTAATGCAGCCGCCAACTGTCTGGTCTGCACTGAGTGACCCCTCTATTGACAAGGCTGAGCGACCGGAAAACACTTTGTTTCCCTTAAAAGTAATCTGTGGTTTGCGGTTTTGTGATTATACACTTCAATTCTTTGTTGTGGCATGGTTCACTTTGCTTAGTGATACGGGATTGCTCTATTTAATTCATTACTGCACGAAGTAAGAGATAAGGTCTTAACGCTTAATTTCCTACCCTGATTGCCGGCTTTTGCCGCCTACTATCTTCTGTGTGGGGCGGGCACCATTTTACCGCGAGCTTTAATTTGGCTGTCTGGTTTCTGCACGCGATTGTTTATTCCGATCCAGCTCATAACTGTTAATTAACGTGAATCAACATAGGCAAATCTAAAAGGTTCACAAGCCTTGCCACCCGTCTTAAGTCTTGGTTTTGGCCTATTTTTTCGAGGTGGACGTACTCCGGCCTTAAGTTTTGAGTCAGCGTACGGTGTCAAGTTGGGTCGCCTGCGTGGCAGGCGCTTGGAAGCAATAATCGGCGCAAGTTAGAACGGGGCCGAATTCTCCAGGAGTACCCCCCGGGTCTGAACTAATAACCCGTCGGGGTAAGAACAGCATCGCGGCGCTGGCGCGTGCATGGACAATAACATCACGCGATACTATAAGAGAACAAGTTGTTTCGCTAAAGGAGTTTAAGAAAGTAATTCTTCAAGTGAAAAACCTCTTAAGATAAGCTTTAAAGTGCCAAGTAAATCGCGTCTAGACTTTTCTCCCCACCAAAGAAAAAAAATGAAGTCTAAACAATCCTACTTTATTTTCAAAAACTACTGTCATTAAACAATCGTTGACAACTGAAGCAAGGTTGTCGTGTCGACTGATTGATCTGTTTTGCCGTCCCGAGTGTAAAATTATTTCACTCACGCATGATCGCCAACAAAACAACATGTACGAAAAGTGTTTAAAAACAAGTGTACTCGACGAGGACCTGTCAACCTTGACAAGTGGCAAAGGGTCCCGGGGGGGGGGGAGGTACTCCCATATATGGGCTCTATAGGTACGTGCCGCGGAAAAGGGTATGGTTTTTGAGGTTCTCAGTCCTTAAATGGGTATCTTTTTTTACCCTTTTGTTTCTGTGTCCCTGGTGTGTTCCTTAGATAGGGTAGCTAAATTGTGTTATCTAATAGTGGAGTGTGAAAACGCCCGCCTAAACGAACATTTTTTTTTAACTAGGCTTATTCTAGTATTTTATGCTTGATGCTATACATCCAATGTTACAGAGGAGAAATAAAGTTTTCCTTTTCATGCCTTTAATAATTTTGTTTTTTCCTTGAATAGGGTGTCATTTTACGGCTTTGGGCCTTAAAAAGGGTATCCGTTTTCGCTTTCTTAGTCCTTAAATAGGGGTAGGGTTCACGAACCTTCGCGGCACACCCCTATCCAAAATTCGCGGGAGTACCCCCCCAGGCAAAGGGTTCGATCAGGCTCCGCAAGACAAACATTATCTGACGAGCTTGATGGCTACAAACTTTTGGTCTTATCTTACGATTTGACACTAAGGTTAAAAAATATTTTGTGTGTATCACAGGCAGCCCAAGCTCAGTATAAGAGCACTTGCGTAATCAAAGGATTTGAATGGGAATTCAGGTAATAGATTTAAGAAAGCTAATAATCGTTGGAATCCTCAAAGGGAAAAACTTAACTCTAATTCAATGGAGTGTTCTTGCTTACTGTGTGGTTGTTTTCCGATCCGTTGCGATTTAAGCGATTTCTTCTCACCCGCTAGTTTCTTGGAGAGCTCGCATTTTCAGACAAACTGAACACCCTCAATTGCAAATACTTATACTTATTTCCCCTTTCAGTGCTAAACAGGGAGTATAAGAAATGACATCGGATGTAAAACTGACACCATCCTGACTATTGAGGTGGGTCCTCTGTCTGTTCTAGTACACTCCTTCGCCTGCAGACTAAACTACAATTCGTGACATTAGAACTTGGGACATTTGAACGTTGACATGTTGTGCTCGACGTCCTTTTCCCTTTCAATATTGGCCTCGAAACTGGACAATCATCTGACTGAAAAACCACTACAAAACAACACTGGAAGAGCGAAAGGCAGGTACCAGAGCAGTGTGATCCAAGTTGAGTTTCCCTGAACGTACGATTACGTTTTTTTCCACAGAACGTACAGGCGTTACCAGTTATACGTTTTTCAACTTGGGAATAATACGTAAAATCTAAACACTTCCCTAACCTGTTCAATATGTTTGGTCTCGTACGAAACCAAGCGCCATTATGGCCCTTAACGGAACTTGTTCAGACCGCTGATAAACAGTATTTGAGGGAAGAAAGGGTTCTGAGTGAACCGCACTATGTGAGCAATTATTGAACTGTCTCCGTTTTATGCATTGAATAACTATGATTGCCTATGAATAACAAATTCTGGCGTAATGGCCAACACCTGATCGGAGGCAGTGTTTTGTGACTCCTATTTACGAAATGAATCATCATAAAACTGTAACGGTTTGGTATTTATGATTAATTAATTAACGTATTAATCTACCAGATTTGCATTTGCCAGTTACGCTGCAGTGTGAGCACCTCCTAACCTGTATTCCGAACCATATAAGAGAGTTACAAAATTTTCTGAGTGGGTATGTTTGTCACCCCACAAATTTCAACCTAAATGGTATCAGACCTACAAGGGGAGGGGGGAGGGGCGGTCTCAAGAAAAAATTTTTTCGGCGCTTCAAGGTTTTCAGGGGAGGATGCTACCAGAGACGTACGTACAAAGACTGTGAGTCCTACCAGAGCCGCACAGTCTCGACATGAAGAGCTGTCTTAGAGAAGCTCTAATTGACCTAATTCACGTCCTCAGGAGCCCGGATCCTGACGTCCTATAGTCCTCTTTATATCCGCCCATCACTGAACATTACAATGAACCGATGGTTGAAGCATTTCTAGACTCTGGCCTGGTCACTTTGTAGCCCCTTTCTTGTTGTTTTTTTTTCTCTTTTTAAAATAGTTTAGTTAGTATTTTTTGTTACTCTTCTAGGGCTAAAAAATCTTATCTGTTTTAGTTTATGAACAGAGCGCAAAAAAAGGAAACACACCATCTGTTAAATGGGCGACTGTCATTTTTTAACATTCGTTTCAGCTTGGTCTGACCACATGCACAACCGACGACTAACAGTTCGCGTTCGTGTTTTACAGGGTTTTTACGTTTGCGGATAAAAAATCAGGTGCGGCATGTTTTTATGCACTGTTGAGAGAAAAAGCACAAGGAACAAATTGGATATCGAGAACCGCAGTACAAGTACCCTACTTGTGGTTGAGATGACCGTGATTAAGGTTGAAATGTGACCGTCAAGTGTGGTATTACATGTAATTACTCCACTGGTCACTGGAAACAATGCACAGAGTATTAAAAGTCCAACTAAACGGCTTCTTACAAAGTTTTTAGTCACGGGAAAAATGAGGGTCAAGTTGTTTAGTGAAATACAATGTATCCCTTTGATAAAGAGATTTTAAGTTGCGGTTTCTAAAACTTTGTTTACAATCAATGAGATTTTAGCTCAACAATGTTTGTGATTGTTGGTTGTTTATTCTCTTACGGTTTTAATTTTTTGCATAAAGCTGAAAGACTTATCATCGATTGATTGATTGATTGATTGAAGGATACCCTACTTTGACTCCGTTGCTGTGGGAACCTACTTGCTCTTTCGTGTTCGTTGTTTTGAACAGTGCACATTACAATGCGCTTTCTCTATTGTTTGCGTGTCACGTATACAGTAAAAAAAAAAGAAAACCATCAGGAGTTTTATGCTGGTTGCTGATCTACCGATCTCCATATGGAAAGTTTTTAAAAAGTAAGATTACGTTATCAACGGACAAGTAGAAGAATCAAGGGATACCCCCGGCTCGAGAAAAAACAACTCAGTTTAGTGTTTGTACATCACGGTGTTTACATCTCTTTTAAACAGCTAATTAACGCATCTTAGCGTGAATTGTATTTTGTCTACACTCTTAAAATCTCTTTGTTCTTTTCTTCTTTTTATCTTACCGACAAAAACATGATTGTTTGTGCTAGATATCTGGATAGCGAAGGACACGAAAATCTTGGCCGGGATCAATTTCAGTCATGTTCAGGTTTAGTTAGACTTTGATATTCCGCGTTAACAGATCTGTTGTAGTTTTCGGTCATTTGAGTATAACAAAAAAAGGAAAAAAATGGGGGGAAAGGGGGGACAAATGGTAGCCTGCGTAGCTGGCGGGATTCTCGTGACCGGGGTAAGTTTTCTTGGCGGTGGACCGCCACGCGAAGCGGGCGGGCAAAGCCGCGAGATCTCAATTGGGCTTGTTGCCCCTTCACGCGGCTCCGTGGCCAAAAACACAACAGAGGTCGCCCGCTAATCCCGAAAAAAAAAAAAGAAAAAACGAAAATAGACTGATCGTTATAAAGGAGCGACGATAAATTGAGCATGTCGAGACTGATTCTTTGAAATGTATTAAAAGGGTGGAACTTGTGGCGAATGCCAGAAGCCGTCTCTGAAGAAATTTTCAACTGGGACCGGGTGCAAAAGAAATTCGGGGGAAAACGGTTTTAGACTATTCAGGGGACGGATGCTAGCAAGCTGAAAGCTATTTTGAGCGGCCCCCAATTGAGACATTAGTTTTGTCACTAGTTCATTCTCTCTTGGTTTTGTTAAGTTGTGAAGCACTGATGGAAATGAAAATGGGACGAAAAACGTTGTGACCCACCACCTAAAAGGCATGCAATGTTGTTTGGATCAAAGTCATAAGTCGGTGCTCGTGTGATATTAACCTGAGTGTGTGAAGTGGATATCGTTGTCAATGCCTGAGGGGATTTTTATTTTGACCGAATGAGCCACTGTACATACCAAATTCGCTTGAGTACGGTGTTTAAGAACCTAAATCTTACCAATTCCAGCTGACCGGAGTCACCTGCAGGTTGGCGCTTTCCAAAGCGCGATCAAGTCGAGTTCAAATTTCGCAAACAAAAAATTACCACGCTAGGCTTACCTCACACAACCCACGTGCACAACTCACGAAACGTGATCCGTAAAAATATCAGACACTTGAGCACGTGCCGAATGTCTGATACCACGATTTACATACGATTGTTGCCATGCGTCAGACCAATAACCGATGACGTTCGACGTAGTGGAAGTGGGTGGCGATGCATTACCTTATAAGGATGTTGCATTAAAAATGTTACAAAAGGCTCGAAAAAACGTGGAAATTTTTACATTACATAAAGCGGTAGGAATTTTAGGCGGATTTATAAAGAAATCATTTGTGATTTCTACTGGTCAGACCTGTCTTACAGTGAAACATACTGATAAAGGCATCCGTTTTTGTCATTTTTTAGATCTCAACTGATAACAACACCGTAACTGTCTTTCTGAAGTATTCAAAGACTCTTACAATGAGGTAGTTTAGGTTTCAGGGGCCTGTGATTTTTTGGTACCCTAATTATCGAAAAAACAATAAAACCAAAAACGTACCCTCTTTACACTAGCACACTTTGTAAGAACTGAGACCTAACAAATCATACCCTATCGTTAATTTATACAAGTGATATATTTTTTCCTGGTATAGTATACGCCTCCTCCTTTAGGAAGATTCTTACACGTGAAAGTAACGGAAGTAGGCGATAGGCCTTTCCCGATTGTGCTCGTAAAACTGCTAGAAAGGTGCTCACTGGAATGCCAAAAAATTTTCTAAAAACTTGCCAAAAATCCAAAAAGTTGAAACCTAAATTTCTTGATATTTTTATATAAACGTTAATTAAAAGCTTTATTTTTCGTCTTCACAATAATTACCAACATGGGTCAAGAAAAAAAAATATACAGGGTGTCCCAAAAGTTCGTTCCTCTAATTTCATGCGCTATAACTTTTGATCAAAACTTCATTTTTACATGAAATTTCATCCCCCCCTTTGTTTTTTTATCACACTCTGTAGCCGTTGCGGCATTAAGTGAGATAAGCCATGTAGCATGTAGACTGGCCCTAGATGATTCATTTTAAACTTTTTTATCACCTAGTATGCAGGAGTCGACCCCCAAACAGTATAATTTTTTTAGATTAGGCAGCTGAAACAATATATTTTGGGCATTGATCCTAGAAAAGATGATCATTCCGTCCCCTTTCCACAGTAAGGCTTTTGTTCTTCTTTACAAATTTGAGACGAGCTGAACGTTGCTTGGCGGACGGCCCTGGGGCCCGTTTCTCGAAGCTCCCGGTAATTACCGGGCCCGTTAAGCTGTTTTGTTTTCCATTTTAGAAGGGAGTTTTAAAAGTATTGAAAATGATACAGTAGAGTTATTAGCTAACGAAACAAAATGGACTTCATTAGAGGTCAGAACACACCCTGCTTTTCTTGAGACTTTGATTTGAAAATATGATTCCGGGCCCGTTAAGTTACCGGGACTTTCGAGAAACGGGCCCCTGGGGCCCGTTTCTCGAAAGTCCCGATAATTAACGGGCCCGGTAAGCTGTCTCCGTTTACATTAAAGATCAAGGTTTCAATAGTTTTGCATCTAACATGATAAAACTGTCATTTAATGAAACGAAATGGAGTAGTTCGCTAGCTTGGACCCGCGCTCTTATTCTTTATATTTCGATTTGAATATTTGATTTCGGGCCCGAAAAGTTACCGGGACTTTCGAGAAACGGGCCCCTGGCCGGGAGTAAAGGTTTTTTCTCATGGGTCTCCAAACTTTGCTTCATGAACCTACTCCGACTTATAACTTGCTAACTGTTGTAAGAGCTACCTCGTTGGGTTTCCTGTTTTGTACATGGCCTTCTTTTAAACTATTTTAGCGGTTTTATTCAAGACTTTCGGTCTTGCCCCTCGTTTCTTGTCTGTAAAACCTTCATTTCTCTATGAACATCTTACCACCCAACATTCGGATTTTTCCATTGTTTTAGGAATTTCTTTGACTGAAAAACCAGTAAATAGAAATACCTGCTTCTGCTCGCACGTAGCTGAGTGTTTTTTTCGTTGAGAGGGTTTATCTTTCAGGATATTCACACAAAACAAGCTAGGAGTTCGAGCTTTTCGGGCTACAAAATGCAAAAAATATATGGCCGGAAAATTTACTCGCGCAGCGCACTTTTGGCGTGAAAGTACACAAATCGAGTTTCAAGTGAAAAGATGGCACAAGAAGTATGAAATATTAAATTAGACTGAAAGTCACAACTTTGGTTTAAACTATGTGGTGATCAAGTCCAATTGTACTGCGTTACAGACTTATAAAGTAGAGGAACAAACTTTTGGGACACCCTGCAGATTTGGACGGCAATGATAACTCCTAAAAATGTAGGTTCTTAGTTGTGGGTTTTTATAAAAACCCACAACTAAGAACCTACATTTTTAGGAGTTAGCCTAAACATGTTCTTATATAAATGGCCGTTAAAAGAATTTTAGGCTATTTTGGTTCTTAAAATGGGTTCTTAATCCTGGAGAAAAAACAATTAAAACGCAGCTGCAAACAAGTTGGTCATTAGCCTATACTAGCTTCACTGCATAATGGTGTGCTGATCTACATATTGCTTAGTATGTTTTGTAAGTCTACATATCTTGCACTCATTTTCCTTTAAAAAACATTTTTACAACAATGGCAATCTGCTTTTTTTGCTTCAAATATGATTCTTGCAATGCAGCTGTAATGTACTAGTATGATTTTAGAAAATAAGAACCTGTTTTAAATTTCTTAGGCTAAATAGGTTCTTGTTTATAGGGGGTATAAATGACCAATTTTAGGCTAACAGGTTCTTAATTTTTAGCAACGGGTTTTTACTGTATCTATAGATCTAATGATCTAATTAGCAAAAAAATAAATAGCACGTGCAGCACACTTTTTTTTAAAAAAAACAATTTGCACGTGCATCACGCTTTTTGTCTTTCTTTGCCGTTGTTTTGCACAACTACAACCATTATGCTGTTTTGTCGGACTAAATCGTCAAACTTCCTAGTTACTCATTATTTTTATGGAGGAATTGTCTTATGTGCTTACCCAATATTTTGTCTCCTGCTGTGTTTATGTTAGCTTTTATTTTTCACTGCCCCTCATTTTCACCCTTGCTGGCCGCTAGCATTTCTCATTGTCTCACCGCCACTTTGAATTTTCATGTTTTCCTTCCTACAAAATTCGTCAGTCACTCGCTCTAGCTCTTTTTCTGTCATCCACGTGAGTGTAAACATAAAAAATAACGTCGAAAAAAGACACAACTTTGTTGTTGTTTTTTCTCTCTTAAAGTCCCGGCGGCCATGCGATTTCTTTCCAAATGAAACCTTGAATTGCATTTCGGTTGCCATAGCTGTTCATTGAAATTATTTTACATTGGTATGCCTGTGGTGCAGACGGACTCTCGGGCGGTCGGTCGGTCGGTGTACGGTCACGTTATTACCAAATTTTCTCAGATGGGTAGTTTACCACTTTTTCTTACCCATGGTGCTCCGCTGCGCGCGCTTCGTGCGCCAGAGCTCCGCTAAAAAAAATTAAGAAATTGAAGTTTTCTATGAAATCGTTGACTTTTTCTTGCTTGATATCAAAAGAAGCTCAGACAGGCAAAATCGCTCGAGGCTGCTGGAACCGCAAAAAGTTGCTCAAAAGTTGCCGAGCGCAATCGGGAAAGGCCTAGTAACCAACAACAAATCCCGTCATGCACCCCTGGAATGTTCCAAACAAAAATGGCGGACGACGAGAAGACTTTTACGTTTCAGTGCGTTCCAAACAAAACTTTTCCAGGATTTGAATCTGCCGATGTAAAAGAACGTTTTATGAAATGGTAAGTTCAAAAAATGTTTTTGCGAAATGGTAGCGTAGATTGAAGGCATACGCGAAAAAGTACTTTGCAAATACGCGCGAACTTGTCTCCATCTTTCACTCAGATAAGTTCAATTCTTAAGTTTTATGATTTAATTCCTAACGATTTTTGACAGTTCAAAACAATTTTAAGAACTCCATGGTATATTATCAGCACAAAAATCGCCGTTAAAGTAATTAGTACGGTTGTGGCTGCCACTGAATCATACATGTTACAGTTTGCAGTTTTGGATCGTGATCTAACGATGTTCAATTTTTGTAATTTAGCTTAAGAGACAAAAAATCCAGCCAGACAAAGAGACTGGCTGTTTTAAGATTGGATGATTTGTCGTATCCAGTAACTCCCCGTTCCTCGTAGATGGTTTGTCTTGACATACAACCCAACCACTGATTTATGTGTCTCTGGAAAGTCTGTGTCTTAGTTCACCATTCAATATAACAATGTTAAGGTGTGAATATAATCAACCCTCTCTAAGATGGACACCATATTAGGACCATCATTAATTTATCTTTCTCAGAGTGGTGTACCCTGAGAGAGGGTTAATTTTGGATCTATCCCTACTATCAAAATCAAAGAAAAATAGTAAAGAAAACAATGGCATATATTCTAACAAATTAATAACAACAAAAAAGTACCCACAAGTCACAAATGCATGTTAAAGGAGATGCTGAAAGGTATTCTACTATTATATACCTGCCAACTATTTTCTGGGTCAAATGCGTGAGATTTTCGCCTTGTAATGACCTCGATTTCTGAAATGTCCTAGCAACTTCCAAAGATTTCTGATGATTCTCTGAAGACTTCTGAATGTTGCCAAAAGTTTCTAAAGAGGTTCCATTGTCCTTTAAGCACTTCCAAAGCTATTTAAAAGACAACAATGTTAGTGTTTTTTGATTTGATTAGGACATGACTTCATCATTCTCGGCCTGCTTGGAATATTTTAGTGGAAAATGAATTGAATTTTTGTCATAAATCATGTGTTAAAGAACAATTCATCTGCAATTGTGAGTCAGGTGTGAGAAATGGTCCTTGATGCATAAGATCGACGTCTTAAGGCCAAAGGAGTGAGACTCGCGCATAATGCGTGACTGTTGGCAGGTGTATTATTACTGTTTCCGAAAGCTGTTTTTCTAAATGTTCAGTTTTACGCAGAGAAGCTTGAGAAAACTGTCAAAAGAGATTTCTCAGCCGCAGGGACGTAGAAAATAGCCTGGAGCCAGGGAAAATACCCAGCTCTCAACGTATTTTTTTCTGGTTGATAAAAATTGCAGTCTTTAAATAGGCAACTGTTTTCTTCTCATATTACCTGCCCATCAAATGCCATTTCCTGTCTGTTATGAATTTAAGCTACATCCCTGTGTTGGGTAGGTAACTGGAAAGAGAGGGCGTCTCTAAAAAAAGAAAAAAAATATCACCGTTTGCAGGGGAATGATAAGAAGAAGTAAATCACAAATGTTCTCATATGACCAGTTGTTTCAGGCATATCAAAAAGACAAGTTTGTTTTGGTAAGTCATATTTCTTTAAAGGGACCTTACTATCAGACTTTAGCTGGCTTCAATACTGAATGAGCTGTATTGTGTACGTACGATTGTACTATATTCTTACAGGGTTGCCTAGAGAGTTAATAGCAAACCATTATTATAATTATACCTGAAGTAATCAACCAATTTTTTCAACTGCCCCTCCCCCCTTAATTTTCCTCAATATATCCAAGCAGAAGGGAAAATATATGTATAATGGAAACCATTTGTTTTAGTTAATAGATAACAAATAACCAATTTTAAAAAAAATCACTGTACAGTGAATATCCTAAAAAACTGGCTCTGCCTCTGATCCTACAGTATAAAGTGAAGACAAATTATTACCTAACTACTTTGGCTTCTCTTTTTTTTTAAAGGACTTTTTTCAAGATCCTGCTGTTGTTTCCAGTCTTCAGGTTGGTGTTCTGTACGATTGGTAAGAAATAGTTTGGTTTGTTCTGAGGGTAAAGGGGGTACTTTATACCATCTTTAATTTAATGGCATGATATACAGGAAGGCTCTGCCTACAAGGGGAACCATTTTTTGGCTTCAGGTATATTAAAGGGTAAGGATTTCATGCATCAAAATATATTGTAAGGGTAGGGATATATGTTGTTGTAGGTTTTTAAAAGAACCTTTAAGTATTTAAAACCATTATGAACAGAGATATCTTATTGGTGTATCAGTTTGATTTGCTAAATGCTAAATGCATGAAAGTGAGAAGAGGCCCTCCTGAGAATATGTAGAATATTTCAATGGAAGATGTACTATAAAGGTATCTTTTCTCTCAAAAATGGTGTATAATAAGACAAAGCTTCTTAACATAAAACTTGGGTGAGTACTTTCTGGTGCTGGTTCCATTCAGTAAAATACTTAAATTCTGAAGATTTTATGCCTTTCTTGTTTCAGATTGTGTCCTCTAATGATAATTGGGGTCCTTTAAGTAAGTAATGAAACCCAGAAAATAAAACTTAAGATCATGTATAATTGTTTGCTGTCTCTGCTTGAGTTACTTTTAATGAATTAAAACCAGTTTTCAGTCCACAGCATTAGTCACCCACCAAGCCTTTTTCCTCGTGGATGAAATTACCCTAGCAATTTTTTTTTGAATCCTAGAATTTTAGAGGAAATTTGTGAGGTGGGACCTTCTGTATTACTTAGTCTTATAACTTAAAAATGAGGTCACACTATTGGAAATGAAAAAGCAAGTGGATCAGCATGCATTGCACAAGTAAATTAAATATTTCTTGACTTTAAACAAAATAAATTAATGCGTGGCTCATAATTTAACTGGAAGGTCTCTTCCTAATGGATACTTTCCACATGTTCTTAAAAATATAAAAGTCCTTGGAAACATGACCTGGAGTCATTGCAAAAAAACCTTTGCTAAGAGTGATTTACCAGTGTGGCTATTATTTCAGGTAAAACAATAGATTCACTAGTATGTAACACTTGGAAAGTTCTGTTTTCCCCAAACTGGAACAGTGTCAGACAGTTCTGATGAAAACGAATTGCAGATAAATTAACTTTAACATCAAAATCAGTGTGTGGTTTGTTGGTGTGTGTGAGGGAATGGGATGGGGAATGGACTACGTGCAGTGTACTCTGAAAAAGTAATTGGTACCACCGAAGGATCACATAACATTCATTTATGTTGTTTAATTGTGGGCTTGTTAACCTATGAACATAAATAATTATTATTAAGAATGGAAATTACTTTCTAGTTTAAACAATTTTAGACTCCCCCCGCCCTGATCAAAGATACCTGCTTCTGCCCTTGAACATGATCATTTTTTATTCCCTAGACATTAAACCCTCTTCTGTGATGGCTGAACTTGTTTCCTGTTCAGTTACATCAATGGAATTCTTCGACAGACTTCAAGATCAAGGTTTGAATGCATAACTTTTTAGTAACCTTCAATTTCCCTTATTTTAAGCGTGATACATTTATTATGGGACATATGTACTAGTAATGGAAATTTTGCAACAAAATCGAGAAATTTCATCTTTGAAAATCTGTTTGTTTATTATACTAACCTCCCTCTTGGTATTGATAAGTTAGCCTGGTTTTGTAAGATTTTAAGAAGACACTTATTCATCATCATGAATTCCTTTTGTATTTAAAGGAATTGTCAGAGAATCAGGAAGCATTAGAAAGTGTTTTGATGAATATTATGAAGACTTTGTCATTTCTGATGAACTTAGAAAGGTAAGTTGTAACAATAATCAGTAGGTTTGTTAAACCTGCTACCTCGCTAGTGCTTTCAGGGATCTTACAGCAATGACCATGTGTAAAGATTGTTTGTAGATCTTGTAATCAATATATTTTAGTCCTTTGCTTAGCCTTTTGACCTTTTATATTTATTTACTATTTCTCGTGTCGTAAGAGAAGCATGTCATGTAGTTTTTGAAGTGTTTTTAGAAATCTTTGTAAACTTAACAATAAATTTGTTGAAGTCTTTTGTGAACTTTTGACTTCTTTTTTATTTTTACTTTACCTAGTGAGTGATCATTTTATCTGTTAAAACAATATTTTGTATGTTTATCTTTCCAAGATGTAGCCTGCTAGATGCAGCAGACTTTCTCTAGAAAAAAATCCGTTTATTCATTTCCTTCTTTGCTTGTATTCGTGGGAAAGTTTTTCTTTTGGAATCTGGAATCCTGGGCTTTGGAATCCGGAATACAGCTCAAAGAATTTGGAATCCAGCAATCGATTGGAATCCGAAATCCAGTATCTGGAGTCCAGAATCCACGGTGAGGAATCCAGAATTTGAGGCTGTCTTGGATTCCCTTACTAACATGGCCGGGTGATTGAATGTTTTTGTATACAAGTTAAAATTGACGGCATTAGTAAAAATAAGGTTCAAAGGTTTGTTTTCCTCCATTTGTAGGTTTTACTTCTTGAAGAGGCAGAAACATATCCAATTTTCAGTGATGCTGATAGAAATGAGTTTATTTTCTTGATATTTAAGCATCTCTGCCTAGGAGGCCAAGTCTGCCAAGTAAGTCCAAATATCCACTCAGAAACACTTTAAGGCGTAGAAACAATCCACAGCATTCGCCGTAATGCGGGAAGTCGCTTCGCATCTTTGCCAAGAAAGTAGCGCAAAACTATTAGGCCAATCACAAAGGTCCACCATGATTAAGCGTCTGACGATTTTGATGTAAATGGGTAAGGATTTGTTAATATATAAACTTTCTTTTAATTTTTCTCAAAGTCATGTGCTTCGTTTGGTTGTAAACGATTCCCGCCCTAGTAACAACATTGTGTGAAAATTGCACGGAAAATAATAACAGCGGAACTGTGTTAAAAGTTTTTTCAAAACGTTCTGTAAATTTCAGAGCATATTGCCAATTTGTTGAATTTTAAACATTCAGAACATTATCCGAGTAAGAGGTAAGCAGCCGAAAACGAAAGTCTCACTACGTTTGACTCAATATAAATCACTGTATACGTTTTGTTAAGGACAAAAATGCGAGCTCTCCTTGCTAGACTCTCCACAAGTTGATCTTGCGAGTTTCTAGGCGAGCAGAGCGAGCTTTTTAGGCTGAATGTCTATCTTTATCCATGCTCTTTATACTACATTTTGACTCTAGTCCTAGTAACACTGACCGGACAAGAATAAAAACCATATAGGAAAAACAGACTTGTGATTTTTCGAGTTAACAAACGACTTTTTGACACGGTTTCTTTGTTTTGATACTTCCTAACTCGCTTGGTTTTTCAGTGTACAGTGGAACCTCCCGTAAGCGACCACCCACAAAGCTGAGTGGTCGCCTGCTCAACTAAAGTTCTTCGCGTATATTCTAAGAAGCATAGTGCACACAGCGAGCTTGTAGTTATCGGAGAATGCGTGTGGTGGTCGCTTACAAGAGGTAAAAACAGTGAAAAATCATAAGCCGTCAGGCCCAAAAAGTGGTCACGGTCGCTTACAGGAGGTGGTTGTTTACTAGAGGTTCCAACTGTGAGGCTTTGACTGGGAAAATTTTGGTGTTTTGGATTGGTGGTCGCTTACGAGAGGTGGTCGCACATGGAGGTTCGACTGTAGTTACTTGTTGCTCTCGCAACATGCCTGCTTGCCTTCGCTCGCATGAAAATACGAAGAAAAAAATGCCTGTTTTCCAGGCTAGTGCTAAGAAAACCAGCCTACATCAGCCACTCATAGGATCACATTTTTCATTTTAAAGACAACTTGAGCTACTAGAGTATTACCCTGGTCCAAGAGGCTTTTTTTAAAAATTTTTCTTCGCAAAAGAGAGAGCGAGCCGCGAAGAAAATTTTTAAGAAAAAAACTCTGGGCCTTACCAGGGTACTAAATTCAGTGCTGTAGATGGGGAGGGGCCGGGGGGCCTGCCCCGCGACCAATAATTTTGACAGGCACATTTAATTTGGTCAGTGGCCATGCTCTTGACGCTGCTGTGTGGTGTATTGTGTTTATTTCGGTTCGATAAAGCATGATAATTATTTATTTATGGCTTCAACAAAGAAAAATCAGTTATAAATTGCTGGAAATGAATGCTCTCGGAAGGCTGAAAATGCCATTTCAGAGACCCTATATTTTAAAAGTAATCTTCAGGTGGAGCATGCCCCCGGATCCCCCCAGCAGCTCAAGCTATGGCGCTAGTGATTGGCCTCCCCCAATAAATGTAACCTTGCCACGGCACTGAGATTACAGTTGAACCTCTCCACAACGGCCAGCTTGGGGACAGAAGAAAGTGGTCATTGTCGACAGGTATAAAAAGCGTTAAGACGGAATCCACCAGGACATTGAGTAATTTTGATTTTTAGTGGACAAAAATCTTGGAGCAGAATAATTTAAAGCATATTGCATTCTTTCTTACATTTTTCAAGGGCTAAAGATGTAATAAATCATCCGTAGTAACCCCCCCCCCCCCCACAAAAAAAAAAATGAATGTCAAATTTTACAAAATTATATCTTACATATGAAATTTTCAGAATTTTACCTGTGAAATCACAATTCTTGTGAAGTTTGACCTTCATTTTCTTGGACTTCCATGAGAAATTTTCTTTGGTGTTATTACAGATGATTTATTACATCTTAAGCCCTTGAAAAATGTAAAAAAGAATGCAATATTCTTTAAATTATTCTGGTACAAGGTTTTTGTCCCCTGAAAATTAAAATTACTCAATTTCCTGGTGGATTCCATCTTAATGTATGGACTGTCTGCCAAAAAACTGGCCATTGGCCGTTAGTGTAGGTTCGACTGTGTACGCTTCTTAAGGCATAGAGAAATGACTGAAAATGGCGTCTTTAGTAATCTAAATCTCGTGTTCTTTTTCAGTACGAAGATGACATAAATCCTTACCTAGAAACGACGAAAATAATTTATAAAGATCTTATAAGGTAGGTCTCTTTAAAAGAGGGGGAAAAACCAAACCGAAATAAGAGAGATGCTGTTTGCAAAGGACGTAAGGCCTAATAAGGAGATGGATTCAATCCGTACGAAACTCTTCAGCGTTTGTGAAAACAGTAATTTAAAGGTTTTGTGAGCGGACGCCTCCGGAAAGCGAAAAAAGTGTCCGTTAAGATACAGTAGAACGGACAGGTTTTGTTGCAAAGAGTAGAACTACTCTGTCCTTTCTACACAACATCTTTTCGTAACCTGCAACAAGCTGCTTTGTTGCAAGTCCTGTTTGATTTGCGGGTGGTAAAACGCGCAACATTGCTATTGAACTCGTTTAGCCGCAATGTCTCAAGACAAGCGGCACATTTTTGATGCCAGTTTTATTGTACCTTTACTGACTGGAGCTAGAGGAAAGTTGCTCCACTCACAGACACCACACGTAGTTAAGGCTGGAGAAACTTCACCGTATAAAGCTGTATAAAGTGACTGTTCGTTTTGTTATGCTTCATACAAATCATGGCACACAGCAATGTACTGTGTCCTAGGGAGTCAGAGAACAGAGTAGGATTTTTTTTCTTTGCGGGGTCAACTTGAGCTTAGAAGCAAAAGAAAATTCAAAATCACCTCTCAAAAGTGTCCTTGGCCGCTCACAGGAACCTCAGCTTATTGGAACTGTGTAAATACAGACTTGATGGAAATTCCACAGGCCGCCCAAGCTTGCTTCGCATGCACATCATAGCTGTCTGTGGGAGTTCAAACGGGGTTTTGTCAAGTTGGCTGATAAAGTAATCGGTTTAAAAGTGTATTTTAACTAAGGTAGCTATGACTGTACCTATTCTGATCGGCGTTGCTGTTACTGATCCTTTTCTTGATTATATCCTTTTTCCAGCGTTCACAAAGATCCCTCAACAAAGAAACTTCAAGTCGGATCTGTTGTGCTCAAAGTATCTGTACAGGTATATTTTTATTCGCTTGTAATAAAACATGTAACTAAAATGAATTTTCCAAATGTCTTCTTGCGAAATGGTCAGTAGTTTACTACACCTTCAAGAAACAGGGACCTTTTACCCTGAAGAGCAGGCCCTGTTTTTTGCGAATATCAGGCGAACACAAAGTGGGCGTGGAGCGTGAGACACGCCTTCCACCGTCGCGTGTGTCTCGCGTTCCACGTTCGCTTAGTATTCGCCTGGAGACTGGCGACATCGACAGGTGTCTAAGGCATATAGAATATGTTTAACTTGATAGTGCACATCCTTATGGACATCCATGTTATGGTCAATTGACGGCTGTCAGTGTCACAAGAAGTATCGGGGATACAAACGTGCTTTAAATTTATCCGCTGACCAGTTGTTGGTTTTAGTTGATCGCAGGCACAGATTCATAATGAAAAAGCCATATAATAAATCACTTATTAACCTCGTCTGTTCGGTCATTACGGGGAAATCTCAGACCTCAGCTTTGATGTATTGACAGAGCGATACATCAAGGCCTCGGTCTGAGATTTCCCGTGATGACCGAACGGACGAGGTTAACAAGTGGTATGTAATACATTCTAATGATATAAAAGTGCAAGTCCTACCTGACTTAACATGTTCAATTACTCAAATGATCTTCGTTAAAATGGTACGATAAAATTCATTGTTCGATTAGGCAGTTGTCGCTTGGAAACAGCTTGCCCAGTTATGTAAGGAACCTTAAAGCTTAGTTGTCACTTCACGTGAAGGCAAAGAAAACTTCTGAACTTGAAATTAAAAGCAAAAGAACTGAACCACATGTAAGCCAACATTGGTACTTTTGCGTGCGCATAGAAATGTGCGTATTATGCAAAATGTTGAGAAGCTGATGCTTAGCACGTGCAGCTCGTGTTGCCGTGCCAAGAGCACCCTGAACAGCTAAGCTACCACGCCTCTATCTTGCGTGGCGTTACAATAGACCTCTTTAGCTTGTATGTTTTGCTAATTTCCCAATATACAGGTCATGTGTTGGTCATGTGGTAATATTTTATATAACATGAATATTCTAGAGAACTGTTTCTTTCAAATTTCGTCTTACTCACGTGCATATGTAGGCATAATTTATGAAAAGACAAAGGGTCAAGTTCCCCTGGGACCTCTATCGGAAAATAAAGCATACAAGCTAAAGGCACGGAAAAACGGGCAGCAAAAAAAGCGCAACTTGTTTTGCAATATTGCTGCAAAACGAGTTGAGTATTGGTGTTGCGCGTTTTCCCACCCACGTTCAACCTGATTTGTTGCCAGACAGGTTTGATGTAGGTGGTAAAACGCGAAACATCGCTATTCAACTCGTTTTTCAGCAATTTTGCAGGACAAGTTGCACGTTTTTTTTTTTGCGCATTTTTTCCGTACCTTAACATCACCTTAAAGCAACCACGACGGCAAGGGCAGCGAAAACTTCACTTGAAAAGTCAATTCACGCTTTTTCAGTCTTCATTAATGTTATCCCATTTCATTCAATTTGTCAAATGTTAAGGAATTTTTTTAAGAATTTTAATTCTAAGGGACTGTTTCTAATTTCATAAAAAGAAAAAGAAAATTGTTGCCTTTTGTTCACGTCCTACGTAAAACGTGAAACTAGAAGGTTTCTACGTTGTAGACGTGCAACAACGGCAAAGAATTGTACAAAAACATGGATCATTCTCTCGTTGCAAAAAAGCGTGATGCACGAGCAAAGTTGTTGTTTTGCTGATCTAAACATTGTTTTTCTGCCGTTCTCGTTGGTGTCCCCGTCGCTTGATTATTTCAGGCTCATTTAGTAACAGAACGGGAACGTCAGTTGACGACGGCGCTCGCAAATCAAACAATTGGCTTGATCAATGGCAGACTGGCAAATAGGCCAGTTTACAGTTGTGTGCTTAGTGTCCTAGCCTTTGAGTGAACGTGAGGCTGAGGTTGACCTTGTTTTGATAAAAACCTTGATCCTTTTCTAATGTAAATTTTGCTTAAAAAATACTAGTTAGCATAAGAAAGACATGATTTACACAATAAAGCAAGAAGGGGTGTATCAAAACAAGGTCAACTCCAGCCTCGTTTTCATCTGCAACTATAAAATGGGCTATTGGACACCGTAAGTCGAGTTTAGTCCTCTCCAAGGGCTTTCCTGTCGTCAAATGACGTTCCCGTTCTGTTGCTAAATCAGCCTATTGCATATTACCCGCCTCTTCCAAATTTGGTCAGCGCCAGCTGCTTATGAAGAATTAGCCGGCGGATTAATGCGAATTATTTTGAATGAATAGTATTTGTAGTTACAACTTTGCCTAAAAAATGTTTTGCGTGTCACTATGTTTTAGGATGAAGAGGGCGCACAGGTTTATCCTTCACTTTCACCACACGATCAGTCCTTTGCGTACATGTGTATTAGTCCACTAAAGAGGCACGTGTATGTGTGGAGTCACTCGTGGAGTTAACATGAAGTACTCCATGTGAAAGAGAGCACCGCATGGTGAAACACATCCGTCTTGAAGGCTTGGAACGTTCAGGAGATGTGCAACATAAATACGCGTGTTTTATATTTCCTACAAGCGTTGTTCAGATGATGCTAAATGAAACTGTACAGTCTCGAGCATTCTGTTTCTAACCTCGTCTCCAGGCTCTTCTCATTTTCCAATATGGCGGTGACAGGAGGGAAGACGGTTCGCGACAAAAGGCTTCAAAGCCCGCTTCGCGTCGCATTTCAGATTTGTCGAATTTGATGCTAATGAAGAAAGTCTATAGCCTGCGTAGCAGGCGTCGAAAGGGGTAGGGGGTAGGGGATAGGGAGGAAGGGAAAAAGGGCCACGCAGGCTAAAAGTCTATTGTTCAACTTCCTTGTATTAGGCTATGTTTACACAATTATTGGTTTTCACATGACGTCACTAAAATTTAAACTAACAAACTATCGATCCTACCGAGATTTTACTTTCACGATGCATTAGAGAAGTTGAAAACTAATTTTCATACAAATTTTCGTTTCAAAAGGGTTCTTGGTTTTGTGATAGAGTACGCTTGAATTTCTAAGTTCTTGCGTGACGCGGCATTTACATGACGGCAAAGACAGCTGTCATGTAGGTTAAAAAAGCGACTTATTTCAGGAAATTTTGCTATCTAAACAGTTCATGTATTAGAAAATGAATGACTTTAATGTTTATGAGTTTCTCGAAGAATAAATTCACGCTTTTTTAACAAAACTCGTTAACAGATGTTTCTGTTGGTTTCCGTCCGCCATGTTGGAGCTCATCCAGGTGAGCACCAGCATGGCGTCTCCATACAAATCTCTATTGACTATTTTCCAATTCCCCATAATACACTCTGTCTGCCCCCCAAATTTTGCATAACTTATTGTCTTAAAATGCTCTTGGGAAAATGCAATACTCCCAGGAGCATTTAAAAACAATGGTTTATGCAAAATTTGGGGGGCAAACAGAGTGTATTATGGGGAATTGGAAAATAGAGAATAAGTTTGGGTAAAACATTTCTTCGGATACCTCGTATACGAAATATCCCTCTGACCTGAATCCCCGCCGCGCGTCGCCTTTTCTCGCGTGGGGTGATTTTCACGCGCGCTCGCGTTTCGCTCGCTCTACTATCCCTGAGGAAAAATGGGGGACTACTGATAGTCTAAACGGCTCACACAATTGGCTGTGAAAACAACAGAAACAGTGACATAACAATGCCCCTATCAACCCCTGAAATTAGTGTCGACCACTGAAATTAGAGGTTTATGTGAGGTACTGGACTACTGAAAAATGTGCACGCGACAATCCTGAAAGGTAATATGGGATATGATCAATACACTGTTCCTGACACTGTAGCTGTGGAACCTACTTTTATTGCTTTCCTTTAGCACTCGCAAACTTACGTCCATGGCCTCTCGTGCCATTCTTTCTTTCTTTTATTTTTTCGAAGAACAGTGAACTCAAAATCACCAACAATACCTTTCGGGTTGTCGCATGCACTTTATCGGACAACCTTTCTCGAAATAGCTGTATTTACTTACGTCTCGGTGTTATCAAGCCCTCTCTTCTACTTAGTTACTTCCGGTACCGTCCGAATACCCGTTCATACTGCACCATAGGGTGACACAGAACCTATCCGATATGTGAAGCTCCACTTCCGAGATCAGCGCGACGCAGCTTCGCTCCGTTACGGAAATTGCGCCGAAATCACCGTTTTTACGCGTGAACAGAAATCATATCCGGAATGATTTTCGTGCCGGCGCAAAATCTATCGGGTATCCTTAGACTCGGCACATGTGACATGCGACGTTTAAACCGGGCCTTAGCGACGGACACCTCAGCGCGAAAATCTCATTGTTATAAATAATTCAGATTCGCTTAGAATGTTAATTGTGAAAGAATTTCCCTGGTGTTGAAGTCTAGAAAAAAATTAAAAAGGAAAATTCGTTCTCCTTTGTTTACGTCGTCGATAAAACGTCGCATAAGGAAATTTCACGTCGTTGTCACGAGTCGTGCAGTGACGGCAAAGAAAGAAGTGTGATTCACGTACAAAATGGTGTCTCTTTTTTTCTTCCCATTTGTAATTTTCCCGTTCCCCTTGCGCGTTCCCTGCCCCCCGTTCCCGTTTTAGTATCATCTGAAGCCGCGAACGATTGAACGACTAGTTTGCAGTTTCGCGCAGGCAAAAACAGCGTCCTCCTGCCCGTCCACTCCCTAAGTACAAGATTTTTAAAGGGTACGCCGTATTTCAACTTGGGAACGAATGATGCGTGCATATTTAGAGCCTGTTTAAAAGACAGAGTCTGTCGCATTATTCGACTTTGGAGCGGCTGGTGATTCATACGGCGCTCCTCTCAAGTGCCGAACCAAATGCATACATTATGCATACATTAAATTTGTTTTTTTCCCACAATACCGCTCGTTTCTACGAAGTTGCCATGCGCAGAACACTAAATTAGGAAAATTGCGGGTAAAGAAGAACAATGTTGCTCCTCTTGCTTTAAGAACACAAAATATACTTGTTAACGGTGGAGGAATACTTTTGTATGCCTTGTTCTGTCTTCGAGAATGATGAAACTGTCAAGGGCTGCAAAGCAGGTAGTTCAGTCGAATATTGTGAGCCATGTTTCCAGGAAGTTATGGAAGAGGACGAAAAGGTGGAATGCAATGATTCAAATGAATCCGGCAAAAATAGAGATCTACAGAAGCAAGAAGAACGGTCTACAAAGAGGAAATCACTGTTATGGCGCGAAAATATGGTATCTGACCCAGGCTTTTCTCTTTCTCCCTACATGAAATAAAGGTTAGGATCGACACACGGTACGCCGTCTGAATCAATTGCCGCGCCAATGTCGCTTCAAAGTCGGACCTAGTTCAGCACATGAGTGGAGCAAGCTCTGAACCGGGCCTCACCCTCGGCAGGTCACCCTACCTATCATGTGAACGTGATCAAATTAACATAAGAGATCATATGGACAGGCGGGTTACCCCACCTAAGCGGGTTACCTCACCTACCTTGGGTCCCCCAAGGTAGCAAATGGGGTGGGGGTCATACCTTTTTGTGTACCTGAAAATGGGGGGCTGCATAAGATTGTGCAACCATTTCTAAGGGGCCATGCATTTTTGTGCATTCCAATTTCCGTTCCACAAAAAAGAAAGAACACTGAAGGAATCAACAGCAAGTCAAATATCATTTATTATCAAAATGATGGCATAACAAACCAACATAACATGGTGTATAGAAGTCCTTTCACATTGGAAAAATAAACTTCATGTATTACTCAGTATTACTCAATATCACTGTCCTCTGATTCACTGTTTGGAGAGCTGATAGAGGGCAAGTACTCTTTAATCAGTGGACAACCTTGATCACTTACAAGCCCTTTTTCAATCATTTGCTTTAGCCAGTAAACTTGTGTCCCTTTTAAGGATGTTAGAGCAGCCACATTGACTTCCTTAACTGGAATCACACCATCAGACAGTAGTTTGGAGATTAAACCTAAATTCTCTTCTTCTCTTCTAGCTTTTCTCTTCTGTGCCTTTCTCTTATTTTGAACGCTTTTTTGATTTAAACTTCAGAATGTGTCTACAAAACATATCCTTACATTTGTTCTCTGCATCCTGTAGGTGTTGAATGTTTTGGATAACTTTTTTCCTAAGCATTGTCAGCACTGTGCCCGGGGGGGGGGGGGGGTACTCCCATACATTACCTATACGGGTATGTGCCGCCCAACGGGGTCGTGATTTTGAAGCTCCTGATTTAGAACGGGGTATCCATTTCAGAGGCGTTTTCTAGAACGGGGTATAATATTTCGAACGCACGAAAGCTCCAGTTTTGTAAGCAGCCATTTGAAATTATTCAAGGACAGATTGCTTTTAAAAATACGGTTCAATGCGTTAACAAGCAAACTGTTGTACTCTTTGCACCTTAGAACGGAGTATAAAAAATTGGCCCATTTCTAGAACGGGGTATCAGTTTTAAGGCGAATTCTAGAACGGGGTATCAATTTTAGGGGAAATTTTTTTTAGAACGGGGTGCCAATTTGGAGTCCCGGGCGGCACATACCCACCCAAAAAATACCCAAGTACCCCCCCCCCCCCCCCGGGGCACTGTGATCCTTTCTTCGTCAAAATCTCTTTGGCTCCCCTTCCCATCTTTAAGTTTGCCATACTTACTTAGAATAGAGGCTGTTTAGGTGATCTTTGATATCTTGATCTTCCTTGCACTTAAACTAGCTTTTGTATATTTCCTCTGAGAATGTCTCACGGTATGTGAACATATTGCTCGTCAAAAAACTTTCCCGCAGCGCCAGGATTTCTGTTGCTCAATATGGCGTCAACAGTTGCGGAAATCTATGAAACATGCTGATGGCTTTTATATTGGCGTCTTCCTTCGCAGTGAGATAGGTTCACGAATTCACGAGTATCTTTACACTTGTTATAACATGCCTCGTAGAATTGGGGCAGCACTTCTTTCAACTTTGCTCTGTCTGTTTTTGGGTTTGGTATCGATCCAGCCATATTTGGTTTGCTCCCAAGGACGCGTATTTTTATTACTTGGCCTTTGAAATTCAATACCCCCAAAACTCTATGTTTAATGACTTGAAGAGGGAACTGTTGATGCACTGGATTTTTCTTTATTCGCATCACATTCCTCTGCTTTTTCTGTTAAATATTCCTCTCTCTTTCTTAAAAAACGTTTCACCTCAACCTTGGACATACCTAAGAGGCAGACATTAATGAATGTAACTTGAACTTTTTGAGGGCAGGTCATCTTATTTGATGTGCAGACTCAAAGGGGGCCACATTATGTTATGCAGTAGCAAGAACAGGCCCACGGGAAATTATGTATAGGAAAATTAAATTGCACCAGCTCACTCCCCTCCCCCTCCCTCTAATAAATGACCGGTTCCTCAGCACCGAAGGTTCCCGTCTTGAGGAGAAATAAAGCCA
>OZ038000.1:8133303-8180803 GCA_964035705.1 Porites rus
ACGATATCTCATAAGTGACTCGCGAAAAAGTTTGAATAGACACTCTCCTGTTATACCATGCCATAACAACGTTGTGTTGTCAAAAGTACAAGGGACGATAGGAGGTGATGGTTTTTCTTTGAATCCGTGGCTATTTGTTCCATTCACACCGGCTCTTTCCGCAAGCATTCCAACGTAAACATCGTCTATTTTAAACGGCTTTACAACTTGATATAAGTTTACAAACGAATGGACTACATCGAAGGAGAGGACAAATCCAAACCCCGGGCAGTAATCGGGGTAGAAGTCGGGTTCATACTCTTCTTTGGTCACTTCCCATTTGTCTCCTTTATATCTTCTCACTGGAAGTTTTTGCCAGAGCAATCCCATGTACAATTTATATTTAGGCGTGCTAGGATTAGTTAAATTGGAAAGTAAACCGTTCATGTTCACAAAAACATCATCATCTATTTTAAGAAGAAACGAGAAATTACAATATCTGGAAGCCCATTCAAAACCCATTTGTATCTTTAGGGTCTGATTCCAATAATCGTCAAAGTAATCTGCTCGAATAAGATCTCCGAAGGCGTCACCTTCGTGTAGCAGCGATTGCGACAGGTTTCTGTCTCGCGTTTGAGCAATAAGGAAATATGCCTTCCACCGAGGTTTCGTAGAATTGTCAGCTCCCCAAGTTCTGCGAATGTCTTTCCTCCGTTCGATGTTCGAAGGAGAGGAAGAAACCAAAATAAGAAGAAAGTGATGAGTTGAGCATTTGCTTGTAGAAATCAAAGTTGATTGGTGTCCTCGTGGATGTGTTGTGTTTTGCAATCGCATGAATAATTCCACGAAAGATTTCTGTGTCACATACTGGTTCGGCTCGTCGGTCGGTGTCAAGACAGTCCAAGGATCCATCTCTATTAAGTTGATCATACACCTACCAAAAAAACAAAACACCACAAAAGCGAAGCAGTATAGCGCCTTTTTCATGAGAAACTTTCTACTGATTAACATATCGACGAATAACGGCTGTTTGCGTGAAGATCGTAGTAACATGCGACGAATAAAATTAATCTCTGTATGTTAAAAGGCCCACTTTAGAGGCTTAGCGAAATCTTCCATTTCAGTGTAGGGATGGACTGTGGGTGCAATCGCGATTTTCGGCTGAACCTGCGCTAAAAACGATCTCATTCTCTCTTGTATGGCAAATTTTCTTTGCAGACATACTGTGAAAGACTGGACTCCATTTTTGAATAACAATGATCCGCAAAGAATAGTTTACACAATAGACACAACAGGTAGCCAATAGGAGTTGTATCTAGGTGCGGCGGCAGGTGCATAGTTTGATATGCGTAGCTGAGCGAGATAGGCATGACCTTGTGCCAAAAAAAGGTACCTTTACTGTAAGATCGGTTTAGACAGACGCCAAACTTTTCATGAACTGAACCTAAATTATTCAGATCAGCTAGAATTGATTAACAAATTTCTCAAGCCATGAGACGACGACTTTTAAGCCAGTTTTGCGTTGCAAGGTGTTTGAGGTAGCGCCGAAACTTGCAATGCTGAATAAAAAATTGTGCTCAAGTTGTTTCGCATTACGTACCCCAATTTTTCGCGCAATGCTTCCCTAGAACCCCACTCGCTACCATTTTTGCGTTAAAAGGAGTCCCAGTTTATAACATACAGTATGTTGCCCTGTATCCGGCCAGTGCCAGTATCCGGCCACTTAGGACAAAAACTCAATTTTTGCAGCGCCCTTTGTAGTTTTCAGTAAACAAAGTATTTCGAATGAAAGCTAAAAGTTCAGCTTTAAAATGCAAGTTTTGGAGGGTTTACAGCTTGAGAAACAGCTGCAAAAGGCGCCGTTCTGTTCAGGTGAGTAAGCATTTCATGGCTAATATTTATGCTCAAATAAGGGTTGGTAATATGTGATATTTTCAAAGAAACTGTGTTATATTTAAAGTGAAGATACTTATTAAGGTATCATCCAGGGTAAAAAATCATAATCTTTTGAAATTTGCAATTTTTAAATGATTAAATAGAGCTAATCAAGAGCTTTCTTTTAAAAAAATCCCAGAAAAAAATGTTTTTTCTGTGCAGACTTATGGAGCGCAAAAGTTTTTTCTATGCTAATTACTTTTAATTGATCGTTGACAAGTCCTGTCATACTTGATACGCATGGCGCTGTTGAACCAAGCTAATCACGCAATTTGACAAAAATCGTGGTTTTCAAGTATAGTACTCACTGTTTTTCCCTGGATTTTGGAAGTGAATGCCTCCAAAGAAGAAAAAAAAGCTTCTCCGTTTTCGTACACGACTCCAAGACGAAAGAAGACGACAAAATCGTTTTGCAAAGAGTGGGCTTCGAAATTAGCAGAGAGCGACAAGGGCTACTACTACAATCAAGAAAAATGGCTAAAAGATGACAAAGCTCCTGAAAAACCATTGAAACCACCGCGGAATCGAGTTTAACGAGTTTCTTAGCGAGCGGGATAAGTTTTTTTGGTCGCGAAGCGGTCAGGCGAGCGACGGAGTCGCGAGAGGTCTCGCGCCATATAAAAATCGGACGAAGGACTATTTTGAAAGTCTATTGTAGCGGGAGAGAAGCTTCAAGAAAAACTCCAGGAAGCGGTTTGTTATCAATTTTTCCAGGCAAGTATCGAACTTTTAGAAAATGTATCGAGTAAAAGTTGGCTTGGTTCAACTTGGCTTGTCCGGTGCGAAAATGAAAACTGCACGTTGCAAATAAGTAATGATGCTTTCTAGACAACAGAAAGGATCGAACAGAGCAGAGCCTTTGAAATAAATTGTTTATCTGTTGCCGGGTTTCCTTTTTTAACTTTTTCCTGCTGTTTCACTATTGTTGTCTCTTCTCTGGTATGCATCAACATTGACAGCTTTGGTATTATAATCTGTTACAATCTCGTCACGGGTAATACGCCTCCAAAACTCTTTACCCACTGTTTTCTCGAAATGAAAATCAGGGCAAGTTGAGGGTACGTTTTAAACTCTAAGTCGGCAACCCGTAAACCAATTTGGCTGAAATTTGGCCAACTTACTGTTGGATAGTTTTTCTAAAAAGCAGTGTCTGCGAATTTTGATTTATTCTTTCGTTTTCGAGTTAGAGTAGTTTTTTCACGTGTAGTGCTAATGATTTGCTATCCCTAACTTCAGCTGCTTATAACAAAAGAACACACGCACTTGACAAAAATTTGAGACACGGTTTTTTAGTCAAACGTGTTAAGAACCGAATGCAATCTTAATTGGCTTCTTCCGTATAAATTTTGGCTGGCCTGGACTTAATTTTACAGGGACACCCACTTTTACAAAAAGCTTCTCATTTCTAAATCGTGTTAATATTTTGATTTTTTAAAAGGAATAAGCAATAATCTGGAACTATTAAGCTTTTAGAAAATGTACGGTTTATGAGGGTATTTATTAAAAGCAAAGCAACGCGAGGAGGGTGCTTGAGGGTGGATGATGCCTTAAACAAGTTAGGTTGTCAGAAAATGTAATTTCTGACGGTTGAGTGACTAGGAACGAATTAGTCAGAAATTGCTATTCTGATGGCACGATTGAGAGGTTTTAGTATTCTCAGGGGAGAGTTTTGAGTATTTAATGTCTTAGCGGGGAATATTAATCATTCTAGCTCAGTCAGTCTTTCTGTTTGCTGTTGTTAATTTAGTTGAATTTTTTCTATGGAGTTATGCGTTTGTTTGTACCTCTTCCCCGAGGTTCCGTGCCATTGCATTAGATGGGGAATACGTTTCCACATATTTTTTGGCCACATCTAAAGAGTGGTTTTTTAGTGGTTTTTCGTATCTGGCGTGGTACACTTAATTTTTCAAGCTTTTCAAGTTAGACTTGCTAGCATATTCTATGTTGTAATAAGTATATGTTACGACACATTGTTGTTGTCGGATGACTGACTGACCATTCCTCAATAAACTATTTCACATTGAATGTTTCGTGATAGTGTAGTCAGAATATTCATTAAGTATTGATGTCAGGTACCCAATATCCGGCCAGTTTTTTCTTTGCTGTGCAGAATCGATGAATTAGCTGCATACATTATCTGGGTAAGATTTATTTCATATCTATAACAATAGTTAAAGCCGTAGGATATATAATATAATCTGTATAATGTAATTCTACTCAACCCCTTTATGGAAATTTTCTTCACTCATTCAGAGGCGAATTGATTTCGTGTGCACGGCTTGTTTCGCGTGACTGCATTTTCTGTGTAGGGACCCATCGTTTATTATGTCCCGGGGGGGGAGGGGGCGTTCAGAAAAGTGATGGTGTATCAAAACTTTACCCCCCCCCCCCCAAAAAAAAAAAAAAAATTACATATGAAAATTGTATCCACCCTTGGCAATAACAATTTTTAAAATGCACCCCCCCCCAAACCCCTTCTAGACTAAGTCTCTTCTTCCATCCTTGGGCATTGATTTCATAATGCACCTATCAATGTAAACCCCGTGGGGGGGGGGGGGGGGGAGTACGGGCAAGGGGTGGGGATTTGACAAATTTTAAAATTTTTTGATCAAATTCCCCAGGGTGGGAAACGAAAGGTCAATCAAAAGTGTCCAAAAAGCCCCCACCCCTGGGGAAAAATCTAAACAAACAATACCATAATACTATATAAAACGAATGAAAGAACATTTCCAAAGTACATTCTTACTACTTTTATTTAAGGTTAACGTAAGCTCCGTTAAATTACTTGCTGTAATTAAGTATTTTCTCTCTCCACTAGCATCTCTTATTTTGAACAACATAATCACTCCAGGAAGATTGACCGTGCTATTATATTAATGAAACGTAAAATGCTTTATAACATCGGCTCAACATGTCTCAACAGGTCGGATCAGCCCGGGCGGATCAGTGACCTGTAAAAAATCCTCTGTCTTTCTTGGTAGAATTCGATTTCAATCGAGGTTTACAGTCAGATGGGAACTTGAAGATAAAAACTTTCTCAAAATAGACATTATCTATTTAGATGACAGTGTAAAGTATCGGATTATGGCGATTAAAACAAATGAAAACTTCATAACTTTCTGAAACAGCGTGACTTTCAGAAAGCCTCGAGAGATGGACTTGGTTACCGCTTCTGAATTGATACTAGGCTTCTATCGGTCAAAGTCAAATGTCCCGACCCCGGGGTCGCTTCGCACGATCAAAAGCCCGACAGGGGGATAGTCTCAGGCATCAAATACCCGCCCCTTGCCCGCACTCCCCCCCCCCCCCCAACGGGATTTACATTGATAGGTGCATAAGCTATAAGATACCGGTAGTCAGCAGCGTAGCGTGAGATTTTGAAGATGCATGCAGGGGAAACGTTAGCGCGCCAAAGGCGCCCCACACCTGAGGGAGTCTAGTGGCATGCTCCCCCAGAAAGTTTTTAAATTAAGGGTCTCGGAAATTCCATCTCCTGCGTTTTCTGGAGGACATTTTCAGTAAATAAAGACGAAGGAAAATGCGGTATTTAGTTGTTCATTTTACCCATCTCTAGTGTTATTGGTAATGTATAGTGTTTACGGCAAAAAAGGGTAAAGCAGTGACGCTATCAAGGAGGTTAGAAGCAATGGGCGAGATGTGTACCCTTTAGACAGGCAAACTCTGTTATAATGCCATCAATATCAATTACGTCCTTGTGCTTGTGTATGTGCAGAATTGAAGGAGAGCTCAATCTCTCGTCTGTCATGGTCCTTCGTGAAGGGGTTTGCAGTCTCTTCATACCGCTGAAGCTACGCTCAGCTGTGCATGTTGACACAGGGTAAGTCAACAAGGATATGAGAGCTACATATACTCCGGGATAGAGTAGGCTCCACAATGTGAGCACAGTTACTGACAAGGCCTATGAGTAGGAAAACAGTCTAATGCGTTTAATAACGAACTAAATACACAGGTGGCCAAGCGTAATATGGGCCACCTGTGGCGTAATATCAGACTTTGTATGGGAAAAATAGAGTTTGAAACTTAGATGAAATAAATGAAGTAAAAGCGATAAAAGTTATCAATAAAGTGTAAATATTGTTACCTGGAGTCGTTGCCTTTGTTTTTACGATGCTTCAGCGCGATTTGAGTACTTTTACATCATTTGACCTGACAGTGTAATAATAAGAGACAAGGTAGGACAGAATCGCTCCATCTATCTTCAAAGCTGCTCAGAATCAGCTCTAAATTTCACGAGAAAAAACAAACATACTTTCATTTTACGCCACCGAATCCACAAAGTGATGCCTTAAGATCACCTTCCTGCAATCCGTTCCGGTAAAGCTTGCGTCTGGATCGCATAACTTGATCGAAAAGATCAACTACGGTTCAAAAATCGGCGCCATTGATCGGCGCGATGATGTGAAAGTACTCAAATCGCACTGAAACTTCGTAAAAACAAAGACACCGACTCCTGGTAACAATATTTACTCTTCATTGATAACTTTTATCGCTTTTACTTCATTTAATTAATTTAAGTTTCTAACTCTATATATTACGCTCATATTACTCTCATATTACGCCACAGGTCGCCCATATTACGCTGGGCCACCTGTGCTAAATACACACGTCAGTTAAATAAGTAAATAAAGCGCGCGCGCATTTAAATTGCCCGCGCACACACACAACCTACTTCAACAAGAATACTGAAATAATTAAATTAAGAAAGGATATAATAGCGTAGCTCGCGAATAACCTCAGAGTGACTAATTTGCCATTTTTGTCTTAGTTTTGCCATTTTCCTCATTTTAATGCCAAAAGACAGACAAACATGACATTTTAATGCCAAAAGACAGACAAACATGACATTTTAATGACAAAAGCCTGACAAAAGTGAGGAATTCGCTTATGTTAATCTCAGTTTGTTTGTCTGAGTTTCTATAAATAGAAGACAGACGTCATTAACAGCTTTTACCAAAAAACGCTCCTGGATATGTTTTCTTAGCATATTCAATTTTCGAAAGTTTTGGTTGAATGGAAAGCGGTCATATGCACAGACGAATGTGTCTTTAAGTCCGTTAGTAGCAAAAGTTTATTCAGTCAAACGGCAGCAATTTTTGCCGGAGGTGTCTACAATGCGAAAGTTAACTATCGCTGCTAACTCCAGGCCTTTTCCTTACTGCCTTGACATTAATAAAACGAATCATGAGTATAACTCTCGGTTTTCACATGACGTCACCAAAATTCAAACTAAGAAACTATCGATTCTTCTGAGTTTCATGAGGTATTACACAGCACATAAACACCTTTATTTAAACAAAGTTTTGGTTCCAAAGGGTTCTTCGTTTTGCGATAGGGGACGTTTGAATTTGTAGGCTTTTGCGTGACGCGGCATTTGGCTGGCGGTCGGGAAGGCTCTTATGTGGGTTAAAAACATTACCAATTTTGGGAGACTTTGCTATCTAAACATTCCTTGTCTCAGAATAAATATCACTTTAATCCTTTATGAGTTTTTCAAGCGATGATTTCACGCATTGTGTCCCCTCAAAGGGACACAAACATGGCGTCTCCATACAAAGCTTTATAAATTTGGGTAAAACGTTTTCCCGAATATCTCGCATATGAAAAACCGCACAGACCTGATTCTTGGCGAGGCCTTTTGCATATTTATCTTCTTTTATTTCCTAGATTCTGGATGGTTTGCAATTTTATTTTCGATTGCGTGACACTGAAAACCGAGAATAGGGGGCTATTCAGTGGTGCGCAGTAGAGTGAAAAAGTTGGAATACACATTCTTCTGTGACACCATGCCATACGATTGCACTATGATTGTCAAAGTTGCAAGAATCGTCAGGCCAGGGAAGATACAATCGAAACCCGTAGTTATTTGTCCCATGTACACCGGCTCTTTCCGCAAGCATTCCAACGTAAACATCGTCTATTTTAAACGGCTTTACAACTTGATATAAGTTTACAAACGAATGGACCACATCGAAGGAGAGGACAAATCCAAACCCTGGGCAGTAATCGGGGTAGAAATCGGGTGTATACTCTTCTTTGGTCACTTCCCATTTGTCTCCTTTATATCTTCTCACTGGAAGTTTTTGCCAGAGCAATCCCATGTACAATTTATATTTAGGCATGCTAGGATTAGTTAAATTGGAAAGTAAAGCGCTCATGTTCACAAAAACATCGTCATCTACTTTAAGAAGAAAAGAGAAATTACAATATCTGGAAGCCCATTCAAAACCCATTTGTATCTTTAGGGTTTGATTCCAATAATCGTCAAAGTAATCTGCTCGAATAAGATCTCCGAAGGCGTCACCTTCGTGTAGCAGCGATTCCGACAGGTTGCGGTCTCGCGTTTGAGCAACAAGAAAATATGTTTTCCACCAAGGGTTCGTAGAATTCTCAGCCCCCCAAGTTAAACGGATGCCTCTCCTCCTTCCGACGTTAGATGGAGCAGAAGAGACCAGAATAAGAAGGAAGTAGTCTTTCAAACAAATACTTGTTGTAATCAGAGTTGTATGATGTTTATTAGCGTGTGCAGAGGCCAGATTATCGTATTGCCTGTGATGTTCGTAGGAAAAAGAGGCGACGGTGAGATTTGTCTTGGCAATTAAACTTGACTTGTTTTCTTCTACGTGCGGGGAGCGCTCGAGTCCTTGCTCGAAAGGACTGTCTAGCTCAATCGGCACTTTCAACATATCAACAGAATAACTGACGGTTTTGGATCGAAACGTGGCCTTCCACCCAAAATATCCAAATGATGCAACAACGAAGACGAAGCACATAGATCTTCTGAAGACAACTCGTCGGCTGCGCATATTTGATTTTGCACTTACAACGTTTGAATCCGTCTCCTGTCCGACGAAAAAGAACTTTTACGTGTTACCGAATCAACAGAGCGAAGCTTTTCAACTCGTTCCACACCGTAATTTCACACGCAAAAAATAGATGCTTTGAGAATGTAAATTATTTAATGCTTTCAATCCTGGAGGTGTTCTTCCGGGTTCCCTGAGGTGAAATACCTTACAAGTTTGCCGCATAAACACCCGGGGGCCCGGGCATAAACATAACAACTTTCTTTCTACCAGACATGTTTCGACCGTACATCCATCATCTTCAGTGTTACATATTTTGAAATCGCCGTTGAATTTAAATCGCGCGCGATGTTACAAGTTTGGGAACAAAGACGCCATTAACAAAGATATCAGAAAACAGTCTTCACACTGTATTTAATAAACAAAGATAACTAGTAATAGTTGACACCCGGGGGGGGGGGGGGGGCATTAGGTATGTGCCGCTGTGAAGGGTATGGTTTTCAAGCAGTTTACTCTAGGATAGGGTATATAAATCAGAGCGTTTGGGTCTAGAATAGGGTATCATTTTTCGGGAAACTGATCAGTTGGTTGAAGATTTTATCTAGACTAGGGAAACAGCTACTCTAGGATAGGGGGGATTTGGGAGTTTACTCTAGTATAGGGTAGCAAAATTCAGCTGAACTAGCTCTGGTATAGGTTAAGGGTTCCAGGGTCCCAGCGGCACATCCCCACCCAGAAATTCCTAAAGTACCCCCCCGGGGGTTGACACTACAACTGCCCCCGTTTTGTATATTGTCGGTCAATAGTATTTTTGCTGGTTGTGTAGCTCTTTGAAATATACCGATTCATAGTGAAGATTTTCACACATATTCCATACAGTAGGTGAGATAAATACAGGAAACGCAAGGTTCCATGCACAGTTTCAGCTCGATTTACACAGCTTTGATCAAAACATTTTCAGTTTCGAGAATAGTTTATTCTAAACCATAAGAAAAGATTTAATTAGAAGTTGAATTTTTCGCTATTTCTCTTTCCCTTTTTACATTCAGTTCATTTATTTGCTGGAATAAGCCTTAGAAATTAAAAGGACGTTTGATCGATTCACGCTAGCGCATTCTAGTCTTATTTGAAACTTTGTAACGGAAGGACATCTGCGAGCAGGGAATAAGTCAGCACAGAATTTGATTGTCGGCAAATTTCCATAAATGTCCATCAATCTGCTAGTGATAGCCGTTGTTCACTCGTCTTGCTTGTTTTGGGCTGAGTCTTATTCCGGTCAAAGAGAGAGAAAGAGTGTCTGGCATACCCTGGTCCCAGAGGTTTTTCTTGATTTTTCTTCGCGAAAGAGATCAAGAACAAGCCACGAAGCGGCGACAACGAGTCGCGAAAGCGACGAGGAGAGAGAGAAAAACCTCTGGTTACCTTGGCGTCAAATCTCACTTTCATGCAGACGACAGCTGTTAAACGCGTCAAATTGAAAAGAGTGACCAAATAAAAATAAAAAAATAATAAAAAGAGTGACCAATGGCAATTTAGCAAACACGTGCTTATCAGCCGCTATTTTTTTTAAGTGGCGGTAGACTGGGGAAATTATGTTATGAACAAACCATCTCCACTTGGGTGGTAAAGAGTGATTTGTTAACGATGGGCGACAAGAGTCCAGGAATAAGAACACCACTTTATAAAGACACCAACATTGTTCCAAACGACTGCTGCAGGATTTGCAGAATTTATGTAAAAATAAGTGGCCGATCTAAAATCAACGTTTTTTCTCCATTTCCTTTTTTTGTGGAACAACGGCGCTAGGAAGAGTCATGCAGCACAACAAACCCTTAAGGTTCGGAATGTACTTTCAGAGGTTTTTGTTGACCCAATGCCAAAAATAACGTTTGTTAGATCTTTAAAGATAAATATTGGGCGTCGCAGGAAAATGCAAGCTGCACCGAAAATGATTACGTACTTGTACAAAGTTGTATGTTTTTTTTTCCTACAAGTAAACTTTCATTCCGTATTCGGAGATTTATATTTTGCTGCCCTAAACAAGTTAGTTTATATAATGGAATGACAGTATTGGAACAGAAAATGGTAAATACATCGAGACACGAGATTCTGGTCGTCAACGTCTGGACTGCTCAAACTGGTTGCTGAGACGCCACGGTTTCGCAGTTCGCGGATATGCGAGTCCACAAGAGACTTGAGAGGGCAGACAACCAAAATTATTGCATGGCGAGGGTATGAGTAGCCTCTTAAGGAAAGGTACTTGCAAACATCAGGTAACGACTGAAATATTATATACTTTCCATGTCCGGTTGATAAAATGGTGAACACATCCTTTCGACTCAACGCGGCGAACAAAGCTTTCTTTTGTTGCTCAGTGAGACTCAGGAAAGCGCTCATCAAGTACCGAGGTCAAAATTTCTTCGAATATTCTTTCAGGAACAACATCCATGTCAAAATCTCGAAATATGGCGTGCCTTTACGTGCCCTGGTCGCGTGCAAATGTTATTGTGAGTGCAGCATACAAACAGTTTTCTTCCCTGGTAGAGAGAGGCAAAATGAGGTGTGAAAATCCTCAGCGTCCCCTCGGTAGTTACAATTAAACGAGCCAATCAAATTGGTTTGCGTGTTTGAAAAAATATCAACCAATCAACGCTCGAGGGTCAGATCCTGACCCTGTCGTCTGCATGAAAGTGAGATTTGAGGCCAAGGTAACCAGAGGTTTTTCTCTCTCTCCTCGTCGCTTTCGCGACTCGTTGTCGCCGCTTCGTGGCTTGCTCTTGATCTCTTTCGCGAAGGAAAATCAAGAAAAACTTCTGGGACCAGGGTATGTCTGGGAAGGTTTCCAATATAAATCAAAGATTTGTGAACTCGTGTCTGGCAAACTCTCCAAGTGTTTATATATCTACACAGTTAAACGCACCTTATAACCTCCCCTGCGCTTAACGAGTGTCTTTTGGTCCATAACTTTCAAAACAACTGCTCCACAGAATGTCACTGCGTAACGCAAAAGAGTAACACAAAAGAGTATCTGCACAATAAATGTCACAAAATCTACCTGAGCGGTCCCTACGGGATTTTCTGTCTTTACGTCATCCTAACCATTTCGCACTTGCGGGTGCAAACAATAGAAACGTCATCATTACCTACCGATTCCTCGCGGCCCCACTTCGAGCAAATCGAGATTCTTTCTAGTATACTGACTATATATTTCAACTGTAAGTACTTTTCTTAATATACGCGCGAGTTACTAGGGTGCCTCCTCGGGATTTCGCGAAATCCTTGCGGGGGCAATAACTATTAAAACAAGCAGTCAAATAAAGTTGAGGTTTGTGAACATTAAATATCCGAGGAAAAAAACAAGATTGGTACATTAGAGGCGTTTACAAGTTTTCAAGGACACTCAAACTTGAAGTCCATATAAAACGATTATTCGTCTCGATAAAAGAAAATTTTGAAACAAATTCATCAAGCCCTTGACAAATTATCTTCATGTTTGCAGGTAAAGACTCATTATTTACAAAAACACTAACAGGAACACCTTAACGGTTCGTAATCAAATCGTTCTGTCTCAAGAACGGCTAACACTATCCCCGCGGGTCACACTCTTCAAGCACTAAGACAAGACGATCATAGCCTGCACTGCAGGCGTATTTTGGGTGGGCGAAAGCTTGTTCATGATCGTTTTATTACTATGTAGCCGCCATCTTTGATTTTACGACAGAGGAAGATTGGGGAGAGTTTCAACATGGCGCTTTCGCGAGCAAAAACATTCGCGCCCGACGAAAACGACTGCACTACAGGCTAAGACAATCAAAGAGTTTTTACTAGGTAAACTAGGAGTAATCGGAGCTTAGGAGAGTGCATTCGATATGTTTGTTAGGTGTACAGGTGGCAGTTGAGGGGGAAGGGTGGATGGTTATTGCCATAGATTAGTTTGATCATGGCATATTTTAAACGTAAGGATTGCTTACAGCGAAACCTCCACTTAAACTGTGTATCATTATGAAAAAGTCTTGAAGGCTAGTGATATCGTATGGTTCGTCTTAACAAGTGCAGTAATTTGATCGAGTGTAGCCTGCGTAGCAAGCGTTTCCGCGCGATTTCGTCGAGAAAGTTGGGACGACAGCAAAAAAAAAAAAAAGAAAAGAAAAGACGGGGGAAGGGGAGAGGAGAGAAGGGAACAAAGTGAACTTTTCAAATCTGGTATTCTATTTGTTATCTATCTTAACGAGCTGTCAATTTACAAATGAGCCGAACCGTGAAATATCAAGGGGCGTTTTCCAGAATTGTGGGGTTTGCGGGCAAGCGTTTCCTCTTCTCCCCTCCCCCTTCCATATCCATATTTTTTACTCCCGCTCTAACTTTCGCGCTATAACTCGATTGGGAACGCTCGCTACGCACGCTAGGTCTATTGTGTTGATTTCAGTGAGTTGAGTGGAGCTACTGTGGGCTGTTTTTCCGAATATATAACATAGACCTAAAATGTTCGTTTGTCCGGTGCCGAAAATATCACAAGTTTTGATGAAATGGCGCCGCCGAGTTTCATATCTCGGTAGATTTACTTTAAGGCACAACGACCGCCGGAACTTTTGAAAGATGAACGCTTTGGAAGATTCAGCAAACAGAGATCGATAGTACACCTTTAGCAAACTCTCAAAAGACGAACGCTTTACGAAGACAGAATAGCAGACCTCAGCAAACGTTTGAAAGATGAACGCTGAAGACACACGAATCACAACGTGAGTTGGTGCGTCAAAGTGAGGCAAAACGTAAGCAATCACCTCAAAGCGAGGAAAATGTGTGTCGACACAAATGCAATCTCAAAAAACCTCGCTTATTAATTGCACAGGACACCCAATGACGCCCAAAAACCCAACCAGAAATTAGGGGCTGCGTTCTCGTACCTCGAACGCAAATACAGCTCAGTTTTAGCTGATAAATGTATTCGATTTAATTGTTGATTACACTGTTTAATTAGTTCCTATTGCGGATTATAATACCCTTCATAAATACTCCTTGTGAATTTCACACCACTTGACTCCAACCAATTTACTTTGGGCTACATTTAAAAACAGGTATTTATTTGTACAATTGCATCGCTTTTAGCATTTTTTTAGCATTTCTTCACCGTTAAGCCCCGTGCAAACGGACGCAACATTGTTGGCCAACAACTCCCAACATTGTTGGATGTTACATGTTGCGTCCGTTTGCACGCCCTGTTGCATGTTGTTGGATGTTGTTGCGTGTTGTTGCTCGAAGTTTGAAACTGGTCAAACGTTTCAGCCAACAACTCCCAACAGTTCTTTTGTTCCGTGATCGCCGAAGAGTAGCGCAACAATGTTGGATCCGTTTGCACAACTCTTCCAACATTGTTGGCGCCGCGCACGCGCATTACGCATGGTTTACAAGGACTTATGGGTTGTATCCTTCCCACGATGCACTGCAGGTCCCAAAATTGTTGGGAGTTGTTGCATCCGTTTGCACACCACTGCCAACACGCACGCAACAACTCCCAACATTGTTGGCGCGACAATGTTGGGAGTTGTTACGTCCGTTTGCATGCAGCCTTAGAACTTACCTCGCAACTTACTTCCTCAGGCTTTCTTTTTCTTCTCGTGTTGAAAAAATATTTTACTCGTTCGCTGCGCTCACTCGTGAAATATTTTTCAACACTCGAAGAGAAATTTCGTATCTCCAAGCGGCCATGTAATATCCTCTATTTCTTATATAAACACCAATGAAATACCAAACCATTTCACTTTAGTAATTTTTTGGTGTGAGAGGTGCGATTTATTATGTAGCCATAGCAACGGTGATATTTTCACATGTGAAGATAACATGTTATTTTCACATGTGAAGATATCAAGTTTTCGCGCGAAAGCTCATCTGGCATTTCATTGGTGTTTATATAATAATTCGAGTTATCACACAGTAAATCTAGTAAACAGGATTATAAAAATAACTCACGCACACAATTTGCACATAAAGATGTTGGACTTTGCCCTTTTTACAATTTATACGTAAAAGAACGCAGATTGTTTACGAGATTACTTTGCTCAAATAAATTTTTAAAACAAGTCATTGTTCCGACAGCGCGGGCTCCCATTGGTTACTTCGAGGTCACATGACATCTAACAATGAAACTGTTTCACGCCACAATCCCCGGGGGGGTACTTGAGGAATTTCTGGGTGGGGATGTGCCGCTGGGACCCTGGAACCCTCAACCTAAACCAGAGCAGGAGCACACAACCCGGAGCGTCTAACTTCCATACTGCGCCTGTGCAACGGCGTTTTCACAAGTAGGTTTATTTTTAGATAAGCCTTTCCCGCGAATTGCTTTCGAAAAGCCAATCACAAGCAAGTGCGTCATCAATAATAAACTTCTAACACGTAACCAGAACAACTCCTTCACATTGAAAAAAAGCGTGGCGGACGCACGTGAGGAATCCTCAGAGGATTCTTCTCACAGTACTTCAAGCTACAATTTCAGTATTTACACGGAAACTAGCAGTTCAGAGGAAGGTCTGCAAAACGTAGAAGAGCCCGGGACGTCTACTTCATCGGCGACAACGCATAATTCACGCAAAGGGAAATCGAAATCATCTTCGAAACAGCCGACTGTGAAAAGGTCCAAGAGACAACAGTAATTTTTCGCGGGAAAAGCTTATCTAAAAATAAACTCACTTGTAAAAACGCCGTTGCACGAATTTATGGCAGTTGCACGCTCCGGGTTATGGGCTCCTGTCCAGAGCTAATTCAGCTGAATTTTGCTACTCTCTACTCTATACTAGAGTAAACTCCCAAATCCCCCCTATCCTAGAGCAGCCGTTTCCCTAGTCTACATATAAACTTCAACCAGCTGATCAGTTTCCTAAAAATGATACCCTATTCTATACCCAAACGCTCTGATTTATATACCCTATGCTAGAGTAAACTGCTTGAAAACCATACCCTTCACGGCGGCACATACCTATATAGCCCATATAGGCCAGTACCCCCCCGGGCCACAATCTCAGAGCGGGCAACATTGCAAATCTACGACGTCAGAGGGTAACAGTGCACTGCCACCGGCGAACGTTGACTGACAGGAAACATTAAGATTTTCGGGAAACAAAATAAACTGTTTCTCTCTGGTCCAGTCATCAAGTGTTTATTATGGGAGATGTCAGGAGTCGACTAGGGTCCTGAAGATGTGCAAATAGAGAATAACTATGCACTGAATAATACTATCTAATGGGCTTCGGCATGATACAAACTTGAACTGGCGAACAGAGATTGATAACACCGTTGATCAAACTGTCTGCAGAGTTCTTGGTTTTCTTTGTACCTCTGACTTCCTCATCTGAACCGCTGACCGCGTGTGAACTAAGGCTCAGCACACCTGCTTCGTCCACATCAGAACTGTACTTAATAACTAATGAGACCTCGATCAAGCCTGGTTCTGCAACAAGAGAAAATACGGGTTTTACCATTGAATTCACACTGACAAAGAGCTAGTTTTAGACTTGCCACAAGTCGACTCCGTGAGCGCCAAAGGTGCAAGGGACGCTCGCCAAGCGAGGGACGTAAGTCGGGCTTTGAGAAAGTCTAGGCTAGTTTATACTGATAGTTTCTTCCGAAGCTTTCAAACTGCCCTGAAATATTTCCTTAAGCATTACGGAGCTCAAATCTCCTTTTAATTAAAAACGGGCAATTTGAGCCCTTAACGTACGGGAAAAGCTTTAACGACTGTTTAAAAACTTCAGAATTTACAAGGATTTGTATGAAAAACCATTCAAGCGGGACTGGGTGGCAAGGGTTGTTTTTCTCATACAAATCCTTCTAATTTTCGGCGGCCGTTGCAATCGCTACTTTTGAGACATACGGCTGAAAATTTACAGGTTACCTAATTTTAGCTCATTCAGCAAGTGCTAACAAAATTTTGGAAAGCGAACTGTTTTTGTGTTTACCGAAAGTTGATCACGTGATCAACTAATGCAAGCGGGACACATTTCGGTTCCAGTTACCTTCTTGTTTCTAAAGTGGCGATTATGAAGGATGAGTGAAGAAGCAAAACAGGTTAAGACATACCAGACCATCCAAGATGTGATAAAATGACTGTAGTAGAAAGTCGTTGCTTTTGAGGAGATATCACATGAAAGTCATCGCGTTTGGGAATGAACCACTGGCAACTTAAATCAGGAAATACAACCTGCAAGATGTTATTATAATGACTGGTATATACAGGAGAGTTGTTCAGGAGGTTAACTACAGTTGAACTTTCATGGAGCGGCCACCCTCGGGCGGGGTACCGGCAAGTGGCCGCTTTAAGAAGGTTGACCGCTCAATAGAGGTTCGTCATAAATTTGTATAATCTTTAGCAGAAACATCACTTTATTTTGAAACAAACGCACGAAGGGAGCAGCATTACTGGTCCACAATCGGTCGTCACCTTCTATGTCGGACTGTATTTTATTTCACCGTATTCTTGAAATAAAGCTAAACAAAGTGTATCGAACGCTTTAATCGCCGCTTAATAGAGGTGACAACAATGGGAGAACTCTCGTTGGGACGGACAAAAGGTGGCCGCGGCCGCTTAACAGAGGTGGTCTCTTACAAGAAGTCTAAGGGCCGGTTTACATTGAATTTACAATTTACAATTCTTTTACGAGGAAATAATGGTTATGCAACATTCCCCTCCTCCCAAACCAATAGCGTCTAGTCTTTCTTCAACTAAAAACAACATTCCGGCGTGGGGGGATTTACGGCGTTTAAACATGAATGTATGATTTACAAATGATTCTCAAACTCATTAATAATTCATACAGAGAAAACAGTTAACCACAACCGTGACGGTACGGTAGTTAGGATATCGGATCTTAATTACTATAAACTTTTGCGAACTTTATCTTTGAATTTCTTCAAGAATTCTTGTTCATTTGAGAAGCTATATCAAAAACTTCCCTCAGTGTTTCATCCGATATCCAGACAACTCGAGGTCGGTCTTAAAAAACTTAGCTGTGCCTCATTTTTCAACCCACTTCTCGGTGTCTGGATATCGGATGAAACACTGCGTGTCGTTTTTAATATATTACATGAAATTGTTGACACAAGCATTTTGCCGCTTTTGTCACTGATTATAGATTTTGCCGTTTATCAGTAAGAACAATGCAATACAATGATTAGTGCCATACTGACCTGCACTCTGACCTTGCTTGCATCTCCCACATTCTCCAATACTGCTTCAACATTGATTCCCAATGTCAGGCCAGCAGAGAAGCATAGGGGATTGTCTGAACCGCCATGTGGCTCGTTTATGACTGCAGATGCTTGATGCAAACTGTTCGTCAACTGTAATTGTGCAACATGATAAGACAGAACGATGGAGTGAACATAATTCATTACCTCCGACGGGTTAGTGATGTTAGATTCAAAGAAACTGGGAAATGAGACAACCGCTGCCGAAAAAGCATCCGTGTGAATGTTCTCCTCGTTGATAAAGTTTGAAAACGTTTTGATTCTTATCAAAAACGACTCCCAGATCTGAAGCATGGAATTTAAGCTTCTGTCACGCGCGCTGCTGTAACGTTGTGTGACGAGAATCTGTAACGCATGCGCAATGAGCCTCAACTGACGTAGTAGGAACATTTGTTGATGACTAAGGCCCATAAATGTATGTTCAATGCGATAGGACGTTAAGAGAATGTTTTCCACCAGGGATTTCAGTCCCGACCCCTGATGTGTGCAAAGCACTGCAGGTATGCTCCATATTTTGCCATTCTGAGCCTGCAATATCATTCTGTGACACTGAAGATACAGAGAAAGGCACTCGGCATCCCCACTAAGAGACGAATTGATGCTCTTTATATGAATCAAATCTTGAATGGCTGTTTGAAGACCTTGCTGGGCATTTACTGGATTCTGTGATGCAATGCACTGAAGCCGCAACTGGATGCTTTCAAAAAACCTCTTTGCCTTTTGGGATCCTAAAAGAAAATGGACAGTGACAACAACGAGTCATTTCCTCACAACTGAGTAATATCACAAATGAAATTACTGTTTTGGATCAGAGTACAGCAGACGTGTCCCGTTTGCATTAGAGTAGTTTTCGTTTGAGTGTCGTAAAACCAAAACCAAAGTAATTACTCTGGCCAATCACATAGGACACAGACAATACATTGAACCAATCAAAACTCGAAGTAATTACATGTGGCTGACGCAAAGCGCGGGAAAATGCATGCGAGCGCGTCACAATTGGCTTTGGTTTTACTTCTGATTGGATGAAAAGGTGGCGCGAATCTTTTAAGCCAATCGCATCGTGTAGAAAGTGCAAAACCAATTACTTTTCGACACTCAAATGAAAACCGCTCTATATATTAACATGATAATAGTAAGCTCGGTTTTCTAGTTGGCCACCATATTACATTTTTAAGTTTAAGATAAGGAGCCAAGGAAAGCAAGGGTGTCCCTGTAAAATGAAAATAGTTTAGAATGCGGTTTTGTCACAAAACCTCATTCTACGCTATTTTGGCTAAACACTGTTTTAAAACCAGCCCTCAGGGTTCAACTAACTCCTCACCTTCTTCTTCAGTTCTCCTGTGATCTATGTTGACATCAACTTTCTCTATATCCAGATGTGGTACCAGATCAGGTTGACTGTCACGCAGGTATCCATAGTGACGGGTGGTGTAACCTGGAAACATGGTCAGCATTGTGGGACTTTTAGCCGTAGCATTGAACACCAGAATAAGAATGGCTACGTAAGCAGGGTCATCAATGGACGGCTCAGGTGTGGCAAAGAATGGATGAGTAGACAGTAGCTCAGGTGTAAGGGATGACGCAAGATGTTGATGCTTTTCACCCAGAAATTTGGCACATCTAAAAGTAAAGAGAAAAAATATCGTAAGATTGAAGGGGCTCTGTCACGGCTGTGCTAGATTTTTTGTTAACATTGCCAATAGAGAGGAGAAGTCGTTACGTAACGTTGCCATGGTAGCAAAATTTCTGGATGACAAGAAACCGAAAAACGGCACTTAAAAAGTGAATTCGCACTGTTTGACTTCATCGATCTTATTCAGTTTCAAATTGATTTGTCAAATGTTGGCTAAATTTTCTTCATTTTCTCTTATGCTTTACGTCATGCTGTAGTCATGTGAACGCTATATTTCAGTCAATTTTTCAGAATTTTATAGGTTTACGCAGAATTTGTTTACGTGCAAAGTGCGTAACTTAGTTTTCATCATTCGTTTGTTGGTTGTAGCAATTGATTGTGTGGCTGATAAATCGAAACTGGAATGAAAGCTACATTTTTTGAATGAAAAACACACTCTTATGTCCTCAATTTAGTACCCAGAACGCTGGAAATCGCGTTTTAGGGCTTTGAAATTTCAAAATATTCTGGGGCAGTACGCCCCCAGATCCCCCCAAAAAAAGAGGACTAACGGCCCCTTGTTGATACAGTCGGATACTGTTTTCAAGCCTACTAGCTACTTCAATTTTTATTGAAACCCCTACGTGTTATCCGAAACAACCGTAAGCGCGTGCAAAACATGGCAGGTATCGTGAATAAGGTTCATTATGTCATCATAAGGGATCATGAATATTCAATGGGGTTCGAACAAGATGTAATTTAAAGAAACAGTTCTCTTGCATATTATCACATGACCTACACTTAGAAAATAAAACATACAAGCTAAAGAGGTCTATTCTTAACTCTCACCTCTAGTGCAGCAAGCACTGATGTCTACCCAAAGCAGCTCTTACCTCCATATAGACGTCCTGTCTTGAGGATATTTTGACAAGTTTCCTAGCAACGCATGGATGGTGGCATGAAGACTTGCCCGGGTGGATAACGTGCAGTGACACAACAGCTCGCGCACTGCTTCTCTGGTGTCTCCAGAGAAGTCTTCCAGCACACCTAATAGTGTTTCCAACTGATCTTCCCTCAATTGAACATGCTTGCTTATCTTACGCAGACTATTGATGGCATTTAGTCGCACACTTTCAATTTCATCATTCATCATGTCAGCCAGGAAATCCAGTGACAGGACTGCAAAAGGAGCGTTGCGATAAGCCAACTCGCAGAGGGAATCAACAGCAGCAGTTCGCACTTCCAAGAACTCATCCTCCAAGCCATGGACAAATGCTCCGCATGCACCACTACTCATGAGGCTGATATCTTCAGGGTCAATCTCTGGTTCCGGTGCTTTATCACCCCATGTTCGTCCAGTGCTCCAGCCCTCATCAGTTCCACCTGCTGCATGAATTTCCTTGCGCTTCTCATGTTCAGTCTTCCTTTTCTAAAATGCAAGTATATATGAGTCATTAAGAAGGGCAATGTAAAGTGTTGGAGAGACGAAAACCAGCAAGTAGCAGCCTATACAGTTATCAGTTAGAGTACCATTCCACCGGTTGACCTCCAACAATTATCACATAAATATCGTAAAATTCCGAAAATAAGTCCCGGGGCTTAATTTTTCAAAGGCCCTTTTTGAGGGGCTTATTTTTGGAGGGGCTTATATTCGGAGGGGCTTATCTATGGAGGGAAATTTGCGTTTCAAAATCGATTGGGCTAGCCTTATAGTTGGAAGGAAATTTACCGTTTTTCCTTTGTTTTACTTTGTATTGGAGGGCAATTTCCAAGTACAAGTCCCCGGGGGCTTATATTTGGAGGGGCGATTTAACGGAGGGTTTTTTGCGTTTGGAGTTTGGGGGGCTTATATTTGGGGGGCTTATACATGGAGGGGCTTATTTTCGGAATTTTACGGTATTCTGAACAAATCTCCCCAACACCTTAGAGCAACATTTTCCCACATGACAACATAAGTATGCTACAGTATTAAATGACTGAAAAGGCAGCTAAGGATTTTTGCTTTTTAGGATACTTTTAAACCTTACAATTCAACCGCAAAGGTTGCACAGAGAGGATTTCCCACCTGATCAGTTACAAAAGGCTCCAATGTAGAAGGATATAAAATGGGCATTTTCGGGTTCAAATTCACAGTTATTGCTTGTAAAACAATGATAAGCATTTCATCTTTCTTACATTATAGTAACATTATAGTATATTGAAAAGTTGTCTTACTTTAAGGTGAGACATAAGCTTTTTATCTAAAGTCTGCTCCAAAAACTTTGGACTGACAAGATGGAGTGACCCTAGCAACAGTGCAGCCTCCCTGCGTACATTCATGGACAAGTCATTCACCATGTGACAGATTTTGATAAAAGCATCATCTATGAGCCGGGCCTCATCTGATGAAGGCAACTTGACAATTCTGCGAAGTAATGAGAAATTTAACCCAACAGCAACATCCTAATATCCGTAATTATCTGTTCTGGGTTCTGCTTTAGAATATATATTTGTGTTTAATAAAGCGTGGCTTACAAGACAGCTTCATCATCCAGCAGGGTTAAGGGCAGATAGGTAGGCAGGACATAGGTATGCACAAATGGGATCTGCATTAGTAATGTAGAAAAAAAGTATTGTAGAGAAAATAAGTATTGTAGAGAAAATAAGTATTGTAGATGGATGGATGGATGGATGGGTGGATGGGTGGGTGGGTGGATGTGTGGATGGGTGGGTGGGTGGATGGTTGGGTGGGTGGGTGGATGGATGGGTGGATAGGTGGATGGATGGATGGATGGATGGATGGATAGATAGATAGAAAACTTTGTTAATGTGACAGAGCTGTATAGCTTGGGAAAAACCCCAAAAATATAATTTGGGGACACAATTTATATTCATTGGAATTATGTATACTATACACTATAAAAGTATAAATATTAAAACTACGCATAATACATTACCACCCAATGAGAATCTAAAATGAGTAACATTCGCTATAAGACTGAGAAGAATTGTAAAATTAAATGGTTATGATGAGCAGAGAAAACAGCCCTTACATCCATCATCTATCACTGAGCTTACATCCCCGGCGGGAGAGGGGGCAGCGAGTACTGCCATATATGGGCTATATAGGTAGGTGCTGCTGTGATGGGTATGGTTTTCAAGCAGTTTACTCTATGATAGGGTATATATCTCGGAGCATTTGACTCTAGAATAGGGTATCATTTTTCAGGAAACTGATCAGTTGGTTGAAGATTTTATCTAGACTAGGGATTGTGGTATAAGGTTTTTTTTGGGCTAGACTGTCCCAGTGACTTCAGTAGTTTCTGGAAAACAGCTACTCTAGGATAGGGGGGATTTGGGAACTTTACTGTAGTATAGGGTAGCAAAATTCAGCTGAACTAGCTCCGGTATAGGTTAAGGGTTAAAGGGTCCCACCGGCACATCCCCACCCAGAAATTCCTTAAGTACCCCCCCCCCCCCCCCCGGGCCTACATCATTTTTATCTTTATGTTCAACTTGATTTGGGTCAGCTTTCAGCTTTGTTTCATAACCAGTCTCCTCTACTAACTATGGTGATACAGTGTACTTTGGGAGTTAGCAAGGAAAGAAAAGCAGTTGATTTTCTGATCTATTGCACCATCTATGGGAACAAAGACATTTTTAAAATCAACCACTCAGGTAGCAAGCAGCACACCATAAGACACAACATATTCCAGAAGGACTAGTGTGTAAAATAACCTTCATGAATATATTACTGAGATTACCAATGAGATCAAGGTCTTTAGTTGGCAGATGTGAGACTTATGCATTATGCGTTATACAGTTCTGTTGGCAGATACGTATACATGTAATACATTAACCAAACATGATCAATACACTCTAACACTGAGTTTAGGGGGCCTATGGCATTCAACTAACTGTATGCCATATATCAGAATCTTGATTGCAACGCTACATTTATTTCAAGCAGTCAACCCCTGTTCAGAGTAACAAGCACTAAATTAAAACTAACCTTTCAGGATCTGCTTGACTAAAAACCCAAATCAGCTTAATGGCCACCAATCGGACAGCTTCATAGTCATCATCCATTGCTAGTGAGGCTTGATCATACACTGCTATGCCTAAGGTATGACCTCTCTCATGTAGCGTAAGCTAGAACAAAACAACTGCTGTTTAAATGTAGTCAAAGATTACAACAACTTTCCTGTGTAAATCCTTTTTCCCCTCAACATGTAATCTTCAAGTGCTTAACGTGGCTGAACACAGTTTTGCTGGCGGGAAGCGGTAATTCACGTGACGGCGCGTGTTTTTTAATTAGATAAACAAACATGGTGAAAAAACCAATGGTTCACATAAGACAATTTCTCAAAATCTGCTTATTAAAATTTTGTGATATTTTGCAGAATTCTTTCTTTTATCGTGTTTTAGATAATGAGAACCTTAAAATGGAAGTTACGGTAAAGAGACGAATTTTGTGACACATTTAATAATTACAGTACAATTATATTATTGATTATCTGAAAACACGTCTGTTAAAATTTGGACAAATAAGTTTCAAATGGTAATGCCGGATTAATTATAGTAAGATGTGTGCAAGTATATAGCAAAATCTAATGAGCGAACTTTATGTAAACTGAGCAGAAGTGAAATTTTACGGTTGTATTCAATCGTTCATGTTGCCATGGAAACTATGAAAACATCACATTTTAACTGTCAATCAAAATCTTTAATCAGTATATATTTCACTTGCCAAGTTTCAGCTTGTGAGCTGCAACCTTTCTCTTGCCATGATTTGGCAAATGACATATACTCACAACCTGCCAAAACTGTGTTCAGCCACCTTAACAGGCCAAATGGTTACGACAAAGGGTGATAGTTTCAACGATAATGACAATTTTGCCATGAAATGTTGCCTATTATCACCATTCTCAATTATAAAGTGCCTTAAACATGTTCAAATTAAATTTTGTCATTATGGCTACTGTAATAGTTTATTTTTCTGCTTGAATGCATTCAGAATAGCAGATGATAGCTTGTTGTTTAGTAGTTGTTTCTAATCCGCCCTTCACAAGTTTACTTAAACTTGGAAAACATTAAAAACTCAGTTGCATTGTTCCTAAGATGAATACAAAACAATGGTAGTGATCAACAACAGTTGAAACTTCCTTGATCAGTAATTATCGTCTTCCAAGAGGGCTTAACTTCTACTTAGTAGTATTATTACTCAATGATAGTAATAATAGAAATAATAATAATAATTTCTTACATGTAAGCATTGCACATTTGTCAATATCAAAATTTCAATTTTGCATTACAATGATAAAAAGCTAAAAAAGACGAAATTTAAAATTTACAAGAATTAACAAAATAAACATAAAATATATAATGTAGAAATAAAATGTACATTTAAAAAGCTTTGGCAAATACAAAAGATTGTGATAGCTTTCTTGAAACTTTGCACAGATGTGATGTTCCTTATTCCACTCTGAAGATTTTTCCCTGGTTTAGGGGTGGCCACATGAAAACAACAATCCGCGAGTGTGGTGAGGGATCTACATGAACTACAATTAAGGTGTAAACTATTGTTGGAATGTAGGTTACCGTATTTATTCGATTAACTGCCCTGGGCGCTTATTAAATTTTTGGACCTTGAGAGTGGGCACTTATTCTAGGTGGGCACTTATTCGAGGCTGGGCACTTAATAAATTTTTACCATTTTCAGCAAGTGTAGTATGTTTATTTTGCAACAAAACAATAAATGCTAATAACAAAACGCGAACAAGTAACAAAGCAAGGTTTCTGTGTAATACTCTGAAGAAAACTCTGTCCTCGGGGAAGTCTCTTATAAGCATTTATTCACTCAAGTGGGTGGGGTGGGGGTGAGCACTTATTTGAGTTTGATTGGGAGGAAGAGGGGGTGGGTGCTTATTTGAGGCTGGGCGCTGATTAACTTTTTCTGCCTTTAGGATGGGGGCTTATTGGAGGTGGGCGCTTATTCGAATAAATACGGTATATGTTCCAGTAGTGTCTCTAACAGAAATAAGTTGACTTATGTAGACTGAGGCAACATCATGTATGGCTTTAATGAAAACCTATATACAGTCAACTCCCTCTAAGATGGACACCTTTGGGACCGGCACTAGGTGTCCATCCATAGAGAGATGTCCGTCTTACAGAGTCAAATAGAGGGAGTAAAGAAAGGCAGGGACCAACTCTAGGTGTCCGTTTTTGGGAGGTGTCCGTCTTATAGAGGTGTCCGTTAAGAGAGAGTCGCCTGTAATATAATATTACTGGCAGCCAGTGCAGTGACCAGAGCAGCAGTGTGATACTTACCAAAGCCTGTAAGGCACTTGTGCGCACTCGAGGGTCACTGTCATCTGAGAAGCTGGCTAGCAAACCCTGCACCCCTCCCTTTGAGCTTTGCCCTACCCAAGGTGGAGAACTCTCTTGTTCCGGAGTCACGTGTCCAATCAGTGAAAGACACTGACAGCGTACCAAGGTGTGGGGATCTTTAAGGTACTTTTAAGAAAAAAAAAGAACAATGTAAGTTTTAAAATGTGTATGTCAGTGTACAAAACAAAAGCATAGACTTTAATATTGTTACATAAATACCTGGGTAGCTATCTTTTCAATTTGGTGGACAATCTTTACCTAGGGTGAGAATGACAATGCATAAACTTCTGTCAGTTTGTATATATAGCACTGGGTCTCTACAGAATTATTAAAATAAAACATTTCGTTTACCGGATTTGTTTTAATGAAGCAAATCAAATTTAAACAACTAGCTTTCCAGAGAATGTAATTTAGGTAAAAAAAAAAAATATCACAGAAACTCCAAATAGAGAGGAGAAGTGTGAATAAGTCACATTACCATGGTAACAAAATTTCTGGATTACAACAATAGGGAGCTTGAGCAAAGAGGAAGGTGACAGAAATGAGAGCAGGAAAAAAAGCAATAGGTATATATTTTTAGCAAAACAACAACTGCATTTCTTTTAATTCTTGTACATTTCTTAGCCATTGTTCATGAATGCGACATGAAACTTTCTAATTTCATGCGCCTGCTTTATGGAGTAGGTGAACACAACACAAAGATTTTCTTTTTCTTTTTCTAAACTTACATGTACAGCTGTATATACGATCCTTTCAGATTCAACTGCAGAAAATTTTGCGAAAAATTTTGCGAATTTTACGAAGCTTGATAGTGCTTTTATGTAAGAGCTTCCAATGCAAATAACATTTACCACTGGCGCCAAGCTTAAAACGACTTGACCTGGGAAACATCTAGCCCCTATACAGCTACTCGCACATCCAGCTGATGGATCAATTTGCATTGTGTCCCATTTGAAACAGTATATAGAGTGTAGTATGAAGCCACTACCACTACCCTAACCCTAACTCGAGCTTACCTTCCATGATTGCCACAAAAAGTGATTTATTATACTTTAAATTGCAGCATTAAAATAAGTTAGAGATTATTACATTTATCGCGATACCATAACTATGACATAAATCTGCACTGACTTGTCTTTATATCAGCACGTCATGCCTCTGTGGAGCTGAACGTGGTTCTGCTGAGCGCTAGACACACTAAGAAGTGTTGTGAAGTATTTTGTAGGTTATTTTTGAGGATGGATATTTACCAAGCCAGGACTCGATGCAGAACTGGACAATTTTTTGCTTTCCCACCATTTTCACCTCCTGCATTATAATCTCTTCCGCTCCGTAGCAGCCGCGGAGTTTTGGTAATCATTGATCCATTTATTTGCTGTTCACCGATTTCAATAGTGGTAAGTTGTTGTCTTGCGAGGGTGATTTATTTGGAAAGCCATGTTATTTTGGTTTGATTTCGCTTTATCAGGTTAAAACAAAAGAATTATTAAAGATTCTTTTTTTGATACCTTGTGATACTCTGTGATGCCTTGTGATACTTTGTGATACCTTGTGATACTCTGTGATGCCTTGTGATGCCTTGTGATACTCTGTGATGTCTTGTGATACCTTGTGATACTATGTGATGACTTGTGATACTTTGTGATACCTTGTGATACTCTGTGATGCCTTGTGATACTTTGTGATACCTTGTGATACTCTGTGATGCCTTGTGATACCTTGTGATACTCTGTGATGTCTTGTGATACCTTGTGATACCTTGTGATGCTGTACTTGTGATGCTGCGTGTTTTAAAGCCTTGTACTAATAATGTGATAAGTTTATGGTAGCTGAACAGACCAGCATGATATTGAGGTGATGCCACTAAAAACTCATGCTAATAAGGTATAGTGATTGGGTGACTATGTGATGTGATCACAGACTTTGTGTCCTTAATCAGTTATCCCCAAATTGTGCACTGGAAAGTTGAATTTAGTGCAGGCTATTTTCAGAATGAAAACGTGGACGGAGCCACTGTCAGTAATAAAGGAATAAAAACAACACAACCTAGTCTGTCTTTATCAGTTCAGGAGAGAGCTGTGATCCAACAAAAATTTTTAAACACCTTACGTCTTACAGTTTGTTTCTTAATTCTTAGTTGGGTCCTAAACAGAGATTCGTTTACAAGCAAAATTTATGTCAATAGTGAACTTATAGTGAAGGAATGAAAGGGAAACAACCAAGTAGATCTTCATTAGTTCAGTTCCTGGTGTGTGACTGGAGATGTGATCCAGTTGAAGTTTACTCTTAATTCTTAATTGTGCCCTAAACATAAATATGCTTACAACCGAAATTATAACTATCAGTTACTAGAAAGTAGTCTATTTAGCATCCATTTTGAAGCTCATGACCCCAATACTTTTTTCCTCTCTTGTGACAAAATTTTGTTTGTAAGGAGATATTTCCTTTTCTTTTAACCAGGTTACGCTGTTCTCTAAACTACAAGCAATGGCTGCCAAGTTTTACATTTGCATGCTGCTGGTAACCCTGGTGAGCTCAGCTGTGTACAGTGCGCGGCTGCGTCACCCACAGGACAAAGAGACGACCTTCAACATTCTTTCTGAGATAATTTTTCAAGGTAACTTTCGAAGCTTTTAAAGCCCACGTGCTTAAAAGTTATTTGTTATAGGCAACAAATTTGTGATATTTTTTGATATTGTGATACTTTGAGACGTGCATGAACTGAGTTTTTTGTTTTCGTCTTGCAAATGCCAGGCGTCATTACTTGGGATAGGAATCCAACGCCGGACTGAGAGTAACCACTACTTGTTCGTTGTATATTGTGAGATAAAAATATTATATAAGGTAATGACTTTTTCCTCACCTGTTTACAGATACAAAAATAGGAATTTGCTGCGAAGTTTCATGCTATCGTTGTCCAGGACAGGGTTATCATCCCTGCCCGCGCCCAGGGGGTTGCTTTCCATTTGGCCGAGGCTGCATTTTGGGACAAATGTGTTGCTGCCGTTTCTGACCTCGGTAAGATTAATCAAGCAAAGTGTATGTCCTCAAATATGTTACAATATGATTCTGATTCTATCGCTTATTTTTTTATAGTCTTTACACCTTGTAATTAAGTGGATTGTTTTCACTGTTACGCAATAAATCCGACATGAAAAAATAAATCCCAAATTTTTGCAAACATAAAAGCCAAGTAAATGAAATGCTAAATGACTAGCGCATAAACAACTTTTTCAAGTCCCAGGTCTATGTGGCTCCCCTTTTCTTGTGGTTATTTGCCTAAACATTTCACGCCATTAGAAAGTAAATGATTTCAATCCCAAGTGGAAAGCCCAATACAAACATAAAATAACACAGTTTAATGCAGAGGATGTGTTGCGTATTTTAAGTCAAGGCCACGAAAATGTTCTCAATTCTGCGTCTGTATCGCTCAACTGAAGAACGTCTAATCCAGAAAAAGGAGGCGAGTCAGGGATATGAAAGACATTCAAAAGCCTGTTTGGTTTGAGATGGAGTACTTCACTAGCCTGTTCCAGGCTCTCAGATAGTGGGGAAGACGCAAAAGTGAAAGGCACGCGAAAAGTTGGCGAAACGGGAAAAAGGAAAAAGGAAAGGATAGCCGCCCCCCTCCTCTGCCCAGTTTTCTCCCCTTTTTTATTTTTGTGTTCACCACGCTTTCTCAATTCAGCGGACCTGACTATCTCAGAGCCTGGGACTGGCTAGTACTTCACGAACTATAGTTTTGACTTCGCCACAGTTTTAACATTATGCATATGACAACGTGTTTTGTGTTTTTGTTCTTATTTTTATGCATGACAGTAATTTGGTAATTAGCACCTGCATTGTAGCCAGTGCAGACATAAAAACTTTACTAATCTAAGATTTTCTTTTCTTAGTGATGGGCGATCCCACCACTGATGGATGTCACATGCACTGTAACCTTAAAACAGGACTACTGTGATGGACTTGAGCTGCTAAAAATAAATTCTTAACTAATCGGGTGAATTATGCCATATTCATAATAGGCCCTTTGAATGACTATGATCACATGATCAACTTTCGGTAAACAAGAAAACAGTTCAATTTTGAAAAATTTTGTTAGCACAAGCTGAAAGAGCATACTAAAATTAGGTAACCTGAGAATTTTTAGCCGTATATCTCAAAAGTAGCCATTGATTAGAATATCATTTGTATTAGAAAAACAACTTTTGCCATCCAGTAACGCTTGCATGGTTTTCCATATAAATCCTGGGAAATTTTGAAATTTTCAAAACTGCTATGAAATATTTTCTTAAGCATTATGGGGCTCAAATCTCCTTTTAATTCATAACAGGCAATTTGGGCCCTTAACGACATTCATGACCCCACTAATGGCCCTTCGCATTTTGATTATATTGTAGAGACCGAACATAGATTTGATCTGAAAAAAACTAAACCTTCGAAAAGTTTTTACTTTATTGTCCAAATTATACGAATCAAAAGCAAAAGGCCTTAACAAGATCTCCGCTAGACTTCTTAGTGAGTGTGCTGACCTTATTGCCTCTTGTGTTTGTTGTATTTTCAATCATTCTTACAACAGGTATTTTTCCTGAAGAATGGAAGTGTTCTAAAGTCACTCCACTCTTTAAGCAAGAAAAACACTAAGACTTAGATAACTACCATCCGATCTCTATAACTCCTGTTGTAGCGAAAGTCTTTGAGAGAATCATTTATGATCAGTTCTATATCTTCTTAACTGCACATAATTTAATTTCCAGTAAGAAGTCAGGGTTTTGATCACTTCACTCAACTGTAACTGCCCTGTTAGAGGCTGTTGACAGCTGTACATGTTATGTTAACATTGATAAAGGCAATGTTAATGGAGTCGTTTTTCTTGACTTAAAGAGGGCTTTCGACACGATCGACCATTCCATCCTTTTATCTAAATCATATAGCTATGGTGTTAGAAATTCTTCTTATAGCTGGTTTAAATCCTATCTGAATCTTTGTAAACAAAAATGTATCGTGAACAGTTCCCTCTCTGGCAATCAATATCTATCTCTTGGTGTTGATGTGGATGAGAATTTGTCGTGGAATGTACATATTGATAATATCGCTAAAAAGATTGCTTCTAGCATTGGTATCTTGGGGAGAAGTCAGCCTTTTGTTACATTTGAAGTGCTCTCAACTATATATAGCACCTTAGTGCAACCATATTTTGATTACTGTAGCATTGTTTGGGGGAATTGCAACAACTCCCTTGCAACTAAACTGCAAAAAACTTCAAAATCGCGCCGCCCGTATCTTGACCTTCTCTCCTTCAAACTGCGTCTATGGTTTGTAAGTCTCTAAATGGCCTTGCCCTGCAATATTTGAATTCGTTGTCTTCCTATCGTAATGAAGTCTCTAGTTACTCTCTCAGGGATTCTAAGGGCAAGCTAGCTATTCCACTGCCCCGTACTAATTATGTCAAAACAGTTTCAGCTACAGAGGTTTGGTGCTGTGGAATAGTTTACCTACTGTGCTGCAGCAAGCAAAAACTCTTTCCGCTTTTAAACACGGCTGCCGTGATCTCTTTTGAAATATTTTGATCCGGCACATTAGGAAGTATTTGTCTCGTGAGTCCACCGAGAGGCTTGTTCACGCGTTCATCACAAGCAGGCTTGACTACTGTAATGGTTTATTGTACGGTGCTCCTGAGTATCAAATTAAGAAACTTCAAAGAGTCATGAATGCCAGTGCTCGATTGGTTTACTGTGCACCTAAGTATTGTCACGTTACTCCTTTGCTAAGAGAACTCCACTGGCTACCAGTGCGCTTGCGCGTAGATTTTAAGATTCTCCTTGTTACATTTAAGATTCTTCACGGTGTTGCGCCTAGCTAATACTTGTCATTCAAAAATTTTGCTACCATGGCAATGTGACATAACGACTTTTCCTCTCTATTGTACCATGATTGAAGGATAAACAAAGGTAAAGAAGAATAGTACAGTTGTACCACAAATATCATTTTAACCCTTTAAGTCCCAATAGTGAAAACAGCAATTTTCTCCTAACGATATCCATACATTATCATGAGATGAGGTTATGAGAATTAACATTAAAATGATCACCTAAGAGAAAATACTTTGATCTTTTATCAAATTCTCTCAACTCATTCTTTAAGGAAATGTACAGAGATCAGTTTGGAGAATTTGTATGTGGATATTGGGGCTTAAAGGGTTAAAAAGGAAATCACTTAAATACACTGTATATCAACCCACCTCCTTGATACAGAGCTTGCCCAGAAGCAAAAGACTTTGGAATACCTGAGCATGAACTTTGTGGAACTCTGAAAAAAGGAATCATTTCTACATATAACTCATCAACAGATTTTAATTCTAGCTGCCTTTATTAATTGCTGCATGATCAAAATGCTATAGCTGGTTGGAAGACTTTATATCACTATATATAATTATAATGGTTCAGTTAAGTGTGTGATGTTAGATATCTATTGTGAAGTCCAGTTACTGACTTCAGATACAGCTATTTCGAGAAAGGTTGTCGGAAAAAAATGTGCACGGAACAATACGGAAAGGTAATATGGGATATGATTAATACACCGTTCCTTGAACCTGTTGCAGTTAATTTTTTTATCTCAGGTAATTTTTGTTTTTCTTTTGTTTTTGGATATGACAATGTATGATAATGTATGCTAATGAAGTTGAAACAAAAGAAAAATAAAATTACTGAGATAAAAAATTAACTACAACAAACCTACTTTTGTGGCTTTCCTTTGGCATTCGTAAACATATGTCCACGGCCTCTTGTGCCACTCTTTCGAATTTCTTTTAAGAATAGTGAACTCAAAACCACCCACAAAACCTTTTGGGATTGTTGTGTGCACTTTTTCTGACAACCTTTCTTGAAATAGCTAAATAAATGCAGCAAATTGACTTGTCACAAAAGACACAAGATGATTGAAAACCATTGATGGCTGGGGCATGGGGGGGTACAAGTGTACGTAGCTTATCATCCATAAGGACCGATAAGGGTCAAATTCCAACAAGCCACATTGCCTTAAAACAGCAACAGATGACTAGATGAAATGGTGGCAAAAGACATAAAGATGAGTTTAACCCTTTAAACCCTGAGATCAAAATATGAATTCTCATTTGTTGGCCCTATTCATTTCCTACAGAAGTTGTGGGGAGAAGTTGATAAAATATCAAGCAAATTCATCTAGGGTGATCATGTCCATAATTCTCATGACCACTCTGTTTTACAAAACATTGATATTACCAGGAGAAATTTGATGCTGATCACTCCTAGGGCTTAAAGGGTTAATAACATCAGGGACATGGCTTACTCTTCAAAATGCGAAATGCAGGGCTCGAAATTGCGACTGATAGAGTCGCCAATGCAACTAACATTTTCTCTTTGGCAACTAAAAATTCTGGTTTAGTCGCCAAAATGGTGACCAGATTTTTCTATATTTTAGATTTAAATTAAAAGAGCAAAGTTAACACAAACATTTCGTATTATCTTGCTTTGCTTTCATCATAAAAATGTGCCAAATCGCATAAACAAAGCCACTTTACCTCCAAATTTATACCGACTTCTATCCATGGTATTTTCAAACCTGATTGATCACGCCATACTATGCAGGGCTTCTAATAGGTCACGGAAAAAGGTAAATTTCGCAGGATTTTTAGGGACAAATTTGCGGAAAAATCTGCCAATTTGGCGTGAATTTTCGGAACAAACTTCGTGAAAAGCAATCAGTAAAAACAGCCGATTTTGTGGTTATTTTCAGGAAAAATTCGCTAGAAATCGATTGGTTTTGCACTGATCAGACATAATATACGCCTCATTGTTTTGGGACGTTGTTTGGATGTTTCACAAATTTGCTGAGAAAATTTTCAAATATGTTGTACAGACATGTATTTGATAAGATTACTACTGAATTTCGCAGTATTTTGCGTACTTTTGAGAATTTTGCAGATTTACCTGAATTTCACGGCTTTGCAACCGTGCGAAATATCACAAGCCATTAGCTGTGTCATTTCCATCAAACAGACTGGCAACTTAAAATTTGCATCTGGCGACTATACTTCTCCAGTTGGTTGCCAAAAGGCGACCTGAAGATTTTTTTAATTTCAAGCCCTAAAATGACTATTTGAAATTCAGACAAGGTACAAATGTACCCGGTCCTATTAAAGAGGGCCTCATCTGTGGCCTATAACAGTATTTGCCACTCCCCTATGAAGGGCACTGTTTTCAAGCAGTTTAGACTGGGATAGGATATAGAGGGTTTTGATCTTGAATAAGGAAATTGATCAGCGGCATGATAATAATCATTGGCGTTTCTGGTTCACGGTTAGGCTAAGAATTGGGTGGGACTTTTGATGGTTAATAGGTAGACCAGAAACGGGTAGCAAAGTTGCAGTTAAACATGATCCTTTACGGGTGACAGTGTCCAGGAACCCTGGCCCTGGTTGTTCAAAAGCTGGATAGCGCTATGAAGGGGGGAGGGGGGCGGAGTGAAAGGTAAAAGGCTCTAAGGTTAGGAACTGACTGATTGAAAGAGGTCATTGTCAAAAAAAAAAACAAAAAAAAAACGACTGCCTGTGTACCTGTATTTCTGGCTTCACCTTTAGTATTCAAGAGACTAATAAGATCTTCTACCATCGCGTGAACATTCACTCCAGGAAACGTTCCGACACTTTCCAGCAAAGAAATAACTTTGACTCTGACAACAACATCTTCCGTCTCGTAAAATCTCTCCCACAATGTTCGAATCACAAAGTCAGCGACTTCTAACGACTCTAACGGAAGTTCCTTTTCAAGATCAACGAGAGTTTGAAGGATTTCCTGCTGGGTTGAGAACTGAGAAAGCTCAAAAGCAAGTCTTTTCGAAGCATCAATCGCTTGCCTGCTTCTCTTGAGTTTTAAAACTGGTTGACTTTGGCTGCCATAATCCACAGTCTCCACAGTTTTTTCTTCTACAACAGACGTAGAATAGTCTGGACTACTTCTTTTCATGATTTTTGATTAGTACCCGCAATCTCTTCAAAAAGAAAAAGAAAATTTTGAAACAGAGCCAGCCGCCATGATGGATTTTTTATCGACCTCGGTTTGATGTTTATACCGCGGAAGGTTGGTAACTAGACCATATTTTTTTTTCCCAGGACTTTGCTGCAAATACAAGATTCTGCATGTCAAATCTTGAAATTTCAAGATTCTGCGTGCCAAATCTTGAAATTTCAAAATTTGGTAACTTACCGGAAATTAAGTCACCGTGATAACTCACGGTAAATAACTCACCATAATAGGGGACCCGTAATTTACAAGTGTAGCCAGTGTTTTAGAGGCTGAAAAAAAGCAACTCTGCAAATTACGCTTAAACAAGTCTTATTAAATTGACCTCGGGTTCTAATTTTGTTTCGCTTCTTAAATGAAATTCTGATGGGAAAGGCGACCACGTCACGTAAGAGAGAATGTATGGAAACTGCTGAACTTGGGCCTGATTTCATGTAACGTGATGGTGTCCCTTTACAATTTACTTGGTTTTGCTGTATACATCATGTTGTAAGTCACTGTTAGTTGTGACAAGCACAAAAACTTCAGTTCATGTTTGACTTGTACTTGTACATTATTGCCACATGATGTGTAACGCTAGAAAGACACTTTAATTTATTTGAGTGTCAATGTATTAAGCCCAAAAGTAATCATTGAGGACACTACTTTTACGTCTCCCAAAGGTAGTACCTTCATTTCTCAGTTATTTTGAAAATCTGGTTGGAAGACTTGGAGATTTGAGCATTTATACAGGAGAGTAGACATTAGATGCATCCAAGAGCCATTGCATCGTGTTAGTCCCAGTAAGAGGTTGGGGGAGAAGGGAGGGGGGAGGGGGGGGGTGGGCTCCCATGGCAAATAAGCAAGGTGGCTTGTTCCCTGGTAGAAATCCTATGTTATACACCTAATTGCTAAAAAAGCTAAAACTAAAAAGGAAAAATAAAAAGAGGAAAAAATCAAATATGGTGACTAATAAACCTCGAAAAGGTGCATTCATTGCTGCACAGGCGTTTTTGGGGCGTAAAAACAAATACAAAGAAAACTCAAATGCTCAAATGTTTGCATGTTACTTCACTAAACAATACTGGTCAGGATTTGGAAGTTAAACATTCGATTGATGAGAAATGGGCGAGATCGAGCCAATTCCTTGTAAAAGTAACTTGTTGAAGGAAAAAGAAAAAATGTTAACTTTTCCGCCGGCGATCAGAGCAATAACCCAGCAACTCTCAGCTTCCGCTCTGATCAGATTTACGAAAAGCCGTTACTACTAGCGTAGATCCTTTCATGGAGTGATACGTACAAACTGTAATTTTATTAAAATATCTTATGGGCATGATGTTCTTATGACATGGAATACGCCGTAGGTGTCGAGTTCGATTCCCACTTGTAGCATCAATACTGGTGCAGTTACGTTTTGATTCGTGAAAAGATTGGTGCCTCTTTCATAATGGCGGCCTATTGATATTTAGTAAAATCCAACTAGTGGTCTATTATCAATGCTGCGTTCTGATTGGTTGAACTACTACTAGGCTATATGTTATAGCCAGTCTCGAAAAGCACCGGCTTTGAAAACCAAAACAATGGCGGCTGAATCGCGTTTTGCTAGCTAAAGTTGTTTTATCTCGATATTTTCGACCAACTAGTTGGATTTTACTAAAACAATTATTCCTCTCGCCCTCATGGCCTCTGACTCAATAGCCCATTCGGCCTTCGGCCTCATGGGCTCGAGGAATAATTGTTAAGTATTCTTTTATTTGTTTGATAATTAGCCTTTCTGACTTCGTTTGAAAGTAAGAATTCTTTTGAATTTTTGCACATGTTAACCATGTCAGAAAGGCTAATTATCATACATATAAATTGAACAATATATAGATAGGTCGCCATTCTGAAAGAAGTCTTAGTCCACTGAAGTTGAAAATGTTGTTCGTGGTGAAGGTAAAGGTTTATGTTGAATCGGTAACTCTTAACAGTGCCTGTCAAACCTGAGGTCGGCCTGGAGGTCGGCGGTGCGCTCATTTTCTTAACAGTGTCATGATTAAGTTTCCGGCCATTATTGGGGGTATATATATGACATGGCGCTTTAAAAAAATGCAGGAGTCGAGCGCGAAAGAGTTGTAAAACTTCCTGTTTTTCAAATTTACTGGAAAGAATCAAACAGGAAGTTATTAGGCATCTTTTGTTTACAGCTACAACAGATAACTCTCGTCCCAAGAGAAATTGAAGACAATTCTCATACAAGAACTTTTCTCTTGATTTTGATAAACAATGCAAATTCTCCTCCCGGGGATCAATATCGAACGAAGAAAAAGTCTGAAAAATATGATGAACAATGTGGAAAGTACGTTGAGTTAGAAAAGAGGCAAAAACGCGACTGGATTCCCGAGCTTGTGGACGATAACGCCTCCAAATAAACAAGAGAGACCTAAAAGCAATCCGTTTGAATTTTCTCTAATTTTCAACGCGTATTTTCAAATCGGCATATACGGAAAATTGCATGAGCTTAGCCTGTGTGGAAGGCAACGCAGGCTACATGAGCTTGGCATGACTGACCAACATGCCGCAACAGTGGACAAATAATTTTTCGCGGCATTGCGTTGAGTAATTATAGTCAGATGTCCAAAGTGATTTTGCTGTTTTTTTCCAGCAACTACCGAAAGTGAAGTGTGTTCCACATGGCAGAGGGGAAATTATGCAAAAACTGCGCTTTATCTAATGGTAAAAATCATCTTTCTTTCTCTCTTTTCGAATAAAGCTGAGTCATTTCCTTTACCGATAATTAAACGGATGATCGGCAGTAATCATCCACACCCTCCTCAAAGCCTTCTCTGGTATTTACTTCCTGTGATTTGCGAAAGAGAGCAATAAATTATTGTTTGCGTTAAACCATTTTTAATCACTGAAAAAAAGTACGGGAGAAGTACGTCTAAGTGCTGTCGACAAGCATTTTGTGTTTTTTTTTATGTCCAGCAATTAAAACAGGTTAAAGTGGTCCTAATCTGTAGCGTAGAAACTGTACATAGCCAAGTAATTTTTTTTAATGTTAATATTCAATATATAGTTGTTATTCCTTTTTCTCTTACTTAACTTTTATTTAACTTTGTTTCACTTGTTATCATATTGATTGTTTTGGTACTGAAATCTTCATGTCGAAGATGAAGTCAGTAAAGTTGTTGTTGATGTTTACAAACTAAATTATTGATTGTTCATGTATCGCAACCCCTCAAATCCATGAAAAACGTATACGGATATTGATACTTGCATGCGTGGGTTCACGCGACAGCTCCTTTTTGGGTGTAAAAGACTCCGCCTCATAGGCTAAGTTATAAAGCTCTGCCAATCGACTTTGCAGTTCATAAAATCCTGAGCCATGGCGAACTCACTTTGCTCCGTTTTGATGATGGCATTGCTCGTCTTTAGCTTCCGTGGGGCTCATTCTAACTGCGAATTTCAAGAGTCACGTCCGATAAATGTAGAAGCGCAGACCACATCATCGTTGAAGATCAGAGGGTGGACAAGCAAAAAGAGGGTCAAACAGAAGCACAAACCAGCAAAAGAATCAAACTCCCTGACTTACAAACAAGTGTGCGATGGTTTTGTGGCGGCACAGCGGAGCGTGCAGCGTGGAGTACACCAGCCAACCAGCTACGCGTGTTTTACCGAAGCGACGGAACGATTCAATGGAGTGTTTACAAGTGCACTGACCTCTCAGGCCCTAAGAAAGCTGGGGAGAACTGTGCTGTGCCGGAAACCACAGAATTCTGCCCCAAATTCGACGGAGCCAACTCTAGCGCTTGTGTGTTTGAGCTGAAGAAGTCAACGTCCCAGGTGAACTCGAAAACTACTACAGTATCAATTGAAGGTAAACTAAGGGGGGAGGTAGAGAAGCAAGCTGGTCCCTTGACCGCTAAGGGGTCAGCAGAGGTAACGGGCGGATTTTCCCAGTCATACACCAAGGCTAAAGTAGTCAGCTATGACATTTCCTTGTCATTCCCCCAGGCTTCTCCTTCTGCGCTTTTACTAACAATACCAGTGTTTCTGATGTCCATTCCGCCACCGGCTTTCGTTGGAAGTGTTCCTTTCCTGAGTACATTCAATCGCAAGAACAGTTCAACAATGGGCGCTGCACAAGTCTGGAAATCTGTGACGTCGGTGTGTGTGGACGGACCGAGGACGTTGGCAGCGGAGTCGATTCAGTCCGAGTAGAGTTGGCTTTATTGATGGCCATGACGTGCTTGACCGTAGTGTTTCGAGCATGAACTTTCAACGGTGAACTTTGCGATAATCCAGTGTGTTGTTGAGCCTATCTCCAAACCCAAAATATGATATTGAATGTTTTATCAGGTGTCACTTTAAAGGCTCATTTTGCTCTTTTGTAAGGGTTATATCTTAATTCGCCTTAACTCACTTTAATTTTCTGTTAAAAACACGATATGAATTCAAGTTTGTGCGCGGTAGTCTATATATATTACCTTACAATTCTAAGCGAGTGTTGACAACTTATGGCATTTTTGAATAGTTCTTGGATGTGTGTGTAATCCGGCGCCCCGCTATATAGGTTATCAAAGGAGCTCTGCAACTTTATTTTTGCAACAAGGGAGTCATCTTCTTTGGCAGGCTGCTTTAAAGTAGCACTGTCAAAGGAAGTCTTTTTTTCAAATTGTTCCAATTGAGCGAACATTTTTCTCTCTTTTCATTTTTCCCTCTCCCTCTCCTGACGGTGGAAAAATAACAAGCAACCGTCAGTTAGGCGTAAAAAGCACTATACTTTTAAGGTGATGTTACACGTGACAAATCGCAACAACAATTTTGAGCGCAACACAGCTTTGCAATGTTGGAACAATTCTGCAACCATTCCAAACAATATCGCAACAATGATGAAACACTGTGTTTCCCTAAACATCGTTATTGCGAATTGTTCCGTGTAACATCACCTGTATGATATCAGAATTATGTTGTAAGTGCAGCTGTAAGTGTTCATACTTTACAGTTGTTGAATGATACAGTTTTAAGGGTGGCTTCAAAGGGCATGCGCAGTTGGTCTAAGGGCCTCCCTCTTCACTAACACTTCCCACTTCCACACTGAGTCTAGGCTCGATTTCCGCCGTCTCCCGGGTCCGGTCTTTGATCCTCCCCGAGGAGAGACGGCTGGACGCGTGACCCGTTGACCTTGTCTGTGACGTAATTGGAAAATTGATAATTTAGGCATCTCCGATATCACTGGAAGTGATACCGGTCTCCAATTTTCTTATTTATTTGGCTCCAAATTGCATCAAGCGCTCCCTTGCCCACCCAAATGACTTTCCAAATAGCTTTTTCGGTACATTTTCATACATTGAGAAAAATATTCTTCGGTACATTTCTGTACACGGCGACATGTACTTAATTTTCTTTGATCTTCGAATATTGGTTGTGTCTTCTGTGGGTCCGAACTGACTGATTCTCGGAAGCGGACCAAATTAAATGGAAAAGTTTCTGATTTACCAGACAGAATTTCCAGCTTATTGAATGTTCATCTGTCAAATATAAACGTGGACGGTTACATCTGTAACGAACGCAGTTTATGCACCTATCAATGTAAATCCCGTTGGGGGGGGGGGGGGGGGAGTGCGGGCAAGGGGCGGTGATCTGATGCCTGAGACTATCCCTCCTGTCGGGCTTTTGATCGTGCGAAGCGACCCCGGGGTCGTGAGGTCGGGACATTTCACTTTGAACGACAGAAGCCTGGTATCAATTCAGAAGCGGTTACCAAGTCCGTCCCTCGAGGTTTTCTGAAAGTCACGCTATTACGTATCGGTCAAATCGAAGCTTCAACATGCGCCCCCGGGCAAACCCCGGGCATTTGATACCTTTGCCGTCCCGGGGAGGAGGGAATTTGATTATCAGAGTCTTCCAGGGGGTGGGGAATTTGATCTCCATGCGTTGGGGGTGGGGAATTTGGACTGCACCCACGATTTCACGATTTCATGTGAAATCTCTTGCGTAGCGGGCTATTATGGGGGACGCGGTGTTGGGGGATTTTCGTGGAAAAAATTGTGCCTTTGTGGCCAATTGGTTACGAGGAAAGGGCTTAAACAAGCTTGGTTTTGAATACATGAATGTATAAAAGTTGTGTATGCAACAATAAAAAGCTCAACAGAGGTCAATATTACTTTGACCGGCCGCATGTATAAGGTGAGCGATGATTCATGTCAGTGAAATGGTCATGATGTAGTAGGTGGGATTTTTTTTATAGAACGTTTTCTATGTTGTATGACACACGAAGAAAAGCTGAGCATTCAGTGACCTTGTAGCAGCGATTTCCGCCGCTTTGCACGAGAAGTTTGTTTGTAGTACATACGCTAACAGTGTTTCTCAGTTTTTGTTATATTGAATGCGAATTATTTGCTGTATTTGTAAAGATTTTGTTCGACAACTGAAGGCGTTTCTGCCGTCCTTCTGTCTTTTGTGCCTGCGAAATGTCCCCGGGGTGGGGGCATTTGATCACCTGAATGGACCCTTGTGTGGGGCATTTGAACGGCATTTTGGCCCGGGTAGGGGGGAATTTGAACAATAATTTTCAAAAAAGTCAAATGCCCGGGGGGTTGCCCGGGGAGGGCATGTTGAAGCTTCGATTTGACCGATACATTAGAGAGAGGTATGAAGTTTTCATTTGTTTTAATTGCCATAATCCGATTCTTTAAGATGTCATCCAAACAGATAATGTCTATTTTGAGAAAGTTTTTATCTTCAAGTTCCCATCTGATTGTAAAACTCGATTGAAATCGAATTCCACCATAAAGTCAGAGGATTTTTTGACATGTTAAGCAGATGTTATAAAGCATTTTAAATTACGTTTCATTAATATTACAATAGCACGGTCAATCTTCCTAGAGTAATTTTGTTGTTCAAAATAAGAGATGCTAGTGGAGAGAGAAAATACTTAATTACAGCGAGTAATTTAACAGAGCTTACGTTAACCTTAAATAAAAGTACAGTGAAACCCTCGGGGAATGCTGTGGTGTCCGCTTAATACGGGGTGTCCGCCTAATACAGGTTTCGATATATAACGTCATATCAGGTGTCAAATGCCATTCAAATGAACAATGGAAGCTTTTATAATACTCCCAGAGACTATGACGATAGACATTTGCATTAATTTCTTTATCAATTGATCATAGTACCATAAACATGGATTGCAACTCAAATTTGAAGAAATCAGATGAGTGAAACAAGCTCTATACAAACAAAACGAATTACAAAACAATCCTGTACTATGAAACTAATCAAATAAGTTCGTCAAGTCACGTTTTTTAATGTAAAAATCGAAAAATTAGTGGGTGGCAATTCGAGGCAATCTTTCGCATTTCCGTTGTCTGGCGTGTTGGGTGGTGGAATTCAATTACAAGTGTCCGTTTAATACAGGTTGGCAACAATGGAAATGACCATTTGAGGTACTTTTTAGGTGTCCGCGTCCGCTTAATAGAGGTGTCCGCTTAATAAAGGTTTCATTTAAAGTAAATAAGGGAAATAAATTTGGGGACTTAGGCTGCTGTCCGCTTAATAGAGGGTGTCCGCTTAATACGGTGTCCACTTAATACAGGTTTCACTGTAATTAAATAAACATAGAGACGTCTTTAAAAACTGGCTTGGCCCAAATTTTCTCTCGCTGCCCAAAAAATCTGAGTTGCCCAAAATTTGGGGGGGGGGGGAGCTGCAGCCCCCCTCGCCCCCCTGGCCCGTACGCCTATGCGGTAACATGATTGGCTTAAACCAACAAAGGAAATCGCACGCATCCAGCCGCTCTTTCAGGGGATGAGTGCGGGCTCATTTTCCCGAACAGCGGCTGGTAATCGAGCCTACACTGAGTCTCCATTTATTTCCTTTATTTATTCGAACATCCACATCCGCTTACAAAAGGTGTCCACTTAATATTTTAACAACGTACGTAGTAAACTGAAGAAGTGCATGGTTCCAGAGGACCCTGATTATTTTGTGTTAACCAAATGATGGTCCATGGAAATGCAGTGAGAATGTGGTCCCACAATCGAGAATGTTTTTTGGAAGAAAGCGAAATCTAACTCAAGAAATTAAAGCTCAGAGAAAATTCTGAGCTCCATGTGGGAATCAAACCCCCATGACACTACAACTTATCATTTAGATGCTCAGAGCTACTACAGACTCCAAGGTGAACAGGGTTGAAATTTAATCAAAATAAGACCAGCTACAGAGAACTGTTTTGATACACCAGTACAAAAATTAATAAAAGATTATTATATAAAACCTGTTGAAGTGTCAACTGTCCCTGTATTGGATAACCTTGCCACATGATTTCGCTTCAGCTTCTTCTGTAGCTAATGTGTAGTGAGTTTGCACAAACAAAATACGTGCCTGAAGATTTAGCTTGGTCCCAGGCTACTTTTGAGGGATTCCATTTACAAGTTAAAAATAAACACCTCCTTCTGAGGGATGCCATATTAGTAATTCTGAGGTGCTTGCTCCCTTATACTCTTAGTATCGAAATTTCCTTATGTTTAAGGAAAAGAAGAGTTTAAAATAATTTCAATAACATTTCCCTAGCCGTTCGAAGTTCTTTATTCTTAAAATTCTGTTAGATATTGCAAGTCCGACGACCTAAGTTGATAGCCGGATGCGCCATCTTGTCCTGACGAGCCGAAGACTCTCGTTTCTAGTCCTCCTCGATCACCTCCACCTCCCGCTGAGGGATTCCAGAGCGGTCAGTATAAAATATGGACTGCGGACTGCGGACTGCGGACTGCGGACTGGGTATAAAATACGGACTAGGTATAAAACCCGGACCGGAAAATATGGACTGGTTATAAAACACGAACTAGGTATAAAACGTGGACTGCAGATTGCGGACTGGGTATAAAATAGAAATTCTTGGTGGAGGTTCTCTGAATCAAGAGCCTGACAAAAATGCTATTTTCTACACGCATTTTAGACATGGTCTCGGTCTCTAACAATCATGAAAAGGGTCAGGACCCGGGGTTACTCTCTTATGTAAGCCATATAGGTATTTGCCGCCCTAAAGGGTAGGGTTTGTGGGCCGTTTTGGTGGTCTGAAAACACTTTTTAGTATTTTGGTTTGGAATCGGGGTATGGTTTTCGAGGAAACTACGGGAGCGTACATGTACGAATGTATTTATCGTTTTCAATTCTAAATGAATAAGAACGAAATAGAAATATGCGAATTTGAAATGCTTTTGAAGAATTTTTTGTTTGCGCTCAAGAGAGAATGATCTACTGTTGCGCTCTAATCTATAATATATAATGATGACATAATTTCTGCCTAATCAGGCCTAACCTGTTCCAGGCTTCGAGATAGTTGGGTCCGCTGAATTGAGAAAGGGCGAAAATAAAACGGGAGGAAACTGGGTAGTCTCCTCTTTATCAGAGAGCCTGGAACAGGCTAAATTAGGCCAGTTCTGAAAATGAGTATGGATTTTACAGATCAGGTCTGAAAACGGGGGTGGAAAACCGGACATTTTTTATTCTGAAACAGGGTAAGGATTTAGAGAACCAGGGGGCATAGCCCCACCAAAAAATTCCTAGGAGTACCCCCTTCCGGGGTTCAGGAGCAGGGTGTAAATCATGTCATCATAATCATCGCATAGAATTTAACGTTGGGTTGGATTTTTGGATATTATTCACGTATAGGTGAGTAATCCCTCCCCCCTAAATACTGCTTTTTTACCTCGCGGAATGCCCCTATATTGACCTTCTCGTCTGAGTTCTTCATTTCCTCATATTCCCAATGCTTTATTTGAAACGGAATAAAGGCATCTTTTTACTCTGACACCAATACTATTCTTTTTATTCGGTGCTTCTCCGATTGGTTCTCTTCTAACTACTTCTTTTGATAAAATTCAGAGTCTAATTTCAGTTGCCTTGAATAGCGGCATAACCTTCCTTGTCCGTCGTGCAGTATGCTTTCCTTCTCCACATGACGAGAATATAGACTGCGTGACCGGCTTACGGAATGTTTTTGTGTAAGGCAAGGAGCTGGAACTACTGTTTTATGCAAACCCGCTTTCCGTTTCTCTCAGTTTTACCTTTCTATAAAGGCTGTTTTTATATACATAGTACACAGGCCGCGTTTTATGCCTAGTCCGTGTTTAATGTTTTATACCCAGTCCGCAGTCCGCAGTCCGTGGTCCGCAGTCCGCAGTCCACAGTCTATCTTTTATACTGACCGGATTCCAGAGGATTCCATCTATTCGCAAGCTTAGTTCCATGCCTCGCACCGTCTCTTGTCTTTGCCCATCCTGTGTTTCACCTGTGTAGACCTATTGCAAACTACTTTTGTCGATTTGATTGCCATGTCTGTTCAATCTCTTGTCGAAGACAACTGGCAAACAACAAAAGCTACCATCAAGGAAAGGTGCACGTTCCTGTTTAACAACGATATGTTGAGCAATGTGAAGTTGATTGTACCTGCAGTGACAAGTGCCGAAAATGAAAGTAAAAAGGCTAAACGGGTGATCTCGGCTCACAAGTTTATACTGTCGATCGGCAGCCCCGTGTTCTACACCATGTTTAACGGTGAATTGCCGGAAACTGGAGACTCTGTAGAAGTGCTTGACTGTGAGTTTGAGACCTTGCAAGAATTTGTCCGTTTCTTGTACAGCGATGAAGTTACTTTAAGCGGAAGTAACGTGTTGCAAGTGCTGTACTTGGCGAAAAAGTACATGGTGCCGTCACTTGCAGACAAATGCAGGAAATTTCTGGAAGAGAGTTTGTATCCATCAGATGTGTTCAGTGTTTTGCCAGTTGCTGAGCTACATGAAGATAAAAAGCTGTTAGATCATTGCTGGAAGCTGATCGACAGGCAAACAAAGGTGGCTTTGGAATCAGCTGAATCAATCGAGAGGTCTGTACTGGAGGCGTTAGTGGAAAGAGATACTCTAAACATCAAAGAGATTGATCTGTTTGCTGCTGTTAGTCGTTGGGCAACAAATGAATGCGAGAAACAAAGCTTAGAGGCAGGTGGCAAAGTTAAAAGAAGAGTTCTTGGAGACCGTGTTGTCAAAGCAATACGCTTTCCATTAATGACGGAAAAGGAGTTCACCTCAGTTGTTGTCAACAGTGAAATTCTTAGTGCCGAAGAAGTTAGTGAGATGAACCAGTATTTTAAAACAAAATCAAGGCATCCAGTGGGATTTTCAAATAAGGCTAGAACGTATAGTTCCATTGGTGATCTTCTACGGTGTCATAGATTTACAGGTGGTTACTATGGAACTGGTACTTGGTCATACCGTGGGTCTCCGGACAGCCTCCTGTTTGAGGTGGACGAAGACATTAAATTGCATGGACTATACCTTTTTGGCAAGGACGACAAAAACTATTCGGTAGCTTTGGAGGTAATTGATAACAGTGATGAATCATTATTACTGTCGCAAACTGGAAATTTTACATCAGAACCTGTGGATGACTGGAAAGTTGGTGATTACGAGGGGTTTCAATTTTTACTTGATACCCCTATTGATATAGAGAAAAACACTAAATACCGTGTGAAGGCATTAATATCTGGTCCTCCCTCCATGAGGGGACAAGGACGCTATAAACGTACGGGTTGTTCAGGTGTGCAGTTTACTTTTTTTTATGATGAAGAAGCTATTAAAAATAATGGGACAAATCACAAAAAAGGGCAATTCCCTGAATTTCTTTTTACAAAATGTAAGCAGTAATAGCACACATTGGTTAATACTGCAATCCCCAGGATTTCAAATTTCCTTGGGTAACACTTTTTTGGTTTCATATCCAGTGATCGATTTCATGGGAAACGATTGGTAAATTTTATGGGAATTAATTTTTGTGTGCAAATTCCATGCCTGATTTGGACACAAGTGTAAGAAACAAAAATAGGATGTAAAATCATGACAACTTTACGTCGATTTGAAGTGCTACTAACCACAAAAAGTTTTTTCCGTTAATATAAATTTCCTTTTCCTCCTGATCACCACTGCAAAAAAATTATTGTCGTAGCTATTTTCGTTAATTTCCTATGAATTTTCAAAGTTTGTAAAAGGTTCTGGCTAGATGGAATCCCTCAGAAGGAGGTGTTTATTTTTAACTTGTAAACGGAATCCCTCAGAAGGAGTTTAACATCCCTCAGGAGGAGGTACACTGTATTTAGGTATAACTTGTAAATAGAGGCCCTCAAAAGGAGTTTGGCATCTTCCAGAAGGAGGTACACCATATGCATGTTTATGTAAAACTTGTACATAGAATCCCTCTAAAGGAGTTTGGCATCTCTGAGAAAGAGATACACTGTATTTATGCATAACTTGTCAATGGAATCCTTCAAAAGGAGTTTGGCATCCCTCAGAAGGAGGTACACTTATTCATGTATAACTTGTAGACCTTGTAAATGGAATCCCTCAAAAGGGGTTTGACATCTCTCAGAAAGAGGACCACACTGTATTTACTTATATATTTTTTAGCAACTACTATGAGTTGCAGTCTGTCTGCTTTGAATTGTAAATGGAATTCCTCAAAAGCAGTTT
>OZ038000.1:8183303-8208609 GCA_964035705.1 Porites rus
GTTGTCAAATATGATATATAAATAAAAACAAATAAAGACTGCAGATAATAACAATTATAATTATAAGTTTTGTTTCCCTTAAATACGCCTTTCTTAAGATACGATAATACCTGGCACTGATTGATTCAGTTGTTACCATAACAATTTTACAGATAATAAATGGATGTTTATTGAAAAGAACTGAATGGTGCATTACATCCAGGATTTGAAAAGTCTTACATCCAGGTGTTATATCAGAGTTGTAAAGTCTTACATCCAGGGTTGCAAAATCTTACATCCAGGGGTTGTAAATCCTTACATCTTGGGGTTACAAATCCTTACATCCATCTAGTGGTTCCTTCCCCACCTCCAAAGCCAGGGAAAAGCACCCTGGGGACAAGGTTGGACGATGATGGTGATGATGATGACGAAGACGATGGTGATGAAGAAAATGACACTGGAGATAATGATGGTGACGATGATGGTGGTGATGATAATGATGATGATGATGATGGTGATGATGATGATGATGAGCTCAGTTAGAGTACATTAGAGTTGACAAGATGCCCTTAAAGCCCAATTTAACAGAGGGCTACAATTGACAGCATGTAACCAACAGACAAACAGAACCAAACTCTAATGTTTACATTAAGCAAACAAGCAGTTCATAATTGCTCTCAATGTTGGTGAAACAGAACTATAATGAATGCCGAGAAAATGATTTTGGATACTAAAACAAGGTTCCTCTCATTCTTCGGCCCATTCCTCGGTCATAGACCACATTAAACTTGTTGATGAACTGAAAAAAAAAGAATTTTTAAGCTCATTAAGATTGATAATGACTTAATGATGCACTGAATATCACAAAGAAGATTATCTACATCAACTGAACCCAAAGGCACTGGTGGACGTAAGATATGTAGTTCTGACTTAAGAGTTAGCCTCTTATATTTCTTTACAGTAAGTAATGAGTAGCACATGAAACATGATCGCGAAGCCGCAGGATAAGAGTGCGTTCTCTTCATCGTGCCTCCAGCTGCCGGCGTGGCTTTTTTCTTTTCTCGCTCGTTTCGCTTGCTGGACAGAGAGACTGCTCGAAGAATGACACAATGGATGTTACTAAAAGGGTGACGGGAACAGGAACGGGGAATAAAAACCCCAAGATCAAAATTTGAATTCTCATTTGTTGCCCCTATTCATTTTCTACAGAAGTAGTGAGGAGAAGTAGATAAAATATCAAGCAAATTCATCTTGTGTGACCATGTCCGTAATTCTCATGACCACTCTGTTTTACAAAGCATTGATATTACAAGAAGAAATTTGATGCTGATCACTCTCAGGGATAAGGAACATGGAGAAAAACAACCCTAACCCTATCACTGTCCCATTACTCATTCTCTGCTTTCAATTTCCCGTTTCCTTTTCCATTTCTCTGTTTCCTGTTTCTCGCCTTAGAAGTAGACCAATAGAACCGATTACACAGAAGGAAACGAAACATTAGAGAACTTTCACAATAGGATGCCAGGAGAAAGAAAATGGTTAACCTTGCATGACATTATTCTATAAGATTTTTTTAGCTTAAAAGCCATGAAAATTAATTTCAGCAGGCAAATGTGACGCTTTTTTGTGTATGTTGCTAGTAAATCTTCCCCAAGTTAGGGCCACGTGATCATAAAGGCCTTTAGCTAAGATGTTTCTAAGTTACACACATCAACCGGAAGTGAGCTTTTGCATTCTTAGGCAGTGAGTTTAACCAAATTTTTGGCCTGATTGTCTCTATTAGTCACCATCGCGGCTGTTTTTGTCTCGTCACGCAACGCCCCTCTAGAGACAAAAGCAGTTGCGAGGGATACTACATCTCTATAGGAGTAAATACACTAGGCAATACAAAGTTGGTAGCTTCCAGGCATATTTAAAAGGAAACGCCCCCTCACTTCCGGTCAAAACTAAACAACAGAGAGAATGAAATTACACCTCTATGTCTTTTATTTTAGTATATGGATGGAAATAAAATAAACATACCTCATTCAAGCTGTTGGCACCTTTTGTTATTGTGGACAAATAGCACATCAACATGACATCATTACATTGCTGGAAAAGAGACATGAGACCAATTTATTTTAGGTACACTGATTTCCGGCGGCATGTTCTAGACGAGTTAAAAACTGGGTATGATATGCGACCACAAAGCCTCTTGAGATTGTTTAGAGGGACAGCTTCAAGGTCAGCACACGGCGCACTACAGCTGCTGTGTTCAGAAATGCAACTAATTTTTACTTTCTAAAGGCCCCTGACTCTGTTGTGAGAAAGTAAATTTACATTCCACACTTATAACGTGAGCTTGGGATGCCTGTGATAGTCTCCGTGGGGGCGGGGATTGGGTGGGGAGCATTGCATGACTGCGGTCCAAGTGGCTGTGAAGGAGACTGGGCCTGTGATAGAACCAAAAGAAACTAATTGCATACACCTGGCAACTTGAAATCTTAGTGACAACAAAGATAATGACAGCATCACGGAAACACCTCTGATGAGAATACAAAGGACAACCTGGAGTCTGCTCTCCATGACTGCTTGAATTAGCCTGCGGGCAAGCTTCCTACATTTTTTGGTGTGCTGCTCGCCTTATAGAGACTCTGTCTGCAGGCTACGTGTGGAGTGAAAATCAGGTGACGCTTACATTGTAAAAGTCTTCTCTAAATACATCTGTCTGCATGACTGGAAGCCTCTGGATTAAACTCAATGTATCCCTCATTATCTCATGGTTACAAGGAACTTCTCCTGGATTAATAATTATAATGAAAATAAAAACTCATCAATGCTGCTGTAATTTTCTCAAATTTATATAGCCACAGACAAAGGAAATCATGCACTATGTATTGCGTAAGTGTCAGGACCCTCATGATTATTTTACACCCTGGGAGGTGGGTGCTACCTATAATGGCCTATACAGGGAAGCTCCGCCCAAAAGGGGTATCTTTTTCAGGCTTCAGGTATGTGAAAGGGCAGGGGTTTCACTAGTTGAAGTATATGAAAGGGTAGGGAAATCTGTCATTGCAGTCTGTGAAAGGACCTCAAAGAGCTAGCAGACATATTTTATGGCTGTGGAAAAGACAAGAAAACTTCATGGTTAAGTAATTAATTCATGTTTTAAAAACAGTGCTTTTACAGCTGATTAAAGAGATGCATTCAACAAGAAACTGGCATAAGCAATATCATCAACACTATCAGGAAAGCAAAGCATAGATGAGCAGGTCTCATCGCATGGCTATCTGATAACCGTTGGACCATCAGACCAACAGAGTGGACCCCAAGAGATTGGACCAGAAAACAGGGTCATCCAGTTGGGACCAGTACGGTCAAGATTAGCCAAGCGCAAACACCTGTGGGATCAATCCAGGGAGGGGTTCCTCTGTCAGGAGTGAATACAAACCCTGATGATGATGATGGTGATAAAAGAGATGCAGTGTTCTAAACTAGTATGTGACAGGGGTATTTTATCAATGAAAGGTAAATGAAAGGGGTACTTTTTTTGTCAAAAAATAGTATATACTATGGGCAAGTGGTTAAATCTCGGGCAGAACCTCCCAACATAAAATTTTGTTGAATACCCCCTCCCCCTAAGATTTTACATGTTTGCTCACCATTTTTTACAGCTTTGGCATATTCTAAAATCATCTTAACTCTTGAATGAAGCATCTTGATGGCATTGTACTGGGCAAGAAGATGCTCTGAAACTGTAAAAAGATATGAACAATGTCGGACAGAAAAATGAAGGCTTAGCTTATGTCTGTAGTGTTATCACTGTGGCTGTATTGACCAGCTCCAGTCACCCATAATATTACTATTTGCAGCCCTATGCTCTACTCAAAAGTCTGTGACATTTACTTGCTAGAACTTATTTTTTATTTAAGGACTTTTTTGCAGTGGATAAAACATAGTCTTGACTCTCTTTACTGCCCACTTAAGGCCAGTTGGTTTAGTTCTACATTCCCTGAAGAATATCCACGTCCGCTTACTAAAGGTGCCCGCTTACAGCATTTTAACAATGTACGCAGTGAACTGAAGAAGTGCATGGTTCCAGAAGACCCTGATTATTTTGTGTTATCCCTATGATGGTCCATGGAAATGCAGTGAGAATGTGGTCCCACAATCGTACATATTTTGTGGAAGAAAGCAAAATCTAACACCAGAAAGCTCAGAGAAAATTCTGAGCTCCATGTGGGAATCAAACCCATCACACTACAACTTACATGTACACTGTGTAATTTAGATGCTTTAACCTCAGAGATACTACAGGCTCTAAGGTGAACAGGTTGAAATTTAATCAAAATAAGACAAGCCACAGAGAACTGATTTGATACACCACTACAAATTAAATGATAATAAAATTATATAAAACCTGTTGAAGTATCAACTGTCCCTGTATTGGATAACCTTGCCACATGATCTACTCCAATTCTTTCAGCTTCTTCTGTAGCTAACGTGTAGTGAGTTTGCACAAACAACATACGTGCCTGAAGATTTAATAATAAGAAACTACATTAAAATGGTATGCTGTACATGTACACTTAAAAGAAGTAGCTTATCACTTCTGAAAATAACTCTTCAATAGCATTTGTTTGCATTTGACACAAGCCCCTTATGTTTGCACTGATGCTCATACTGAAAATTAAGCTTAGTGTTATATAATATTTTACAATAACTGAGTGAATCCTCGTGTGCTGATTGGTTGAGAGCTATGGTCTATGAGAGTATAGCCCATGCACATGAAATAACATGTCCCGCAGTGCCGGTTGTTTTTGTTTTTGGTTTCTTGTAAAATAATAAATGTCATTGTAAAAAACAAATCGACCACAATTTTCCATGATCTACACTCTTTCATATAGGTCACAGAAATGATGCCATAAAATGGTCAAAACTTTGCATTGAAACCACTCGCCTGAAGCTCGTGGTTCCACTTGAGTTTAGACCATTTTATGATGTCGTTTTATAGTCTATAGACCATGGAAATTTGTGGTTGATTTGTTAAATAGTAGGGACTTTAAGATCCAACAACGCAGACGACAGCAAGAACATGAAAAAAAAAACAATAGGTTTTATGAGCAAAACAACAACTTTGCATGTGCACACTTTTTGGTACATTTCTTTGCCCGTTTTTGCACAACTACGACGTAAAAATGCCTAATTTGGTGTTTTATGGGGACGTAAACAAGCAACAATTAAATTTTATTTCTTTTTCTGTACTTGGATATGGTCCCTAGGAATTCAACTCCAGGAGGGTTCACCTACATTTGACAAAGTAAGTGGGTAGGAATAATTGTGATAAAGACTGAAAGAACGCAAGACGTTCTCATTGCCACCGCGTCGTTGGATCTTAAAGTCCCTAATAACTACTTACTGCTCCATCAACAATGTCTATCACAGATTCAAACAAACTGATTGGTAACTGAAACAAAATTGTTGAAATTACAAGCAAGTTAAAAAGATGTCTACTCATGCTCAACATGTCAAAAAACAGGAAATATTGTTCCACTTTGAAATAATATAAAAAATCATAGGTTAAGGTGGCAACCAAATTAAAAAAAAATCATCAAACAATATCACTCACTCCAACATGTAATAATTGTAACTAAAATAACATCAAATAAGTGATCTCAGTGGATTAATAGCAGAAATTGATGTGTACAGCATAGCATAATTATGTTAAACAACAAAAACAATAAAATGAATAATAACTTACATCATTTGTCTTTGCAAGTGGATTAAGTTTCAGAAACAATGGACTTTCATTTATCTCACACATCTGAAGACAAATAACATTCCACAAAGTTTGAGAAAGTAGAAACATAACAACTTCAAAAGATCAACAGTCAATCATCTTCACAAAACTAGACTGCAACATAGACAAAACCAAACTTTTGGTTAAGTTTGTCTGTGGGCGAGCACAGAAATCCCTGTTCTTGGCCACTAGCTGAGTACCAGGATTTGACGAGTACACACACGCCATGGTTGGCCCGCTAAAAAAGGCATTATTTGATTGGCCAATCAAGTTGAAGGGAATTCGGAATACACTTTTAGTAATTCAATGAGACCTTTGGGGGCCCAGAACAAAGAACTTACCATTGCTAAGCAGATAGTATATGCCAGCATTAGATTACATTATGCCTCTGACAGAGGCTATACAAAACAAACCTGTTTGTGTACTTTGATGTCATTTTCAGTGGGTTCAGACCCTGTCGTATACCAACCAAGGAAATCCAGATTCTTAAACACCTGATGAACTATAAATTAAAATAATAATAATAAAAAAAACAAATAAGTAACACCCATTTAATTTAAACCTATTCGCACTTCAACTGCCCAGAATTGCCTGTGTGGATCAACATCCCTTGTGCCGCTTGTGACATCACAAGCAATAACAATGCAGTGACAATTCGATCACTCAATCAAGAGGTTAGTTATTTAAAGGGATAAAATATTTAAGCAATAGAAAATGTTTTCTGTGTTTGCATAGCCTGATATAAACATGAAAGGGGTTGGGAGAATTCGGGACAGTTATGCAAACCCCAGACAAAGTCGAGGGTTTGCATAACTGTCGAGAATTCTCCCAATGCCTCGAGTCTTTATACCAGGCTATGCTAACACAGGAAAAAAGTTTTCTATTGCTTTTATAAAATAAATTTCCCAAGAAAAAAAGCAAAACTCTTTGTATGGCACTGATTAAAATAGAAATTCTTACCAGTCGCAAAGTCTTGTCCACGAAGTCTTGCACGCGTAATCAGTTCTTGTTTTGCAAAAAGATGCTTTCCAAAATACGGACTTTTCTCGCTTAAAATGTCATTTTCCACTAAATTTGCATTAAAATGATAAGAGTTGTGTCACAAAATTTACCACAATTCAACAGTGGGAGCTCAGCTACCAAACTGAACGTTCATATAAAATAACTGTTTAAAATGTATGAATTCAAAACGAGGCACAGATGGACAAACTTGAAGAAGAATAAAACAGATTGTTGTTTTTAATGTTTGATACAATGTTTGGGAGACATGTTTGTAAGAGATGAAACTGTAATTAATTTTTGTCATTCAAAAGAAATTTCTCAGGTTTCATAGCAAAAAACGAAGCATAGAAGTTGTTATTAACAAAATCAAACAGTCAGCCACGACAAAGCCCCTTTAAAGGCGATTTTACATGGGATGATTTGTAATGATCATTTTTTAGTGCAACACAGCGTTGCAATGTTGGAACAATGTTGTAGCTATTCAAACAAAATTAATGTCACAACAATGTTGCAATGCTTTCTTAAGCTAAAAACCGTCATTGTTAATTGTCTTGTGTAACATCAACTTGAGTGGCTTTCGTAACTTTAGGGGACTGTCACTTTATAGAGGAAAAAAACCACATGTACATGTAACTGAATGCATATTGAGAAGACTAATGAGATTACATGGCAACATGACGAATCTACATTAAGCCAAATGTAGAGTGTAGAACAAGGAAAAAAACATAACCTTTTTTGCTCATTTTCTGTAGTATTCTTGCTTGAATCTACAGTAAACTGGTTAACGTCCAAAAAAATTACTAAGAAATGTCCTAACTACGATATTCATCATTTGTGGCTAAAAGATGCATCCAGAAATGACCAATATTTGCACTTTTTTGGTCTCTGTTGTCGAACATGTGACATGAGTTTTTTGTTGTATTAAATTTGTCATTTTTCTTGCAGACCTATTGTTTGGCTCTATGGAGCGGTGATCCCTTATAAGTAACAAAAGCCCTTTGAGTTGTATTAAGAAACGGTCCAGGTAAGAACGATAGCAACAACGGCAATGAACATGTTGGAATGCAAAAAAGGTGCTAAATTTCCTATTGTCTGTACTTACTTCTGATTGGCTTAAACAGCAAAAGTTAACAAAACTTCTTAAAGCAGTACATATATTCATCCTTATTTTCCAACCATCTTCCATATAACAAAATCTGGTCTCAGTTTGAATAACAAAGAAATCCTATGTGGGGAACATGTAAAATTGTAAACTCTTCTTGGCTATTGTTTTCAACTCTTGTGATTGGTCAAAATCTTTTAACACAAAAAAACACCCTTTCAAAGTGGAGTGTAAATGCATTTTATTGGGTAAACGGCCTTTATGTAGGTTTATGCATTCTCTGTGTAAAAATGAGAACATTCCTATGTGGGGAAAGCACCGTTGCCGCATAACAAAAGAAATTGCTATCCACCTTACCCGGATCATTTCTTAATTTCCAATACCTTAATTAATTCATTCAGCATAAATTTCCTATAATAAAGTATGACAAACTTACACTGTTCTTCTTTAGTCTTATAATACTCCATGTTGATCACAATTTGACCATCATCAAACAGATCAAATTGCAGCTCAAAGGAATTGAAAATTTCTATGTTTCGTCCATCCTGAGTTCCAAGAAGAGCTCCAATCACTAAACCCAAAAAGAGATAACAATTACAGCAATTTCAAACAATTATACATAATAATCATAACATAGCTAGAAGACTTGCCTAATCAAATTTAATAGTGCAAATGTGCTTCATATTCCCATCGAGCACACTGATGACATCAACCAACTAAAACCTCATGTTTTTGTGGGTTTAGCAATCCTCCCAAGTGCACCCATAACTCAATAGAACACAATGAAGCATTTACCATGATTGTGTTTTATAAATTATGTAATCTAAAAAGAAACGCCTTTGAATTTGTTAGCAGATCACAGGGGAGCGGGTGAGTGTTGTTGTTGTCATCTGGGCGAGCTATGATGTGTGCAAATCATTCTTTGCAAAGTTTTTTTCTTCAAGAAGAATTTTTCAGTGAATCTATAGTTTTCCGACTCAATATGGATTCTAAAACACTTTTTAATGTTTTCTTAAGTGTCTTTTGTAGTCGTTCTTTCAATGAGGCTAGAGTTGTTCTCATCTAAGCCTGGAGCAACTCTTCACCTCTTTCGTGCTCTACAAATTTTGCTAGTGCTTCATATCTCAACAAACGCATGCTGACTCATAAACCAATTATTGTTAAATGATAATATTGAGCAACATATATTGGAAATTCAATGTCCAGCATATTCTAAGAGCTTTTAACTTTCACCTACTTTCACCCACTTTTATCAGCGATAATGTTTAAATTAGACGTTGAGTTTACATCCATCCACATACATGACTTTTTGTATGAGCCTCTCTATGGGTACTTGGGGCATAATTTTATTGCCTGTTTTCCATCAAATGATCGGTTTTCAACAGTCGTTGCATACTGAGAATTGTTTAGCGAGCTTGAGAAACCACAATGACAATGAAGGAAATGAGAAAACAGAAAAGGAACAGGTTTAATAAGCAAGACAAAAACTGTACGTGCAGCACAGTTATTGGCAGATTTCTTTGCAATCATCCCATGGCTATTACTTTGTCAAACTTGATTGGAATGGCAGTGCGATCCTCCCTTTAATCTTCAAGATGGTCATTTCATCAATAGTGATCGTCGTGACTTCAATTTCCCTATTTCTCACTTACTTTTCCAAATACAGTCAAACCTCTTTGACATGGACACCAAAGGGACAGAACCAAGACATAGTGTCTGCTTTACAGAGATGTATGTGGTATTTCTGGGACCAAACGAACTGCCCATAATAGAGAGGTGTCCGTATTATAGAGGTGTCCGTAAGGAGAGGTTAGACTGTATTACATTTTTGCAATAATTTTAGGAAAGATACAAAATATAATACTCGCGAAATCTGATACTCAGAAGATTAAAATCGTGAATTTTAATATCGGATATATGCATCCATAAATAACGAAATCCAAGCCGGTGCCTCATTAGTTATGCCAACATGTTTCAGTTTCAAGTTCAGGAGTTTTTTGTTTGATTTTGGCCATTAGCCTTCCACCGCATCACCCTCGCTTTCCGAACTGTTCTCTGCTGCTAGATTCTTCAAAATATTGCTGGTGCAGTCGTCCTGCTTTTGTTGGTAATTGTCTTTGTTTGCTGTTGTTTACGATAAAATTATTAATTCTGTTACGTTGTTACTGTTCTGAGGTCAAGTTACCTTTACATATAAAAGAATAGAAAAATCGCGAAATTTACTACACTTTAATTTTACCTTTCCCTAAAATATTGCAAAATCAAATACACGAGAAATTACGTGAGAACAAGCTACGTCGGAAATACCTATACAGAGTGTCGCAAATATAAGCTTAATCGTAACTGAAACCTACCTTGAGGGTTCGGTTTTCCATACTGTGCTTTTATCCTAGTATAATGTTCAGAAATATTCATGATGACGAGAGGATGAAGAGCCACAGATACACTTCCACTGGAACCAGAACTTGCCAAAACAGTATCGGATACATCTTTTGATGAGGAAGGTTGAACTTCCATGGACGACGCCATGTTGGATAGTTGGTGGGTAGTTCATCATGTAAGCTTCCCACAAAATGTCCCGTGCACATTATGTAAGCTTTCCGCAAAATGTTCCGTCAAAAATGCACATCGTTGCTTCCACTGTTGCCTTGTTACCTGCTACCTTGTTACCTTGTCTACCGTTTTACTTCAGTAACCTTGCGCGAAAAAATCGTGAGGAGAGGGATAGGAAACCCTTTCCCTTCCCTCTCCTCGCGATTTGTTCACCCTTTTCCAAACAGAGAGCCTGTTCACACGCTAGGTAAAAAGAGGAGTGGGAAGCGGGAATTTTGATAACGAGCGGGAGCGGGAGTTCAGTCCAGTTTTTGTCGGGTTGGGATACGGGAATCGTAAGGGAAAAGCAGGGGGATACAAGAATTTAGTTTTTTTCGTAACCGCATTTTTTATTTAATTAACCAGAACTGACTTTAAAAATGACTCTTTTTTCAGTAGTCCCCCAAGGAAATGAAGCCTGTCAAATTTATTCATTATCACCTTTGCGTGTTTTCGTGATACCTTAAAGTTCCGAAGGTAACAACCCCTCGAAAGTAGCGCAGTTGACAAATCCCGAAAGTAGCGATCCCCCTCGAAAATAACGACCCTCCGAAAGTAGAGACCTCAAAACGAATTTCCCTTTCGCAACATATAACGGATATGATAAATATCCTGAACAGATGCTACACTAATCCAAGGTTTATTAATTATATTTAATGAAGCTGAGTATCTTTAATATATGAAGAATTGTGGAGATCGAGGAGGGTGTTAACACCCTCCCTCCGGATAACACCCTCCGAGTTCTCCATAATTCTTCATATGATACGAAAGCCGAATTCAATAATTGTTTTATTATTCATTCAAAATAATTCCTAGTTTAAAAAAATGGCTAAAACATGCTTACCTCCATCGATCCATCGATGTTAAATTCACCTTCGATAGTGTACGTTTAGAGTTTGTTCGGCTCCGCAAATATTCTCCAAATAACAGATTATTTCACCTAGTGGTTACTCTTGAAACGAGTGTCCGCCATTTTCGTTCTCACAACCAAAACAACGTCCCCAGGCCTTCTCGGTTAACGGTGCATTAACCTTTCAAAAAAGCTGCGCTTTTGACGTCATTGGTTCATTAAACGCAAAATTCTTCCAAATTTGGTCATCAGTAGCTGGTTATGGTGAATTATGCGTGTGCTTTTAGCCAGTCGGGATCGGGGAAGTATTTTGAATGAGTAATGATAATGATTACTTAACATTCCTATTAATAACTCTTAAAGCACACGAAATACATTACCTTTTTACAAAAAGTATTCCTTTTACATTTTTTGCAATTTTATTTTCGAAGGGTTCATGTGGAGTACAGTGTCACGTTTTAGCCATCCGGAAGTAACGACCCCCCGAGAGTAGCGAGCGTCCGAAAGTAGCAATAACAGAAGGATGCCGCTAAATCCTCTTCGCTTTCGAAGCTTTACGGTATGGCGGTACTTGGTTAGCGTGCGCGAACGGTTAAAGGCAGAGGTCTCAGTGCCAAAGTGCGGTCGAAATAAGGGAGAGACACGAAGAATACGCGGTTTTATACAGTCTTCGCGCGGAAATTTTACGTCGGTACTTCGCACCTTTCAAACCGACTGTGAGGAAGAGAAAGGACTGTTGTTTTTTACGCACCTATTTTTGTGAGGATTTAAGACTGGAAGAAAATTTAAGAAAATATAGAGATTTTAAATAGGGACGGTACAAGTAGCAGTGCAACAGAGGAAGAAATCGAAGACAAAGTCCGAGAAGGGTGGAAAAGTAAACTTTCTGCATGCCGGGTGGTTGTCTGCAATTGAAAAAACCCATTTGCAATTCTGTAAACGTTATTTACAAGTACATAACAAGGCATCCAACATTGCTTGTAGAGCTGAACTCGGTAAATTTCCCATGATCATTGATATAAATAAAAAGATTCTAAATTACTTAGACTATCTGAGAGGTAAAGATGAAGATTCTATAGTTAAACAGGCCTTACAAATTTCAATTGACCTTCATCATAACGGAAAAACTAGCTTTTACTCTAATCTCATGAAAATGGTTGACTACTATGATCTAAACTATGACTTTTCCTGTAATTCATTGAGTGACTCAATTGTTAATGGGTATATCGGCATAATGAAAAATAAATACGTCTCTTACTGGAATCAGACCCTTCAACAATCACAAAAACTCCGTTTTTATTGTACAATCAAAGACGACTATAGCCCCTCGCCGTACCTAGTTTTAACAAGAAAAAACCCTTCGAGAAAAGCAGTTAGATTTAGAATAAGTAGTCATCAACTTAGAATTGAAACAGATAGATACGAAAACATTCCTCGCAATGAAAGGATATGTCACTTTTGTACAAGTAACAAAATCGAAGATGAAAATCATTTCTTACTAGATTGTAAGGCTTATTCTCAGATCAGAGACATATTTTTCTCCAAACTAGAAACTAAAATACCTGACGTCAAATCACTTTCACACGATACTTTAATATCTCTTCTTATGAATTCCTCTGATTATTTAATTAACTGTCAATTAGTTTCATTTATCTCGCAATGCTTTGAATTAAGAACCAAATTAATATCAATGAATGAATGAATGAATGAATGAATGAATGAATGAATGGGAACTGTAACGTTTTGTAATGTTTTGCACGTACTAATTAGTTGAATTAGTACTTAAATTTAGACTAATAGCTTTTGCAATACTGTAATTCCTTTATGGTCATGCAAATAAAGCTTTTGGTGTTGTTGTTGTTGGTTGGTTCAATTCCATTGCAGGTTTATGTTTCTGAATTTCTACAAAAAACAACATTTTCTCAGTCTTTGTATCCGGTGTGTTCATATATTTTTTCCATAACTCGTAGTCAGCGTAGACAATTGGCTTCATCGCATAATGGAATCGGGCAGTAAAGAAATCGAAACATTTTTCTACCCAACTCAACTGGCTGTTTTCCAAAAAGCCAAGAAACAGATCGACGTAAAACTTATTTTTTGAGCGGACGAAAAAAAACATAAGCAAAACAGAAAATGAAATTACGGTCGTTAATGGTTAAGGATGTTTATTTCAATGATGGAAGCAAGAAACTCGTATAAGAATTAGGTCGGGATCGGGATTCGTACGTTAAAAAGGGCGGGATAGCGGGATTAAGAAGAAAAAACAAGCTGCAGGGGAAGGCGGAATTTGAGAAGGCCCTATAGTGTACCATCCTTGTCCTTGTTATCTCCGGGGGGAGACTCCCATACGAAAGTGACGGGGCTACTCGTTGTCTCGCTTTGGGATGTTAAAATTACAGAGCAAATTTCAGATTTTGGTCTCACTTAGGATGTTTGGGATGGAAAGTCACTGTATTTGCCCATTCAGGTATCGCTTAGCACTGTACCCACATTGGTCTCCCTTAAGCTGATATAAGGGAGTACTCCCCCCGGGCTCAATCCTAAATAAAACTCAACTCAAGATAGTAATTCGACAAATAGCCGATCCCGAATTTCCCTTCTTAAGTTTTAATATGCACCGATCACATTACTAGGGTAAGGGCAAACGGCCGGAGCTTATCTCGGTTTCCTTCGCATGAACCTTGCCTAGGAGTATTGCTCCCCCCTGGACGGGATGCTAATCCATCGGAGGGTTACCTATTTATACACCTGGGTGAAGAGAGACAAAGTGGAGCAAAGTTCCTTGTCTAAGGAAACAACGCGACGGGCGACGCTTGAACCCCGGAGCCCCCGATCCGGAGTTCGAGATGTTAACCACTCGGCCACATACGGCGTGTTGAATGCACTAAGCGAAATTTATACGAACATGACTTGCGGCGATAATGCTTTTATAAACTATCGCTTATTTTCAGTTTCTCAGTCAATTTAACGTGCAAGTGTTTCCGTTGTTTCTCTGACTGGTTTTGTTTTCTTTTTACTATAACCTTTGCGTCTGACTGTCGGTTTCTCCAAACCCTGAGCTGCCTAATCCAAATTTTATTGCATACCCTGTATAATCAACATCATCTGGTAGGGACTGGTCGTGATTGGACTAAACAGTTTCTGGTTTGCAGCGGACTTCACGGCAACTATAGTGCAGGTAGACAGAAACAAAAGTGTTGTGGGGAAAATTTCCGTATTCAGACACGCGGTGATTGTTGTCAATCACGTGACCACTTCAGTCACGCCCAATCAGCTGTCGAGAGGATACTAGTGGAAAAATACGTTTCAAGACAGGACAAGTTGTGTTGCGTGGTGTGTGCACTCGACATTTGTTCACTCAAGCGTATGCATTGAAAAGTTGTCAAGTAGCAGAAGTTATACGAATGGACAAAATTATTGTCAAGTCGTCATTGTCGAGTGGAAAAACTGCATCTTATTAAAAGAAAGAATAACATGGCGCGGGAGCCCATATGGCGGCAAAATAGAAACAAGAGCGTTACACATATGTATATCTCGTTCTTTAATTCAGGAAGCCGAACCAAGCGCTCATGGTACGCATAGATGGCGGCAGAATAAAAAGTCCAAACACATATATTGGACAACATTTAACAATTTCACCGCACTGGTGATCCAGACCTCCATTTCAAACAATTTTTTTCCGCTGAGAACAAAACTGTCAAAAACAATCTATCGAGTACCCTTATGGAAGCCTTCGATCACAACTCAGGCTGCAAATAAAGCTGAATTATATACACAATACATAAATAATAATAATAATAATAATAATAATAATAATAATAATAATAATCATAGTCATAATCATAATCATAATCATAATCATAATAATAATAATCATAATCATAATCATACTTATAATACATAATACACAATGAGCATAATTACTAGACCTACATATTACATAATACATAATGTAATATGTTATACATACTGGTATTACGGACATCATATCTTCATCTTTTTATAATTTATTTGTCTCTGTTGTTTTAAGGGATTACATGAAGAAATAAATGAACAAATCAAGGCATACGTAAATTAAGGACTGACTACTTGCACTAAAATAAGAAATGGCAGTTTTGTTGCAATCATTTATTTGCTGACCTTGCAGTCACTGTTTGGAAACGTAACAGCGTTTAAACTTGGAGTAAAGGCTAAAAAATACTCTATTTTTGCAATTCAGTATCATTGGTTTTTTACTGTTTACGGTGACGACCGCGTTGCTGTTCACAGAGAGTCGCTGGCATCTATTTTTATACCTTTTGCCCTTCATGGCCTTCATTATCAGAAAATAAATCTTCATTAACCTCAAAATATCAGTCAGTTAAATGAATGTGTAATCATTGCAGGAAAATAAACTAACATCTTAATTATCGTGTGTTCAATAAGGATTTTTACGTAGAGAAGGACATTCAGTGATGCCAATAAATTTTTGACTTAATAGAAATGATAAACATACTAGACAATACAGAAACATTTGAGGCATCTAATTGTTCGTTAACGTTAATACATTAAGTTACATTACCATTTTCAACAGAGATTATTAGTGTTAAAAAATGCTCATGTTCCATATGCTTGCTTTTTCGAGTTTTGAGTTGCGTGAACCCAAACAACTCTTGATGTTATTGCCTTCGTTATTTTTATTCATCTTCCTCCTCGCTGATTTTACATTAGATGTATTGACTGAACATTGTACGCATCGCGCGGCGTTTGTTTGCGCCAGCACGGCAGAAAATTGAATAGTTGTAAATACGCGCCACTTCTGCAGTACGAGTTGTAGTTATATTGTAAAATTCGCTCCCGAATTAAAGCATGCCTCCAAATTCAAAGCGATGTTGGCAAGATAATGTACGTAAAAATAATAATCGTTATTGATAATATATTCTCATAAACGAATATTCACCCGAGGAAAATGAAACTTCATTCGCACAAAAGAATGTTGATTTCGATACAAAAAACGTTAACGAAATTGGCCGTAATGATTGTTCTCCTTGATGCAAAAACCTTACTGACTATGCCACAAAATTAAATGTTTGCTTCCTCGGCTAATTTGTTTATACATTAATAAAATAAAATGAATAACATTTTCACGTTAATAGAAATTTATTTCTCGGGTAATGAAGGGCAAAGGGTGTAGATCGAAGATATGCTACGTTTTTTTTATCACAAACGTAAATGTAGTTCTCGAGCATAAAAACTAGACACCCGTTCGTTCGTTTGTGGTAAATCAAATATAGTAACATCTCAAAATAAAAGTGGGCCGGCGATTTCATGTGTTTGTTGGCCTCCTTAAAGAAACTCGTGATTTCTTCGGTTTATTTATTCCAGTGTATAGGCATATTATTTGACTATTTTTGCCACAAAGACTGGAATAATCCCCGATGACACTGAACTTAAATTATACGTCAATTTACGCACCTCGAGTATTTTTTACTATAAAGTCTGTTATGATCTTAGTGGTAAGATCATAGCTTAGAAAATATGTTACATACTCAGCCATTCTGAAACAATTTGAGCATGTGTTGTTATCAAAACTTTCATTTTCTAACCTTATGACGTCACAATCAACTGTAAAAAAAAATCCAAACGTAATATTGCTATTTCTGTATTTAAAAGGAATGACGAGCATCTGAAAACAAAATTAACATTTTACCCTTCATTATGACGTTCAAGACAAGAAATGATGCTGCATAAAAAAAAGAGAGTTCCCAATACATAGACAATTAAAACGTTAACCTCACCAACGCTGGTACTGTCGATTGACAAAGAGCGGAAACTTTACGTATTTCAGTTAAACAAGAGGATAAATGGCTGCTTGCCGACGAATTGTGGAGTGTGCAACTTGCAGCACGGATACTTCACTGGTGAGGAAGTTAAATTGAACCGGAAGTACTATTGCTATAAGTGTCCAAAAGAATGATTTCGTACATATGAAAATTTGAAGAGACATTTTGGGAGAATTTCGCACATTTCCCTTCAATTCTTCCATTGTTTTCGATCGAAAAGATTTTGTGGATGGTCTTACACCTTTTTATTGAATGAAGTGACATCGTCAACCGGCTTTTTAATAACTTAATGGCTTTGCTTCTCAGTAGTGGCCAATTTGGGCGTTTATGCTCTAAATATCCGACTACATTTATAAAGATAAGTAAAAAAGTTCGGTATGTAAAATAAGAAAGTCATTCTATATATTTATTTAGATTAAAAATTGTTTAGAAAGTTTGTGTGTCCAAACACATTTGTAATTTATAAAGTAACTACTCGTTATGTGACCCTGGTAGAGAGGAAAGCCACTGCTTTTCTTAAACAGAGTTTGTATTTAAAGTACAGATCGCTAATATTCGTACTCTCAGACGGTACACATGAAGATCCAATTTTTTAAATTTAGAGAGTAATTCGGGGTTTCATATCTTAACTAAGTCAATTCAGATTTAACATAAAAGAAAAACTTTGAAGGCGGTCTGCATCAAAAACATCTGTGAGAACATTCCTACCAATAATCGCGGACAGATTAATAAATCCTAGAGCACATTATTCCTTCTGTGATAACAACGTAGTAAGCTATTTGTAAATCTTAATATCACCTTTAATACATTTAGTATTCACAAAATCAGTGAATAGCGGTAGTCGACCAGTGGCTAGTGGGTATAGGTGATCCGCTGACCCTGACCCTGTTCAGGATAAAAACTTCCCCACATACATACCCTGTTTAGGACAACACCCTCAATTTTGGTACCTTGTTTAGGAAAAAGGACAAAATGCACGCCAGAGCAAATTCACGTTATAATCATTGCTTTTGTATACTTGGAATACAAGCAAAATTCATCTAGCAAATCAAATCAATCGTGCAGCCAATACCGTGTTGACCGACTCAAAAAATTTATACCAGTTATATACCCTGTTTAGGACAGAGAGGTCAATAACCATACCTTGTCCAGCGGCACATCCCCGTATAGGCTAAGTATAGGCCATATAAAGGAATACCCCTGGGACATATTGAGAGACTGAAGAGCATGATGCAGGCCTGTCTATAGACTTTTTCATTTTATACCCTACCGACCAACGACTTATGAGCATTAAACGTGCTGAATGGGAATGAATTCAACATGAGCTTTGTTCTTAAGTTTTTCATATTCTTTTAATCATTCTACGCTCTCAAATTAAAGGTCTCTCAAAAAGACTGTTTTGCCAACGAAAATTGCTCCCGCGGCTCTCGCGAGAAGGAGAGAGGCAATTAAAATACCGTTTTTCCATTTCAAATACTTTAAATTCAATGGCAGATTGATTCAACAGTTTATTTAAACCTCGGTGGCCTTTTCTAGCCCCATCACTCATGGTGTTTAATCATTAATGTTGCCTATCTCTCTCTCCTTTATTCAGATAATCACATGTGAAAGTGGACAGCACACATTCTGTCAGGAATGCGCGATAAACTACTTTCTCTCACTCGGAGACCCTAACACCGTGGCTGGTTCCGCGGAAGCTGGATTAAGCTGTCCTCTGACAGACGACTGTGGATCACAGCTCGAATTTGGTCTTGTGAGGGATATTCTGGGCCAGATAAATCGTGCTGCACGAACTAGAGTGCAGAGAAATTTGCGAGAGCACATCTTGAGGTGTTTGGGGAGGAATGTTCGCATTCCCTGTCCAAACGTGGAATGCACTTATTTCGTCATTCAAACAGAACACGATGATTTTCAAGAACTCTTTCTGTCATGCCCCAAGTGCTCTAAAACATATTGCCTCACCTGCAAGCACTCTCTCAGCCTTCAAGGTTACAAGGATCACATTTGCCCAGCTGATGATGACATAACCGACACTAACGCCAACCAAAAATTACATGAAGTTCTTACCGAAGCTATTTCAGTTCGATGCCCTAATAGTCAATGCAATGCGTCTGAGGGAGCTCCTCGCGCGGTCAAAGATCCTGCGGATTGCAACACAATGAGATGTGACAGATGTCGCAGATTTTTCTGCTTCATTTGCTCCAGGAATTTGGGGAGAGAAAGCCACCAGGCACATCAAGCATTCCCTCACAGGTAACTGAATAAATGCACGCTCTTGCCTCTCTGCACCCAGTCTCGTTTCCAAGGGACCTCTCCTAATCGGACGAGTAAGTTAGAGAGGGCCCTACGAACGAGGTCCTGATTATGGACCATCCCACAATGCATCATATTAGCACATATCAGTGGCTGTGTTAGGACGACTTTAAAGTCTAGTATAGCCAGAAAAGCAGACACCTTTAACCTCTGACCACTTAAACATCTTGTGTTAAGTGCGTCGTTCAGACGCTTTAAGAAACTCCCAACATTGTTGCGCCAACAATGTTGGAAGTTGTTGCGTGCATGTTATCAGTGGTGCGCGAAAGGATGCAACAACTCCCAACCATGTTGGGGCCTGCAGTGCATCGTGGGAAGGATACAACCCATAAGTCTTTGCAAACCATGCGTAATGAGCGTGCGTGGCCCCAACAATGTTGGAAGAGCTGTGCAAACGGATCCAACATTGTTGCGCTACGCTTCGGCGATCACGGAACAAAAGAAATGTTGGGAGTTGTTGGCTGAGAAGTTTGACCGGTTTCAAAACTGCACAAAAACACGCAACGACATCCAACAACATGCAACAGGGTGTGCAAAGGGACACAACATGTAACATCCAACAATGTTGGGAGTTGTTGGCCAACAATGTTGCGTCCGTTTGCAAGCAGCCTAAGGGAGATAAGTCATCAAATTTTGTTTTTTATCTTTTACTTACAGGAACGTTAAAATGACAGAAGCGCGTCCATGTTGGCTTGTCAACGATGAAGAAATGCAGCAAACACATGAAACTGCGATAGAAATTCGACAATTGATCGCTGTTAGGAACTACCTGTTCTCACTTGATGTAAGTGATGAGAGAAAAGTACGGCTTCTCGAACGCAATCGCAGAATTTTAGGAAACCTCCATTCTGCTTTACAAGAGGACTTAGAGCTTACTAAAGTTAAAGTGAATTGTGTCATTGTATAGAATACTCTCTTGCGGTAGCGCACGCGATATCAGGGAGCTTAACCAACTACCACAGCGATAGCTGCGAAAACGACACTTAAAAAGTGAATTCGCGTTGCCTCAAATTTTAACGCGCTTATTCCATCTCGTTCAATTTATCAAATATGGGCAAATTTTTCTGGAGTTGAATTCTAAAGCATCGCGTCAAAGTACAGGTAAAGAAAAAGAAATTCGTTGTCTTCGGTTCACGTCCCCAAAACGTGAGATTAGGCATTTTCACGTCGTAGTCACGCAAAGTGACGGCAAAGAAATGTGCAAAAAAGCGCGATGCACGTACAAAGATGTTTTGCCAATCCAAACCTATTGCTTTTGTGTCGCTCTCGTTTTCGTCGCCGTCGTCGTTGACTAAGCTCCCTGTTTTTTTAAATTCGCTCCTGAAGATGTTCATTACGGAACCAGGGCTTCGCTCACACTGCACTAGACGAATCTTTCACCGGCTGAAAAATTTAACCGGGTACTTTGTTCACACTGCACCGTTCAATATTTTTGCCCTGTTACAGTGAAATTTGATCGGCTATTAACGTATAAATTTTCGTGCGAATTGTCAACCAACAACAACAACAACAACAACAAGTTTTAAACATTTTGGGCAATAGCAGAGAAAGTGAATTTCATCTTCAATTTCATTAGAGTCACAAACTGGGCATAATCTTTTGTCGCAAGGAGTTCGGTTGTATCTTTCGATCCAATCTGACTCATTTATGATTGCTTACGAGTAATTTTAAAATTTCACAGTTATAGGATAGTAAAGGGTTGATCATTGTGTCGAATATTTTACAGCTAAAGAAGGTTGATGCCTGCGTTTTTTCGCGAGCCGAAAAGGGTGAAAAGGGTTTTCTCTTTCAAGTGTTCGAGAGACACATTAAAATTACCAGTTGAGGAGACTCGGGTTCCTAAAAATGTGTATTCGTGTACAATATCAATGTGTGTGTCGATATGTGGAATTCTAGGTCGGAGTTTGACAACCAGTCGAATTAAATTCGTCATGTGCAGTGGAACTTAGCCACCTTTTTCAAAGTGGCTATCGATAGACCTTTTCACGGTTTTTTCAACTTTTTATATGGACAAGTTCGGGAAAATCCGTCGACATCACTGAAAAGAGCAACTTAAAATTAGTAAAAGTGACAAATTTGAAAGGGATACGTCTTTAGCATGCGAAGATTATAATAGCTCCACAAAGTTGTGAAAATTTACTGACGTTTGTATGGTGGGGAGCAAATTTGTGCTCTCCCACCATACCAACGTGACCAACGTCTGTAAAATTTCGCGCCGTTGAGGAGCTATATCTTCATAAGTAAAATCCATTTAGTGGTCTATTATCAATGCTACGTTCTGATTGGTTGAGCTACTACTAGGCTATATGTTATAGCCCACTAGTATCGAAAAGCGCGAGCTTTTTGGCGGCAAAAAAGGATTAAAAGGATATTTTTGACCAACTGGGCTATTGACGCAGAGCACATTTGGGCTCGAGGAATAATTGTTAATTAGCTTTCAACAAATCACTTTCAAACTTGGCAATATTATTCATTTTAAGGCCCTCTTTTCAGTGGTGTCGAAGGATTTTCCTGAACTTGTCCATGTCAAAAGTTGGAAAAAACATGTAAAGGTCAATTTGCAGTGCAAAAAATCAAATTAGATTTAGTGAGTTACCTTTGTCATGTTTAAACGTTTATTTGCTTTTAATAACTTAAAAAAGGAGCTTTTAGTCTTTCATAAAATATACAACACTATTTATGGAAGGGGTGGAAAAATGGTTCTAGATTCTGAAAGCTTCTGAAGCCTATCGCAGACAGCACAAATATAAAATATGTGAGTAGTTAAAATTGGTGTTCATGGATCTCTATGTTAGTAGTGCTTCTGAATTTATCGTATGCTTTTTTCGCGAGTAAAAACCAGCCTAGACGGCTTACGTTACTTTAGCAAATAAATATTGTAAATAGCTGTATAATTACTATGCAAACAGTATGTAAACAGTATGTATTAATTTTCATAACTTTGTGGGTTACGCCACAACATGGCGCCAATGTTGCCTAGTCACTAGGCCTCATTATTCCGCGCGGCCTATGAGTTTCGGGTCACGTGCTCCGAGCGAGCTCCGAAATGCAGGAATTTACCGTAAGACGCCGTGCAGAGAAACTAGGCAACCGTAGTTTAGAACTCGGAGAGTTTGATACTCTTATCACGTTTTTGTTGGATACTGTGTAATAATCGATGTGAATATTTTTATCAAGTGGAAATAAAGACCTTTAACAAAAACATAATGGTTGTTTTATCGCCAAACTTTAGATTACGAATAGCTCTGTCTTTGAAGGAAAAAAATGTTGTTGCGAGAGAAATTGCTAGTGTCAAGTATCGGTTCAGATGTGAACAACGCGTTTCTCGCGATCAACAACATTTTCCTGAAGACATCAGGCCTAGGGCAAACCTCGAACTTTTCATGAATCAATGAATGAAGAGTCGTGGATGAGAGGACAACAGACGTACCCTCTTATAATACATTTTAACATGTGAACAGTAAACTCGGACATCAGCATACAAAGGCACCACTGGCAGCCGTTCTCAGTTTATTTATGAGCTTACTGTACCCACCCAACCCATGATGTGAATGATGTGATGTGTGAAGGTTGACCACACCACCGGGGTCTACGTCCCCTAATCTTTCCGAAAGTGCTGTGAAACGGAACCTTCGGTTTTTTGTCTTTATCCGAGAAGACTAGAAAGTCTAACCAGTTGCAGATGTCATTACAAAGGCAGCACTTTCTTCTCAGTTATTTAAAGACCCTGAGTGTTGGTCCAGCCGGGGTTCGAACCCGTGACCTCCCGCTCAGCAGACCGGCGCTCTCCCAACTGAGCCAACCAGGCGGAGGTTCATGCATGAGACGAACCAAAATGTAATTTGGGTCGACCTGTAGCTATCTAGTGTAGCTACTCTAAAATTCGAGTGAAAATAAAGATTACGAATTTATGTATGCAACGTAAGACAATTTGCCACTTTAAGGTTGCGCGGGAGACCGGGTCGAGATGGTTGTCAAAGTGCATTGTGGGACAATTTTGGGAGATGCTTTTTCAACATGGTGGCAAATTCATCCTTTAAGGTGATTCCCTTGTTTTGCACTGCGCATCTCTTACTGCGCATAACAAGATGACCGCCGTAAAAAAGAGCATGTGAAGTAATATTATTAAAATGGAGTAGTAGTAGGGCTTCAGCAAAGATAAGCCTTGAGATGGAATAGGTGGATTAGGTGCCTATGGATTAGGTGGATTAGGTGCCTAGTCAATGACGTCACAGCATACCTTCTTGCATACTAATTTGGATTAGGTTTACTAATGAGCGTCACTCTACTACAATAGGAACAATAGGCTTGCCTAGACTTGCCCCGTAAGTAACTTGAGCCCGGTTTTCGGACCGTCTATTAAAAGAAAAATAGGAATAAGAGAAGCGATCACCTAGCAACACGAGAAACGGCTTCCTATATCTTATTTAGCGCTAAAACTCAGATATACATAAACAAAACACATACAGAAAGTGGAGTTGAAAAGTCTTTATTTCAATTTAGTTTACGTCTTCTTATTTGGCGCTAAAACTCAGATATATATAAACAAAACATACACAAATTGGAGCTGAAAACTCTCTAAGTTTGTCTGACGTTTTCTCCTTTCTATCTCGAGGAAATGAAAGTCTTGTCATTTTCACGCGCGGTTAATCAGTTAATTATGCGAGTTCACAAGCCCAAAGTTGAATACAAATTAGTTCTACAGAAAAGACCCAAGGGAGAGAATCTTCACGTATTATTATAAAACAAATAACTTAACAAGGATCAATTAAAACACGCGACTAATAATTGCTAGCAATAAAATCTGACACGAGATACCGTTTAAAACAAAAAAGAGTCAAATACACAGCGATTTGAAAGAAATCTATTAAAACAGTCAAAGAAAGCAAGTCATGTTTTACTTACCCCTCTCCCTTTTCAATTTTATTTCCCTCCTTCTCCACAATTTTATTATTTTTCCTCCTCCTCCTCCTCCTCATTTTTATTGTTTTCCCTCCTCAATGTTTTTTATTCTCCCCCTCCTCCTCCTCATTTTTATTGTTTTTCCTCCTCCTCCTCCTCATTTTTATTGTTTTTCCTCCTCCTCCTCCTCCTCCTCCTCCTCATTTTTATTGTTTTTCCTCCTCCTCCTCATTTTTATTGTGTTTCCTCCTCCTCCTCCTCATTTTTATTGTTTTTCCTCCTCCTCCTCCTCCTCCTCCTCCTCCTCATTTTTATTGTTTTTCCTCCTCCTCCTCCTCCTCCTCCTCCTCCTCATTTTTATTGTTTTTCCTCCTCCTCCTCCTCATTTTTATTGTTTTTCCTCCTCCTCCTCATTTTTATTGTTTTTCCTCCTCCTCCTCCTCCTCCCTCATTTTCATTGTTTTCCCTTCTCCTCCCCCTCCTCATTTTTATTGTTTTTCCTCCTCCTCCTCCTCCTCATTTTTATTGTTTTCTCCTCCTCCTCCTCATTTTTATTGTTTTTCCTCCTCCTCCTCCTCATTTTTATTGTTTTTCCTCCTCCTCCTCCTCCTCCTCCTCATTTTCATTGTTTTCCCTTCTCCTCCTCCTCCTCCACCTCCTCCTCCACATTTCTATTGTTTTCCCTCCACCACCGCCACCACATTTCTATTGGTTTCCCCCCCACCACCACCACCACCACCGCCACCACATTTCTATTGTTTTCCCTGGTGGTGGTGGAGGGAAAACAATAGAAATTTGGTGGTGGTGGTGGTGGTGGTGGTGGAGGGAAAACAATAGAAATGTGGTGGCGGTGGTGGAGGGAAAACAATAGAAATGTGGAGGAGGAGGTGGAGAAGGAGGAAGAGAAGGGAAAACAATGAAAATGAGGAGGAGGAGGAGGAGGAGGAGGAAAAACAATAAAAATG
>OZ038000.1:8208809-8513809 GCA_964035705.1 Porites rus
TAGAAATGTGGTGGCGGTGGTGGAGGGAAAACAATAGAAATGTGGAGGAGGAGGTGGAGAAGGAGGAAGAGAAGGGAAAACAATGAAAATGAGGAGGAGGAGGAGGAGGAGGAGGAAAACAATAAAAATGAGGAGGAGGAGGAGGAGGAGGAAAAACAATAAAAATGAGGAGGAGGAGGAGGAGGAGGAGGAAAAACAATAAAAATGAGGAGGGGGAGGAGAAGGGAAAACAATGAAAATGAGGAGGAGGAGGAGGAGGAGGAAAAACAATAAAAATGAGGAGGAGGAGGAGGAAAAACAATAAAAATGAGGAGGAGGAGGAGGAAAAACAATAAAAATGAGGAGGAGGAGGAGGAGGAGGAGGAGGAGGAAAAACAATAAAAATGAGGAGGAGGAGGAGGAGGAAAAACAATAAAAATGAGGAGGAGGAGGTGGAGGAGGAGGGGGAGAATAAAAAACATTGAGGAGGGAAAACAATAAAAATGAGGAGGAGGAGGAGGAAAAATAATAAAATTGTGGAGAAGGAGGGAAATAAAATTGAAAAGGGAGAGGGGTAAGTAAAACATGACTTGCTTTCTTTGACTGTTTTAATAGATTTCTTTCAAATCGCTGTGTATTTGACTCTTTTTTGTTTTAAACGGTATCTCGTGTCAGATTTTATTGCTAGCAATTATTAGTCGCGTGTTTTAATTGATCCTTGTTAAGTTATTTGTTTTATAATAATACGTGAAGATTCTCTCCCTTGGGTCTTTTCTGTAGAACTAATTTGTATTCAACTTTGGGCTTGTGAACTCGCATAATTAACTGATTAACCGCGCGTGAAAATGACAAGACTTTCATTTCCTCGAGATAGAAAGGAGAAAACGTCAGACAAACTTAGAGAGTTTTCAGCTCCAATTTGTGTATGTTTTGTTTATATATATCTGAGTTTTAGCGCCAAATAAGAAGACGTAAACTAAATTGAAATAAAGACTTTTCAACTCCACTTTCTGTATGTGTTTTGTTTATGTATATCTGAGTTTTAGCGCTAAATAAGATATAGGAAGCCGTTTCTCGCGTTGCTAGGTGATCGCTTCTCTTATTCCTATTTTTCTTTTAATAGACGGTCCGAAAACCGGGCTCAAGTTACTTACGGGGCAAGTCTAGGCAAGCCTATTGTTCCTATTGTAGTAGAGTGACGCTCATTAGTAAACCTAATCCAAATTAGTATGCAAGAAGGTATGCTGTGACGTCATTGACTAGGCACCTAATCCACCTAATCCATAGGCACCTAATCCACCTATTCCATCTCAAGGCTTATCTTTGCTGAAGCCCTACTACTTGGAGTTGACTGAAAAGAACCGCTATTGGAATTTTTGCTTGCTGTTGTTTCTTGCCGAGGTGAGACTCAATGTGTTGGGAATGTGCAATAACGTAAGCAGTACGCGTGTTGCTGAGTTCGACCTCCTCTCGGAGAACCTCGATGGTGGATGTTTAACTTGTGCTTACTCACTTTGATTTTCATTTAAACACTTTCTTTATCACATTGTGTCCTAAATGTGATATCTCGATGTAAATTCTGTAAAAACGGATTTTTTAATACTTTCTTCCCCCTTTCACATACATTCTATTTTGAAACTCGCCCCAGTCCTCCCTCAAAAATCGGAGAAAATGCGTTTGGTGCGCACTTTCTGCAGCTCTACCGCAAAAACGAGTACGGTGACCCCCATTTTTTATTTCATGATTTTAATAAGGACAGTGCTTCCTTTCGATGAGAAAAAAATTGGCACAAATCTATGTTCAGTTTTTTGGCAATTTTACTAAATTGTATGGATTGAGCCATCACGGGTCGAAAAGCGCGCGTCCATTTTAATTCTACTTTGGAGCGTAAAGTAAAAACAAGGGCATTAAAAGGCATTTTTCTGGTACGTAAGTGGATAAACAATACATTAAAGTCAAATTCTCTGTGATGTCACATGCATCATCGAAAAAATCTCTCCTTTTTGTCTAGTTTTGCGCTGCCCGCGGTTTTTGTAAAAGGGTCCTAAATAGCCGTATTTGTCAGCATTGTGACGTCAAAACGAGCACGGTGACCCCCACTTTTTATTACTTTTTTATCATCTTCTTGACTTGTTACATCAGCGTACCAAGTTTTAGCTAAAATCTATGTTAGGTTCTTTTACTATGGAATCACCTTAAAACAGTCTGACGATGCACTTTGACAACCATCTCGACCCGGTCTCCCGCGCAACCTCAAAGTGGCAAAAAGTCCAAAGAAAATAAGAAAAAAAACCGTCCCATAATGAAATACAACGCAACAGCGACGGAGTCTCCAGGGCAACTTCTTCAAAAAAGCCAATGGAACAAGCGGAATAGCGTGCATTTTCGTTCCCAAATTAAAGCCACTCGGCATTTTTGAAATGAACCGAATCGAACTCATGACTAAGGGGCCATTTGCATGATACCGGAATGACTTTCATTCTGGAACGAGTTCATTCCATCTCCTCATATTTTTCTATAGTGTTTACATGATACCAAAGCGACATTTCGTTCTCGTACAAGTCATTCGGAAATTAGATCATTCCGTTTTTTTTTATCCGAATTAAATTCTCGTTCTGGTATGAAAATTTTTTCTGGTATCATGTAAACGGAAATCGAAAATCGTGTTTAAACCGTATAGTCAGGGGTGAAGTGGCGCATGCTTATTTGATCTGGCGCGAAAACCACGCGAACGAAACGTGAGCGAGAACGCCTAAGGGTTGATTTCCATTGCCGCGTAATTTTTACGTGCGTACGTGCGTAAAATTTACGTTCGCAAATAAAATGGAGGCAATGCATGAAAGGTTCGCTCGTAAACGTAAAAGTTAAACCTCGGTCAACTCTATCTTGCCTCTATTTTATTTACGTGATTAAAATTTACGTGCTTTAACGTTCGTTGCCAAAAACGCGTCAGTGGAAATCAACCTTTAGGCTGAGCTGTTCGATTTCAACATGTGAACGCAGTACGGACTTCACTCTGCAAACGAAACTCGTTGCGGAGTGAAAGTCATTCCGGTATCATATAAACAGCCCCTAAAAGAAACGACAGGGGTCGGGGGTCGAAAATTGCGCATTAATTACTATTGAATGCGTTATTGAGCGTGCTTGTTAGCGAAGTTGGGTAATACGTTGTCTTCAGCTCTTTGTTTAACCGCTAGTCACGTGAATAAAAGTACGAAAGCTTTGAGCCATGACAATTTGAGGATTGTAGTTGACGTTAGGCCATTCTCGTACTCCAAGGAGGTTAGATGGCATATCATGAGAACACAAAGACGATCATGATGAATAAGTCATCATATTGAAACCGCTCTTGACTTTCGTGTCAATACTACTGGGAGCTGGGAATAGTCCTTCTTTTGTCCTCCATGAAACTTCAGACTGCAGGCAACAATCATTTAAGGCAAATATTTACAAGATGCTTTAAATTTATTGGCTCTACAGGTTAAAGCTAAAATAAATCCCGTTTTGCTTTTTCGAGCTTTTGTTAATTGTCCTTTCAAACACGCCATAGAATTTCTTATTCGCGATCTTTTCAGTGATGCGTTCTTCTCAGTAAGGTTATGTAGCGAAGCAACCCGTGCGTTATTGACGCAATTAAATTTTTCCAATTTAGAACCAGGCAGCAAGGTGAATTTTGTATTTTAGTAAGTTATCGTTCAGCTCTCTCTGTACGTATCATTGCAAGATCGTCACAGTTTCATACCTCAACACCGAAACTTTTTTTGTTGTGAGTTTTTACACGGTTTTGTACCTTTGACGAGTAGTAGCTGACGCCCGAGAGCTAATGACGAAAAGCAGCAAATGAAACATGCATGTCACCGATTTTAAATCTTATTTTCTAATGAGCGTTTGGACTGTTTGACTAATCATTAGTACGTCCAGTGACACAAGGATTAGTCGGCTGGCCTGCTTTTAATTACAGGCTTAATTTCAAATTCGTCTTGTTTAAAAATACTACGAAACTTACGGAAAGTTTCTGCGCTTTAAGTTAATCTTAAAAGAAATATCCTCATACTTAACTGAATTTTTACGGTGAAGTTGTAAGTTATGCCTACGAAAAGAGGCACTACTTTTCTCAGGACTCTGAACCAGTCAGTATTTTTCGGTTTTGGGTATATGTTTTTTGTACTATGAAATCTTTGATCTAGGCCGGATTTACCTAAAATCGGAGAGACGATTTCGCCTTGAAAAATATCGTAGCATTTTGAAAAAAGCTCCGAAAAAGCGCCTTTAATGTTGTGAATGAATTGTCCCGTCTAAATTCGGTAGCAAAGTGGCGTGGGCGATCGATTGTCGATCAAGTTTGCATTTTCTTGTCACGGTATAGCCACATAAGTGTAAAGAAAATATTCAGAAATGTCCAGAATTCTTTTGCTGGCATTGAATTGTTTCCACAGTGTCAAACTAAAAAAACCCAGACTGCAGATGTTTTTCAGATCAAAATCTGTTTGAAAAGAACGATAAAGTAATTGTCTGTAGTATCATTTTCATTCACACGTGAATGAATGTTTTCCAACAAGGAATAGATCACAACTCACGTTGCCGGAGTATATGTACTGGCAGAACAAACTTTTTTCTGACTTCTTTAAGAAGTTGTAAAACCTTGGCTGTTCAGCCTTATTGAATGCTAAATCACATTTGTTTTTATCTTCTTATTGATGACGAAAGATTAACCGTAAAAAAAATTTCTAAAAACGTATGATTTCATTGCGGGGTAGATTGTTAGGCAACAGTGACATGGCTAACTATATAAAGCGGATAAAACTAACCAATCTAAAAGCAGGGATTCTAACTTTTCAGTTGTCCTATTTAAATTTCAAATCGACTCCACCTGGAGTCAGGGAAGTTCGATAAAGTATAACCGAGAATGAATTACTGCAACAATTCGTGACTGTCGCTTCTTTAAAAATTCTTGGTAACTTGGCGAGCGAACTGTAAACGAGAACGAGAAACCGCACAAACAGGACACGAAGAGTTCCTTCCAACTGACAAAGAAAACGGTTGCAGAAAATTGGCATTTAATCCGAAGTCTGGACAACTTAGAATCAAGTGGGATTTTTTTTGGAACTGTTCCCTTTTGTTTGGAGGGATTCGTTTTGTCTGTGTTCTCAATACCTGAGTTATCATTGTTGATTCTGTGGAAGAAAATACTCTGGAACGAAAGGAAATGTTGTAGAGAATTTGCTCTCTAAGATGCTCTATCTAGTTGAGCTTAGAACGTAAATTGTTTACAGAAAAGTACTGCGGAATCACTCTTCAAGCGTTTTGAGAGAGGCAGCATCGTCTTGAACGATATAACAAGTGCAGGCGCGGATCCACACCGGTTTCCAACGTTTTACGGAAATCGGTCAGATTTTTCATAATAAATATATTTTTAATAAAAAAAACTTTCGAGGATGAAATCTGGAAAATGGATTGGACAAATGCTTTATCCGAAAGAATTGAACTGGCCAATATCTCATCTGAATGACTCAGAAACCCAGGAAAGGGGACTTGAGGGAGTTAAAATCCAAAAAATTTCCTGGTGGAGCATGCCCCCAGACTCCCCAAGAAGGTTCAACGCTTGTTTAGGAAATCGGTCAGTATTTATCCTAGATCCGCGCCTGAAGTGCCTCTACAAAACTTACTAAAACGCTACGATATGACTGTTTTGAAATTGTCGTTCTTTTTTCAACTAAAACTCCCGATAAGCCAGCTACTTTCAGTTGTACCTTAGGGTTCAAATGTGGCTCTAATAATATCAAACGAATCTTGCGGATTTGTACGTATCCGGCGAAATATATCTCAACTAATCTAATATTTTAAAACCTTGATAGGTTTAGAGGGCAAATAGCTGACGAGTAGGCTGGCAATGTTTTTAATCAATCAAGTTTAATTCCAAGTAATTGAACTGATGTACTGATGTAAACCTGTAAACCGCGCTGTTTGTTCGCTTTCAATAAGCCCTAACTTGAAATAACAGAAAATGCTCTTTTTAAGGTTACTTTTGTTTTAAACAGCTAGGCTGTCAAGTAGGGACATTTAAAGACAGATTCACAGAAAATCATCGGAAGTAAGAACCTTTTCTAGACTGATCTGAGTTGACAGTTCTTTATTTATAAGTAAACATCCGCCGTTTTATAAAGAAGTATTTATATTTCCTTTTGAAGTCGTTCAGTTATTGAGTGACTATATTTTTAAAGCCGGATCTGTTGTTTAACGAAATACACAGCGCGTTTAAATTGTTAAAGTTTAAAACCAGGCAAAATGAACCGACGTCACGTAAAAACAAATAACGGCGAGTTTTTTAAATGTATAAATGATCACAATTCCTCCAGAACGACAAAACACTTTGAATTGTTTAACAATGTTTTAATTACAACGAACGCCGCTTTGTTGACAAAAAGTAGAATTTTTTTGGTTATCGCTAAAAGAACTCTGTAAATATAGCCGTTTGTTGTTTCGGCGAATTTATGAGAATACGAAATTTAACACTGATATGCAAATACGATTACAAAAAACGGCGTATATTAATAAGACGAACCCGTCATATTTAATGCGTTCGTGGACACATTTGTATTTATTTGGTGTTGTTAAGTTCATTGTTAGAAACACAAACTTCGGGTTAACCGATTTCGTTGTAGATGCACTGAGAAGACATCGAACACGTTGCCGGCTCCCTGCCCTCCTCATTGCTAAAGTAATTCTCGCCTTACTTATAATGACGTTTGTAAGAAATGGAGGGGAACGCGCGGAAAAAAAATTAGCGATTTTACTTTAAACAAAAGGTGTGGGGAAGATTTGCGAAAATTTATTCATAATAGTCTTATCGCGTTTGCACGTGTTTAGCTAAGAGACAATTCCACCCCGAAACTGCCGATGATAATTTAGTAAATTGGTCAAAATATCGAAGTATCGGAGAACTAAAGTGCTTGTTTGAGGAAGAACAACTTGGTCGATAAAAACACACAACCTGTTGTCACTTTGAACAAGGCATCCGAGTCGATCAGGAAGTCTCGCTCGGCGTCGGTACAGGGACCGAGTCTGAAATCAAAGAACAATGTAGTACCAGCAACATGCATTTTGGTTTTAGCGTATTCTCGCAAGAAGTAAACGTAATAATGCCCATAATCTTTACACATTCACATAATAAAACGATATTTTCTGTTGTCCTTCCTTGGTTTACTGTGACATTGAATTTGTGAATAAAAATACTTCTGGAGACGTTTTTAATATCCATGGTTTCTTGCCTAGAAACAACGCTTACTCGAAGACGAGGATGCGACTCGGCCGGGAGAAAAAAATTCTAAATGAGAAGTTGATCGCATATAATCATCTAAGTTCGTACCGAAACAATAAGGAAAAAGACAGTTTTACGCGTTTACAACGCGGTAACCGGGATTGACTCCTGATGCAATTGTACTTAATCCAAAAAGGGTTTTGATTTCTTTTAGAGGGGACTTTAACGCCAATTGTTGTATTGAAAACCTTTATGTTGCCAGCACATGGTTATTATAAAGAATCTGCTTGTCTCTAGCCTGGGGTAGAAATTCAACGGGTGATACATGCGCAGAAAGCAACACGTTGTAATTAAAAATAAAGTTTGACTCACTGTTTGGGAAAATGAATTTCGCTGGAGAAGGAATTAAGTAAATTGAATTTTTACTTGTCCATAGCTTGTGGGAAATAGAGAAAATAATCCAAGAAAAAAGATACCAATTTGCTCGTGACTTGAACAGAAAAACATAGCGTTTTTAAAATTCAACTATTTAACCCCCGCATTTGGCTAAACGATGCACTCAAAAGTGCTAATCAAAGTCTTATTTTCGCGGTATTTTTGATTTATATTTTTTATAAATAGTTTTTCTCCCTAAAAGAACCGGTACACTTTTAAACAAACTACGTAAGTATTTAAAATTGTGACATTCCTTTAAGATAAATCGTTTTTTGGATGATCCGAAAATAAGATTGAAAATTAAAATATTATGCACAGTGATCAACTCGTTTTGAGCATAGTCATGGATATTTAAAGTTTAAGTGTGGTATGCATGTTGAAAGCAGAATTAGTCGTCTATTGTATTACGCGGTCTTGCCAAAGGTGGAGAACTTCCAAGAGCTTTTTTTAGGAAAACTCAATCTGTCAATCAAAAGTTGTAAATATGACGACAGACCTAGTCTTTATTGTTTAAACTGGTATACAAAAGAGGGGAATAATGAGTACAAAAATTAACAGCCAATGCTTCGGGGTATGGTGACGCACAGATTTTGCGAGGAAGAACGTTAAAAACTGTTGCCAAAGTTTGGATGCGGATAATTTTTTAACAGAAACGCGTCAATAATTTCAAGGTAAGGTGAACTTTTTACCCAAAACTGAGCAACTAAGGACTTCGAATGAATTGTAACTCGGGAGACCAGTTTTACCCCTCCGCGCGCCAAATCGGTTGCATGGAAATATCAAAGAAGGCATACTTGTGTTGGCTTCCATAGAATTTTGCCAGCGAACAATCCTTGTTTTAAGTTTCTATCCCAAAGAACAGATGTCGGTCTTTGCGCGGATACCGTGCATGTGTTGCTAAAGTATAACTGACTTCAAGACGCTGGTGTGTCCCCGGTGGTTATCAAGGGAACTCTTGCTGCTCTGTATCCGAGATGTGTGTTCACTCGTCATTAGGCAATATCTTGAACAAAAACTCCTCTACTGAGAACCGATCCTGGGTTAAATGGAACTCAAATGAAATCAACTTTAACAGTTCAGAGTTTGCATTACTCTTGTTTTCTAACTCAAACCTATCGACTTGTCGCAGTCCATTACTGGTCATCAAAGTTGCTCGTTTTCTAAAAGCAATTTCGGAATCAAGAAACAGTACACTCACTTTGACGTTCATAAATTTGGCGGTCACTAGAGTCTTTGTCTACCAACTCAAGAAGCCAAATTTTGCAGATCTAATTTGAAAACAACCAGTTGCCTTGCAATGAAACTTGCGACCATATTCCAAACAAATTTGAATGATCGCCTGTAGGAGTTCAGTAAAAGACTTGAAATGAGCAAAATGCTTTGTAGGAAATATGTTTAAACTATGCTGATTCTATTTTCCACTTCACTCATTGTACCGCCACTGGGTTAGTTACAAATGTTATCAGTGATAGTTTTATCAGCTAACTGGGCACTGTGATTTCATTCTTGAGTGTACTTTATCAGACCTTCTGTTCGGCAGCTTGATGTGTTCAACAAATTTTACCCTTTATCAAAAAAAGTGACGCCCATGGTTATTTCGAAATGAATGACGACGCTAATTTTGCGCCGGCGACATCTTAAATTCAGTTATTTTATTTTCGCGCCAAGGACAAGTAAAGGAAATTTTTATGATAATCCAAATCCAATTTTTGGCACTATAAACTCAATAACGTATTTTTAAAGATGTTAACCGTGAAATTTAATCAGTGAATATTTGACTCAAAAACGGTGAACCAGGAGCTTCTGTTTCAATAGTTCTAATGGGCAAAAGTACTTACACAAATTCGTTAAAATGATTCAATCACTGTTCAATTTTTAAAATGGCTTCCATGAAATTTTAAACTTGAAATAAATATAGAAGGCTTTGTTTGAAAACCACGCAGCATGAAGCCGTGGTTATAATTCGTCAATAAAGGAAGTTGAATTCATTGTTAGCTAATCGATTTTTAAGCGATACATGATAGTTAAAATTCCCTCAACAAAATTACAATTGATATTCGTTCAAAGAAACATTGTACGCTTCACATGAACAGCGACGATTCGAACAAATGTCCACTTGATTGAAACAGAGTATTGGTTTAAGCCGTGAATTACCTCGCCGCAATTCTATATTGTAGCTCCGCATAAAGTTTATCCACTGGCACATGCACGTTTGCGCACTGCTCAAAGTAAACACAATTCCCAAAGAATCCACCTAGTTTCGTTGAAAGGCTTTTTTCATTGGCACTGATATTAAACTCATTTGATGTCACGGTGAATGATTTTTCACGCCTTTTATCCCTGTATAGGATGAAAACAAAGAGAAAATTTGCAGGCTGGAGCCTATTGATATATTTGCTTTTGCGATATATCATTTGATTGCCTTTAGACTAAAAGTCACATTTCCATCAAGACTAAAGATGCTATTTGTGTTAAGATCAAAGATCGTTTCGCATGCTAGAACCAACAAATTCCACTTCGCAAGAACGAATGTTTTTTCTACTTTGTCTGTGATCAATGATTCGATTCCAAACACATGCGTTCCAACCGAGTAAAAAGCGATTGCTTAGATACACTAGTAATTCCTACCTCAACTGTAAGTATACAATCGCGCGCTGCCCGTAAGGCTAACAAAAGATACATGAAATTAGCTTATGTCCAATATTTATCTGAAATTGTATGATTTCTGGTTATGTATTGTTACGGAACATTTTCAAACCAATCTGGAGCTTGATAATACGATTGACCGTCCCATAAACTTCCCCATTATCTTTTGCCCAACGGCTTTTTAAAGACAAAGTAACGAACTTATTCAGGTTTCCAACAGCGTAACGTACGTTAACCGTTTCTTGAGTTCTTGTTTGTAGGATGTCAACTCCTGCAGATAACAAAAGAATTTTTTCTCTGCGTGTAAACAAGTCGATAAGGGGCCGAAAACGACACCTTCTAACTTTGTGTAAAATCTCCCAAGGTCCGTACAACGATCATCCAGGCTAAACGATACAAAGATGAGTATGATATGAACATTTCGCAAAGTTTCCAGCAAAGGCCTGCTATGTTAGCGCTCGAAACCAGTGTTATGATCGCAAAAAACACGTTGTAGATTTCGATCAAAAGATCCGCCTCTTCTGGGTTTGCGAGGCGTGTTATTTGGTTCGCTAGCACGCCGACCGATTGACTGTTACGGAAAGCGTGTTAGTCAGAGACGATAAGGCGTTTTAAACTAATGGTCAACACCTGGAGTTCACTCTTTTGGTTCATACAAAGCAAAACAAAGAAATTTGCTCATCCAGCTGTTGATTACAGGATGTTCGGAGCCAACGGTCATTAGCTGGACATTAGCGAACGTTAGCGAAACCCCTCGTGAAAGAAAACAATCAATTTACAATGCACTGGCGCCCATACCTGGACGTTCTAGAATTTTCTGCGAGCTGCGGTGGTGCGTTAAGTCACTCTTACATTCGGATTCTCCGAGACGCGATCATGTCTTCCAATCGATTAACAATACTTGCTCGGGCACGTGGCGAGTGTCCGTATTAATTGTTCGCGCGTGCCACGATCTATGATTGTATATCTAGTGGGCATAGAGCAATTAACTAGACGACAATGGACAATAGTCACTGACACACGCGCCCTGGGCAAACCACGCTACGAACAGAACAATGGGGACTATTGTCTTTGGAATTAGTAACTAAGACACGATCGCTATTCTGTTCTTACAGTCACCTTAGGAGTTGAGCTTCTTCTTAAACCTCGAGTCCCTGGATATGGTTGGTTTACTCAAACTATAATAGCTATTTGAAAACGAAGCATAGTAACAAATCCTAAGTTTAAAAACGTTGCCTGATCAACTAACGGCTCATTGCAGAGCAAATTGTCAAAGAGTGCATAAGTCAGTACAACTGTTTGTAAATATGTTTTCCTTGCAGACCTTAGCAGACGGTTTTGGAAGCGGGACTACGCCTAACAAAATGCCTCGTGGACCAGGTATATTAAACAGCTGAGATTATTATTCCTTTTTTTAATTCTACAGCGTAGCTATGTAATTATCACTTCCTAGACGCCGTCTTTAATTATGTACGAGTCGAGATCAGAATTTCAAGTCTGTTCGCATGACAGTGCCTATGCAGCCTAAGGCATGTAATTAGCACTTCAAATTATTAATTCGCGTTTCTTGGCTTCATCGTTTCTATGACTCGACAAGCCGAAAGACAAATCGCATACCCGTACGCACTGTCTCTTTCGCATACGATATCACGCGAACGAACAAATTTACTGCCCCTACTTTTCAGGGTCCTTGCGCTGCATCGCATTGGTTGATCTATTTCTAAACAACGCAACACGAGATTTCCTTCGAAAATGTGAAAGACTGTTCACACACGTTATTTATTTATTTTTTTTCGCATGGGTAGTCGTTTAAGGGCTGTCATATTCTAGAAAGTCAATAAAACTAAGTCGTAGCAGAGGCGAAAACTTATTTTCACACAGCGGGAAAAATTTGACGGCGCATCTATAAAGTTCCTTAAAACTGGAAGGTGATATTATTATCAAATTAAAAAGTTATTGACGTAAATTTCAGTTGATTTTATTTTCGATGTTTTAGGGCGAATTAGTATAAAACCAGAAAGAACCTAATACGATTTTTTAAAGAAAATGTTTAGCTAATTCTCTTTGGTTGTTTTTAAACTTTGACAACTTTAAACTTCTATACGTGTAGCGATATCCATGACAAGAGACTTGATAACGTCCCATTCGGTAAGAAGTTTTTTCAGTGAGCTAAAAGCATATAATGTTAATATTATAAGAAATTGTTTAAATAGAACTTAAAGATCAAAGACAACTTGCTGTGAATTTAGACGCTCTTCGTGGTTAAAATGTAAATTTCCAAGCCTTATGCAAAGACAAGCGCGTGCCACCAATTAATGTGCGTTTTGTGATTGGCGGGAAGCGAAGCGAAACGAGTTAACAAAAGATATTATAAAATTGCTCGCATTTTGCTATTGTAATTTTTACAGAAAGGCATGTGGCTTGTCTGTGTGCCGAAATCAGTGACCCTTATTGCCTTGACCGAGAACTTCGTTTAATTCAGTAAAATCCGATTCCTAAAATTCTTGACAAATATATATGTAGTGACTACCTCTATTTCAGCTTCTTTCAATAAGTTCAGTATAGTTTCTTTAGCCGTTCTGGTAACAAAACTTTGATTGAGAAACTAAATTTACAAGAGTACATAACAGTTATTTACCGAATTTCGAGTGCCTCTATTCTTCTTTTCTTAAGGTGTTCATATCCGGCGAGTTTCTCAGCGATCTTGGGAAAACTCTCTTTTTCGTTCACTGCCATTGTGTCGAGAGGGTCATAAAACAAAACAAAACCACCTCTTTTGTGTCTCGTTACAAATCTACAAAATGTAACTCAACAATTGAGATTTCTAGAAAGAAGGTAGTGTGAACGGCGGAGATACAAATTTTAAATGAAGACAAGACCGTTGCAGTTGTATTTTATTTTCAATACAAGTACAGAAAATTGAGTGGTGCTCGCTGTTTTTATTTTGCTAATAAGTGAATGCAATAATTCTGAATAGTCGCGATCAGCTTTCTGATCTTGTTCCGCATTAACTTAGATTCTTAGCTTGAACTACAAAAGTTCAACACGTTTTTTCTGGGCCTGAAAGGTATTTAAATTTTTCGCGGACAAACCTTTTTGACCTAGTAATCGTGGATTTCTGTATGAATCCGATAGCTTTTATACTTTGCTTTTGCTCCATGACATCTTTTCGTCTAATTTCATGGCAATTTTACAACATTGCTTAGGATTATAGATCAGCAAAATAAAAATACTCTGTATCCGACGGGTAGACATTTTAACCTTGGGGTCTTAAAACGGTCACCCTCTAAAATAAAAAACATCAGATATGCGGGCACACCATTTTAATATGATGCGCTTTTCTCTGTTCTGCGTCGTTATCAATAAGTCCAGCATTAATTTTAAGAAACCATCGGAATTCCTACAAATGACCTCCTTATTAAAACTGACGGGCAGAATCTGAGACAAATGTTTTTTACTTATTTTCGTGTGTTTGTGAAATTTTAAGAGCGAGGCCGCCCATTTAGTGAAATACCGGACAGTAATTTTCCTCTTGCACTGTTTATGATATAAGCAGACACTTTTTTAATTTTTTGGGGCCCTGAATAAGAGCTAAAATAAAAACTTCAGAACAGAACACGTTCTGGAGTTCTGTTGACTGTGCTCTGAAAAATTAAACCAAAATTTGAGACACAAGGTACATTTAAAGTAAGTATAGTCTTTCTGTAGCTTCCCGTGAAGAAATGCCATGGAACCTCGACATAATGAAGGGCCAAAAGACTGGCAAAATCTATTCGCTATAACGAGGTTTCGTTAAATCGAGGTTCTTTTCCATATATTTTACCACTACTGGAGCAAAAAATATCGTTCGTTATACCGAGAGGACTTCATTATATAGAGGCTTCGCTGTATCTCTTAAATGGTCACCTGTGACAGCGATCTCGTAAAAATGACGGTTAATTCGATTTACATACACTATCCGCCTTACTATAATGTACAAAAGAACAATACCTCGACATTCTAAGCTGTTTGATATTTGGCACGTGAACAGAGAAACAAAAACATGAGTTTTGAAATGTTTTGTTACATCAGTACCACATTTAAGAACGGTCTATCCACATTACGAGATAAGCAAGAATTAGCGCTTAGCTTGCTGCAAAATTCTTGAGTTCTGACAAGTTAATTTTCCTTCTGGCTAGTAACTACAGGTGTTTATATGCGGTTTATTTACAGTATAATACAATTCTATATTATTAATCGTGCATGCTGCCTTCACAAGACAAATGAGCTCTTTTTTTTGTATGTCAGGTCAGCAAAGCATGTACTCAGGGAACCATTATGTCTCTCACAGCAAGCTACAGTCGCCATTGACAATTCAGTGGTATGTATACAGTGCGGGTATCTATTACTATAACTCTTAACAACGATAAAGAGGGCATAACACCGATTTTTATCATATATTTGGGCCGATGGGCAACGATAAATAATTGCCCTATTTCGCATAGCCCTTTGAAGCCCAAAGCCAGCAGTCTTAAAACAAGTAATCAGTTTTTAGCTCGGGGCGAAATTCTGGCATAGTGTCCATAATATGGCAGTGCTAAAATTGAACCTTTTTAGAATCATTTTCACAAACAGCCATTTGTTTGCCGGTATTTCTCGAATATGTTTCATTCGGCAATTTTCTTTCAATTTAACTCCTGCACTTTTTGATGTTTTTGGAGTTTACAACTGCGCCGAAAAAAATCAATTTTTTAGCTCCACGCGCGAGGAGGTGCAACCCCAAAAACCTTTTCAAATGGCTACACGTGTTTGGAATTTTGCCTAATAATTTACTCTGAAATTGGACTCTAAAGAGGGAAATGGAAAATTGATAAGTTAAAACTCACTCAAAATGATGACAAGAGATTAACCACGTAGTTGTACACAAGGAAAAATTTTTCTTCCAGCTTTTTTTTTCTACATCCAAGAGATCAAAAGACTGGTTCAATTGACATCCTTGTCTAAGTTATTTATGCTAAAAGGTCTTGTTTATATTTCAGTGCAATAATAGCGAAGAAATTTGAACAAAACTGTACCATTGTTAGAAGGCATTATTTTTTTCGCGTAAAATTTGTGTTGGCGTTTGACGTTAAAAGTCGTTGGTATTTCCTGTTTAACACTGTCCTAATTGAAGGGCCGTGGCATGTAAGCGGATAAGCCCTTTATCAGGAAACAAGTGAAAAACACTTTTTAGTGTATCAATATTAACACAAGCATTTAAATACTGTAACCTGTTGCTATTGTACGCTCTGTTAATATACTTTTGTCACTTTTCTTTCAAAGAAAGGGCCGGGCGCGATGATAAAATCACTTTGTTTTAAACTTCACCAATAATCTGCAGGTTGTTAGCTTTGCATATATTCGTAGGAATGAAATGAAAATGAAACAGAACTGTATTCAAAATTTTTCCCCTCGTGCAAAATGTTCTGCTTGTTAAGTTATGTTTTTCGTTTAGTTTAATATGGTAATATATTTTCTGCAGTTTTGTGTTTAACTGACCGATGTCGTCGCTAGACGATAGAAACAGATACATTCAAACTGAAGCATCAGTTTACTTCAATTGGGCGAAACATCATTTACTTCGGAAGATAAACTCCATATCTTTGAAACATTAAGATCCCAATGGGTCGAGCGCGTGAGCATTTCTTGCTCTAAAACGAAGTTGAAAATTTGTTATTTGATTTGAATTCTGAACAAATTAATGCGACTGAAATGATTTAAAGCCCTAAGCTCGAAAACTGAAAGTAAAACGGACCATGGTAAAAACGATAACTTTGTTAAAATTTTCTCTGTAGGTTGAATGAAAATTATGAAGTATCCGAGGGAGTTAGCTTGCCTCGGAGCGCTTTATATTCGCACTACTTAGACTTTTGCGAAAAGAACAACTTATCTCCGGTGAATGCTGCTAGTTTTGGGAAGGTAAGTAAAAGAGGGAATTATGTGTTAATTTAAAGTTTGAATAAAAAGATAAGGTATGTTTACAAAGGCGTTAAATGTTCTAAGTATTTAATTCAAATTTACAACAGAATTCAAAGCTGCAGATCTTCAACAGCTCTGATTTAATCCGCACGTTTAAAACAACTCCTTAGAAAAGACCCAACATTGTATCACTTATCAGACATCATTCTGGTAATGAAATCTTCTGGGAGAAACAAAAAAATAATTATAGACGCCCGGTCGCACATTTCAGTTGATCAGATGGCTCGATAACACCTGCCCGTGGGTGGTTTCACACACGACTTCCCCAGAATAGGTATCATATTGCATACCTATAATGAGAACACAATGAACTCAAATTAGCAAACTGCGAATAAAGGGGGAACTATTCCTTTAAAAGTAAACATTTAAAAAGAAAACCGTCATAGAACCAACTGTTTTCTCTTTAGTAAATAAATAGTGGAATAAGGAAAAGAAAACTAAAGTCTCCCTGAGTTAAGCCACTTATTCAATTTTCTTTCAGATTATTCGACATACTTTTCCGAATTTGAAAACTCGACGTCTTGGAACACGTGGTCAGTCAAAGTAAGTGCAACAAGTGACTGCATTTTCCTGCTAGTTTTGTATTTTTTGTTTTTCATTTACTACTTTGAGAAAAAAACACAGTTCTTTTGTACCAGTGAGAATTCGCGTAAGAGACAATAAGCTGAAATCTAATTGTTTTACAATGCTGGATTAGTCTGTTAAAAAAGTCATCCTGGTGGTTGTTGTTGTTGTTGTGTCGGAATAGACGAACCATTTGTACGTTTTCAAGGACACCTATCGTTGTGTTGTCTTCCATAATTATAGAAATGATCGGTCAGGTGTAAATTCCGAGAGTTTATCATCCAGCAACAGCCAGTTGGTTTGAATTTCTTACTCTCTTGAAAACAAGTTATATTTTTGGTTGGACTGTATTTAGAAGCACATGGTTACACATTGTTGCGTATTGTGTCGATCTAAACGCGTTGTCAATATTCCAGTCAACTACTGAATTTCAACACGTAATGAAAAGCCCATTGTTAAAAAATACAACGCCATCAATTTGAAATAAAGAATTTGTATAACGCTGCGAAGGGTTAACAAAATTGCAACAAAAACTTGTTGCACAAAAGGGCCCCCCACTTTAAAAACTTAGTTGCCTGGTGTGGTCAATAAAGTATTATAAACAGACTAAATGTATTGTTTTAAGAAAGCTATGATAGGTTTAATATGAGAAGTTTGCAAAAGTTAAACGTTCAACAAAGTACTGCGGGTGATATGCTAAAAGACTTATAAATTAAAACTACTTTAACATCATGTTTGTGTTGAAATAACTCAGATATTGGTCACCGGAGTCCTTAAATGTTGAACAGTATCAATATAACGTTGGTATATTTTTACACGTGCGTTTTGCCTTTGAGAAGCATATAGTAAGTTGAAGACAAAAGGGCGTAAAAGAACGACACATATAAAATATTAACAGTTCAATAAAAAACAAGATCTCCAAAGCAACGAACAGGTGTTACAAGTGAACACGGTAAACATGTTATCGAAATATTTCTGTTTTTGTAAGACATAGCAAACAGTCTGCCGTTTAGAAAAGAATGCAGTAACGAGAACGCAATTTAGCTAAAAACAGCGATGAAGGTAGTTAAAATGGCCACTAAATTAAATGAAATATGAGATAAACTACTTAAAACAATGAGGGAACATTTTTAAAATAACCCCGTCAACAAATAAAATACAATAGATAGAAAACTCCGGGAGGTTGCGTTACGTAACAGAAACAAGAAGGAATTATTTAATATATATACAGAATTCCCTTTCTTCCTTGTCTCCGACCTGATTTTAACATTGTATGCTATCCATTAAAAGATAATATATATCCAGTCGAGAAACCAAATATCAAGTGCTCTCCTGTGTTTGTCTGAAATACTATGGAAAAAGAAAAAGAAAGTAAATTCTGACAACTTATTGGCTACTTTCGCAGACAAGATGGGCGTATCTAACCTGCTTTGTTCCCATGAGAAAATTTGGTCTATACAAACCATATAATAATTTCTTAATTGATCAAACTTGTCGGTTAAGACTGGCCGGGCTGGATATCTTGAACGGACAAGCTTCGTCAATAACTCATGGTATCTAGGAAAACTGAGGCCATATGAGAAAGGCATGTGATAAAATTCACCCAATTAATTCAAATGCAGTAGAACTTCTATTCAGAGGACACCCTCGGGACCAAGGAAAGTGCCCCCTGAATCGAGGTTGGTTTGGAGGTTGTTAATAACTAACCAACAAATAAAATATTTTCCTTTTATTCTGCCTCGAAATCAGCTGCAGGCATTATTTCAAGCAGCTAGATAATGTATAACAAACCATGATTAACTTATCTCTGCGATATTGTGTGTTGAATTCCCACAAGTGCGGTACATCGATTTGAAGTGAGACAGTTCATTTTGTGAAAGCTGTCGTCATTGTGACTAGTGTTTAAAATTATCAACGCTTTTTGTATTCGGTCCCTTTTTGAAGGCAAAGGTGTCCCCTGAATGGAGATTAAACCCGGGTTCCGGCACCCGGAAAAACTGTCCCTTTTACGCTGAACAGAGGTGTCCCTTCAATAGAGGTGACAAACACAAAGATTACTGTGAAAATTTTTCCGAGATCAAATTTTGTGTCCCCTGAATGATGGTGTCCTTTGAATAGAGGTGTCCCAAAGGAGAGGTTCTACTGTACTGGGACTATGTTAAGGAGAACTTTTATACTGATACTAAGACTGTTTTATTTCCAGGTACCACTACTACGGTATTACCATAAAGACAACTTCTCCCTACCATGATACAGTCTGTAACGCAGCCAGACAGAGCAACACTGGGTAAGAAATATCTCAATATCTGATTAGTAACTCTCCTTTCTGGCTGCCATACATTTACTTGAACATTAGTTTAGAGAATTTGAGGTTATATCAAGATAGCATCCCAGCCTCTGGCTTTTACACTCATCTATTCTCATCACCTGTATATTGGACAATGAATTAATGTAGTATGGAGAAGTTAGTTAGCAATCGTTTCTAGGAGTTAAAGGGTTAAGCAGGTATCACGTTCTAATGCCTTCTTCTTCAGACAATTCATTCCGTCTGCCTCGGTAAGGCAGGAGTCTTTAAATGCTTTTGGGTGATCTTTGCACATTTCTTAACCCTTTAAACCCCAAGATCCACATACCAACTCTCCAGACTGATCTCCATACATTTCTTTTTAGAATAGTTGAGAGAATTTGGTTAAATATCAAAGCATTCTCCCCTTGGTGATCAATTTAGTAATTCTCATAACCTTTACTCTTGATGATCTGCTGATGTTGTTAGGAGAAAATTGCTGTCGATCACTCTTGGGACCTAAAAGGTTAAGACGGGAAAATAGGGGAGGGGGTACGTTTAAAAACAAGCGTTTAATTAACTAGCCTGTGTGTAAGAGGAAAGGGTAGCTGTACATAAGCTAATAAATAGAGGGAAATGAAGGTGTTACCTTTACTCTGCAAATGGCTAGAGGAGAGGTAAAAAAAGCGTTCTTTAATTGGCTCTTCTGTAATAAATAAATTAGAGTTTTTTTGTCATGAAAGTTCAATATTCATTGTGATCGCTTGGCTCTGTGTTATTAGTTTCAGTCAATCGTACAGCAAGAATGATGCGGATGAAAGGTCTCACGGACCCGTGCTCCATAAGGGAAGTCAAGGGAATGGTGCCTACGTCGCGACAGCCCCGGGAGGAACTTTGCTACCGGACTTTCCTAAACCCAGCAAATTGACCCTTCCTGAGAAAGTGCCACATGAAAAGGCAAGTAGCTTTTGGGCAAAAATTCGGAGCAATTTTATAAAAACAGAAATTCAGACAGGAATGACTAACACTACTAAAGAATAATAAAGCGTGAAGTATTTTCCTAAAGCGAAGTTCTACGAGTTTAACACCTGTAGTAAACTCCCCAAGCAGAGAACGAGTAGACCAGTTTTTTAACAAGTAAAATAAATGTCCCACAGGTGAAGACGTTTCTGATCATGTACCGGGCTCATTGTCAGAGAATCTTGGACACTATTCTGAGAGCGAATTTTGGAGAGGTAAGTTCCGATTGTTGAACATTTTTCCCTCTTCAATGTATCAGTTCAAGCCTTCAAATACTAAGAAGAAGCTTTCTTTAACATTTCATTTTGTCCAATTTACATTTAACTAATTTTCAAGTCTTTTTTTTCTTAATGATTAGGTTCAGAACTTTTTAGTTCATTTTTGGCAAGGAATGCCCAGTCACATGCTCGAAGTCTTAGGTTCTAATGAAGTGGTAGAGTTGATTGGTCAGTGCGATACCATCTTATACAAGGCGATAAGCGGTGTTCTCATCCCAGGAACCCTTCAGCCTTTACCAGCAAGGTACTGATTTTTTGTGTGGTAATTTACTGTTAATACATTTTTTTGATCGAAGGATGGTTTCCCGATACAGTTCTGGGCAGCTATTATTAAAAAAACCACAAGAAGGTAATAGGCAAAATTTCGGTGACAGGGAAGCACTTGTGTCTAGGGGTAAAAGGACCAGGAGAGAAGCCCTCCTGGGGAAAACAAGATCGAGTGCTGTGGGAGTAACCACCCTGGACAGAAGTCCTGACCAGTCTCCAGGTGTTGAAGCCTATATCCATGTACTGGGAACTAATGGAACCAGGAAAGAAGCCCTCCTGGGGGAGACAAGATCGAGTGGCAGGTGGGGGGGTGGGGGACCACCATAGCTTATAAAGAGATGTATCGAGACAAATGTTATTTCTATTATATTATTGTAATTACAGTTTGACTCAAGCAATCCGCCAGTTTGCGCAGCAGCTTGACGAATGGTTGACCGAGTCTTTGTCTCACTTGCCTGAACCATTGCAGAAGAAGAAACTGACTGGTAAATAAAAAATAGTAATTATTTATCTTAACATACTTGTTTTTACTTGCCTTACCACAGGGTCTGGAAGGCGGGGGGGGGGGGGGGGAGGTCCTGATCACGCAGACCCGCAGACCCGCTCTTTTTTGACGGGACTCCCGCGTCCCAAACCTCTGTCCTCGCTAGCTTGAATGTTGTTTTCTTTCCCAATCCCACCCGCATCCCATGCCCAAATGTTGGCGAATACCGCTTTCCTGGTACCTGTTAAATCCCCCATCCTGTCAAACTTGACCTTCTTTTATCATTGTTTCTAAGAATTGCTCACTTGTATTTTCAGTTGCCAAGAGCTTCTCTCACTCGCTGCGAAGACAAACGTCTCTAACACATCTCGCGCAGGTATGATGATAACCTTACAAAGCGTAGGGCTCTTAGACTAACTCTTAGACCACGGTAAAAGGCAATACAGTGCAAACTAGAAAAATTTCCCCAAAATAAACTATTTAGAAGCAAATCTCGACACCCACTGATTGTCTTGAACCACGCTCTACGTTTGACAGACAATTATATTAAATATCTAGAAATGTAATTTTCTTCGCTTCTTCGTGCTTTGCCAACATTTTTTTTATCTAAATAGTAGAGATCGAAGCTGTCATTTCAAAAACTCTGCAAGAGTACATTAAACTTTGAACTTCCTGAAATGTCGTTTTCAGAAACTGATGAATGATTAATATAGAAAAATTCAAAAGAAATTTAATTTCAATAGCTCCTCTACTTTTTAAACGGTTAATACTTTAGGTCGATTTCTCGGGAAATTATAAAAATCTCTAGGATTAAGCAAAATATAAATAGCTAGATCTAGAGGAAAGTCTCTGAGGCCGTTTGATAAACTCTTATTTCTTGTTTTGTCAAGCCGGTGAAGCCAAATGTTTTAAACTTGATAAAACACTCTTACTCGTTTTCTTGATCAACATATTACTGGCCGAGTCTGGGGAGTAGTAGGGTTTTAGTTAGACTAATTTAGTTAAATTGCATCTTGTTAAACACATAGCGTAAGTTTACGACCGATTTGTTTGTTTGTTTTTGTTTACAGGCCGCGCGCACAGTACTGCACAGTGCAGAGCCAGTATCACAAATGTTGACTGACTGGAAACAGATTGACTTTGAAGGCATTTCCCGTCAGGCTTTGTGGACATTCAGTCAATCGATCGCCGAGGATTACGAACTAATCAACGAACGTAAGTATACGCCCCCATAACTGGTTTGACGGTTTATTTTGGCTTGATTGTATCTCGGTGTTTTTAGGGTGTGCACATGTGTTTTGTACCATATTAGAAGGTTGGTAGTTATCCCGTAAGATAATAATTAATTTTTTTATAGTGCATCGCATACCAGTTTCAAGGTTGAGGCGTTAAAAGGAATAATTAAATTAACAGTTATGTTTAATTTAATTAATATTGTTTTGGATTCAAATCATTAGAAGTTGATATACACTTCGCAACACAGTTAACTTTGGAATTTCGAAAAGAATAATAACATAATGTTAGAGGCTTTGGGCAGTTAGACTCTAATTGCAATAAAGGAACATTAACGACTTCATGCTTTACAACTCTGTCAGCAAACGCAAAGTTTCAAACTGAAGTGTTCATCTACGTGAGATCTTGAATTGCTTCGTTTTGTAATTGTTTTCAGATTTCAAAGAGTTTACCCAGCTTCTGGAACAGCAAGCCACCATTGACCAATACGCTGAATGGGCTGCTAATCTTGTCAACCGATGCATAGCAAAAGTAAGAACGGTTTTGTTCTAAAGAATAGACTTTCTTAGATGGGTTCCATTCTAGTTGTTTGGACCAGAACCCTATGCAGTAGATCTTCTCGATCCCCCCTTGAAACTAGACTTGTAATATAACGATCCTACCCGGGACATTTTGTTGTGTTAGTATTATGGGGTACATGTACTTTAGCTCTATAAGAAAACCGTAGTCAGAAGTCTGTAAGATTTGGTCGCACCACAGAATAATTGTAAAACGTCAACCTCATCCATTTGTCACATATAATCCACTCACTGTTTGGAATTTCTGTAAGTCCAAGCTTATCACACACTTGTTCCAAATCCAATTGCAGCAAAGGAATTTAAATTGATATTCAACTACAAGGGAAAATGAATAGAAAGAATATGAAATCAGTTTTAACAGAACAAAAATGTGAGGAGGGTAAAGAAGGAACAAAAACCAACCTTCCGTTTAGTTTCCATTCATTTTAAACGTTTACGATGGATAAAATGGTTCGTACAACTCTAGACAAACAAATTTCAAGGACTTTTCAAGGAAAAATTACAGTTTTCAAGAACTACGATTTATTCAATAAATCGGCATTCTTTAACACCCTTATTGGCAAAAACACGTCATGAAGTCATTTACGATTTTTACGTCGTCAGCCATGGTTGATCACATAATGACTGGGTATGACTTGCACTTGTAACAGCAAATAAAGAAACAGAATCAATTAAGATATTGCTCATGCACAAAAATGTTTTTAGACAAGGTAGTGAATTTCAAGAATTTTTCAAGACCTAATAAAGAAATCAAGTACTTTTCAAGGACCTTAACCGAATTCAAGGACTTTGAAAGACAACGATTAATATTCAAGACCTTTTCAAGATTGTACGAACTATGGATGGACGTAGTAAAATCTCGAAACGACCGTTTATTTTTACTGAACCCAATACAAGTCCAAGCCAGTAGAACCACAACACTCTGAGTGCATTTTTCATCACTGACTATTCACTTTTTTTCTCATGTAGCAAGTGGAGAAGACAGGTAAAACTTACAAAGAGTGCTCACGGGATTTCCTGCTCAAGTGGTCGTTCTTCAGCATCAAGATTGTTCGTGAGCTGACACTGCACAGTGCTCACAGTTTTGGTAAGTAATCTTTTTTTAAAATATATCCCCTGACCCTTCAACCAAGTTATGTAAACCACTTGTTAATCACCTAAAGAATGAGAGTTTCTAATGAAGTATTTAATTCCTCTGATTGTCTGTTACTGCAATTCACTGGAGTGGCTAAAAAAGGGGTACACATTTTCGATAAATAAGAGCTGAGACTCGGAAAAAAGAAAAAATTAAGAAATCCTTACATACTCGCACGAATGTTCCCGATCCGGATTCCAGCAAAAGTCACTTTCTTACAGTTGTGATTTGTTCGTGACTGAACTTCTGGATACTCACGGCTTTCTTCTACTACCATTTTCCATACTATAGTTCCGTCTATCAGCGTGCGGCAGCTTGCTACCTATTCGCCAGAAACTAGGGTCAAAACCATATTGGTCACCTTCAATTTACCAAATGCTTGCTCAGTCATTCGTTCTTGTCCATATTAATTAAATGTCTGTACTAATTAATTCAGAAAAGCCATTTAATTTTAATTGTTTTCCACACCTTTCTTTGCGTTATCACAGGCTCGTTTCATCTACTGCACATGCTCCTTGAGGATTACATTCTGTACACCGTTGAGAACCACAACAACGCAGACGAACAGTCGGTGCAGTCCTCCGACGGTGAAAATAAAGAGATGAACTTTATGGAAGGTTGGTGCTTTATTTTGACGAACAACTTAGCCCTAATTAAATAAACAATTCGTGGATTTTTTTTTGCAACCTCTCCCCGCCTCACCCCGCCAAATAAAAAAACCCACCTCTACAGCACAGCAAACGACACCGACGGAAAAAAAGTTCAGTATATTTTTATCCGATTGGTCACACCTTTGAAGTTAAACCACTGGCTATCAAGGCTATCAGGGGTCTTTATGTGACTTGCCTTTTATAACATAAAAGAGCACCGTGATTAGGAGGCTGTGATCAGTGGCGTTGATTTGTTTCGTCCCAGTTATAGAAACACTGTTTAACACAACTATATATCTTTTTTATCTCAAAACTAGTCAAGGAAGACATGGAGATTGACGTGGTAGGACCAAGGCCTACTCATGTAAATGTTCGTAAGTCTACATCCAGGAGACACTCCAGCTCTTCTTCAATGGGATCTCTAAGAAGCCCTCGTGATCCGACCCCTCAAAGAAGCCCCGCACAGGTGGCTATGATGCGACCCTCGTATCACGATTTGTCCCCACATCCCATGACCCCGATGACGCCAACCACACCCACAAATAATAACAACAACAACAATATGAGTAAATACTCTATGCTATCATCCGAGCAAGGGCACTTCTTGTACCCTCCCCCAGGGGATTATGGAGCGCGATTTGGCTACTCCACCTCTCAGGGTAGCCTAATGTCTTCTATGGGCCATGGAAACAGCTATGCTGCGACGGGTGCCAGTGAGACTGGAATTAACTTGGGAGATTTTGACATGACAAGCAGCTACGCGACAGAAGGATCCGGGTACTCTGCCGTGCGTTCCAAAACCAGTATTCCGGACTCAAGCTACACGATGATGACTCCCGCAGCCAACATGACGGCTTACGACTACAGAGGGATCTCGCCAATGGATCAGTTGAAGCAGTATTCTCAGTACCCTTTAACAGATCGAAGCTACCCTTCCTCTTACATGTTTTCTCCAGGCGCCATGTCGTCAAACGCTATGTATCCCCTGTCTGGGGTCAGCGGAGGCTCCAATGAGAGATATTACCCAGATGTACTGGAAGAATTCGTGGATATGCAAGCCGCAATGCACCATGGGATTCCAACACGGCCCGTGAGATCAGATTATAGTTACACACCCGCAATCTTGAGTAATTAGAAACTTACTAAAGTGGGGTGAAAAAAACCCTGAAAAATGTCAAGTCCTTGTAAAGATTATAATTATAGATGTTTCGAGTGTAGAAAATAGTCTATTTATTATCTTTAATCTGAATTGGCGTCCATTTTTTTGCGACTAGATGCATTGAAAATATAGTATTTAGAATCACGTTAAAATCGGCAGTCGAGGTATATTTTCCGACTTAAAAACTTGCATACTGTCGCTCTCAGATTAATGTTATCATTGAAATACTGTAGATAGAATTAAAATGGGTAAAGTAGCAATAAATTTTGGCATATAATTTAAATTATTTGGGATAATAAATTAAATAATGCTAAATGTAAAAAGATTTTATACATAATAAGAATATGCTTTATTAAAATGCGCTCGGAAAGAATCAGCCGGTTTGTCTATTAACATTGTAAGAATTTTAAGTCAAAGCGCTTAGTCTCCAAGAGTAATTATATTTAAATTTGGTATGGGCCATCTCGAGATTTCGCGAGAGATTGGGTCGTTGCCATGTCGAATTGCACAATAGAACCCTTTTGGGGACGCTACCGCTTCTTTTATTGGTTATTACGAAGTTGCAAGGGTAACTGGGTGAAAGTTCGTCCCTCAAAACGGTCCCATAATGCAATTCGCCGCAACACGGCCCCAGATTACCCGCAGCTTTAAAATGGCCGATATCTCGATTGAGTACAGTGCATTTGTATCGGAGACTTGTTGTGGAAGCCTGTTCATCACTTTCCCGCGCTTATTGCAGTTACGAGCTTCCTCGCGCTTGCTGTAATATTCCATTGTTACAGGAACGTAGTTCATTGTACTTTTTACTCGGATTGGTATTTTATGAATGCTTCAAGTTGTAAAAAAAAAATCATATCTAACGGGATAATTCAGTATTGTAAATTAACGAGAAAAACGCAAAACTCTTTGTTATGGCACTTATTAAAATAGAAATTCTTACCTGTCGCGAAGTCTTGTACACGAAGTCTTGCATGCGTAATCAGTTCTTGTTTTGCAAAAAAGATGCTTTCCAAAATACGGATTTTTCTCGCCTTAAAATGTCAGCCTAAGGGGAAAAAAATTAACGCAGCATATTTGTAAAGATTTTCCAAGTTTCAGCCGACGAGGGAATGGATAAATAAAGTAAACTTGTCGGGTTTTCAACTCAAAAACTTTTTCAAGTTCGTGCTTGCGTGATTAGCGCGCGAAAAGCAAAACAACTTGACATCAAAACCATGTTTACATACTCTCATGCAAACACGCCTCTCGGCCAATAAGAACGCGCGTACTATCTTAGTTATTTTATAGGTAAGGTTACTTTTAGTGTAATTTCGCAGAGATAGAAGGGATTATATCTACATTATACAAGGATAATCTACAGTAATTTGTTAAAATGGTATAAACTTATTGAAAAATGTGTAACAAAAGTGTGCATAAATAAAAGCATAAAAGTCAATAAAATTGCAACAAAAAATGTACTGGCTAGCGTCATTCATTTTTTGCTTAGAATTGAAAAATGGAAGTACAGTTGAACCTCAACACAATGGTAAAAAAAGTGGTCGTTTTGGAAAGGTGGGCGTCAGAGGAGTCGGTTTGAAAAGTTTGGACCTAGTCTGGACTGTGTTAAGAAAAGCGGAAATTGAACTTCAAAATTGAACATACTCTTCGTTTCTTCGGAGGTTTGTTTTTTGGTTTGAAAAGTTTGGACTTAGCCTGGACTGTGTTGAGAAAAACGGAAATTGAACTTCAAATTGAACATATTCTTTGTTTCTTGGGAGGTTTGTTTTTTGGTTTGAAAAGTTTGGACACTTAGTCTAGACTGTGTTGAGAAAAGCGGAAATTGAACTTCTAATTGAACATACTCTTTGTTTCTTGGGAGATTTGTTTTTTGGTTTGAAAAGTTAAGACTTAGTCTGGACTGTGTTGAGAAAAGCGGAAATTGAACTTCAAATTGAACATATTCTTTGTTTCTTGGGAGGTTTGTTTTTTGGTTTGAAAAGTTTGGACACTTAGTCTAGACAGTGTTGAGAAAAGCGGAAATTGAACTTCAAATTGAACATACTCTTTGTTTCTTGGGAGGTTTGTTTTTTGGTTTGAAAAGTTAAGACTTAGTCTGGACTGTGTTGAGAGAAGCGGAAATTGAACTTCAAATTGAACATACTCTTTGTTTCTTGGGAGGTTTGTTTTTTGGTTTGAAAAGTTAAGACTTAGTCTGGACTGTGAGTAGTTAGGGTGGGCACCTGGCCACTCAAAGGATGCCGCCGCCGCTATTGTTTTAACGCTATTGTTCTAAGTTGTCAATCAAATTAAAAATTCGGAGAGCGCTCGGAGAGGACTCGGAACTTAGTTACTAATGAATATGTAAAAGTGAACTGATATATGTGGATAAAGGGAATGGCTTAGACATGTGGTACAGAATTTTGTCCTTGCGCACTACGCATGCGCAGTACCGAATCTTGTGTAAAAACGTTCTAAAACGTTTTTAAACTAGTCTTAAATGTTTATTAGGGTTATAAGTAAAGAAAAAAAGTCTTTCCCAACCTTGCTAGCATCGCAAGATTAAGAAAGAACGAGCTGACCGGGAATCGAACCCGGGTCACCTGCGTGACAAGCAGGGATACTAAACCACTGTACTATCAGCCCCTTTCCGAGTTAATCACAACAAAGTAGTCAGGTGAACAATGTTTATTTTATTATTATTATTATTTTTCTTGTAATTAAAGTTTAACAATAGTGTGATTTTATTTCTATGAGAAAGAAGAAAAATGATGTAAAGTGAGAGATCACAATCATGTCACAGGGGAGTACCGCAGAGCGGTCCATAGTTCATGTAACCTAAACAAGCGGCGTACAACACACATTCCTGTATTCTTCCATAATTTGCGTGGATATGATTCCCACCTCATTATGCATAGCATTACAGTCTTTAGTTCTGCTGGACCAAAGTCTGCAAAAGCAAGGGATTAAAAAACACTCAAGCAGTCAGAGAAATCTTAAACTGTAACTCCATGATGCAGCACATTCAGAAAGAACTCTCAGATCCATTGGAACAAAGACGTTTGATGGCGATCGCAATTAAAAATCATTTTACCTTATGAAGAAAACGTTATAAAATAGTTAAAAATTTAAATGGGTTACAAAGTTCCTTGACATCCTTGTCTTCTTGTTTTGGTAAATGTAAACTACGTTTAAAAGTCTCTTGCAATTCTAAAAGAGCCTCAGGGTAATCGTAGATGTTTCTCATCCCAATGATGGCAGTTTTCTTCACGAGTGTAGGTATAGCGTACTGTTCTTCTGACATCTGATCACAGACGTAAAACATATCTTGCTTAGGATTATACCACAACCACACGTTCCGCTCCACATCATACACATACAAGACTTTGTTGAGGACTTTACACATTTCCACGGCCCAACCTGTTCCGCCCATGCAAACATTTCTTTCTGGTTCAAAACAGGTAAACGCCAGCACCATGTCAGCTTGTTTTACCACATGATAATTTCGATGTATATACTGTAAACTGATCGGGTTGGTTAACTGTTTGTTGAGACGAAAAGCCACTTTAGTTGTGATAGGAATCGCTTCAGCTAAATGTTGATGAGTTAAGGGTTGTATGGAGGCTTTTCTCGGATGGCAAGGAGGTATGAGGACATGCACTGGTAAACCATAGTGTCTTGCTAACTTTTCTGCTTCTAAATCCACACCATTGGCGCCGCCAGAGATTACAGTGAAAGCCATTGTATTATGTTTATGATGAGTTGAGCTTAACGTGAGCTTTATAGAAGATGTATGACATCATTGCCCAGGCATGTTCAATTCCCATAGGACTTGATCTTTTCTGGTGCATGCATCTCGTAGTAAGAAATAGCTTTTTGAACAATGTCATTCATCACTTCTTTGTTGAAGTCAAATAAAGAACAGTTTAAAGCGTCAAACGTAAAATCGTGATAGCTGATACCTTGTGTAATCATTTCATGCATAAACTTTTTGTAGCCTTGTAGTAGCGAAGGGTCCATTTGCTGTAAAATTTCCTCGAGTCTGTTGGACTGCTCAGTATTGATCTTGTGAGGTAGTTGGTCCATCAGGAAGGAAGCACTGTTGCTTGTTAGCCAATAACTTAAAAAATGCCGTGGTTTCTCTGTTCACTTGATGAAATACCTCTCGGTTCAAAGCAAACAAGTCGTAATTCAATTGATCAAAGGTCATACTTGTGTTGGCCAATGTCTCAATCATCAAGGCTCGTATAAATTCTTGGTAGGAGGCAAATTGACGAGGCTGTACTTTTCTTAACAGCTGTTCCAATTTAGTAGACGGTGTCGTAGCCCCCATGTCTTTCGGTTAGATCTTGTACCAGCTGTTCTTGTTTTTGAACCAAAGTTTTCAGTCTAGCCGCTTCTTCTTGGAGTCTCTCAAACTTTTCCTTGAGCTGTTTAATCTGTTGCAACAACTGAGCGCAATAAGCTAGTGATTTACTAGCGATGTTGATCCACTCGAGCTCACACATAATGAATGAACTGTGTTGCCCATGCATGCTTATATGAGCTGGTCACGGTCGAATGATTCATCCAACTTAATGTATTTGCGTTGAGACTCTGCTTGCTTTTTCTTGAACAGTAAAGTGACAATGACTGGACTATCCTGATTGAAGTCGGGAATAATGTTATTCCATTCTGTCACAGTCACTTCTAAAATGTCCACCAAATAACTCCGCATGGAATAAAATTGAATGGGGTTACATTCAATCAGCGTTTTTTCGTTATTATAAGCGACAGACTTCATGATGGTTCTGTTTCCATCAATGCTTTTGGTTAAATTGCAAGACAAAAACAGAGGGCGTAAATTGTCTGTTCCATGAGATTTAGGAAGTGTGGAAGCTTTCTTGTCCCCCGTACTGGTAGTCGTTGTTTCGGTGGTTGTGTGAGAAGAGGGAATGATCGGGTGATCATCATACACATCTGGTACCTGTTCTACATGACCATCCACACCATACAGCACCAAAAAAGTGTTGTCTTTTAAATCACCTGAATATTTCGCTGACAGTGGAAACCCTATTTCAAACTTGATGCTTAATGTTGCATTGCTACTTGAAGTTTTGGTGAATTGAATAGTCAATGTGTGGTAATAAATCAAATGGGTTTTGTTTTGCTCATGAGTATGTTTTTCAGCCCGCAAATGATGAACTTGTAAACCCGTTCCTTCCGCTGAAAATTTAGAACGGTTAAACAGCCACTCATCCTTTTGGTACCACTCTAATGCCACCGTATAAGTTTTGTTGCGAGTTAAGGAGCTCATATCAATTCCCAGTTCCCCAGCGTAATCTCCGTGAGATGCACCATCCACAATTTTTACTCCTCTTAACAAATGCAGACTCAGAGTCCTGGGATTCCAATAATGGGGAGACACAGGCAAGTCGATAAAGTAATCGTCCAAGTCTAATCCAACAACCTTTTTCCATAATGAAAGGTTAGTCATCCAGGGTTTAAACACATTGAAAACTGTTTTTGGGGTTTCATAGGGTCGACGAATCGCTCTGTCAAAGGCTTCATTTAAATTCACAAAGCGCCAACTAAACGTGGAGCAAAGATACAGCAATCCGTCTACTACATGAATGGGTTGAGTAAAAGTAAATTTTGCATTGAGACAGGTCGCGGGATCTGGTTTTACACTAGTAGTACCGTATGGAAGCTCCATGAGTAAATTCGGTCCCACTGCAAACACATTGGTAGTTGTTTCTACAACCCAACCCATTTGTTTAGCCAAGATCAAATTAATGGCTAAATAAGGCGCACTTTTTCTGTTCGTACTGTCAATATTGTAATGCCGAAGCAACCAACTCGTGTAATTATCTTGAGCAGAAACATCTATTCTCCAATTATCATTACTATCTGCAAATTCATACCCCGTGGGTAATTTTTTGTTTAAATCCTGTTCCATCCACCGAAATACTTTGGACATAAAATCAAATCCATTGGAGGCATCTTGCAAATCTGCTGTTTTAAGTTGGGACAAAAATTCTTGAGATTGACTTGATTTGAAAGCTTTGGCATATTGTTGAAATAAAATATCGGTATAACTCCCTTTGTACAGGTTGTGAATCGACCGAATACCGAAAGGAAGTATGTCATAATCTTTGGGCGGAGAGGAACTGACATGGGATGTGACAACATGGGGAATGGGATTGGAAACGCCAGGTAAAAACACACTTGCCAATCCCACTTTCCATTTGCCCGGTAACCATAAGCTTTGAGGCAAACGGTATTGAAATTGTGTGGGTAAATTGTCTGGAAATTCCTGTGTTTTTTGACTAGTCAGCGTCACATAAAACGAGGTGTCAATTGGATGAGTCATGTTGTTTAATAATAAAAATGAGCTAATTACTCTCTTTTATAGTTTGCCCTAACATGTTCATGTCCCAAGGGGGTGATTCGTGTGAGTTCGTGACAGAAGTGACGTCACTGCCCAGACATGTCCAATTCCCTAAGGGATGTCAAGTAAGTATAAATCTGTGTATTTGATGTGCTTTTTCACTATGTGTTATCTGCAAGAACCGTCGTTTAACATGGAAGCTCCCAAGAAGAAAGCCAGAAAAGCCAAAAATAAGACAGGAGTAGAAGTAGTTCAATCCGTTCTAAAACCGCCAGAACCTCAAATGATTGAGAATGCTGAACCTCTTACAAAAGAATGGACAGCATCCCATTACACTACAGGCGATAAATGTAGGTTGCAGAAATACCTGGACCCAGAACCTCAAATGAATGTCAATGAGAATGCACAACCAGCAACAGAGATCATGCTTCCTTCCTATGAGGAAATGCAGCAGGCCTGCCAAGATCTATTCAATGGACCGAGTTCTATGGAAACACAGCCTGACCTAGATCCCGTGCATATCATGGAAGAAGGAGTCGCTGTGTTACCAGATGGTCGACAAGTGGAATGGTGGCCTATTGAAGGGGAATTCGATGTACCTAATTTAGAAGAACTGGCTTTGCAAGAGTATCTGATGGATGCAAGCAAACCTTTGCATACCAACTTTGTCCTGCCTGAAAAAGGACTTGCCAATGGTTATACATGTCCCGTGTATTTTGGCAATGTAGACAGCAAGCAGACAGTGTTGGATATCATTTGTAACAGCATTCATCCCAAACTCCAAGAAGAATGGGGAACCTTTGCCTGTCACTGTGGATTAATCCCTAGACTCAAGCTCAGTCAAACACCAAGAAATCCAAACAAAGTGTTCTTAAGCTGCCCTAAGGAGAGAGAAGCCAGATGTAATTACTTTCAGTGGATTCACCAAGCACCTAAACCTCTCAGGGTCCCCAAAGCCTGTAGCCGCTCAGTTCTCAAGAAACGAATGCATGAGATGGTACAAGAAAGATTACAGAAACGACCTAAAGTAGAGGCAGGAGGATTTCAATTTCCCTAAAAACACTTTGTTCTTGGTTGTTGTAAAAAAGTTTGTTGTTGTTTAAAATTAAACGTGATCTTATTAAAAACGTGTGTTTATTGGTTTAACACTCTTGGGGATTCTTGCCCGATCTTGCCCAATACCCTAGGGACCTTAGGAGGATTATAAAATTGGGGCAATCTCTGGTCAAATCACAAACTCTGCAGCCATGACTTGTGAAATGAGTAGAGAAGAAGACCTTGAAATGATGAGCGTCGATTTTGGAGCTACTGAGAGTGATCCTTTCAACACACATTTTTTGCTGTCATGTTTTGAAGAAAAGAAACTCTGCCCAAGATTTTATGGAAAGAATGCAGACAAACTGAAAGTGTATGATGCCTTAAAGAAAGACATGCATGCAGAAGTAAAAACCGAATGGGGAGATTTGAAATGTCATTGCTCACGAATTCCTATTCTACGCCTTAGTAAGACAGCCAGAAACCTGAACAAAGTCTTCTTAACCTGTGGAACACCCGCTTCAGCTGAGACTCGCTGCAAATATTTTCAGTGGATTCACACACCACTGTTTATCGATAAGAGACCCATCCATAAACTCAAGTATGCGACAAACCTGACCATAGCAGAATGGAAGCAACAAGGGGAAGCAAATGTTGAAACGTGGAAACAGCGCAATGGTTGGTACAGCAAACAAGATGCCGAAACTCAAACAGAGCAGAATCAGCAACATGCATGGTTTGCTGAATCAGCCAAAACGTTTGCTGAATCAGCCAAAAAGCAAGAAGAACAAAGAAAAGCGCAAACAAAGAATCCTTGGAACAGCACCCCTCTGCCAAGCACCTTTCAGTCGAGTCCAGAGATAGCCAAGGAGCTCAAGAAACGAGAGCAATGGAAGGAGGCTGTTAATATTGCCAACCATCGGTTTAATTCTCGTGTGAAAGGATGGCATCATCTTCCTTTAGCTGATGCAAATGTAGCTGAGTATCTAGAAAAACAAAAAAGCAAAGGTCATTCTCTTTCATCTGCGGATGAAAAGTTCTTAAATGCATGCATAGCAAGCAAACAGGATGAGTGGAAACCTCCTCCCGGGGCTGAAAAGTATGAAAAGAACGAAGCAGCCATCGCCAAAGCAGTGTATGAAGACTGGCCTTTTGGTTATTTGCCTGAAAAAGTGTGCAGTTTGGCTTCCTATTGTCGCAACAGAAAGCAGAAGGGATTGCCTTTAACGCCGGTTGAGGAACGTTTTTTTGCTCAATTAGTGAATGTATGTGTTCCAGAAGAAACAGACAAGCAAAAACAAGAAAGAGAAAAGAGATTTGTTCAAGAATGTGATGCAAACAATGCTCGAAGAAAGGAAGCGGGTTTGTTACCCTATTCGTACGAAACATTTAGAACATTTGGAACTGGTATCTTTTGAGTTACTCTTCTGAAACAGGCAATTACTAGTTCTGTCAATTTTTAAGTAAAAGTGTTGAAAAGGAATTGTTTGTGGTTGTTTTCTTGTTAGGGTTAGGGTTAAAATGCTAATAAGGTTAGGGTTAAACCCTAGCCTCTTGGGATTAGGGTTAGGGTTAGGGTTAAAATGCTAATAAAGTTAGGGTTAAACCCTAGCCCCTTGGGATTAGGGTTAGGGTTAGGGTTAAAATGCTAATAAAGTTAGGGTTAAACCCTAGCCCCTTGGGATTAGGGTTAGGGTTAGGGTTAAAATGCTAATAAAGTTAGGGTTAAACCCGAGCCCCTTGGGATTAGGGTTAGGGTTAGGGTTAGGGTTAAAATGCTAATAAGATTAGGGTTAAACCCTAGCCCCTTGGGATTAGGGTTAGGGTTAGGGTTAAAATGCTAATAAGGTTAGGGTTAAACCCTAGCCCCTTGGGATTAGGGTTAGGGTTAGGGTTAAAATGCTAATAAAGTTAGGGTTAAACCCTAGCCCCTTGGGATTAGGGCTAGGGTATAAAGTGTGTGATTTGTTTTTAAAAGCAGTCATTCCGTCATGGGAAATCTGCAGTATAGAAGTACTGTGTGGATTTGCCAACATATTTGTGCAGACTCTGCCTTCTTTCAAGACACTTGTCCTCCTATTGCTCTGTTTAAATTTATGATGTATCATAACCAATTGTCCTGGGGACATTATGCAATTTACATCACTTGGTTACATCGGCACTTTCCTTCTGAAGGAGTAACTGTGTTTCGCTATTTAAAGAAGCATTATTCAAAGAACATGTATTCATTTTCGTATTTAGCAGGACAGTATCTATCGTACCATGGAAACAAAATTATCTGCTTCTTATGTCGATCCTACAGAACCTGGATCACTGGGAGGAATTGCCAAATTTGCCAAAGCACACAAGATCCCTGTGTCCCAAGCCAAGAAGGAACTACAACAAGTGCTGAGTTACACCCTGCATAAACCAAGGCGTCGACGTTTTAAAACGTTACCCACCCTGGTGTTTAAAATCAACGAACAATTTGTCATGGACTTGGTAGACATGCAAAAACTAGCCAAATACAACAAAGGGTACAAATATTTACTGACGGTGATTGATGTGCTCTCAAAATTTGCCTGGGTAGAGCCGTTAAAGAGTAAAAGCGCAACAGCGATGGTAGAAGCCTTACAAAGACTATGGGCAAGATTAGGAGATCGTTTACCTCAAAAAGTACAGACGGATTTTGGCGGTGAATTTTATAATGTTAAAGTACAATCCTTTTTTAAAAAACAGGGTGTGAATCATTTTTCTACGCATGGAGATCCTCACGGTTCCGTAGTGGAACGTTGGAATCGAACTTTGAAAACGAACATGTTTCGCTATTTTACTGCGCATAATACGCTCAAGTATATTGATGTGTTGCCTGCTTTAGTGAAAGCATATAATCATTCCTATCATCGTAGTATTCAGGAAAAACCTGTCAATGTCAACGAGTCCAACGAAACGGAAATTTGGTATCGTTTATACGATACGAAAAAAGACAACAAAGTGAAAAAACCGCAATGTCAAGTAGGTGATAAAGTAAGACTCAATAAAAAATTTCGTCCTTTTAAAAAAGGGTATTTGCCTGGGTGGACCGAAGAAGTGTTTTTAGTGAAACAAATCTATACGACAAAACCAGTGGTAACGTATAAACTCACGGAATGGGACGGGTCTCCTATAAAAGGAACGTTTTATGAACCAGATCTGCAAAAGGTCAATGTCGCAGACGATTCATTATTTCGTATTGATCAAGTTTTAAAACGCAAAGGAAAACAAGTCTTTGTGTCTTGGAAGGGTTGGCCGAAAAAATATAACTCTTGGGTGTGGAAAAGAGATTTGCAAGTGTTATGAAGAGTTTTCGATTAACCTTGATCAGCGATCCCACGGACGAACATCCCCAAAACCAAAATAATAATTTTAAAGTGCGTTTACCGGTGCGACTCAATTTAGAAGGCAATACCTGGCAAGCCAGTTTGTGGAGTGTCTCGGTCCCTGATGTAGGACATAGTTCTGCGGTCATTCACAGTAATAGTGACACCAAGATACTCAACTATCGCTACACCTTGACCAAGCGTCATGCTGTGGCCAGTGATTGGTTTATTAACTTTGAGCCCAAAGACAAAACTGTGACTTTGAAAGATGTCATGGGTAGTTCGTATCCTGTCTATTCAGGTCATCAATTATGGCAGAATATTATGACCCATATGGAACAAACCATCATGGAAGATGTAAAGTCAACCTTCGACACTTGGAAAACAACCAAAGGTAATACAGGCACTGTTTCCCTGAAATCTACTTGGAAACCCACCTTTGAATGGAACGAAAACACCCTCGTGTTGAAAAAAGTATCCCGTGAAGATGCGTTTGCTCGTGACAGACAGCTAAAAATTCACCCCCTTTCCTCTGTAGGGATACATGTGGATTTTGCGGAAAAGTTTGGTTTATTGTTCAAAGACAAAAACAACCAATACCAATTAGGACCCAATTTAGACTTTGTCTTACCCACAACCACTTATACGACATACACTCCACCCGTCAAAAGCAATGATAAGTATCAATGGCTAGGAGAGCATTTTGTGAACATTAGTCCATCAGATTTATTAGGGGGAAACTCGTTATTCAAAGTCAAACAAGAGAATGGTCAATCGTATCTATATCTCACGCGTACTGTGGATTGGCATTTTCAAAATCTGAATGTCCTGTTTAATACGCATGTGGGAACCGTAAAACAAACGGTCATGATTTATTGCGATGCTGTAGAATCCACCATTGTAGGATCACAACGACATTCGCTGTTAAGAAAAGTGGAATTAGAAAGAAAAGGAGAAGGGAGAGCGACCATAGAACCTTACCATCGTGAATGGATTCGAGTTCGAAATCAACACATGGAAAGCATTGAAGTGTCGTTGGCTACACCAGATGGGTCCTTGTTGGTCTTATCCCCAGGCAAAACCATCATTACCCTTGGTTTTCAACAAGTATAAAAGAGACCCTGTATTATGGAAACATCACAACTACAGCAAACAACATGTTAGGAGGATCACTGACGCGTTATCATACCCCTACTATGTACGGGAGTGGTTTTATGCAAGAATTGGTAAAATTAGCGGGGCCGAGTGTAGTTCGCTCGATTGGACACGGATTACATGCTTATGAAAAAGGGGCGTCAGCCTCCGAAGCCTTAAAAGGTTCAGGAGACGTTTTAAAAAGAGGACTCAAACGTAAAATACCCGCGGCTATTGGTCTGGCGGTTAAAACCAAAGCCAAACAAACCTATAAAAAGAAACGACAACGTGTTAAAGACATTTTAGGTGTGTAAAACATGCGGCGAGGACAAAAATCACAATCTCACATAAGACATCAACGATCAGTGGGTCGTTACCATTCTCCCTATCAACGCGGAGGCACTATTTTTAGACAACCTACCAACCCATGGGGATCCACTACCTATAAACCATTAGATCCAACGATTCTTCGTTCTTTAAGAAAACAAAAAGGAGGGAAAGTGCATCCAGTCATCTACCCTTGGAAAAACAAAGGACGGAAACGTATAAATAGACGACGCAGACGACGTTAAGCTATCAGTCCGTCAACATGTCGCTGAATCTGTTTGACATTCCCAACATTGACTATAGGTATGAAGCCAAACGGTGGATTCCTTTCAAACCAGCTAATACTGGAACACGTCCTATTCTTTTTACTGTACCGGCAGGGGATGATTATTATGATTTGAATGAAACCAAGCTAGAAATCAAAGTGCGTATGAACACCACAGGGACAGGAGGACTTTCCAATGATGAAACAGGGGCTTCGGATGGTAATGATACCAAATATGTCTATTGCGTCAACAATTTTGGTCATTCTCTCTTTAATCAAATGAATGTGTCTTTCAATGGAGTGTTGATGACAGAACAAAGCAATGCCTATCACCAGAAAGCTTACCTAGAAACCCTACAGAATTTTAATCGCCAAGAAGGAGAAACGACCTTGGCAGCTCAAGGATGGGTGAATGAACTCAATGTCCTTGAAGAATTAACCCCTACCAATGCAGGCACTAATGATAAACCCAACCCCAACGACTGGAGTGGAAAAACAGGCTTGAAAGCACTCACCAGTCGCTTACTCGGCAAAGCGTATCATACCTTTATCATCAAACCCCACATCGCGGTGTTCAAAACAGGCAAATGTTTGGTTCCTAACGTGCAGATTGATTTGGAATTGTATTTGAATGACAGCAACATGTTTCTGTTTGGTACCCCAGACACGACTACGACTGTCAACAAAAAGATTCCAACACTGGAAGACAATGATTTGTTTGTCACTCTGTGGATGAAAAAAGTCACTCTCAATGCCTCTGTGTATTCCAGGCTACAAAAAGAAAGAAGTTTGAGTAAAACCAAAAAAGTCCGCTACCCTGTAGTTCGAAGTGAAATCCGAACGTATTCGTTCGATGGAAACAGCACTCGTTGGTCTCAGGACAATGTCTTCTTGAACAAGGTTCCTGTCAAAGTCATTATCGGACTCATGAATTCCACGAATTACAATGGAAGTCTGAAGTATTACCCTTATGCCTATGAAAAGTTTGGTGTCACTAGAGTTCGACAACGAATTGACGGCGAAGAATACCCGTATAGAGCCTTGGAACTAACAGGCAATTCCAAAGCAGAAGATTTAGTAGGCTATGATCGCTTCCTCACAGCGTCAGGCGCTTACAAGCACCACAGGGTACCCATGCTGCTCCCAAGCGACTGGGGACAAGGCAACAATTGTACCTTGTTCATGTTTAACAATGCTCCTGGGGATGCGGATGATCCTAGCTATAGAAATCCTAAACTCACGGGGAATGTCAGTTATGAAATTGACTTCAGAGCCAATGTAGGTCACAACGTGACCGTGGTAATTTGGAGTGAGTACGAAAATGTCTATGAAATAGACCAGTGGGGAGGCATTCTTTATTCCATCAACAGCTAGGATGGAGTTCGTACCTCTCAGTGATACAGTCCTCAAATACTTAGCAGAAGACGATCGCGAATTACGACCCTATTTTCGTGGCGTGTTTCCAGCAGATCAATTACCTCCCGTGTCTAAGAAACAAGTGAATGCTTACATTGTTAACACAGATCCAGCTAGTCAACCGGGTGAACATTGGTTAGCCCTTTGGACCGAAGGAACTACATGTGAAGTCTTTGACAGTTATGGGCTACCTCTTTCTACCTACAAAAATCCTACCTTACAAGCTTGGTTGAGCCAGTGGAAAGAAATCATTAGCAGTGATCAGACTTTACAAGCCATGGATAGTTTTACGTGTGGGCATTATGCCCTTTTCTTTTTAAAAGCAAAAGCCAGACATGCCTCTTTTCAAGATTTTTTAGCTCAGTGGCATTCCAATAATTTAGTGTTGAATGATAGGCGAGTCGCAGACCAACTGCAGCGTCTCATTAAAACAGAGCTGACAGAGTATGAGCAATGTAATGTAAACCGTTCTTCTTTTTTCATTCATGAATAAAATTGTGTGTGTTACTTCTGACTGTGTCATTTTTATCATGATATTACGGGGGGATGTTCAAAAAGTGCTCGATGCCCTGTTAGAAAAAGAATGGTCTTATTGGAAAGATCACAAACAAGAATGGATCAAACTCTGTCTGGATCCAGCAGATCTGTGGGATGGGTATCATTGGCAATTTGTACGATGTTTAGTGCAAGCTCAGTTGTGGTGGGACTTAAAAAATCATATAAAAGGAATAAGTGAAACGCATTTGAAAGATCAGATACTAATCCTCATTCAGTTGAACTCACCGCGGATGTATCAACAACTATGGCCCGAAAGCGAAAACGTCGAGTCATAAAACGAAAAAGTCAAAAAGGGGGTGCGAGATTTAGGCGAAAACCACGTCTTGTGGATAAAATTGCCGAAGGGGTAGCCATGGGGTTGTCTGGTCCTTCTCCTAGTTTTATCAAATTAGGGGCCTTTTTAGGGAAACAAGCGCTGAAAGGTATAAAAGATAACGTACAACATTACAGACGGCGAAAATGATTCGACAACCCTCTAGTGTGATTGTAGCGGGTCCATCAGGTAGTGGGAAAAGCGAATTAGTGGAAAAATTACTCAAAGAAAAAACATTGTTTGACCCTCCTCCGAAAAAAGTGGTATATTGTTATGATCGATGGCAACCCCGATTTGATCGCATGAAAAAACACGTTAATTTCTACAAAGGACTTCCTCCCGAAGGGGCTCTTGTTAAATGGTTTAAACCAGAGCATCATGGCATACTCATTTTGGATGATTTAATGGAAGAATCAGGGAGTGATAAACGCGTCTTGGATTTATTTACGAAAGATTCTCACCATCGAGGCATTACCGCTCTTTATATTACACAAGATCTCTTTCCCCCGGGCAAGTTTGCGAAAACTATTAACCGCAATGCACACTATGTGATTTGTTTTAAATCACCCAGGGATAAGACAGGCATTCGACATTTACTGCTTCAAGTGTACCCTGAAAAATGGCGTCAAGTACTCAAATTGTTTTTAAAGCTAACAGCCCGTCCTTTTGGTTATTTTATGTTGGATTTACATCCTGCCTCGGATGACTGTTTTCGCATTTGGAGTCATTTAACAAAAGCAGAGGGAACAACACGCGTTCATACCTTTGACGAAGATATAAATAGCCGTTCTATCTCAAACCAACGCATTCGTCATCATGAAACAAAAAGGAAAAAGAAGAAAAGGTAGACCTGGTGTAGGAAGGCAACGAGGCGGGATTGCTCCCATGTTAGCAGCAGCTATTCCAGCCTTAGTGAGTGGTGGAAAAGCCGTTGCTTTAGGAGGTTTAAGTGCATTAACAAAATTTGGTACTAGGAAAGCAATCCAAGGGTTAGAGAAAAAGAAGTATAAAAGGAGGCGTAAACGAATGAAAAAATAAACATCATGACGGGGCGAATGACAAGACAGAGTCATTTCTTAAGAGATGTGTTAAAAGAAGCTAATCAAAATAAACGTCAGCAAAAATTACGTTATGCGAATGCGGATCAAATTAATGCAGTGAGTGAACTGGTGATGAACACGTTGCGCGGGGCTGTACGACCTGGTAGAAAGACGGTCAGTCGTTTAAAACCCTATCGTCAATCTCTCCGAGTCATTGCGAATCCTCGTCAGAGTATAAAAAGGCGCAAACATCTGATGACTACACAAATAGGAGCCGGTGCGTGGAAAGAATTAAATCGCTGCTATCACTGCGCTAAAAAACATTATCATTATTAAGTCATGAAACGTAAAGTGTTACAACGACTCCTATGCATATTAGATTATGTGCTTCTCATTGCACAAATGATCAAAGAGTTTCAACAAAAACTCAAAGGGAGATGCAGACCCAAACAGATATAAGCGCATGGCTTGACTAGGATGTTCATTTGCCATCATGGACGGTATTTCATCCACACCGATTGAAAACTCTGTGAAATTTTTACGTTTGCGGGATAAATACAAATCTAATCTTTTAGACGATAGCCGCTTAACCAAAGCTGCTGGTTTAGCCGCTCAAAAAGAACTTTTGCTGGAGAGTCCTGCGCCAGATACTTGGAAAGAACCCCGTTTGAAATCCGTGAACCGAGAATTACAACAATGGGTTAAGAAAATTCGTCAGCCAGGAGGAACGCGCGGGATAGGGCAGGATGTTTCCGATAGCGATGATGAGGAGGGAAATTTAGCGGTTGGTCCATTACAGCAATTTATGGGGAACATTTCAAAAATCAGTAAAGCTATAAAAAGGAAAGCGGAACCAGTGAGCCCTCATTCAGTGTTACAAACACCTATAGTTAAACAAACTCCCTCCACCAGTAAAACACCCAAGTTGACCTTTAAGACCGAATCCAAAGCAAAGCGGTTGTTACCCAAGACCCCTAAAAAGACTCCCTCATCTGGTTACAAGACCCCTAAAAAGAAAAAGACTCCTTCCCCTCCTTCCAGTGTTTTTAGTACAGCGGAAGAAGAAGAAGGCTTTGCTGCTAAATCCCCTTGGAAAAAAGCTCGGGAGAGTATTGAAAAAAAATTTAACGAGGCATCAAAAAGGGCTACAGAAAGAGCCTTAAAGAAACTCGCAACTGCTCCAGGCTGGAAACCGTTTGGGACACCAGCAAAAAGACGATTAGATGGCAAGGATTGGTAAAAGGAAGGCTCGCAGAAAAAGATCGCAAAAGGGAAAAAAGCGCGGTCAGCGTGGGGCTGCGTTGGATATTCAAAAATTAATTGAAAAAACAGGCAAAGAGTTTCATTGGCCTAGAGCAAATTACCTTGGTCCAGGGACACGCCTTCAACAAAGACTGAAGAGGGGTGACCGAGGCATCAATAGATTAGACGAATTAGCGAAAATCCATGACATCGATTATTCCAAAGCGAAAAGTTTAAACGACAAGTGGAAAGCGGACGATAAAATGATACGCGCTATTACAAACCTCCCAGGGAAGAAAACCAAACAAGAACGGATCGTCAAAGCCATTATGCAGACAAAACGCAAACTTAAGCTGTAATTCTGTTTGTTTTTTTATTCACTTAATAAAAATTTGTTGTTACAATTGAATTGTGTCTTATTCTTTCTTAAAATGCAGTCGAATCACGCACTGACTATCCGATTGAAATTGAACTAGTGTCCCATTTAATTCTTTGAGCGTGATTTCAACCTCTTCCCAATGATTGTCTTGTACCTCGTAAAAGTTTTCTCGGGTGGGTGAAAACGCATAGCGTTGTCTTCCTTCAGGCGCATAATAGACTTGGCCTAAGGATTGCGTGACGGTCACGCTGTTAGCGGTCACTTTGGCTGAGACTTCCAGGGGTCTGGGGTAGAGGTTTAAGGCATCTTCAAAACTTTGATTGAGGTTAATAAAACGCCAATCGGAGAGAGTACTTAAATGAAGCCAATTGCCAAGTACTTGGGTGGGTTTTCCCGTCTCCAAGGAACTGGCTCCTTTAGTGTGATTGGGGTAGCTATGTACCAAATTTGGTCCCATGCTATCGGCTTGATTAGACTTGGTATTTATCCAATGCAATGTTTCCGCCAACGGTTTGTAGACATAAATTGAATTGTCCGTATGGCTATGAGTTAAGACGAGTTCTGGTTGCACACCGTCTTTATTCCACGCTAATGTATGCCAACGGGCTGAACTAAACTTAAAACCATCATCCAAACTAGCGTGCGCTGTTTCTTCTATTCTATGTTTCACTGTATTAAAAAAATCCACCCCTTCATGACAGGCGCCTGCTTTTTCCCATTCACGTAAATCACTTGCACTGATATAGCCTTTTTGCGACACACCGGATTGATTTGCTTTTTCAGTCTCAGCCCATAATTCCATTAAATTCACATCGGCACTCTGCAAGTCTTTAAATAGAGACATTTTAGGCAAAATTGCCGAAGCAATTGAGACTTTCCATCTTTCCCCGTGTAATCTTAACCCAGGTTTGACTTTAAACTGATTTGCCACATTACTCGCGTAATTTTGGGTGACATCGCTTACGAGGGTTAAGTAAATGTTCGACATGTTTACGAAAAGTAACTTGACCAACCCTGTTCCCTCTATTTATACAAACAGAGACCACACCAATCAATTGTGTCGCGAACTTAGTTTATTAAGCCGTTTTTACCTCCCTTCGATAAAACGTTACAAATCCTAATTTAATTTCAAAAACAAAGCATGTAAGGGGTTCGCGCTTCCAAGCTACTGTACCCCTATAAAAACTACATACAAAAGCTAAAGCGGGTTGGCGCTACCAAGCAAACCGTACCCGCACTATTTTTACAAATCCATTAAAAGTTCCACATCCGCGCCGAACCAATTGTAGCCATACGGGGTCGAAGAACGTGTAGCAGGGTCAATGATGCGTTTATCAAACACCAGCTGATAATGTTTTTTACGTTCCGTGAGTTTGATTTTCTTGGTGACCTGATTGCGTTCAAAAAAATCAGGAATCGTGATCGCCATTCGACGCGCTTTTTCCAACGGTTCGTCTAACTCTTTTAAAATGTTTTCTTTCATCGTGTAGTAATTTAAGGTTTGTTTTGTCTCATAATTGAGAGAAAACCCACGTACTTTACATTCGACTTTACCTTTCTTCGTCAAGTAGCCATAGTTTTTCGCACCGCCACTGCAAAATTCCACGATTACGTCTCCGTCAATCTCGTCTGTGAATTCCCCCAAAAACGAACCCAGCGGTAGCTTGTCTTGACCCCGCTTGGTTTTATAAATGACCGAGTCTGTATCGTAATACAAGACTCGGTCACCTAAAAAATCAAGGGCATCGTAAAGCTTGAGGCGAGCCAGCGAAGTCGTGAAGGCCGCGATGAACACGTTTTGCTTGAACGAACGCTGGTATTCGTCTTCCGCTTTGGTCACCACCAACTCCATGACATCTTCAGAGCAGATACGTACACTGTGAATCTCATTCACCGGGTCTTCTAGCAGCTGAAACAACTGTGAGGGTTGGGTGATGCAGTGCGTCACAGGCTTGTTCTGTCGCTCACCAAATTTCCCCCATAAGCTGAAAAAGAAAAAAGTAATGTTATTGATTTCTTAGTATGGTCCGCAGATTATAATTTTACAGTCTGCATTGCTCCTTACATAGTCTAAAACATTTCACGAATTGAAATGTACAGTAAAACACTGCAATGTAAGTTTAAAATCTGCACACTTTTTCAACATATTTCCCATACAAAACACTGTAATTTTTGATTTGTAGTGTGCACTTGTGTTTGCACAGTAGTAAACATTTCGCGAACTCAAATTTGCAATAAAACACTGCAACTAATTTTTCTTAAGTGTAGACTTTGACTGCAACTTAAACAATTTAATATAACTAGTTACCTGTTCAAAAGTAATTTCGCAATGCTTCTTCGGCCCGGATTCACAGCAATCTTTTCAGGATCCAGCTTAATCCCCTCGTGTTCTTCATATTGCTTTACGTACTCTGCTTTCTGCTCTGGGGTTTCCACACCTGCAGGCCATCCGGCGCTTTCCTGTTTAAGTTTCAACCAGGTATTCACGTAGCCAGCGAAAAGGCCTTCACGTCTATTTTCTTCGGGGAAGTGCCAGACTTCATGGATCTTCACAATCTGATATCCTTTCTCGACTGCCTTCTGCAATTCTGGTGTGCACCAAGTACCTTTTAGCATTCGCTGTTCTCGGGTGTGACCACACATGTTGGACCGCTCAAGCAATGGTTTTTCTAACTCTTCGGCAACACAAGACCTGCAAAGAGGAAAAGTAAGTTTTCCGCCTGCTCTCACGGGCAAGACGGGGTGGTACAAGCGTTCCGGAGCCAGGATATCGACTTGAGCGATACCAAAATAATCGTTAATGTTCTGGTTTTCTGGACGAAAGATAATTTGCGGGAATCCCACTGGATAAGTTCCATATTTGTTAATACTTGGATACAAGCTTGTAAAATCAACATAACTAATCTCCTCGTCTTCTGCTGTTTTAGCGTACAGGGTCGCAGCGCCCGTTCGACCCCCAAAGAACGCGTCTCGCGGCTCAAGCGGCGGGACAAATTCGAAGTTTGCTAGGAATTCGGCCAGCTCAGGATCGGTTTGTTTCTGTCGGGCAAAGTCGCACCCCCACATTTCAATGACGGTGTAACCAGCGTCTCGAAGAAGAGCGGTTTTCTTCAGTGTGGCTTCGTAGACTTCGAACACCGTTCGGTCTGGATGACAGAATCGCTTCATATTGCCTTGCTTCGGGTAACATTTTCGGCAGCCGTGATAAATGCAACCGTGGTACTCGTAGACCGTATTGCTAGCTGCATGATAGCCATCCACATTGTAAGACTGAGCCGGGGTGATGACTTTAGCTTCCCCATCCAGTGAATTTCGTACATGCTGAAAAATAAAAAATATATATCTTTGTTACTGTTTCCTGCGCGGGCCGCAGATTATAATTTTACAGTCTGCATTGCTCCTTACATAGTCTAAAACATTTCACGAATTGAAATGTACAGTAAAACACTGCAAATAATTTTTCTTAAAGGCAGACTTTTTACACAATTGTCTCATACATTTCCTTCTAATTTTTGATTTGTCCTATGCATGGACGTTTGCAAAGTATAAAACAACTCGCGAATTGAAAAATGTTGTAAAACACTGTAACTTACATTTTTAAAATGCAGACTTTGACTGCGACTAAAAAAATTCTTACCTGAATTCCGCCGCCAATCTTGGCATTTTCAAACTCCAACCACTGCAATGCTTCGATGCTTTGGTTTTGCTGGTTATGACGCCAACCGCCGAGGGGTTCCAACGCAATGGTGTAAGGTTCCAAAAACTTTTTCTGGAACACTTTAAAGGCGGTGCTCGCAATTGTGACACATTCAATGGTGGGATTGATTCCTGTTAGCTCCATCATTTCGCTTCCGAATTTTTCCATCGACTGAGTTAAGACTTTCACATCACTTTTCAAGTAGGCGGACAGTTCCTTTCGGCAATCGAAGATCGCTCCGCTTTCGACTTTGTCTTTGTGCCAGGAGAAGAATTCCTTGCGCCGTTTTTCCGTCATGCGTTCAGGGTGGTATTCTTCCGCTTTGGGATATACACCAATGTAACCCAGCTTGTCTTCACAGATATACGAATACGGAAAGAACCCCTTGTGAGCTTCCGTCAAATTAAATGTGGCAGGCAAGCGTTCCAATGGCATATTAAAAAAATTAAGCGAGTCGCGAAAAATCATATTACCACACTGAAACGATAAAAATTTTGCACCCATACTCAACACTTTTTCCACCTTGTACCCCTTATAATACAACAACTGCAAAATAAAAGAAGAATCAAACCCACGCATATTGTGTGCAAACACAAACACCTGCCGTTCCTTCAAATCATCCGTGACCGTTTTAGCCATCACATCATTCAACATATCCGAAGCCTTCCCTGCCTCGCGGTAGCTACCTCTCACATTCACATACTGCCAACCCACACAAACATCTTCAAAATCCCGATTCTCATCCAAACTACATTCAAAATCAATACAACAAACAAGGGGTGGCGGTTTCTCGTCTTCTTCTTCTTTTTTGTTTTTCTCGGCTTTTTCTGCTTCGACCAGTTCTTCCAGAAGGGCTCGGTCTTCTTCGCTGAAGGCATCTGGTTGCGCTGTTAGAAGGTCGCTTAATTCAGATGTTAAAGGCTGAATATAACACTGATGGTTGGGGCCGACTTTGTCTCTACAGTTAGGGCAGCGATATTCCCCGCAAACATGCTTCTTTTTCTTAGAATTCTTGTATACTTTGCAACATTCAGGACACTTTTTAAACATGCCGCAAACGGCGCTTTGCTTGTGAGCGGTAAAACATTGTCGTCCGTAAAATGACCGACCACAGTCCTTACAGTAGACAAGTGCACGCTTGTTGTCTTTAAAATCAGGACATTTTCCGTTTTTTCTTCTACAAGCTTGACAGTTCTGTCGAGAACAATTGTGATGAGCCGAATCTTCCTGATTGTAGCCTTTGTTACATTTGTGACAGTAATAGCTGCGATTGAGGAGAGCCGGCACGCTTCTTAATCCGTGAAAATGATGTTCGACTTTCAACAGACACAGTTTTTTCGGGGCAGAATCAAACGTCTCATCGTGGTACCAGAGAGCGCCACACACCCCTTCAAAGATTTTAATCTGGTAACCTTGAGGGCCGAGATGTTCTTGAATTCGTTGAATTTCAGGTAATCCACACGGTCCTTCGGGAACACCGGTTTCTTGATGAAGCATGTAGGCCAGATGTTCCTGCTGCCCACGTCCTTGAGAAATGTTTTCATACCCCGGATCTTGATCCACATAGGCTTTGGTCGATACCAATGCGCGGGCGAAACACAGGTCATCTTTGTTTTTGATTATAATCACGTATCTTTTTGCGAGCAACTGTTCAAACGACTTGTTGCCAGGATTTTTTTTTCGGGGTCTACCCCCACGCTGTCGGTTCTTGAAAAAGGACAGTTCAGCGTAAAATTCACCGTTGGCGGCATCGAAACTTTCCGCGGAGTTTAGCTGTTTGGCAAGTTTTTCCAACCATTGACGCGTTAAAGGTGAACCTTGGATCCACTCGCTTAAAGGTAAACGGGGGCAGCTGGTCCATGTATGTGAACCCGTGCTGTGATGAATCGCCATGGAAAGGGAATAATCCTCCACATTGGTAATGCCATTGCGAGGATCGCGAATAAAATTGATTAAACCCTGGTGAAATGCTTGTGCGACGGCTTCACCCTGAAATTCACCATTCGGAGACCGTAGTTGCCGAAGGGAAAATCGAACATTCATCTGGATAGCGACATCACGATGAAACGAACGCGGGGGTCTGACTCGCTCCATATTAACTGAAAATAACGGATTCCCTCCCTGTTGATCGCTCTGGCGTGAGGCGATTAACAGATCGGTTTCATCGTCTGAGTCCATCAATTCTTCACCTTGACTCGGTGTCCATTCTGTCTCATCCTCTAAAAAAGAATCGAGACTATCGTTCATCAAAGCGAGAATATAAGGATCCATGATTTTCGAAGATCGTTTTGGAAAAGCTCCACACAGTAAGACAGTAAAAACTGAATGACGCTCAAAGAGACGCGGCTTAGCTAAATTATCTGTGGAGTATGTGTTTTGAATGTCATTAACTTATCCTAAACAAAAAGGTTGCCCAAGATTGCCTAATGACCTACTATTTTCCCTTAGTCAGCTATACTCTTTGTTCTTTTTCTAATCACTTTTCCAACTGATCCCTCAAGACTAAGTCTTTGTTCGTTTTTCTAATTCATTTTTGGCTGAGTCAGCTTTACTCTTTGTTCGTTTTCTAAGAAATTTTGGCTAATTCAGCTTTACTCTTTGTTCGTTTTCTAAGAAATTTTGGTTGATTCAGCTTTAATCTTTTCTTTTTCTTGAGTGTTCATTAAGTTCTAAGAAAACCCCTCCCAGCCTGAGCGTTGATTTGACAATCTCAGGGTGTGTTCCTTTCGGCGAATCGAAAAACGAATTTTTGATCCTACATTTGCCAGATTTCGCGGTCGAAAGGAACGTGAAATCCGTTTTGGGATTAACCGAAAGGAACACACCCTCAGTTCATTTCTTTTTTCCCCAAAGACACAAGTAAATTACACGCAAACTTAACTTTATTTCATTTTACCTCCCTTCGGTAAAATGTTACAATAAGATTCTTAAATAGTGCAATAAGAGGAACGTAATTTAGCCGCAAGTCAGCTAAGTCCTTTTTAAAGCACTTAATTACAAACGGGATTCAAGAAAAATAAATTAATACAGCTCTTCATAATAATCGCGAAAAACACCAGGGAAATTCTAATTTTAGGTGAGCGTAGGTTCGCTCAAAACGTTCAATCATTGTTTCAATACCAGCAAAAAAAGGATTGTCAACAAGCTTTAAATCATCGATCGTTACATTTAAAATTGTGATACGAAAATCAGTTGTCTGCCTATTGATTTCAATCCACTCTGTAAAAGGATTTAGCGGTGAAAAACGGATATCTTGCATCACTTTTCTAAAAGAAACCCAAAGAATTCATTATTCTCTGTTCAAGATTTCTGCGTCTACGTAAAGCGCTAGTGTGTCTATATAACTTAAAAAGTTTTCTTCGCTCACTTTGAAAATCAACGGCTTCATAACGATCATGACGCATCTGTCCTTCAACGGATAACCCCTCAATACAAATTCGAATACACTGAGAACAGTGTTCTTGATTAAAGGAAAGCCACTGTACTGAGCTACAGCAGCGACGTCTCTTAATCTGCCTCAAACATTTACTAAAAAAGAAGTAACAAATTTTACATGAATTCCAAGTGCCTACGAATGGATGTATAATAATAAAGACGAATTAAACGGGCTTCCCGATTTTTATCTACAAATTTCTGTTGCCTTTTCGCCACAATTCCATCCAATGTTAATTGTGTGCTTCGAATTCTTTTACAATGAGGACATGGAGCTTCTCTGTACTTAGCATATTTAGTGGAAACCCATTCCGTTTTATGGCAATACGTATTCCATCTTCTAAGTTTCACCTGGTTTATACAATTTCTAAAAAAGATAATTCAACAAGCGCGTTTAAAAACACGTTTTTACAATTCAATCATACAACGTTTGGTCTTGACGCTTAACCAGGTACAGTCTTTAATCCAAAACAGGGATTCCAGAATCGGTCTAAAAACACAACATTAACTAGAGTAAATTGTCGATTTGTTTCCACAATCGATTTAAAAACGCAACATCGCTTGGGTATATTTTTGAGCTTGAAAACAATGTTTCGATAAAACACAAATCTGCGTAGACAAACCTGAAATTGACGCGATGTTCTTCTCGAAAGCGATTCCTGTCTTCAAGGTATTGCTGCTGTTGTAGTTGTTGGGCAACTGGATGCCATGGTACTAGGAAGGTTTCTGCCATTAGTCCTTTATTCGGAACTGCGTCAAAGGCGAGCTGATATAATGTCTTCATTTTGGAAACAGGAACAGCAACGGATTGGAAGTCTTGATACTGTGAAGAGCAGAGCGGAGTGACTTTTCGCAAACTTAGCCTTGCTTTATGCTGTTCATGGGAGATTCACGCTCATTGGTGCGGGGACAACAAATGCGGCGCGGCAAAAACTGATTACCTTTTCGCCGTTCTTTTAAGTTTTTAAACCTTAGCGGTAAAAAAGTTCGCTGCTCTTTTAAGTTTAACGGTGGACGGCAAAAACAATTACCCTTTTCGCTCTTTTTCAAGTTGGACTCCTTTTGTTTTCGAATTCTGTTTTAAGATGAACCAGAAAAAATTTTATTTTCAACGATGGCTTCGCCTTTTGAAACCGAGGGAACGTTTTTGACACAACAGCAAGCAGATCATATCAACGAGAGGCATGTATCAAAGAACGAACATTTGAGAGCCTCTAAGTTTGAGTCACAAATCGATTTAGTCGATTTGTTAAAGACTGTCTCCGAACTCACCTGGGAACATCACGAAGACGTCTCCGTCATACACGAGGGCTGGAACGAATATCATGGACACTTTTATTTGTTCGTGTTTAAACTAAACCGGCAAATTGGTACAGATCCGGAAGGCTTCCCTGCCAAACACATTGCCGTCTACTATTCTGAGAAAGTACCAGGCGAGAAATGGCAAATAATCTCAGCCTACCCATTTAACTATGCGTACCATTCCCAATTTCTAAGTAGGAAAAACAGATCCTACTAATTCGTCTTTGGACGAACCCACAAACGGTTTTTTTAAAAACCACCAAATGATTTAAAGTCAATGACCAATAATGAGAAAGACTAGTTTATTTTTTCTTTTTCTTTCGTCGGGAACGGGCTTAGCGCAGTGCGTTAAGCGTTAGTACCGACGACAGGTAACTTTTCATTACGTTAAAGCTTACGGGTTCAATTCTTTCTTTCTTTCAGGTCTTCTTTTTTTCTAAGACCTAGGAGCAACATTATTTTAGCTGACTCAGCGAGTTTTCATGCAAATTTTGAAGCGCGCGTGAATTAGCATACGAAACCATCCACTGGAACGCGTTTCTTATAAAACTACACACACACACACACACACACACACATTCTAGGAACTTTTAGATTGCTCACGCTGTAAAGATGTCAACATCTAAGGAAGTCGGGGATGCTTGGTATGGCTGTCAAACAGAAATAAAACATCTAAAGGCTCATATTATCACACTGAAAGAGACTATTCGAATCCTCAAACGAAAAGAGATCAGAAAACAACAAAGAGAGAAGAAGAGCGACGCTGAGAAGAAAGAAGTGAAAAAAGAAGAGAAGACTTTGATCTACGATAATATGGTCGGGGACCTAGATATCTTATGCGCTAAATGTCAACGCTATCTGAAAACACTGTAATAAATTACTTTTAGCATTAGATCTTTATTTTTCTTTGAATAGCTTGTAGCGGCATGGTAGCATGGTAGCGAAATGTAAGGTACGGGAATCAAAACCTCGCTATGCCCTGTTTTTCTTTAATAGAGACTCTATGGCCGAATGGATAAGGCGCTTGACTACGGATCAGGAGATTCCAGGTTCAAGTCCTGGTAGAGTCATTTTTTCAGAAAACGTTCCGAAAAAGTTCAGAGCGCTCTCCGAGCGCCATCTTGAATTTTTAATTTGATTGACAACTTAGAACAATAGCCTTAAAACAATAGCGGCGGCGGCATCCTTTGAGTGGCCAGGAGCCCACCCTAACTACTACTGTGTTGAGAAAAGCGGAAATTGAACTTCAAATTGAACATATTCTTTGTTTCTTGGGAGGTTTGTTTTTTGGTTTGAAAAGTTAAGACTTAGTCTGGACTGTGTTGAGAAAAGCGGAAATTGAACTTCAAATTGAACATACTTTTTCGTTTCTTCGGTGGTTTGTTTTTTGGTTTGAAAAGTTTGGACTTAGTCTAGACTGTGTTGAGAAAAGCTGAAATTGAACTTCAAATTGAACATAATGTTCGTTTTTTTTTTTCATCTTTTTAAAAATTTCCGTAGGTTTTTGGTAACTGTGGTATTTGGGTCTTCCCCTACTGGTGCTCAGTCTCTTTTCCGCTAAGGCCTCTTCTTATCGCAGGGAGGTTGAAGTGAGGGAAAATAGAAAGAACTCTCTTCCAATTGTCCACCGCGCGCTTACTATTTTTAATTATTTCTATTTTTTGGAATACCCAGTAGGAACCTCTGCGGGAAGCTGATCAGGACCTCTGTCCCACACATCAGGGTGGCTACCTTCGGTACCATCCTATCTAATCTCACTCTAGGAGGGCCCCCCTTTTATCCCTTTACCCCTAAACTAGTATGGTTCCTTTTCCATCGCTTTTTAGTCTCGCTTGCGTAAGAGGCGAGACTCTTAATCTACGTGCCGTTTTTCTGCGTATCTAGGACACAAAGAGGGAGTCATAGTCCCAGGCGTTCCTAGCGGAGACCGTGGAAACTGGGAATAAGAATTGTTTTGCGAAGAAAGCTTAGAAAAGATTAAATTTAGAGCTTTTCAAGAACAGTTCGGTCCACGAATTCTATCGCTTGAAAGCGTCGATTACCTTGGAACAAATGAACACTACAGTGGTCGAAAAACCAGAAGAATCTTAATTAGCAAAACTGCGATGGTCGGGTGTTGTAAACTTTCATTGTATGCAATGAAATTGCTGCCAAGAACTGGCACTTCTTGTTCGATGATTTAAGAGGCAAAGAAACAAAGGTAAGAAAGTGAGAGAAGTAATAAAGTAATAAAAGTGACAAAGTTTCAAAGGGTAATTTAGATGAAGCTCATCGATGAAATATCGAGTCACCGAAGAAAGAATGGAGTACTTAGTAAACTTGAACCACAGGCTGGTGAGCTCAGTTAGTTGGTTACCTGAGAGTAGTGGAACGGTACGGCGCGGTTCGATCCCAGCCAGACTAACACTCATGATCTTTAAACAAGTGAGGAGAAAGTGCTGCCTTTGATTTGATATTTGTAAATGGTTAGACCCTCTAGTCTTCTTGGATAAAAACATGAAACAGTAGCAGCGTCTCAGAACACTTCTCTGATCTGACCCTTGAGGGTGTGTGTGTGTGTGTGGGGGGGGGGGGGGGGGGTAAAAGGATCACTAGGGAGATAACAAGTGTTTGATAGCCGCCACTACAGATTCTTAAATCATTTTACATTCGCACCAGGGAGCTTTCATAATCCATTACTTTCTAAAATTGTAAACTGCACAAAAAGCGGTCTGGCACATTGACAGACCGTATCGTATCATCGTATCATCAGATAACATTGTATGGCCAGATATTTTCATTTACATTCTACAACTTAAGAGCGTATCATCCCTGTCAGAACGAAAATCACCTTTGATGCGTCCTTCACAAAAGACCTTAACTGCAACTGATTTAACTGCCGTTACATTCTGACCACCATACATGACCTAATTACCCGTAGACATATTACCCTTGCCGATGATTTGCCAAAGGGATTACGTAGTCCAGCAATCTCGACCCCAGTGCTTACCCTGGCCGTCATGCGCAAAAGAGCTCCGGGGTCGAGATTGGTCAAGGTGCCTAATTAATTAATGACGCCAAGCATGCGCAGTGTTCTACGATAATATGGCCTTTAAATAAGGACATTTTATTGATGTTAATTAAACCTCAATTCTGTACGTTCTGTTATTAACATCTCTATGCATGTTTAAGGTAACGAGTTTTAGGTGGCAAACAGCTGAAAATTCCTGCTTTTCAATTAAATTGCCATTCTACCACTTTTGAAGTTGTTTCTAATAAGGGCGAGTTTTATACCTATGAGTTGAAAACGACAGTGTTAATTCGATTAGTACATCACTGATCACAAGACAAGAAAGCAGGATTAAAACATTAAAAAATATTTCCGAAAAGTCGGCATTGTTAAGTAAGGCCACGACTAAATGTTGCATCGTATTGGTAGAGGTCATTTCATCAATCTAAACAGTCTAAATCAGAATCAGAATATTTCCAAAAAGTAGGCATTGTCAAGTAAGGCCACGACTAAATGTCGCATCATATTGGCAGCGGCTCGTTTCATCAATCTAAACAGTCTAAATCCGAATTTTACGATCGAAAATTGCAGCTTGGGCTATCTGTGTCCAAGTAGTCAGTTCCTTTTGACAACAGCCTTCCATTTAGTCAGCCGAGTTTCAGATGAGCGCTCAAAAAAAGGCAGTTGGCGCTACTTCTTGGGTAGGCATCCGATTGGCGAACGAGAAAGCCAAGTCACTAAACATGTCAGAACCTAGCACGGTTATTGTTCGGTATTTTCTCAATTGCATCTTCATACCACTTCATTCTTGGTACTCTAACAATTCTTTGGTAAACTTTTATCCATAAGGATGACTGTAAAAAAAGGATCGTACCTGTGATAGCATTCAATCATGGGCATATCTATTAGTTACCGGGCTTGACTCTGTGCACAGCCAGTTTTTTGCGAAGAGTTAAATTCAATCGAGCGGGATTAAAACTGCACAAAGGCGTTATAAAAAATAACGTTGTACAGGAAGCGTAACGCCGACACATATGCATCAGTTTGAAAGTTTCCAAAGGCGAAAAAAATCACTCGAGCAATCATTTCCGGTCGACGACCATTTTTTGAATCACTTCAAATACTCTTAATTTTGCTTTTTAGTGCAAACATTACAAAGTTTTCATGCACTAATTGGTTCACCATTTACAGTAACCAGTCTGTTGCCTTAAGGTTTTTCATCCATGCTTGACAGACGTACATGAATAAATGTATCCAGGTGCTTCAAGGTGAATCATTCTTCCTCTAAACCTCACAGAATTGTGTGAACATCTTTTTTTCTTTCATAGCTTCTCTTGTGAAAGGCTGATTTAAGTATCAAAACATTCAAAACTTTCCTGTCAAGAACAGTACACCACTTATCTTCTCTTCCAAACGAAATCAAAAGATCTTGAAGCAGGTCTAACGTTGTCTCCACGCCGCTCGCGTGAAAGATGCGACATGGAACACTCTAGGTCAGCTAGTCTGTCAGAAAACTCTTCCCTCTGCTTTTTCAATTCTGTTAAAAGGGTCTCCTTTTCTCTCTCGAGGGTGGCAATTTTCTCTTCCATCTTAGCAAAAGATCGGCTTTTTACTCTCGGTTCAGAGTCAGCGCAGTCTGTCTCAGTTCTGTTGTGCTTATTTGACAAAAGCACGCTCGTGCGTCTCTTGTCATTCTCGAGCCTTTGCTTAGCAATGCTCTCAATCTTTGTTTTGATCTCAGGATACTCGTCGAGCACTTCCATGAGATCATTCTTCGACAAGCAAAAAAGCTCTGAGTAACCTACGGAGCGGACCGAAGCGGTCCGACGATTTCCAGCGGCACTCATGCACAAAACACTTATCTCTCCAAAGTAACTACCGGCCTCTAACACAGCATAGATTTTGGTGCCTGTTTCTGACACCACCTCCAACTTGCCCCTGTTCACGATGTACATCTCTCTGCCTACTTCGCCCTTCCTGCAGACGTAGTCACCTGTAAAAAAAAAAATGCTATAGTTAACATATCGAACAAGTGAGGTAGTGTTTTATCTGACTGACAGAGACTGCTCACAGCAAAAAGGTAGGTTAAGAAAAACGAAACACAGCTTAACTTCTGGTTTTCTTGAATAAATCCACTCACAAAAACATTATGGTCAGCCTCCCTTGTTTGTTCCAGTTTATAATTACTATTCAATTTTGAGCAAGGTAGTATACACAATTAAAAACGGATACTGTCTTCAGAACGGGTTGCACTGAGACTAAATAGCACGGGCTCGTATTCACGGGGGACACGGCGAGGCTCCGCCCGAAAGGGATATCTCTTTTTAGGCTTTTCGTATATTTTGTGGTTCAACTTTATCCTTGGTTTAAATTTCATTTTCGTTTGTTTCAAACTCGTTATCATGTCATTATCATGCATTAACATACCCAAAAACATATGAAAACAAAATTTTAACCAAGGATAAAACAACATATAAAAGAGGGCAGTGATTTCGTGAGCTGAAGTATATGAAATGTTACGAACATTTGTGAATGACCGTCCCATTGCAGTCTTGCACGCTCACGTTCATTACAGCCAGTGGCAGTTTACTTGCTGCATCATCATGACAAAACATCATACTCGTTGCTATTTATAAAGGTACTCAAACTTTCATCAATTTTTATTGATGCTTAGCCGAAGAATATTATAAGCAAGATTTCAAGAGATTGCCCAAGATTACCAAATACTTGCTACTATCTCAGTATTTAAGTGAAGCACTTCTCTTAAATTTTTCACGAGAAATTTTTTCATTTACCTGGTGAAAATAGTTGAGGACGAAGACGCAAGACCAGCTCGCTAAGAAACCCCGCCTCACAGTCCTGAAAGATAGCAACCTTCCTTAATGAATCTAAGTGCACGTGGATTGCCAACTCAGCTCGGAGTTTGTCTGGCAAAGAGTGCAGGAGCTCCTCTTCATCGGGATGTTTCTTGTTCATCCACAAATAATCGAACCACTTAATCACCCGCTGTTGTAGATGTTGAGGGATTTTGTGGAAACGCATGTAAGCTTTAATACCGTCCATCTTGTTTTGGAAGTCTACTTTACCGGCATTTTGATTGGTGATAATACTACCCACATTTCCTACAATAGTGGCAAAAAGAAGTACACCTGCAAAGAAGGGATAAAGTGGAACTCCGTCAATACGGCTACTGTTGGTACCTCTCGACCACTGTTGGGTCAAGAAAATCTGCAACACTGTTGGGCCACGAAAATCTGAATTTTTGTTTGGTCAAGAAAATTTGGACCACTGTTGGGCCAAGAAAATCTGGATTACTGTTTGGCCGAGACAATCTGGACCACTATCGCAGCATGGTAATCTGGGCTACAGTTGGGCCATGAAAAATCTGGACCACTGTTGGGCAAAGATAATATAGATTACTGTAAGGCCAAGAAATCTGGACCACTGTTGGGCCAAGATAATCTGGACCAATATTGCACCATGGTAATGACAAGCATAATTGAATTCTGATTATCCATCTGCCTAAATCACATATGTCGCTCGAAAGTTCAATTGCACTGCACTTTTGACGGCTTTCAGAACTCTTCCAAAATCCGTACATTTCTGGACAAAACTGACGGAAGAGTATTATCTTGCATATTTTTGTGCGGAGAGAATTTTAAAGTTTGGTGGCAAATCCCTTGATAATGAACACAGAGAATAATACCTCTCAGGTAGAAAAAGCTGCGTGATTGGTTTATAGCTTGTGTTCTTTCGCATCCAATAAATAGTACCCAGCACAGTCCGCCCAGCTTCAGAAACGGACGCTTCGCACTTTGACCTTATCTTATCCTTGGTAGCAGATTTCCTTACCAAATTATTAGAAAGGCCCCTTCATACTCCATGAGCAAAATAATATTTACAACTTACCTATCAGATAATCAAGCGTAACAATAATAAACTCCACGTTAGTGTGGGGTGGCGGCACTTCTCCAATTGTCGTCAACGTCAGAGTTGACCAATAAAAAGAGTATATGTATTTTCTTGTGAGTGACAGGTGTCTTTCAGTTAGGGTTCCGTTGATTCCTGGGTAAACCCATGTGTCGGTGCCAAACCCAATTTCCCGCGACACGATGAAGTAAATACATGCATTCCAGTGAATTAAAACAAGAATAAACTGCATTAAGGAAGCCAGTCTGAACAGATTCGGATAGCTGGTTCTGCTCTCTGTGCGATCAAGAAATCGCCAGAAACGATGATATTTTATCAGACGGTTCATGCGTATCGCGGGCTCGTGCTTTATGAAAATATACGCAATATCCAAAGGCACAATTGACGCGGCGTCTAAATAAAAGGCTGACGTGTGCAAGTAGTGCCGGCGCATTTTTTGAATGTCTCTTTGCATGATTCCGTCCTCCATGTATCCTGTTCTTGAGCTCACAAACACATCCGCGATATAGATCACATCGCAAAAATAGTCAATTACAATCCAGATAATCGCGTGTCGTTCCTGGATTTCAGGGAATGAGGTTCTTAATATAAGCGCCCATGAATTATACACAACAGCTATGGAGACTATTAGCAACCAGTAATAGAGCTTGTCACCTGCAAACAGAATATTAAGATAAGCCATAAATATCACAATTTATTCCACGCTATAACAAAACACAGAGATAGAAAGCTGTAAAATATTCTGCGGTATCTTACGGATTGTATTCAACGGCAGTTTTTTGGGATGCCCATTGAACGGACGGGAGAGTCAGGACTAAAAGGGTACACTACGCAAATATGGCTCTCTTCATGTTGTTTTAGGGAAAGGTATATTTATTTTGAATATTCATGATGAGTGGCAAGGGATTTTTTAGTTAAACAATGCTTTCTCGTGTTTTTTCGTGAACAGAATTACACGAAAGCTGAACCCACAATTGACCTGCTCCCAACGTCAGTGGCTCCATAGCTCAGTTGGTAGAGCATCGCACCGGTAATCGCGAGGTCACGGGTTCAAACCCCGTTGAAGTCCTGAATTTTTTTCAGCCTTCTTTACGTAATTGCATAAATTGCGTTCCCTGCGACGATCATTTCTTCATTTTCATTTCATATCCGCAGTTCATATGTGATTTATTTCACATATCATTAACACTCACTATAACGCGAGTTGTATATTTCGCCTTAGAGGATGAGGTATTGATATGCATGAGGAGGAACGACATTGTGACTGATTTCTGAAGATGTTGAGTTCATGTCACTGTCTCTACTGGTTCCGGTTTCGAAATTAAAAAAACGCGTAAACAGCCGACTTTATCGCTTCTTTAGGGACCTTAAGATATGAGGACGGGACAAGCCACGACGGCTACCGGAAGTAAATTTACACAATGAGGCCTGCGCACAAAAACTCCAAATTCGTGTTCTTGCCGTCCTGGTCTCGTCGAGGACGCCATTTAGCCTGTTTGGCCGTTCATCTCGAAAACGTTAGTATTCTCGGCTTGTTTTTATCTACAATAAGACACAATCGATTCGCTTTTCAGATATGCTGACCCTGGTGTTTGATATTTAAAGACCATATTCTTCGCGATTTTTGTCGGAAATATTTCGAAATGAGGAAAAAAAGGCCATAATTTATGTCCATTGTTTGCTGTGTTTTGCAGTCGCGACCATGAATGTTCCTGAGTGCCCAGTGAAGAAAAGTGAATCAGTGTAAGTGAAGTTAAAAGAGATCCAGCTACAGTGGAGTGATAATCCGTAAAGTTTAGCGAAGGTTACTTTGACTTGTACCTCCTGACAGTCGGCCGGTGTTTACCTTTTGAAAAGCAATTTCATTTCAGTTGAAAAGCAATTTCATTTTTAACTACAGATTCCGCTTGAGTGTAGATTCTAATTGTTTTTAGGAAGCCAATGGTGCGGAGTTCTCTTCACGACGAAATAATACGCCGGTAAATCATGTTTTCTGATCCCTTCACTGAAACAAAAAAGAGCACAGTTGCGAGAGGAAAGAAATGGGAAGAGGTCGCTGAAAACTTGAACCAAATTGTGAGAGAACTGAGAATCAAATTGAAAAAAGAAAAAAAAGCAAGTGGAATTGAAACCGACATAAGCAGCATTGAAGTGGCACCAGAGCAGTTGACTGTGTTGTTTCCGTATTCTTGTATTGCAAATAATGATAAAAAATAAATTCATATGGCAATCCCGGGTTCTTGGAGATTTCATCGTGTAGAAGAATAAATTCATCGTCGTCTATCACTCCGTCTAAGTAGCTCTCCAGAAGAAGGGTCCTAGCGTCTTTAAAGGTCGACACTATTTGTTCGTGAAATGTGAATATCGCCATTGCCTTCCCAAGTGAAAATTGCTTGCTCTTAAGTATTTTCTCTTTGGCGGACACGACGAGGCTCGACCTAGTCTTACTCGTCCAGCCCCGTTGCAGTCCTAGCCCCCCGTTCGCGTATCTTAAGGTCCCTTTCACTGCTATTAGAGAACGGATATTTCAATACTAACAAGTTGTTGAGAGGGCACATAGATTTCTGAACAGTTTTGTTAAAACTTGAAGGCAGAATAGAAGATCTTAATGGACCTTAAAAGCCAGTCTAAAAAACCAAAAATCGCTGTTAACTTGGATCTACCTTCAACTGAAGTTTGGGAGCTAATGGTAAGGTTTAGGACCAGGTTTTGGCTTCTTCTCGCCACCTGCGTTTGAATTGCAGTGGTTATGCTTGATAGTTTTTTGAGTAGAGGAAAAGTGAAAATTACAGACTGGCTAATGAGGCTCTAAGTCTGCAATGCGGCAAGACACTTCCTCGAACGTATAGGCTTGTGAGCAGTATTAGTCTTATTGCCAGTTTTCGCCTACGACAAAAAGGCCATTTTGCAAAAACTCGAGATAACTTTTCGTTCAAAGCCTTCAGACACCTTTTGCCTGGAAGAGGACTACTGTTCATTGACCCTGGGGACCCTCAGAGCCATTCTACGCTTTCTTAAACCGACTTCACGAATTCAAATAGACAGTGAGCGTATCTCTGAGAATTAAAAACAACTGGTCAAATCATAAATTCAGAAGGAGCCTTGTATAGCTGTAGTTATAAACAAACGGCCATTCTTAACCCTTGGGTTTGAACCATTTTGCACTGTTCGTTAAGTTACTTAAAAATTGACAAGAACATCACTTCGAATCGTAGAAACAGCGTTTTCCAAGATCTAAAAGGTAAAAAACAACATGCCGATGAATTTTTCAAAGATCTCGTTCGGTACGGGTGAAATTGGAATGACATTTGAACACATCAAGAAAGACGGAGGACGAATTTGTCCAAGTACATCTTAATATGTCAAGCTAAAGAAGCGTTTTTATCCCGACAGTCGTCACATTGTAGGCGTGACAGTGGCAGCGTTATCTGCTAATGAAAGCGACTGGAAGAAAAACCCTTAAGAAGAAGAAGTGGCGTTAAATCATAATAAAGGTCTGTCGAAGGAAAAGTATATTTCTTTAATCAATTTAAGGTTTATTATCCAGTAATTCATTCATGCGAATTTTAAAGCTGTGTAAGAAACATATGTCTATTCTCGCAGCATGATTTATGACATAGACAACGTTCGCTCGTTCAGTTTATGGCAGAAATATAACATCCTATTTCCCTAACACCATTACTGATCATAACTGAGTGGCTTAAATTCATTTGAACACTAGGCGTTAAATGCCTTTTTGTGTCGAGGCAAAAAGAGAAAAAAACTGAAATTTGCAACGCAAATTTCATGACCCAAGCTTTGACTAATTTTAGTGACATTGAAAATGCGGTCGCAATTTCATTTGGTGGTGTAAAAACTACCCCTTTTACGCTAATAAAAAAACTGATATATTGTGGAAAAGATATTTTTACATCAGTTAAATTAAAAGCTCGGTCTTCATCACCTTGTCTCATTTCCGTCCTCAACTAGTAATTAATATCATTTCGAATACACAGAGAATATTTTATCAAGATTTAGGAGAGATAAACTAAAATAACTGCTGACGCGAAGAACGTCATGAAACCTTTTGGTCAGCAATTCAGTCAGTGTATGCTTTTCCCATTTTTGAAAAAAATGAAGTAAAAAGTATATATAAATTTCAGATAAAATCGATATGAATCGGAAGCAGCAAGAGCGGTGTTTTTATTGTCAAAATGAGCCATCTTAACTACTTGTGCAAAAGATTCTGTAATTGTGACATACACATCGCAGTATAGTTCTTCGTGAAGCATTTTTGGAAGATTTTTTTTATATTATTCCCGGAAATTTGGCCGCGCTTAAAACGTTATTCAGTTTCACTCTCGAGCAATTTTTAATAATCAGGCAAGTATTGTAAGGAGCTACACTGATTTTGCCGTAAAATTAGATTACCGGCGACGCTAACCCAAGAACAAGAGGAAAAGCTTTATTTTTTTCTTGGGTATTTATTGAACCCCACGCGAGATGTCGGAATCTTTAAGATGGCTTTCAGCTTTTACCTCGGATTTTACTTCTCAGTAGCCTTTAAAGTACAATTTTCGAGGAATGAATGAAAGTAATAATAAAACATGATTATTTTAAATTACTCACCTCCTGGGTCAAAAAATCTTAGCCGTCCCACTTTTGTCTCACCGTCGGCAAGAAGCCCAACTGACGGTATCCTGACACGACTCAAAAAAGCCTTTTCTGCTTCACTATATCTTCTTCCTCCCTTATAGAAGTAGCGCAGAAGACGTTTATGGCGAATGTCCGCTTCTTCATCTTCGCTAAAGGTGTCCGTGTTAGCAGAGAAACGAACTTTTGACGTTCGGCTCGTACCTTCGTTCATTTTCGTCTCGAGGACAGGCGAAGTTTTTAGCTGAGTATCGTGCGAGTCTGAAAGAACAAATAGTAAATTAATCGCTAGAGTTGTCGTTATTTGGGAGCGTTAGTTCTTAAGCATCTTTGGCACCTAAACGAGGTATACTTACCTGCATATGTTAACTTCTAGGGCATCGTCGAAGGAGAATTTTTGCGGAAAATTTAAAGTGGCTAAAATCGAGCGTGAAGCTGTTTACAAGACAGGGAAATGCTGCCGGCGGAGACGAACAAATGACGGCGGAAGGCCCCTAAATAAAGGACAACCTTCAAAAACAACCTTTGGAAACTAACGACGTTGGAAACGGAACTCTGACAGTTGAATACTTAAAATGGGTCTCCTGTCTCTATTCACCATGAAATTCCTTTTTTGTTTAAGTGTATAATGAAAGGAAAACCTGGCATATTTGCCTGAATCGACAACAATAGAGCACTTAAGGCTGCCAATAATTAAAGATCGCTAAGTCTGCTTTTCTGTCCATTTAAACGGATTGCGAGCGAAAGAAATTAAAATCGTTCATGTCAGGCGCGCGCTCTGCTGCGCAGAAAAAATACACGCATCTCAAGAAACGTTTACCTCGGTCTTTCTAGAAGCCATCTCTTGATAAAAGTAACGAAGGTAAGACAACGTTTTTATCTCCTTGTAGATGATACATTGGCTGTCATTTTCGCAGGCAATATTTTGATGACATTTATACAGCATGCAGACACGATAAAACGTCTAAATGTTTGGATTACTTCTAAAGAAAGCCCCAATTCAAGAAAAAAAAATTGAATCCGAGTCATAAACTGTTCCTGAACAACTCGCTGAGAAATTTTCATAAGATCATTATAAAAAGAAGTTACGGAATCGCACAGCTAAAATCGAACAAACAAACAAGAAACACAAAAAAGAAGGCCACTGAAAGATATTATAAAAGGCTCCTTTCCATTCAAGCCTGAAAGAATGGAAAATAGCTTAAATAATAGACATTGGGTGACTAAATAAATGCAGAAAATCGGTAAATGGGCTATAAACAATTTTGCGCATGCTCAAATGGCTAACAGCTGCTGAGGCCAATCAGTACGTTTCGTTCGCAAGTTCATTCCTAGCTTAGCGATGATATCAAGAGAAACTCATTTTTGTTCACTATGTTCACCTTAGTTAACCGTTTCACTTCTAATTGCAGTCAGAGTAAATTCACAAAAAAAAAATCAAAATTCCTTACAATAAATATTACGTATGCAAAAGTTTTATCAAAGGGGTTTCATTTAAATTGTAATACCACAGGATTTTGTCCACTGATTCAAAAATAACGAAAACGAATCAACTAGTCATAACGTATAAACTCGGTCCAAGGGAGAAAGGGTCAACCCAAGCGTAATGTTGACGGTTGTATTTTGAATAATACAATTAATGACCGTTGATTAGAACGGCGATGAACGACCGAACAAGGGGGTCACTGATATTCGATTGAACTGAACAACTCTGAAGTACAAACCCCGCTACAAAACTTCTACTTTTTAGTCGCAATTGACCTGATGAATTCACCTTAGTAGCATTGGAATAATTCTCGATGAGTTCTTATTTTTCCAGCTCATTCTAGCGAAGTCCAGTGCGGCGCTGCAAAAGTCTTAAGGCAGGATCAAAACTAAATCCAAAACATTAGTTTCCCATTTCAAGCCGATATGTCACAAAAGATAAGATCCTAAAGAGTTCCAGCTTGAGAGGAAAATGTTTCTCGTGTTTATGCCCAATATAGTGGATCAAATGTTGAATCCAAAATTCGAATAATCCAAATTAGTAATGTTTACCAATTTCTACTTAGATGGAAATTTTCGCGGGGGATTAATTTTCGAAAACCTACGATTACTTACAACTTTCGGGAAAATTAACCCCCAGCAAAAGAATAATAAAATGCATTTAAGGTATTATTTTTATCACTGAAATCTTAAAAAAAAGAAAGAAAGGAAAACATCTCCAGGCTACTATTTGCGCGGTTTTTTTTGTGCAGTTCCCCGGGCTTTATATTCTGGTGTACGTTTTCGGTGAAGGAACTTATAGTTCAAAGTAAAATTAAACAACCAGTTTTTTTGCTAGAATATAAATTGGTCTGTTGAGAGTAACCTTGAAGAATCAGGATATTCTCCGAAAAAGGTGATTAACCATTGAGAGAGAAAATTCTTTTTTCCCAATAATCCGTAATCTTCTATAGAAAAGGCAAACAGATAGAGTATGAAGGTATATTTTTCTAATATAATAAAATCTTATGCCTGTGAATTATTCATACATTAGCTTCTGGTTTACAGAGGTAGCGAGTTTGCTTACTAAAAATCTACGTAAATGATTCGTAACCATGCACTGCTAGAGCAAATAGATACTACACCGATGAAACACGTTGGCGTCTTCAAGAAATTTAAAACGAGGTTTACGCGCTATGAATTAAGTCGGGTTTAAACTAAAATTAATTTTCCTTTTAAGAAATTTAGAGGGTCCAAAACAATAAAATTAACATACCAGGGTATCCTGAGCTGAGTTATGGCTTGTATTTTGTTGACATATAATTTGGACGTAATGGTCCTGGAGTTAGAAACGAATTGCATCTTTCGTTTTCCACATTTAAGTTCAAGCTTGGTATTTACCCCTAAAATAGCCAGTTCTAGTTCAAAACACAATCTCAAAATGTTTTCGCTGACATGGCGACCAATTCAAACACGACAAGCCCGGCTCCTCACACAGAGGTGTTGCACAATAACCTTCTTAAGATGACGCGTCATATCATTTCTAACAGCCTAAGTCAATCAATGTGTTGTGATTGGACAAAGGTCGTGCAGCTTCAGATGAAAGGGGGGGCTGGTGGTGCCGACATTTACCATCCTATTAAAGTTTACATATAAGACTTCTGCATTAAAAATTCATGAGTTTGCGCGATTGTTTTGATAAAAGAACTATCATTTAAGCGCTGGAAGTAATAAGAAACTCGCCAAGCGACAGATAAATTGTACAGGCGATGAAGCAACAATTTAATTACGTGCGTTTTGAAAAAGAGCGTCAAGCTAAGTTTCTTGATTGTTGCTTTGCGTATTGAGGAATCGGAAGACGTTTTTTTTTAAAAAAAGACGACAAAAATTCGCACTGAATTCAAACAGTGACTTAATCCATTTCAATCAAAAGGTAAGAATAATTATATTCAAAACTGCGTTCTAAGTGGGGGAGGTCAGACTAGCCATTGCAATAACAATGATAGGTTTCTTTGAAACTGAATTAATGCAGCATGAATACTGAACTATGTTCTAATATCATTTTTTTAAAAATGTTCCTAAAACAGCAAAAGCTTTCTGAATACAGAAAAAACCCAAAGAATTAGACTTAAAAAAAACCCAGTGGTCATACTGCTGGGAGCAAGATTTCTCCAACGAAAACAGCCAGAAATAGTCCGTAAATTGAGTCAAAATATTGGCTAATACTCTTTCACATTAATCGTTTTTTCCTTTAAGGGTCAACACAAAGGATAGTTGACAACAATCTTTCGAGGAAGCTGTAACCTAACATGAAAGCAATTAACAAAAACCCCAGGGAAACGGTTATTTTCCATTTTAGTTCATTCCCTACAATAAGTGAACTTTCTAATGGCCGAGAGTCTTGATGATTACAGCTATATTTCCGAGGAAAGAAATTTGCGTCATCACAGGAATATCGCCCGAGGGTCTGTATGTCTATTAAGTACCTTGTACGGATGTTTTAAAATTGAGTATCGAACATATATGATACAACGCTGATTTTATTTTTGTCATTTTCATTTGACGATACGAGAACTTCTGCCGCAAGACCAGCGGAAATTACATTTTTATCAGATTCACTAAAAGGGATTGTAACATGAAAAAGCTCTCATTTTAGTTTAGCAAAAAGATAAGACACGGGCTCACCTTTAGCAGATTCCATGGCCTGATGCGCGCGACGAGAGAAAAATGAAATTTCGGAGCGCACGTTTCACTGCAGTCGTTAATTTCTAATCCTATCCGCGTTTCCTGCTAAGTTGAGGACTCTTGAAAAACTAATCCGAGCAAATATTCGGCAGCTTTGGCATGGCAGCCGCATCTAATTGACTTGATAAATTGCGGGCTGAGTTCACATTTAAACAAAGGTGATTTTCCGTCAGCGCACCCCACAATTCACTCCATGACAAATCTTTCCGAGGGTGTCATGCTACTCCGGCCTAAATACACCAGGATGGGGATTTATATTTGACTCGAAGCCAAAATAAATGCGCATTACAAAGCAATATCCGGCATCTAGTCGAATTTACTTGCTTTTAAACCTTCTATTTGCTTTATGAAATGGAAACATTTACATTTAATTGGGAAGGCCCACCAGTGCACGCACTTTTAATAAGGTGCAAGCTACGTACATGACAGGTGACTTCGTTACAAAAATAAAGAACAAAAAATCTTCGACAAACACAAAAAGACGACCGCTTTCAGGTCAACCCGACAAGGAAATGATCTCTGACACAGCGTCGATCAAAAAAGAAATGTTCAAAAGATTCCTGACAATGCTCTGCTGCTATATTACAACCGTCAGGTATAATCCGGCACCAACATGATTGTGAAAGAGAAGTGTTGGAATACTAAGAGGTCAGTTTATTTTCTTCTCTCAACCCTTCCACTTCTGACATTGTTATGGTGAGATAATTTGTCACTCTAACTTTTAAATTTGCGCACGAAATCTTGTGGTGTTATCATTTACATGAAATTTCTTCAGCAGTACTTTCACATGGCTCTATTTATTTAGTATGTAGTTCTAACTTTTGAGTCTGTGGATGAAATCCTATGGTGTTACCATTCAAATGAAACCTCTTCAACAGTACTTTCACATGGCACTATTTATTTAGTATGTAGCTCTAACTTTTGAGTTTGTGGATGGAATCCTATGGTGTTGCCATTCAAACGAAACCTCTTCAGTAGTACTTTCACATGGCACTATTTATTTAGTATTTAGTTCTAACTTTTGAGACTGTTACAGAATCCTATGGTGTTACCATTCAAATGAAAGCTCTTTGGAAGACCTTTTGCATGGTGCTATTTATTTTTCTGGTTTTTTTAAAAAGACATTTTAATAATTTTGTGAACCTTTTCTTTTGCCACAATTAGGAGTAATGGGTTAAGATACAGTTTATTTCAATACCCTGATCAGTTTAACGTCCTTGACACGCGGCCCGAGGGTGAAAAGCGGGTCAGTTGGCCATCTTTGTTTCCTAGGTGAAGTACATAAGTAATTTCTTACAGTAATTAGGATTGTTTGGCTTTGTAACAATATTGCTTTTTGCCACTTCTTATATTTTGTTTACTCTATACGACAATCGCATATACGCGTTTCTGTGACCTTCCAATTAAGTTCCTCGCGTCGATCATATCGGATATATTTGATACCGATACGTTACGTGACCTTGAGATTAGCATACGTCGAGTTAAATTGTATTTCAACGACGACACGGACGCGTTTACATCAACAGGCAAATTCTCTACACTACTGTTCATGCATTTCTCATACTGTAACTGAGAAGAATTTGTTTGAAAATCAAGACATTTGGCACTTTGGTGAGCATTTCTTTGATATTAATCGCTTTTAAAAGATATTATTATTATTAAGCTTCTAATGATGATGACGATGATTATAATTATTCTTACTGACAAGTAATTATTAAATTAATGTAAGTATCTTAACTTAACCAGCGCATACGAAGGCACAGGGATCCCATGATCGGATTGCATGAAATGATAACAAGCAATGATTGGACAGACGAGGTTTAGCAAAATATCGTGATTTTTCAGTAGCAAGCAGATTATTTGGTTACTGACTGCTTGATCCTCAGGCACGTACTATTTATGCACCAATCTTCAGTTGACACAAGACGCTACTGAAGCGTAAACTTGTGCTTTATCTACATAGACAAATTGTGATGAGCTTATCAAAACAAAGAACGTTTTTCACCAGAAGCCTTAGTCCCAGTTCAAACGTCGATCTTTTCATGTACCGAACCTAATCCCTTCAATTAAGTACATGAAAAGATCGACGTTTGAATCAATTAAGTTGGACATATCTAATTCGGCTCGACCCATGATTTAAGATCGAGTGGCCCCCTGTGGGAATTTCGACAGTGGAGCGACTTCTCATGTGCCGAACCTAATGCATAAATTACTAATATTTTCACTTGTAAGCGTTTTAGACCATTAAACATCGTGAAAATGAATTGAGTCCGACTAATTAAGTTCGATGCATAAAAAGATGGACGTTTGAACTGGGCCTTAGCGATAATATACTAGCATGAACACTTCAAATATTCTGACCTTATGCATTCATCAGTTCATTCATTATTGCGGCAAACCGAAGCAAAAACAATAGGAATTTATGAGCCTGTCGTCACTCCGCGGTACATGTAGAAAGCCCATTAGAGTTCGAGTGCTGGTTTTTGGCTAAATGACGAGAAATCTTCCTCGATATTACACATCCCCGATTCCACAAGAAAAACAAAAAATGACGTCATGACCAGACTATGGATTGTGTGAAGGATAGGAAAGATTTTTCGCAGATATTTCAAAAAGCAACGTCCGTACTAGGAGAACAGTAAACAGTTTGATTATTGCGAGGTGTATCTAACACTCGCCAGCATCAAAAATTTAAACCCTGAGTATCATTGATATAACACTTCTTTTCATGCTTCTAAGAGAGACGCTTATTCGATACTGGGAGCTTATTGCTCTTCCTCGCTAAAGGATGGGCGCTTATTCGAGGTGGGCGCTAATTCGAAGTTGGGCGCTTAATCGAATAAATACGGTGAATAAATAGTTGATAAAAGAGATGACAAGGAACGGCCTTGGAGGCTCGTCTGTATTGTCGCAATTTTTGTAACAACTCCATCACACTTTGTAACACCTGTCGCAATTCGTAATAAACCACGTCGCAGTTTGTAATAAATAAGTTGTCGAAATTTGAAATAACTGTCCATCCGTGTCGCCCTCTGTAATAAAAATCTGTCGCAATTTATAATAACTGTCTATAAGACTTTGTAATAAACTAAGCTGTCGCAATTTGTAATAACTGTCCATAAGACTTTGTAATAAACTAAGCTGGCGCAATTTGTAATAACTCCAACGCACTTTGTACATGTAATAAACTTTTGAGAGCGGTTCCCTCTCTTGTGAGCTATGTATCTCGTTTGTGTGTCGCGGACCTAAGTATTTTAATTCATTTCGTGTTATTTAAATTCCTAGTTAGTTATTTAGGGGGTCAATACCCCTTTCTTGCTTTCTATCCATTGGCGTTAATTCCCTTTTTTTATTTTTGCTTTTATGGGTTGTAATAAAGTTGTTGTTGAGATCATCTGAATGGATAAATTTAGGTTTCTGGGAAACTGCCCACCTTCCCCTCCCCTAAGCCAACATTATCACTTACTTCTCACCTAATGCAAAATGTTGGCTTAGGGGAGGGGTAAGTGGGCAGTTTCCAGAAACCTAAATTGGGTCAAATGAACAAGTCGAAACTGTTCTTGTACCTTCGGAAGGGATAAGTGTCGGTCATTACAAGAAGCACAAGTTTTTCAACGACATGATAATTTCGAGCATAATATCATGAGTGATGCCTGAAAGTATAATGTTCGATTTTAGCAGCATAATCTGACAGACCCTATGTCTGATCTTCTAAGTTGTCTATGTATTACTTTGACTTAGCTCCAGTGTTGTTCCAGTTTAAATAAAACCCTTCAAAACCACGAATAAAAAAGAAACTAAACATTCTGATTCCTTCTTAAACAGCTATGTATACGACTTATCCTAGGTGACTTGTAATAACGTAGGTTCTTTAAACGCAGATGCTTACTACATTTAGTAAACAAAGCACGCGCAATTCGCGAGAATTATACATAAGCCTAGGATATAATTGTCACACCAAGGTTTTGAGTTGACAACTTCCCTGACGTGGTACTATAAGAGATAAACAGTTGGGAGTATTTGACAATCGGCAGTGACACCTAACAACCAGCTCCCCAGTATGATGAATTAAATAGTTCAAAACATAACAAACTATACTCACACAGGAATTGACTATCTTTACAAGGCGTAAATTATATAGCTGATTTAAAGCTTCCAAAGCAGTCTTGCAAAGGTGTGTTTGTATTTTCATCGATTAATCGACAAATTGAAACAGCTTTGCATCAAGCGAATTTATGCAATGTTCCATAAATGAAGGTAACACCAGATCTGACCCTATCAACAACAATATTTGATAGAAAAATACGATAACACAGAGACTCACCTTACATTTTAAAATCATCTGTTTTCCTATCAAATACCAGTTTCCTTCGTCGAGGACTGAGTGAACACTTGAACCAGACACATTAATCATATCATTTTCTTTCTCTGCACCTGCAGTGGTTATTAATAAAAAGCGTAGGAAAAACAGCGAGATATATAAGCTTCTTCCTTAATTTTGCTCTTGCTCATTTAACAATTTTGTATCCGTAGGGTGTCGAATGTGGTGTAAAATAAACGAGTTGTTTTTTTCAAAATATTCGCTGCATTGTCTGTCGAGTATCGAATTGAAATTGCTTTTTGTATGCTTTATTGGCGACACGCGCTCTTCGTGTGAGACAAATATAGATCACTTGGTTACCGTAGATGCAGTGGAAATATGCATGGTCAAATTAACTTTCTTACAGATTAAGTGTGCCTCTGCACAGCGCTTTCAAGTTAATTCGTGGAGCATGACAAGCTAAGATGAAACATGAACTGTGCTTTTAATTTACAAGAGTCCAACAGATTATTAGGATCTTTTATGCACATGAAAGCATAAATTAATGCTTTTTTGATTGTTGAAAACCAAATTTCTAGGACAAAGGTAGGTAGTTTAGATTTTCTTCGCCACGACGTTAGTTTCAATTAAAAAAACGGTGAATTTATCAAAAAATATTCCCTTAATATTTCTCAAGCTTCCATAACAAAACAACGCTATATTGAAAGGTCAACGAATGCTAACTTAACAATGGCACTTCTCTTCGGACTTTTGTTTTATCATAACAACCGGTTTTAAAAGATAAACAATATCATTGAATGAACCAAGGCTGCTTACAAACACTTGCGTTATAGGTACTATAAGATTTAAAAACATAAAGCGAAATATTAATTTAGCAGAATCGGAATCAGTTTGTGGACAAAAGACGCCAAATAACACCTGTAATTTCATATTTCTTCCGCAGGGAAAATATCGGAAATGCTACATGCTGAGAAGATAACACCACCGTGCTGACCGATTTCAAATGTACAAGTAGATGAAAAGGTAAAAGATGAAATTGAGTAGAAATTATTAACCAGAAGGTAGGTCGATATGGACAGGTCTTCACCATGGAACCTTCTCCACGACATTAGAGTTGGCCTCATCAACAAACAATTTCAAGTGTGGCTACTGCCATCTTTTCAAATCACCGTCGCCTCTAGACACGGAATACACGAAGGATAGAAAAACCTAGGCTAGCCTTAGTAAAGATATATGGTCGAAGCAGTTTTAGCTTTTCAACATTCTAGATCAATTTTCAACAGATATCGCCAGACGGTTTTTTTCTCATAATTAATGGCCAGACAAGAGACGCTAACGAACAAGTGAACAGACAATTTATGACGCCTCTCCATGTTACTCAATCTTTTCCCCCACCCGCCATCGCCTACATTCATTGTTTTCGTAAGAGGGCTGCAAGAGAGCACGAGAGTAAGAGATGGCATAAAAATCTATCGCAATCATGTACGTTCTTCTTCAATAGCGGCTCATTAACGACTTGAAACGTCAAACTTCACATGAGGCGAATCACCCTGATCCATAAATCCTCATTGTGCTGTTAAGTAGTTAAAACAAGGACGTCCATAATAACAGCTTTTGAAAAGAGTATAAAGTTTCTGAATTGGCCCTACGTGATCAATGACGTTTGCGATTTTCAAATATTTTGACAGCGCTTTTGCGGTTTCCGTCGCTTTTTTTTCTGAATCAAAATGACCCTCTTTAAATAACCAATAAGCCTGCAACTGCTTACGTGACGCGAACCATCGTTACATAAAGCGTTCTAATGTGACGTCAAGTCCGTGTACCGAAAACAATGAGACGGCAGCCAAACCATTTGGAATACTTTCTTTTCTCCGATAAACCATAGTATAGTTCCTAGTCAGAGAAAGCGAGGGGCCGGAAAGAAAGGAGCACTTGCGACGATCTTTGATAGTTTTCTTTCCGCCAGGGTTTCCCTTCAGTTCTCGCGGCTTTGTTACTCGCTCGCGCGTTTGTCTCCTGCTGCTCGCTTCCCTCGCCACTCGAAATGAAGGGCATTCTAGCAGGCTAAAAACACAAGAAACAGTTTTTTTCATCACACATGTAATTTTGTCGAAATACTCCCACACGTGTTTTATTTTCAAACTGATTATTCCGAGTGTTTGACAAGTGATGAAACACTTTGTCTTGTTTTTTATATATTACGGTAAGCATTCTTTGATTTAAGTCGGTTCAGAGATGTGTTTTGCTTGAAACATCAAGTTGTTAGGAATTTAAATGTTTCTTTTATAGATGTTACTTCAACTTAAGTAAATAGACTGGAATATATACGAAAAAAACAACGCTACGAACAAGCACAAGCTAATATCTCTCAAAGAGCTCGAGAGAGACTAAACAATCTGAAGTAATTTCCTATAATTTCCAAAAAAAACTAAAACGCTACCACCGAAGGAGTAAAAAATGACCAGCTGGCTTTTAATTGGCAAAAAAAAGAATAAACAAATTTTCGTGATGTTTTACACCTTACTAAGTAGAAAGTAGAATCTTAGCGAACTCTGGCAAGCCTATGTAAAAACGCACTGTTTAAAGCTAAGGTCTGGTAACCTTAGCGCGGTAACGGTTAAAAACTTACTCTTCTTAGCTAAGTAGTAACTCTATTTGTTTTTGAAATTGCTTAAAGGCATAATTAATCAAAAAAGTCAATATAAACTAAAGTTACCCACAGACTACGGCTGAAGATACTTTTTCAAAACAATCAAACTTTTGTCCGCATATAAACTATGTAAAAGTGTGAAGTTCAACATGCTTTGATAGTTTGCTTTGGTTCAAATCTTCGATTTTCACTTTTCAAGAAGATCTTCCCAGTTGTCTACTAAATGGCTAAGATCCTACGAAATAGTGAGCAAAAGAAACAGAGCGTCATCACAAGTGCATGCGCACAACAGCGGAAACACAATCCCAACTGAACATTACCTCGTACTGTTAAGAGGTCGCGTCAGATATTCTCGTCCTTAAACATAGAAACTTCACGGCTTCATAGTTCTGAGAATTTCAAGGAAAAGATAAAATAAACTTCGCTGTTTTATGCCGAAAACGAAAACATAGCAATTAGTTTAGCAATTACAAAATCATTAACAAACCATCAATCATATGAACACTTATTTTTACATATACTGTGTATGCGGATTTTGTCTCGCTCACTCATTGGCTAATTTCTGAACTTGTTATCGTGAAAATGACTACATTGAGCCCTACAATGAAACGTTTCATCTGTTAAGCTCTTTTAGTGATGAAGACATACGCCTAAGAGTCAAAACATGGACCTTGATTTGTACATACAAATCTACTTTGTTTATCGTATGACGTAAGAGCTGATAATATGACCAGCGCTAAATTAGCAATTCACTTTTATTATTTGTTACAAAAAAACACACCACTCGTATGCTCATTGAGGGCCAAACGAATCCACCACTGGCAAAGAATATAAACAATATGATTCTGGGCTGTTTTTAGTGACGTTTAAAAGAGGAATACAGCTCGCAACGATAACAAAATGTTTTGTTGCGAAAAACCTCCGAAGGTAAGAGGGTCTCAATGGTTGATGGTTAGTTTTTTCCAGTGTTGACGGTTGATGATTAAATTTTAACGCTTTTGGCGGTTGACGATTATTAAGTGAAAATTTACTCCAAGATTTTAAGTAAATATTAACTTCTGTATTAATTAATAATAAGTTTTGCGTATTGGAGGTTGTCTTGGCCTTTCACATATGAAATTTCAAAATATTTTCAGATATAACCAAGTCAGGGTTGCAAAGTCTTGTAATGTCTAGAGAGAGTCTTTTGCGGACATGGGAACTGGTTTTTACAGTTCAGAGATTCTCCAGAAGCCAGAAGTCCGTAAAGATCAGCTGATCAGCTTTTTGACGGTTTATGATGATCCACATTTTTGACGGCTGACAGTAAAATTAGGGGGTTTTAGCAACGACGACCGCGACGGCTACGAGAACGTCAAAACAGCAATAGGTTTATTAAACAAAACATCAAGTTGTACGTGCATCACGCTTTTTTGTACATTTCTTTGCTGTTGCTACACGACTACGACGTGAAAATGCCTAATTTCACATTTTATAGAGGACATAAACAAGCGACAGGGAAATTTTCTTTCTCTTTCTAAACTTGAGTGGGTCCCCAAGAAATCAACTCCAGGGAAATTTACCTACATTAGACATTTTCAGTGAATTGGAATTAACGCGATAAAGTTTGAAAAACGCTAAGTCATTTTAAAAGTGACGATTTCGCTGTCATAGCCGACGTCGATGCTAAAACTCCCTATTACCCTTTTTCGGCGGCTGATGGTTAAATTTTAGGTCTTTTGACAGCTGACGGTTCACTCTATTAAGAACCTCTGCCGAAAGAATACAAAATCATTTGATATTTTGTGAAAATGCAGAAAACAGATTTTACCACAGCAAGGAACTGCTAAGTAGTTGCCATTAAAAGCCGGCACACTTTAAGATCTTATCTGTACCGAGTGGGCGTTAGGACCTCCTTGTCATACAAAATTTTTAAAACAGTTTATTTTCATGGTAACAATGTAATGCGGAATTTCATTCAAAGAGTCAAATTATTAATGCTGTAAAGCGACTGAAAATAAACAGTTCCTACTTAAAAAAATACTAAAACGCTTTCAAAATACTGCCTAGTAGCTTTCACTTGAATGGTCACACTTAAGGATTTCACCCACAGAACCTATAGTGAGAACAACGTTGTACAGCATAATAAATAGTACCACAGGAAAGTACTGCTCAGTAGCTTTCATTTGAATGGTCACAATTGAGGACTTCACCAACACAATCAAAGTTAAAATCATTTTGTAGAGCATATTATTATATAGAGACAAGTGTTTTACTGGAAAATATACCACTCATAAAATTCATAAAAACTACATCCAGGACCCGAGTGGTTTATTTTCCATAATCTCACACGTGAGTTTATCGATGACGTAATTTTGGTAATTTTCCTCTATTATCTTACCAATGTTATTTTTATCTATATAATAAAAAGAAGATTACACGGCGGCTTGAAGATATGAATTTTATTTTCTCGTGGCAAAAACAATATTTTACTCACTCGCTGCGCTCGTTCGTAAAATATTGTTTTGCCACTCGAAAATAAAATTCATATCTTCGCGCCACCGTGTAATATCCTCTATATAAGCAGCGCCACCGGAAAGTATTGCTCGGTAGTATAGCTTCAGATTTGAATGGTCACAAATTGAGGTTTTCCTCAGGTTTGACTAATCATACAACAGTGCTGAATGGAGAGCATATATATATATATATATGAATGGTATTGCTCATTAGAATTTCATCCACACTCGGAGGCAAAATCTCTTTGCCTTATAGACATTAATCATACCTGACATTTTTTGCATGCGCTTTAGGATTGATGAGATAAAAGGAATGTCACCTGGTATTTCAGAGGGAAAACAAAATATAAAATTTGACAATATGAATAATCGCCGTCCAGTTTGTCTATTCTCTCAAAACGAAATAATTTAATAGTCATACAAAATGTACGGTTCGAGTTTCGACAAAATTTACGTCCTTATTGCTTGCTGAGAGGACATCTCTGACTTCCACCCGTAAGTTGTCATTATCGTCTTTAATATAAAAAGTTGATCATTTTCTGTTGTCTGGAATAAACAAACTCGAACGCGATTTTTTTAATGGCCAGTTTTATCACTTGATTGCTACCTGAGAAACCACGTGACAACCTTTTCACCCAATCAGTCCTTAAGCGCGTGCCAAGATGGCGGGTATCGTGAATAAGTTCTATTGAGGCATAACAACGGCAGAAACAGGCAGACCACTGACAAATGTCATCGTAATTATATTAGTATGTGTAATCAAATGGTGACGAGTGAAATTAGGGAATAATTTCACGAGTATACCATTTGATTACCTATTAATTTCATGGGTGACGAATTACGTTAGCAATCTTGGATTTTTGACATGTTTATCCTGGATAGTATCGATCGAGAACTCCACTCTCTCAAATGTTTAGACCTTAAATTTGACTTACAAAGTTCAGAATTGTTTAGACTATTTCGGCAAAATACCTGTTAGAATCCTTCTTGATGTTCTCTTGTGTGTTCAGGTTTTCTAAAGCGTCTTTTTGTGCCCTGACATCTTCATTCACGGCATTTTAAAACTTCGTCGCCATCTTGACACTGAAACGTACGGAAGGTTGCCATGGCAATTTTGTAATTTCACATGTGAAATTACAAATCAACGCTGAAATTTCGCGCCAAAATTAAGGAGTAATTCGTCACCTATGATATTAAACCCTTCAATCCCTAAAGTGAAAATTCGACAAAATTTTGAATTTTTTTTTCAAAATGCTGAAAAACATAGCACCGGGCGAATGTTATAGAGAGAAGACTACGAGAGGTTCCAATTAAATGGTCATAACGCAAGAGACTCAAAAGTCAGAACCACCTTGTAGTGGTGCAAGTGTTAAGAATTTTATTAAACAATTCGAGAAGCGATCTCGTTAACGAGTCTGTCAGGAACTTATGGGAGAATTTTTAGGTTATCAAGACTCGCAGTAATAAAAAACCAACCTACAGCTATGAAATAATAAATAAGTCTTTTGCATAAAGACTTGATAGCCTCATTTCTTAAAATGAAAACGTCAAGTTTTGTAAAGCTTTTGAGACATTGCTAATTCTTTCGTATCTGGTCACGTTCATACTATGGAATTTTTTTATTTTAAGTTTCGGTACAGAGGAGAGGTGATGACGTCACAAAAACTAATTTTGTGAACTTATGGGAGAGGTTAACTTTTCCAGGAAGAACGAGGTGAAAAATGTTCACTTGCCAAAAATCAGCCTTTCAGAGTTAAGCATTGTTATGCTCAAATGACTCCATATAAAATCTTAAATGCGCCTGGATGGTAAACGTTTCGATCCAAGTCAACATAAGGATTTGTATGGAGTCGTCAGAGCATTAATTAATTAATAAATTAATTAATTATATCTCCCCGCCAATTTGCACTTTAAGGCTGATTTTTATCAAGTGAATATTTTTCATATTGTTCTTTCTAGATATGTTGACCTATCCCGTAAATTCACAAATTTGAATTTATGTGACGTCACACTTTGGCTCTAATCGATAACATCTTTCATCTTTTAACTCAAACTGAAATTCATTAGCAATTTTAAATATGCCTTTTTATGAAACTGGACATCAATTATTTTACGCAGGCGTCACTGAGATCGAAGAGACAAAATATGGAGCGACCTACACAGCTCTGTAAAGGGCAAGAGGAGACTTCCTCAAATTCGGCGGAGGAGGGGCCGCGAATTCCTCGTCTCGTCATAGAATCTACTGGCCAAACACGATTTGCAAGTTCGGTGGTCAAAGTGCTATCATTGCAACGATTCTACAAGAAAACTGGGCAACGCTCGCGAGACTCATGGCTAGAACGATATACATATCAGGACGACAGGGACTGGCGCCGGCCGCTCATGCGCAGATCAGCGTCGAATTCGCCGCAAGTACAGAGCCCAACATCTGAGGGGACTGCAAGTTCCCGCGATGCTTCAGACTCCTCACCTGACCGCGACAGCCCTAGCCGTTTCTGCTGTGACGTCACACTTGTGTTCGATCCATCAGGTAATGTTTATTTCTTCTGGCTGCTAACAGTTACACTCGGCATTTTGTACAACTACTGGGTCATCATTTTCCGGGTGGCATTCTTCGTGCGAGAGCAGAAATATGTCATTCCTTTCATGGCCATCGACTACAGTTGTGATTTTATATTTCTCCTGGATATCATCGTCCAGTTTCGCACGGGCTACTTTCTGGATGGCAAGATAGTCACGGATACAAAACAGCTGGCCAAACACTACGTCAGGTCTTACGGGTTCTTCCTCGACTGTGTCTCCATTCTTCCGACAGATTTACTCTACCTAGTGCTCGGTCCCAGGCCTTTTTTGCGCTTTGGGCGTCTTCTCAAAGCACACCGATTTTTTTTGTTTTGCGACCGCGTTGAGATCTACAGTGGTCGACCAAAGCTCTTCAACTTGTTGAAACTGATCCATTACTTGTTCCTGATAATCCACTGGGTAGCCTGTTTTTACTTTCTTCTTTCTTACTTTGAGGGATTTGGCGCCGACTCATGGCTACACCCAGCTCTTAACGGACAGTGGGCCGAGGTAGGAAACAAAACATTTTTATTTTTTCTAAAAACCCCACAATAATTCAATAACTTTCCAAAAATCACAAAAATTTTACAGATCTTTAATATACAGAGACGTTATAACATAGTAAATGTATAGTACCATTTGAAATTACCGCTGAAGAGGTTTCATTTAAATGGTAACACCATAGGATTTCGTCCCCAGATTTAAAAGTAAGAATGACAAATAAACTTCAATGTCATCACTTACGTCATGAGTGAAAGGGCTAGCATGATAGACCTTAGCAGCCCTTATCTTTGGGATACTCAAGTTGATCCCAGTTCCGCCAAATTCAATATTTACGTAAGTTTCTAATACTTATAGGTCGGTCCACAATACCTGTATAGCCTGTTCCGTTCTCTGGTTTCCATGACAACTGTTGGTACAGGGAAGTCGAATCCACCGCAGACCACCATGAGCCTAATATTCTGCATCTTTACATACCTCTGTGGAGTGCTCATTTTTGCCACTATTGTGGGCAACGCAGCGGATATGATAGTGGATCTGAGACGTCATAGGGAGAAGTATCACAGAAAGGTAAGCAGTTTTGTTTACTCTTGTTTCTCACATTACGTCACCAAAATTCTTTATTAAAACAAATCTTCGGTTCGAAAGGGTCTCCGTTTTACGATAGAGGACGCTTGAATTTCCAAGCTTTTGGGTGACGCAGCCGGGAAAGCTCTTATCTGGGTTAAAAACGTTACCGATTTTTTGAGATTTTGTTATCTAAACATTCCTTGTCTCAAAATAAATATTACTTTAATCTTTCTGAGTTCCTCAAGTGATATATTTACGCTTTTGTTGGAAAATTCAAAGCCAGATGTTTCTGTTGGTTTCCGGCCGCCATACTTGTGCCACTCAAAGGGAAACTAACATGGCGTCTCTAAACAAGGCTTTGAAAATTTTGGTAAAACATTTTCCCGAATATCGTAACGTTAACGATCCACGACAATTATGGAAGGATTTATATAAGGATTTTATACTGTGGATACATCGGAGCATGACGTTGCGTATATCTCCTCACCAATTTGCACCAACAGGCTGATTTTAGCACGTGGACATTTTTCATCTTATTATTTCTGTATATGCCAACCAATAACGGCAATTCCATAATTTCACAAATTTAGTTTTTTTTTTATGTTATCACTCCTCTTCTCTATGAAGAGGTCATACCTGGTGCATCAGGGTCTTTAGAATTCTGTAAAAGTAAAGATTATTTTTATCTCTAAAACTATTATTGCGGGCGACAAGAGAAGCCCGCAATCCTAATCTCCTGGTTGTTATTACGCATGCGTTGCATGTTTGTAGCCAGCATTCGTTTGGACTTACACTAAGAATGAGTGGAATGCACAGAACGCAATTTGATCACTCGCGTTTGGACCTTCTATCACTCGCTATCTGATCACGCGTGTTTTGATCATCTATCACGTGAAACTTACGCAGAGCACAGCGTTTAAGCAAATGCGTTTTGACCTTCGGTTGTTGTCACCTGCACTCCCTTAACTTTTGGTTATTACTAGTTGTAGTTCAGAACACAGCACTTGTAGCACCTCTGCGCCATGTTTGTTGACCTTCATGCCGGCCCTGCAAACGATCCCAATAAGCTTTGTGGTCGCAAATCGCACTCAGATTTTCACCGGCTTACAACATGGCGAATCAACGCTTCCTCACCTTTCTCCTTTAAAAGAGCACTTAAGGCATTTATTTGTAATAATTATTAGTATACTCCAACAAAAATTTTGGGAAAAAGCCTTTTAATATTCAACATTTGTAAACTTCCGTAATATTGATTAGTTTAATTTTTCACCTCATATTATGTTGTATCCGTCGCCGTAATTTTTATACTATCTTCGAAAAATTGTAATTGAGGAGGCCTAATTAACATAAGCTCTATAGTTTCTTTTAGGCCTCCTCGCCATCTCTTCCTACATTTTTTTCTTTTGGCATCTTTTTGTAATTATCGTAATCGTGTGGCAAATAAATAAAATACCTAAATACCTAAATAGGCTTCAGCTCTACTAGGAGGAGCCTCCTGAAGTGATAACAGTTACTGACAGGACATACTACTGTTCTTCCTTACACTCTTCTGGCTAAGAACGTCTTCAATTGCGCATTACATTTTCGCCGGGTGTGTTATAGTCAAATAAACGTTTTCTTCTAGGTATCGGGTCGTTTCGCCCGAAGGTCGATCGGCCCGATGGCAGTTCGCCCAGGCTAAATCGATTCGCCTTTGTGTATTTGTGGTTATTTAAGCCTGAGAAAAAGGAATAAGCATGGAAAGACAGTCACTGCACATGTGGAATCTAAGGTTAACTAAAAGAAGATCTCGGAGAAGTAGGTTTACCATGTTGTGGAGTGTATATATGCCATCGGGCGAATCGATTAAGTCCTCGCGAACGCCTTCAGGCGAATCGACTTTTGGGTGACACGACCGCAATTCTTCTTCTGTACTCACCTCACCCTCTTACAACTGTTTTATCTGTAGCTCGACGGAATGAAGGAATACATCGCCGCCAACCAGCTGCCCATGGATCTACAACGCCGCGTGGTACAATGGTTTGACTTTGCCTGGAGGTACAAGAAGGACATGAGCGAGGAACAACTTTTTCAACAGCTCAATGATAACTTCCGCGCTGAAATCGCCATTCATGTGAACCTTGATACCCTGAAAAAAGTTAAGATGTTTGAGAAATGTGACCCAGGATTCCTACGAGAGCTTGTGCTGAAGCTGAAACCAATGCTTTGTTCCCCTGGTAAGATAACTTAAACTCAAGTTCAGTCGTATATAGTGTTCCTCCCTTGCTTCCTGGTACATTCGTCGCTCAATCTCACGCACTGCAAAAAGAGTCTTGCGAGCCACCTAAGTAAAAACACTTTATACATATCTGATTGTTGCATTTCACAAGTACGGTTTGTCGCTCAATCGTACGTAACCTGTTCAGCAAGTGCAATTACAATTATTGTGATGATTGTGCTTAAACCGCTGAATATTACATTTATGAAGCGCCCTTTAGTTTTATTTTATTCTGGTTGACGATAATACGCTTCTTGGTTATTTTTAATACAGGAGACCACGTCTGTCGCGAAGACGAAATTGGCCGAGAAATGTTTATTGTGAACAAAGGCGAGCTGGAAGTCGTAGATAAGAAGGGCAATGTGTTGGCTAAGCTCTTGGCCGGTCGACACTTCGGCGAGATAAGCATCCTCGATATGAACGGGATTGGCAACCGTCGGACAGCTTCGGTCCGTTCAGTGGGCTTCTCCGATCTTTTCCGACTTTCAAAAAAGGATCTAGAGGAAGTCATTGAGTACTACCCAGAAGAGAAGGATCAGTTGGCGAAGATAGCTCGACAGACATACGAGAAACAACAAAAACAGCGACAGCTGCATCAAACAGTAACAGAGGAGGATGGGGGTAAGATATCAAAGGGCAAGGAATACCATGACTTGTAGCGTTCATACCGGATGCAACTTTGGTTAAACCTATGGAACTATGGGAACGGATCGGCTTGCGGAATAAAAAGGGAAGAGTTAAACTAAGTGCAAACGGACGTACAACTCCCAATATTGGTGGGCCAACAATGTTGGGGGTTCTTGCGTCCGTGTTGGCAGTGGTGTACAAACGGATGCAAGAACTCCCAACATGAATATTGTTGGGACCTGCAGTACATCGTGGAAAGGATACAACCCATAATGCACGTGCGTGGCCCCGTGGATGCAACATTAGCGAGCTTAAGCAACGACGACAGCGACGGCAACGAGAACGGCAAAAAAAAAAAGCAATTGGTTTAGATTGACAAAACAACAACTTTGCACGTGCATCACGCTTTTTTTGTACATTTCTTTGCCGTCGTTGCACTACTACAACGTGAAAGTGCCTCATTTCACGTTTTGTCGAGGACGGGAACATAAGACAACGAGTTTCTTTTTCCTTTCCTGAACTTTGATACAGTCTTTTAGAATTCAGCTCCAGAAAAAGTTGCCAACATTTGAGGAACTGAACGAGATGGACTAAGCGCGAAACAGTGTGAAGCAGAGCGACTTTACTTTTTAAATGACGTTTTCGTAGCCGTCGCCGTTGCTTAAGCTCCTTATTGTTGTGCTACGCTTCGGCGATCACGGAACAAGAGAAATGCTTGGAGTTGTTGGCTCAAACGTTTGACCGATCTTAAACTTTGCGCAACAATTCCCAACAACATGCAACAGGGTGTGCAAACGGACGCAACACGTAACATCCACCAATCTAGGGAGTTGTTAGCCAACAATAAGGACTTTAAGATCCAACGACGCGACGGCGACAAGAAAGTCGCTTAAAAAGTGAATTTGCGTTCTTTCAGTATTTATAGCGATTATTCCTAACCACTTACTTTGTGAAATGTAGGCGAACCCTCCTGAAGCTGAATTTCAAGGAACCATATTCAAGCTCAGAAAGAGAAATAAAATTTCGTCGTTGCTTGTTTACGTCCTCTATAAAGGGCGAAATTAGGCATTTTCACGTCGTAGTCGTGCAAAAACGGGAAAGAAATGAACAAAAAAGTGTGATGCACGTGCGAAGTTGTTGTTTTGCTTATTAAACCTATTGTTTTTTTTACGTTCTCGTTGTCGGCCGTGTCGTTGGATCTTAAAGTCCCTAATGATGCGTCCGTCTGCACGGGGCCTTAGGTTTACTCTAGTTAGCTCCTCTATGGTGAAAATCGTGAGGAATATCGAAACCTGCGCTATTTATTTAGTATATAGTTCTACCTTTTGAGTCTGTGGATGAAATCCTATGGTGTGACCATTCAAGTAAACCCTTTTCAGCAGTAATATAATAATATAATATAATATTTTTTTAGTATATTCTTCTAACCCGGAGCCAGCGGGAATATGAGCTGTTTTTCTAGCTTACATAGTTTGTAGATGAAATCAAACGATGTGACCATTCAAATGAAACCTTTTTGGCGGTACATTTGCACGAACTTGGGCATTTTTCTTCATTTTTGACTTCACTCATTTCTGGAAGTGAAATAGACCGCAAAACAGTCAGTATTATTATTTTTTCAAAATCGATTTTACAAGGCGCGAAGCGCGCGGGCCTCAGACGCCCGTAGGGTGGCAGTCAGGGCGGATCCGCCCCGGTGGCAATCCAGACCTTTCCGCGCTTTGACCGCTCGCGCGCGAGTTGTTAACCTACGCAAAAAATACGGGCTGTTTTGCAATCTAGAAGTAAAACGATTATTCTAATTTTAGGAGAAGACTCCATCATGGAGAAGAACGATCCACGTAGGTGGCTGGTGGCCGACAAGGAAACGCTTCAGCGTCGGTTGTCTCTGATAGAAGCTAAAAACGACGTCAAGGCGCTTGCAAGCAAATTTAGAAAGGAGAACGGCCACGTCTTGAACCCACGCGAAGTGGTGGCTTCGTTAGCGCAACGAGCACGAATGGAAAGAAGTGACGAGGAATCCAGGCTCATTGTTAAGGACTTTTTAGCAAGACGTAAGAGAGATAAAATTGCGACAAGAAACGCGGTATCACAGGACAGTGTGATCGTAAACTGGGATGATAATGGTACCAAAGAACTAAACGCAGCTTTTATGGAGAATTGTTCAATTGATCAGCTGAGAAAAAGTCAGCGAAAATTCTTCGGCCGCCCTCGTTCACGTACGCAGGTCAGTTTAGCTATTGGTGCAAAGGTGTAGCAGGAGTTATTGGGCTGCCTGTGAACCCCCCCCCCCCCCCCGCCCCTCACTCAGCCAAAGTTAGGTTAATAGTATGGTATGGTATGGTATGGCATGCTATTCGGACACGTTATTTTCTTCAGGTATTTACAAAATGATATAAATATCTTTTCTACATATATCATAATGGTATAAATATTGTTGATCACTGATTTGTTTTATTCACAAGGAATCCAACCCAAACTCACCCACAAGGAACGAAATTCCGTTGTTCACTTTCAAATCAAACAGCTCGGAGAACTGCGATCAGAAGAAGAGAGGGTCGCATGACAAGGGCCAGTCTTCAAACTCTTCATCAGCGTTTACCATTAAGCTTAACAGAACTCCGAGCCAGAAGGGAACAGCTTCAGCTTTCAAGAAAGGTATCTTGAAAAATAGTGGCAATAACGCGATAAAACTGCGACCGTGTGAATCAACTGAGACTTCATCCTGTTACGAAAGTGCTAGCAGCGACGCTGAGAGTTCAAGCAGCTGTCTCACAGGTAAGATGAGGTGCTGCATACAAAATGAAGAAACGCATGACAGTAGCAATAGCAGAAATAGTAAGAGTGGTGGGAATAGAAGTTATGGTTTTAATCGTACTGTACTTTTCGTGGTTGTGACAGCAAAGCTCTTGCGCACCGACGCACAATGGGTGAGAAAATTTGGTTATCTATGCAGGCAAGAAATTAGGTTCTGACAAGAACGCCCGTACGTACCTTCCACCCTTCTTGTTAGCGGATGTGAATTGTCTTACTTACCAAGGCATATACATATTGTGTGTAACTTGATACATGATTATGATCAATTGAAGGCTGTCAAAATCGGGTATCTGCTGACCCATGTCACATGAATGTATCGCGGGCGCAGGTGTACAACTCATTGATGATACGTGTTTTTATTAATTCTCCACTGACCAGTTATGTCATTATAAATGATCGCAGACTCAGAAAACTTAACTTCAGAAAGACATTTCTTAAAAGTTCCCACGAGAGCTTCGCTTTTGCCCTTGGCTAAATCTGTATATTAGTGGTACAGTCAGTAGTGATGGTATTTGTAGTGGTAGATGTCCGTGGTAGTGGCGATGGTGGTAGTGCTAGTGGCAAGGATCTGTTTTGATTCTCACGATCAAGGAAATTTTTAAATTTCTTTCACTCATTCTGCATATAGTACATTCCGCATAATTATGCCATTCCGTAAGTCACGCCAAATGCCATTGCGCAAACTCATTCTGGCTTTGACCTTCACCGTTTTTAAAACCAGCGCGCTTCGCTAAAATTTTCGAGTCATCTGCATATATTTATGCTATTCCACAAGCCCTACCACATGCCATTCCTCAAAATCACCCTTACCCACACCGCACTTGCTGTTGTAAACTTTGGTCTAAGTAAGCCTTTGTACAAATGACCGGCCTCATGAAGTTTAACTCTCTTATCATTTTAATTCAGGCAAAGAAACAAGTCAAAGTGTCAAACTGAAGAAGAGGTTCAGAGCCCATTTTATAAAAGACAAAAAGAAAACAGACGCAACAATCATCCTTGCCACTCCTGAAAATAGTGAAATCGTTGAAGATTCACCAAGATTACATCACGCTACCAACCGATTTATTCCCTTAGATAAAGACCCAGTGAAAGAAGTCAACAAGGAAATGTACTCAGTCGCTCTCGAAAAAAATTGCACTTGCCAGTTGGAAGAAACAGAAGAAAAAGATATCCAGAAACTGAGCGCAAATTCATCTGAAGTTGAGTGTTCCTGTAGAAAGCCATCTGCGGGTCAAGAGATAAACTTAAACACGGGCTCATCCAGGCCATCGGATGATCGAGCTTATGGGGAGAGGGAGTCGGTGTTTTAAGCGAACCAATGAGAAATGCTTGCATGAAAACTTTGTAAAAACAAAGAAGCAAAGTCACCCCAAGAAAAAATTGCAAAGCACACAATGGCTGAGTTTGTTTAAAACGACCATCTTCATCGGAAGCTTAAGTTCTTTTTTTTTTTCAAAAACCGAGACATCGAAAGCAGGAAAATGTTCACGGTTGAACTCCTTTCCCATGAATTAGTTCATTAATGGGCCAAGTTTTTTCTTGGGCATGTTATCTTTTGACGGTTAGCTCAATAGACCTTCTTCAAGCTACTCGCCAGCTTTACACGCGTCTTAGGATCGATGGGATAAAAGTAATATCACTTGGTATTTTAGGGGGCAATCAAGTGATAAAATTTGCTAACACGCGTAGTCGCGGTCGAGTTCGTTTATTCTATCAAAACGATTTAATATTCATGCAAAAAGTACAGTCTCCGGAGAAAGCCCGGAGACTGTTTATGAAATTGTCGGTTTATGATATCGTCTACGTTGCTCATGCGTGGGCGGAATTCGTAGCAGGTCTTCTCTTTTCCCCAGTGAGCTTTTGCAATTCGGCTGATCCACCGTGGATCCTCGGCTTTTGTAGACTGTGTGCATCTACCCACCTACTCGCTCTAGCAGCTGGTTTTGTATTCGAAAACAAGGGTATTGTCTCGGTTGTTTTTCTCATCTTCTGTCGTAGATTAATCAACATTACGCGGCAGCTCAGCTATTTTTGCCAGCTAATTGTATGGCGATGGCATTTTAAAACACTATCGAATTCGCTAGCACGTGTATTCCGTTCCCAAATGAACACGTGGCAAATGTTCCTTTCAGGTAGTTCTTATAATAGTATGGTGAACGTACGATCGATATTCATTGAGAGACTGCAACACACTGTGTTGGATGCAAGTGGTTATTCACGTGCGTGTTCTTTCACAAAGGTTCGGAAGTCAGATTGCTGGTGGAGAATATGAGATTTTAAAACGAGGAGCAAAAACTTAAAACACTTCTATTACAAGTGTGCAGGATCCACCAGCGACTGGAGGAGGAGTGCGTGAAATTTAGAACAGCTCTTTGTGGTGACTTGCTCGAGAGCTAGACATTCTAAAAGTCCTTTATTTTTTTCCGGGTTGGTTATGCCATTTTAAAGGACTTTTCATACCTGTTTGGCGCGAAATTCACCGGTCGAAAATTCTACCGGTGACGTCATGACAACAGTCTACGTTCGATGTATTAAAATTCTACCATGTCTCCGTAGACCACGAGTAGTCGAAATTTTTCCTCAGGGATAGTAAAGCGAGCGAAATGCGAGCGCGCGTGAAAATCACGCGCGTTTCGTTCGACTATCGCTGAGGAAAAATAGAGACTACTCGTAGTCTAATGTCTTCTAGGCTTTAGGGTCAGGCGAAACAGGTCGACCTCGAGACACTTCGTCGCTCGGCCGGCAGCTGCGCAGTCTCTTGCATTGAAGGTAGCTTCGCTCATTTTTAAGAGGTCGACTTGTAGCTGAGTCTACTCGAGAGCTAACTCACGTGAAAAGCCAAGACGAGATTCATAAACAATTTATTAACGGATTATAACGTACAGCTTGGCTTTAATCAAAGTTCGGTGGGCAGTTTCTTTCTCATGTGCTCATGGTTTCCAGCCCCACGTTACGTTACTGGCGTCTCTCTCTTTTTTGCACTCACTTCACAATTTCCTAACTCTTTCCCGGCAAGCCTGAATTTTTTGGGCCTTTGTTTTCCTAACTGCGTAAGTTATGACTTTAACTCTGATGATCTCCTTTGTATTTTTTTTCTTTATTCCGCGGTTCCAATATATGCCGAAATCATATACAGTCGAACTTCTACTGTAACGGCCACTCGGACAGTCCATACATTGACTCTTCTTTAAACCTCCCTACAACGGCCACTTTCTTCTGTCCCCAAGGGCCAGAAAACGACCTAGAAAACGAAGACCTAAAAAACTACGACCTAGAAAGCGACGACCTCTTTACGTTCGCATTTTCTTTCACCCATTAAATTCTAAGCGACACTCTTCATATTTTCAGGTCGTGAATGGAAATATATGAAATGACTCATGTCTTGAACTGCGGATAAAGATGTGAAAGTGGAAATAGTTAAATAAACAACCCTAGCGGTCGAAAGAAAAAAAAAAAGAACAAATTCAGGCCTGACCAACAAAAGGGCCCTTGACAAAATCTGGATCAGACAGGATCGGTTCAACCTCTGAACACTGTCCCAAACCTTTTGTCATTAAGTGAAATACAGGGCGGGGTTGATCCTATCATCGGACGAGATCCGGGTTTTGTTCAGTGATGGTTACATTTCAGTGATGAATCAAATGATGACTTGTGTTGAAAGCATTTCGCAACTGTGATAAAATACACGTTTTAGCCGATTAACTACGAAATGCGTAGGATTCTAACGTTTTGAGCAGGGCGCCCTGGTTTTGAGCTGAGGCTTGCCGCTTGCCCCTCACACGCGCTCTCGATCTATTATGGATTTTAATAGTGATAATGTAACTAGACAAAATTACTGGTAGAAACATGCGAAACTGTATTTTGATTTTAAAACAACAAGCACGAGTAATAAAATTGAATATTTAATAGACTGCTTGCAGTCCGCCTTTTCTCTTAAAATCCGTCTAGTTCCCAGCCCAAGCCCGTCCTTATGTCTACCTGCGTATGTCATACAATTTTTGTCTACCCCGTTTTCGCAAATTTGATATACATGTCTTCATAGCCATGTCAATCATTCAAAGATTTTTCAATCTGGCGAATACTGAGAAGTTATCGTGAAAAATTCACTGCAGGAATGTAGATTTCTATTTGATACTACCTTCAGTAGCAGCGACATACTGAGCCCAGCTAGCGTGACTTAAGCCCGTACAGAGAAGTGCTGGGTGACAACAGGCGGATCCATTTTCATACTTCTTTTCAATTAAACTACAATAACATTTGCCCTCAGTTCAACTACGTTTTCGATTTCTAGCTCGTCGTTTTCTAGATCGTAGTTTTCTAGGTGGTCGCTTTCTAGGTCGTAGGTCTTCGTTTTCAAGACACCCCCCCCCCCCCCCCCCCCACCAAAGATGGCCGTTGTGGAGAGGTTCAACTGTATTCATCTTTCCCGGTTCTCTCTTACTTATGAGTCCCCTTTTTACAAACCTGCTTATGGCTAATATGTTCTATAATACATGCAATAAGAGGAGAAAGACATTTTTCACGGGAGAACGGAAAGACTTTCTTTCTTCCGTTCACAAAAGTGCTCTGAAGTTCGCTTTGGAATTGGTCGAAAAAAGGGCATGGGTACTAAGCTGGTAGAAAAATAGGAAACGGCAAAAAGAAACTGATCCTTACGGCAAGGCGATGAAGAAGTAAATAAAAAAATAAAACAAAAAAATATATATATTTTTAAAAAAACTGCCCAATATTTCGGTTTGAAAACAAACCTTCCTCAGGGGCTGAAAGAAAAATGAAAATAAAACTAAAAGTTCATTACAAATAAGAATTTGAAAATGTGACAACAATGGATTGTTATTGATATAGGAGACTAGTTGGTATCATATATCAGTGAGCTTCGTCACGTCTATTTATTCCTAGAGGAGTTAAAGACCGTGGAATCAGGGGCACCCAACGAGGATATAGTTCAAAACCACTTAACATAGCATTGTTGAACGTATTTTAGTATTCAAACGGTAGATATACGCATATTTTTATCCCCTAAAAACTTTTCATCTGTTCGGATTTCCTAGCTGAAAGTTTAGTGACCCGAAAATTATAGGGATAAAAACTTACCTTCTCGAAAATTTCAGCCAGGAAAAGGTTCCCCAAAATTCTAGGTGGCCTTTTTTAGGGTCAAAATCCGTTAAAAATGGGTAATTACACCATTTTGTAGATGTTCGAAAATCCTAGGAGAGGCAGGCAAGCAAGAAATTTTACAACAAATGCTCCGAAAATTCTAGATCTCAAATCGTCTTCCGAACAGATATTTTCCCGAAAATTGCCGTTAGGTGCCCCTGTGGAATACCCTGCGTTATCAACCAATAGCCCCTTAGGAAGGCCTGATACTCAGGCTATCAACCAAGGTCAAGCATAACAGATGAGAATAGTCGTGCAAAGATAAGGTTTTACGTTTTGAAGCTGAAACGTTATAAGTTTTACGGGAGTCTGTGAGTTAACTAGCCTACGAACAGCAGACGCATTTCCGGTATAACTGGATCATTTTACGAAGTCTTTTCAAAGCGAAACACGTGAAGACTGGTCAGCGCTGAGTGACTTCCGGTAAATCGATTCACTGACTAATGGTTCCTAAAACCTCTTTTAGTGTATCGTCAGTCTGGTGTATCGTAAAATAGTTTAGCAAACTCACAGACTTACAACAAACTTATCATCCTTTAACTCTCAAATAAGATCTGAACAGAAAGCTAAAGGTTATTTTTAAATTAACTGCACGTTCTTACCATAACTCCTTAGCTGGACCAATTTTCCACTCAATGACTCACTTTGAAGCTCCACCAGATCTCTGCTGAATAGGAATACCCTTAATTTTGGTGAATATCATACACTAAACTTGATAAATATTTCACTTCAGTAAAAACTCAAAAATTGCTATTAATAGTGATTATAAACCACGGAAAGAAAAGTGGCGAGCTCAGTGCGAATAAACAAAGACGGCATATTAAATATATTTTGCCCACATTTTCTAACATTTACCGCGCGGTAAAATCTTCGTTATCCGATTCTTTTCACTCCGGTTAATTCGAGTATTCCTTCAGACCGCTCACACCACATACAAAATACAAAGTTGGTGTGCGATGTAACAGCTACTCTAGATAGTTCAATAAGAGAATCTTATCAACTGTACTAATGCGAGGCAACTATACTTGGCTTATGTTGTCGGTCACTAGCCAAAAGTGAGTTAGTAAGCAAGTAAGTAACCTTTTACCGTTACAAAACAATACTAGGTTGTGATCTCCAGAAAATATACACCAACGATTCCGAAGGAAGAAGAAAAAGCTCTAAAGCATTCCAGTGTAAATTGTGAACAGTCAGCTCAAAACTTTCGCCGCTCTCTCTCTCTTTCTGGAAGTACCGGTCTATGCGCAAAGTGAATGAAACAGTTGATTTTACACTGATTGACAAGCAGTTGTCAGATATTGATTTGAGGGGCGTAGAAGAGTTTTAATTAACAGTTACAGATGTCATCCGCAAGTCATATGATCGGCGTTGTACTGACTATGTACTGGGCGTTAACTGCTTGGAGTTTTTCCCACCAAAACGATAAAAAATGAGTCTGTGTGAGCCAGGAAGTGAGCGTCGCGTGTCATCTCCCAGCCAAAAATAGTTTAGGTAGAAAAAATCGCCAGCAAGCTAATATCCCTAACTAATTCCCAGCCAATTTTTACCTAAGATGCCATACGTCCCAGTCAGCATCACGATGCCTGAGGAACGGCTTTTTTGAAGATCGGCTCTACTGAGCACCCCTGTCGTAGAATAGTTTAGCAAACTCACAGACTTACAACAACCTTATCCTCAAGCAGTTTAAGGTCTGGGTTTTGAAAATATGTTCATAAATATGGTTGATCGCCAATATCTTTCTCTAGATTGCCTAGAACCGGATGAAACTTAACCTGAAGATAAATCTTGTTGTTCTCTCTTGCCTTAACGCACGTCTCACAGAAAAATATTTTCATTTTCGCTTTCTCTTTCATCTAGCGCTAAACGAACATTTTTTTATCTTGATTTCTCGGTTGTGCAGCACGAAATATCAGATCTAAGAGTTGAAAATCATGAAGTTGGAAGAGTAAATAAGCTAAGTTAGGTGCTATGTTTGTTTGTTTGTGTTAATGGTAAGGTCGTACGGGAATTTTTAAGTCTCTATCAGTGCTAGTATTTCACTTCATTTCTCGCTGCAACTGAGCAGCTACAGCACGTTCCATATCAGACCTTTGTGGTGAGGGTAAAAATCGGAATGAGTTTGCGGAATCGGGCATGTGGCATGGCTTGCGGAATGACATAATTATGCGGAACGTAATATATGTAAATGGCGCAAAGAAATAAACTAAACAGAAAATCATACGCGCGTCTCTGCCGCCTCCTTTTTTGGCAGGCGATTTTTTTGGCACAAATTTGAAGGAGCAACCGCTTTGCTGGCTCAAACCAACAAGGCAGAGCAGCACCTTGGAGTTCACGAGGATTATGGAGGAAATCATTTCTAGTAGCGGCAAGCTTTACGAGGCTGCAAGGAAATGGTATACTCGGTAGTCCCAAATGAAATAAACAAATAAGTCTCGTAAATACGTGCAGACGTATTGTGTCGCAAATCTGTCGGTTCTTTTATTTAGGGGTATATAACCTGTACTTCACTAAACTCAAATCAAGGGTCAATCTTTATCGTAACGGTAGTGGGAAAAGAACGATCGTTGAACGTGAAGTCTGATATATTTGATTATGTCACGATCACGCAACACACCGTCTCAAAAAGAAAGACTTCTCACGCGGTTTCAAATACAGAAGAACGCCAGTAACTCGAACTCGGAAGGGAAACGAAAAACAGTTCGAGTCACAGCTGGACTGAGTTAGCGAGAATTCGAGTTATCGGGGTCGATTGCAAAATTCAATTTGCCATGTTAAAATTGATAGTTACTGTGAAGTTAATCGTGCAAACATCTTTTGCAGAAACATTACAGCAGAAGGGAGCGTGACCTTCTAAAACATCTTTTCTTCATTGGCCGACTTTTGTTATGTACGTAGTATCGGCAATGCCATGGAGCCCGACTAATAAAGGCAAGTAGTAGAATCTTTGTAGCTGAGCGAAAAAGGCCAATCCAGAGTGAAACCTAGCTTCGTGGCTTTTTGTTTGTCATCGTTGTCGAGCCCACAACATTAATAGGCAGCGCTTTTCTGCTCAATTTATTTCTTTCACTCATTCTGCATATAGTACATTTCGCATAATTATGTCATTTCGCAAGCCATGCCACATGCCACTCCGCAAACTCATTTCGCCTTTTACCCTCACCGGGAGCCTTTGCTCCTCAGTGCCGGCCGGGAAAGAAAGGAAACAACAATCCGAGTACTTTTAGTTCACAACAACAGTAATTGCTGCCATGAGTCTGAGGAACATGTTATTTCCTTTCTTGCTACAATCAAGTACAACACGTCTTACATCAGACCTTTGTTCGTAGTCGGCTTTAAAGAAAACAATCCGAGTATTTTTAGTTCACAAACAACCGTAAATTGCTGACATGAGTCTGAGGAACATTTCATTTCCTTTCTTGATGCAATCAGGTACAACACGTCTTACATCAGCTGTAAAGGAATATTTTACTTGCGGCTACCCTTGCTGAAATCACCTACAACACGTACCGTCTGATGGGCTAGGAAAAATGTTTTCTGAAAAGATTTTCTCTCCGGCCTCGTGATCGCAAAAGCCGGGGAAGTTGAACTCAAACATTCATTGATTATTTTGAAGCTGCACACATCATAATGACGCAGATCGAGTTAAAAGAAAAAGGCATAACAGAACCTGAAAACATTCACGTTTTAGAATTGCCTTTCATCCTGAGTAAGTTCAGGTTTCATCGGTATTGGCTGGCTTAGCTAATCAGTTGCTTCTTTTCTTACCATAACCTCTCTTTGACCTTGCCTCTGATAAGTAGACCATTCCAGAAATAATTACATGCGGCAGGACGCATAAAACTGGAAACCCTGTTGCATTTTAATTTACAAATAGACGTTGACGGTCTTGAAACTGCGCACGTCACCATGAAGCAAATTTTGTTACTCATTTTCCTTTCCGCTGCAGTAATGCCCTCTGACGCCAATGAAGGTGAGTTCAAGTTCTGATATCAATATTGCTACAATACCATTTGAAGGATCTTTACAAGTATCACTAGGGAACAAACAGCCAATGTTAAAAAAACTTATCTGTTGGTAAGGCCGCAAACAGGATCATGATCAGACTCAGACCATAAGCTATTAAAAGACGACACACGAAAATCTCCATGCTCAGGGGTAAGAAGTGTTTCTGAAAAAGAGCAAGTACGTGCTGAAGCCTCCCTTATTGAAACAAGAACTTGAGATTAAGTTGTTGCCAAAAGTAATGCAACGAAGACTGATACAAAATAGAGAAAAAATCTTAGGTCGCCTTAAAACCAAGTTCTATCATGCTGCAACTGTACGGCTGGTTTGGTAACGCGACCGCCCGATGAACCTCTATCCCACACCGTGTTAACTATTTCACATGCATTTGTCTGCACAATATTTTCATCTGGAAACCATAACAACTAACAACGGTATTCTGACTCAACATTGCTCCTTTACGGAGCATAAATTTTCCCTTTTGATCCATCAGTCCTAGCACGGGGTCAGGATCCCAACTGGGGATGCCGGGATAGCTTTGACGGATGACCATTAAATTCTACCGATTTTGGCGGTTCACGGTGATCAAGAAAAAATGAAAACTTTAATTTCAATAGTATCTTCAATGAGCTTAAACTTAGTCTAAGGGGTGGACCATTTGATTTTTGATGGGGGGGTTGCAGGATTTTTAGACTGCTAGATATTTTTTTATATTGCTCCAGCCCTGCAGGATTTTTTTTTTAACCTCCCTGTCCTTGCATGATATTTTTTTTTAATGGAAATTTAAAACACAAATTTTGAAGTTTAATATTAAAAACTTGACCATCACCAGCCACTCAAAATTCACCCTTTAGGCTATTAAAAACCACCTTTACACGCAATGCATTTTTAAGTTTACATCTTTCTTTCAAAGTAATAAAGAGTTTATCTTTATTCAGTGTACAAAGAAATGCATCTCCACTAACCTGCGGCTAGTTGATTTCCCTGTCAGGCTAGTGGATGTTATATGCATCACTCTCTGTACTAGCCCAACAGATCACTTGCCCACTGAACAAGTGAACGTTTTTTTCTTTCGAATTACGTAATGCTACTGAGAAAAGCTTTCAAACTTGCGTGTAATGGTTCCAACTTGTCCAAAGGGCGAGCTGGAAATTCCATCTTATTTGAATCCTGTTTTTTGCTTTCAAAGCAAGAGAGAGGGACTTCAAAGAAGGAGAAATTGCACAGTAATATGGCTTCTCAATATACGCATTTAGTATTTGGAGTTATCTAGAGTTTAAAAAAAAAGGAGGGTTCAAGAAATGGGGACCTCACTGTAGATTTTACCAGTTTAGACGAATTTCGAGTGGACGTAGAAGCAGCTGGAGGGGATATAACCTGCAGGTGTTGTCAATGGTCCTTTTTGAAGGTCGGTACCAGGACAGTTCCGTTCCCACAGCCCATCATAGGAGTACCAGGCTTGATCACCCCTGTTATTAAACTGTTATTATTCTTAAGGCTCAGTTGTTCTTGATGGATAAATATAGACAATTTCTGCCAGCTTGTGGTTTATTAAAGACATTGTTAAATAAACATTTGTCACTACAGTTGTCAATAGGTGAGAAAATCAGATTGGTAGTTGACCCCTTTGAATCATCTTTTATATAGGTACATGATCTATAAAATTACAATATTTCAATGCCTAAATAATTAAAACAATTACGTTTTAATTTATGTGCTACAGACTGTTTACTATTATTTTCTTGGCTTGAAAATAGGCAATGAACACAAAAGTAATAGAACTCTGCAAAAACACGAATGACCCAGAGGGAAAAAATGCTCTTCGATCTATTTGATCGTCTTTTGTCTCGTGCACATATCCAGCGCATCCGTTTCACATTCTTTGTATATTTTGAACCCTGCACCAATTCAATGTGGCCTGCCTTTACTCTTGTTTGTCCCATTACCTTTTCTATAAAGTAAATCTTATTTTGTTACAAAAATACGTGCACGTGACAACTGTTAGGGTGGGAATCTGAATGCATGAATATCTTTGAATCATAATATCCTTCTAGATCAGAGGGTTCACTTTAATAGGAAATCTAATTGGTAAATCATGCGTCGCGCTTGCAAAATACTAATTCACGCATCAAAAAATGTGATGCCCAGTCCAGTATCATGTGACTCAGAGCTACTTTTGGGGCCGTCACGCATCACGCAAAATCCTTTGCCACGCCCAGGTTAAGGCTGCTCGATTTTTTTTTCCATCTTAAGAATTCTGCAAGAAATTTTTTTTTAACCAGAAACATATGCTCGATATTTTTTTTGGGATTTGCACAACCCCCCCATCAAAAATCAAATGGTCCACCCCTAAGTTTTGTGTTCTGGAGGCTGTTTTGGTCTTCCTAAGCATGAAAAGAACTGAAATTCAGGGAACGTTGCGGTCAGAAACACGTTATTAATGAAGTAAATCATAAATATTTTGAAACCGGAAGGACTTCAGCTGTGATGTCAGTTTAAACGTAAATCGAGCGGAAAAGACCATAAAGTGAGAATATTTAGGAACATGGAAACTGGTTAAATCGATCGTTTTAAATCCAGAGGTCCGAAATGAGCAGCTAAATAGTGAGATTTGAAAGACCTGCAAACTGTTTGACAGGTGATAGGGACTTTTAAGATAGGTCACTACAGTAGACTGGGACGGATGGAAGCGTATACGGGCGGCCTGGGGCCATGACGGTAAGAAGCCGCGAAAATTTTCCATTTAAGATCGGACAACAAAACAGAGGAAAGTGAAGTCATGTGCGAAACTCGCTTGTAGAAGGCTCAGTTACTAAAGAAGAGTTTATTACTTTATACGAAGAATACCAATCAGAAAAATAAGGGCACAAATTTAAGCTAGCTAGTTTTCAAAACTAGTCTATGTTTTTACTTGAACTTTCCTTTCCTTAGCCAACACCTTTTGAGTTAAAGGAATCTTTTCTTGATAAAAATACAGTTTTAAGTTATAAAAAAGACGGCCACAATCATCACTGTTAGGCCCAGTTGAAACGTCGAACTTCTCATGTGCCGAAACTGATGCACAAATTACTAAAAATTTTTTTACTTGTTTAAAGCATTCTAGACCATTGAAAATCGTGAAAATGAATCGAGTTCGACTAGTTAAGTTCGACGTCTGAATCAACCTCGAAGCATCTGGATCGACCTAAATAGGTATTAAGTTCGGTACATGAAAAGATCAACGTTTGAACTGAGCCTTACCTTTCTTGTCGGCAATTTTTTTGTAGAAAACAAGCAGTCGCCATGCGGCCGCGAGCTAAGTTATGAAGAGTATGCCTAAATGTCGCGGGTCGCGACTCGCGGGTGCGGGTGCGGGTGCGGGTGAGTGTCGCGGGTAAAAATAAATCACCAAATTTTAACAAAAAGACAAAATAAACAACAAAACTTAAATTTCTTTTTTTTTAACGAAGACTAGTTAGCAGCTCAAAGGAAGACTTCTTGTAGTTGTGGGCTTTTTCGTTTATTTCCGACATGTTTCGTCTCCTACTGAGACTTCTTCAGGAAATGAATACAACTAACAAAGAACAGCATATATAACACGTTTTCTGCGTAAGTAAAACTTCCAATAAAAGTGAATAAAAAGAATAACTTGATTAAACTATGTTGTAAACGGACTAAATAAGAAACACCTTTTAATATAACAACACACAATAATTAAAATTATTGTGTGTTGTTATATTTTGGGGGTCATACCATCAGCGCTAATCGTATGGCCCCCCAAAACTCAACGGACCCTTAAACCCTTGGGCGTACAAGGCAGGGGAGTGGGTACAATCCCCGGAAGGTTTTTTTGAATCAACCACCAAGTCAAGTCATCACCTGATCCACACTTGGCGTCGGAGCGGGAGCTCGTGCGCAATACCAGAACCATAAAAAAACTGAATGACTTGAAAAAGTCATGCAGTCTGCAAAACAGCTACATAAAATGACCAAATTCAAGGTTTTGTAGAGAACATGAACCCGAGATACTACTCTTTTCTCTATCAGAACTTTAACCTCCTCCCTAACAAATCCCAAACGCAGGTAGCTCGGTTACTTAGTGCAATGTTAGCTAGCCAATGTAGTTTTGACCATGTGGATTTTTCTTTAGAGACTTTTTCCTTTGTATCGCCCTTGGTTAGCTTCAACTAACTAGACTTCCTCGTTATGACATGTGGACCAAAAAAAAGTATTGCAAATCTTCTTTGAAACATAATAAAATTCTTCTTTATTTTATTAATAATTTAATGTTAAATTTGGTCATTTCTGTTTACCCGCGACCCTAACCCGCACCCGCGACCTTTACCAGCACCCGCGACCTCTACCCGCGACATTTAGACATACCCAGTTGTGAAAGAACTCAAACATTTTTGCTTTTGTTTTTTCATTTCACCGATAGGTAAATCAATGTAAACACAAGCCAACGCATATTTAACCCATTGGCTTCTCAGTTTTAGAAGAAAAGTGACAATAAGTATGCATGAACTCTTATCGGTTTCACCGTTGTCTTCACGACGAGAAACCCGGCTAAAACATACCGTCCCAGAAGGACTATCTTAAACTTCCTAATGACTTCTTTTTATGACGGTTGACGGTTAAATTTTAGGCTGTTTGACGAAAGAGAACTAAACTTTTCATCTATGGCTTTTTGTTTCTTTAACAGGCCGCTAGAGGAAGCTGAATCACGGAGCAGTGTGCTTTAGTGCACGCGGTGAACGGCCCGGCAGGTTTTATGTTCCCTCCGGTAACTTAGCAGCCATAAAGTTGGTTCACCTGTACGGTTACGTCACCTGTGACAAGCATACTAGTTCCAGCTGGTCTTACTGGGGCTGTGATGTACCTGTCGTAAGATACCACGTTGGTGTAGCCATAACAACCAGCTCGAGCTATGGAGCCATCCTGCCGCTGAGCAAGTTTCTGTCAGGCAGTAGCGAAGTGAAATCAAGGAAATGGTCCCGCATTCCTGGTTATACCGGTTTGTCTCCTACGCTTGTCCTGTCGTTTGATCACCCTTACCACTCTTCAGGGGAAACGTTCCGTTTGTGGTATGGTGAAGATTTGACGGATTCCACCGAACACGACAACGACGGTCGAACCTGTTGCGATGTTTACGGGAGGTTTGTTTAACTCAGATGTTCACAACCTCATTCAGAGATGTGGAGAGGATTCCCGAAATGATACACCTATTATATTGTAATTCAATAAAGTCTTGTTATTCCAGAGAACTTTAGTTTGAAATTGTGACACTTTGTAATTCATTGTCCTTGAAACCGTTTATGAAATTATCGGTTTACGAGATCGTTTGCATCGCTCATGCGTGGACGGAATTCGTAGCAGGTCTCTTTTCCACAGTGAGCTTTTGCAAGTTGGCTGATCCACCGTGGACCCCCGCCTTTTGTAGCGGCTGGTTTTGTATTCGAGAACAACGATATTGTTTCGGTTGTTTTTCTAATCTTCTGTCGCAGATTACTCGACATTACGCGGCAGCTCAGCTATTTTTGCCAGCTAACTGCATGTCGATGGCATTTTAAAACACGATCGAATTCTTTTTTACTATTATTTACTTATTTTACTTCATATTTTATTTTATTTATTTATTTACAAAAAAATAATTACAAATACGTGTTCTTTTAACTATTCAAAACTATTTTCTATCACAGCGGGCTGAAAATAATATATATATCAAAAGAAAACTAAATTCGTAAAGGAAAGAAACTAAATTAAAAGGAAAAAGACGCAAACCTAATACGTGAAACAGTACAGCAGTACAGTGTAGCTTAAAGGAATATGCATTATGGAAATGACACTACCATTTACATATCTAAACAAATTTGGCCCATGCTTTTTTAAATTGCACATTCCGTTCCCAAATGAACACGTGCAAATAGTAGCTCTTACAATAGTATGGTGAGCGTAGATCAATATTCATTGAGAGACTATAACACACCGTGTTGGATGCAAGCATCCTCGGAGACTCAGGGGTAGTCAGTCGGGCCGGGAGAAAAGACGCGACGAAAGTTTTCATTCATGGGGGGAAGAGCCCCTGGATACCGACTCTCACCGGACTATTTCCAAATGGTCAAGCGAATGCTGGCTCCTGAGTGGGCAAAAAAAAAATGCTTTGTATTATTGTGCTCAATCGGCGAACAGTTTCTTCTGAGTTCTTTTCGTGAGTTCCTACACGACGGCTATTAACACTGCTATTACAGGTGTGCAGGATCCACCAGCGACTTGAGGAGGAGTACGTGAAATTTGGAACGGCTCTATGTGGTGACTTACTCGAGAGCTAGACATTCTAAAAGTCCTTTATTTTTTTCCCTGGTTGGTTACGCCATTTTAAACGACTTTTCATACCTGTTTGGCGGAAAATTCACCGGTCGAAAATTCTGCCGGTGACGTCATGACAACAGTCCACGTTCGATATATTAAAATTCTACCAAGTCTCCGTAGACCACGAGTAGTCCCCATTTTCCCTCAGAGATAGTAAAGAGAGCGAAACGCGAGCGCAAATTAAAATTACGCGCGCTCGCGTTTCGCTCGCTCGGCTGTCCCTGATGACAAATGGGGACTACTCGAAGCAGTCGGATGAAATTCAGGCTACCCTTGCCTCACTTTGTAAAAAAAAAACTGTATATCACCGTAACACAATGACATTCGTCCCGATTACTATACGGATAGACGACAACGTAGTCGATAAAAATAACCTTGAAGTTTTTTGGCTTTTTTTCCCAGTTTTTTTTTAAAATGTTTTTGAACAGTAATGAAGAATCGCTCATTTATCAAGACTTGGTCAAAAATTGAATGTCCCAGTGTAACTTTAATTTGTGATTTCAGTTTTATTGACATTAAAAAGCTGATGCAAATTTCACAACGATTCAAAACAACTAATTAAGCAACAATAGTATTGATAATGAATCCTATTTATGAACTTAGACTGAAATGCAAGACTAATAAAAAACGGCTAAAATTGGTTCTGACAACTAAATTCTATAATTACCCAACCTAACACAGTAAAGAAATACCCTCAAAAGCAAAAACCAATAGTAACTGAATTCTATCACCTGACGGCCTCACTTTATAATCATAATGTCATTCTTCTTCGATCAGATACTAACAAAGGAAAAGGTACTGATCAATATTAATACGCCAAGTAAAGATTCAAGTGCTTATATTTTTCTACTGTTCAAATACGGCTTAAAATAATAATGATGATAATAATAATAATAATAATAATAATAATAATAATAATAATAGGTTTTTATGGCGCATTTAAAGAAATTCTCAATGCGCTTACAATAGAAAATTAAAACTAAAAGAACTATGTACAGTTATTATTTTAAAAAAAGTGGAAACAGATTCAGAGTATTTGATATGATCAAGTAAACTGTTCCAGATTTTCGGTGCATAATATGAAAATGAGCGGCGCCTGTAAGTCACGGTATTAACAGAAGGAAATTGTAAAAGCAATCCACTAGATGAGAGGGGTAAACGAGTCGGGTGGTATTTGAGAAGGAGTGAAGACAAATAGTAAGGAGCTAAATCATTTAAAATTTTAGATGTTAAAAGGAGTGTTTTAAAATTGATGCGTGCACCAATAGAAGGCTAGTGCAAGTCTTTCGTGACAGGAGTTACATGGTCAGATCTTCTTATTCCTGAAACCAAGCGTGAGACACAGTTCTGAACACGTTGCAGCTTGTCTATTTCTCGCTTACGTAAGCCACGATGTAAACTGTTACAATAATCCAAACAAGACATAAAAAAGCATTGACCATCATGTTGAGGTGATCCTTGCTCAGATACTTCCTCAAGCTGTCAATAAATCGAATCGCCAGCATAGCCTTTTTGCATGTTCCATTAATATGATGACTAACATTGAACTCTCTTTCTAGGATGACACCAAGATTACAGAGTCGGTCTGATGGTTGTACTCTGGCGTTGCCAATCAAAAAATTACTAAGAATTGGGTTCTTAACAAAACGAGAACTAAAACTGAATGACCTCTGTTTTACTAGGATTGCACACTAATTTATTGATGGTGTTCAATTCTATAACTTCACTAATACACTTCCGAAGGGTGTTTAACGCAGGACGTTGATCAAGAGGATCAACAGTAATGTAAGTTGAGAATCATCTACATAGAACATACAGTCTAGGTTATGAGCAGAGATTATGTCTTGAATAAAGAGTAAACAAGAAAGGACCGAGTATCAAACCTTGTAGAACTCCAAATTCTAATCTCCGACCGCTAGATATTGTGTTACCAATGATAACAGGCTGTGTTCGACTAGCAAGATAAGAAGAAAACCATCTTAGCACTGTCTGGGAAAAACCGAAGTAACTACTCAGTTTATACAAAAGTACAGTATGCATGGTCTAGGGTTTCAAATGCGGCTGAGAGATCAAGCATGACACAACAACATCTTGCATTGCCGACCATCAATAGTCCTAAGAACGTCATTCATTCGACTTTCAGAAGGGCCGTCTCGGTGAAGTGATGTTTACGGTTATCACACTCGCTGTTGCTATTTACTGAAACAGTTGTTCCTCCATGAAACGGATAGTCAATAGTGTATTTACAATATATATCAATAATGCATATAAAACGGGCAGTTTGGTCATAACTTAGTGTCCATTGTCTTTTGTCTGAAGGTCTGCTGTACTTGACTGGAATCAGGATGTAACGTTTTAGCTGCAACCCAGGCGTCAAAACGGCAGCCATATTTTCCTTTCTTTCTTTAAGCGGCCTATTTATTACGGCCTGGCGTCGTGAACAGTACGAAATAAGTGTTTGTCTAAACTCAGGGATTCTTAATGCATAGACAAGTGGATTTAAAATGGAGTTGGAAAGATTAAGAATATTTATGATATCTACAAACAATGGAGCGATATCGAACCGCTGGATAGCAGTCAGATAGTTAACAATGACTAAAGGAAGCCAGGAAAGAACAGAAATGGCGGATACAAACAGCAAAGTTTTTGTCAAGCGGTGGTTTTGGGATGCTGCTCGGTTTTGCTGTTGTAAAGCGTTAATTCTCTTTCGAACTTTTCTCCATATACTGATATTACATACACAAACGATGAACAGGAAACTCAAGGGGAATGACATCCAAGACAAGGTAGCTGCTTTATATGACCCTAGGTAGCGAGAAACGAGAAAGACAGTTGAAACAAGGATAGCCAGAGACCAGACCATAAAAATAACAATGCTATACGCTCGTGTTGTCAATGTTTTGTGTTTAAGTTGCCAATAGACAGCATAAAATCTTTCACAGGATATAAAAGCTGCTGAAATTAGCGAGGACTGTGAGAAGGTAGTATCAAGAAAATGAGTAGAATAAACCATGGCTGCATTTGTCTTTGCAGCCCATAAGTGATAGTAGGGTCCTACCAACAAATAAACAAACAAAGGCAGAGACACCGCTCCCAACAACACATCAGCGAGGGCCATGTTCATAACTAAGAACAAACTTTTCTTGCGAAGCTTCTTTTCCCGTGCAAAGAGAATTATTACCAGCATATTACCCATGACAATTATGGCACTTTCAAACATAAAGGCGGTAACCACTTCTGTTCCTTGTGCTTTGGATGGAGTATACGTCATCGTAGGGGATGTAGAAGTGTTAGTAGAGCTTCTGGTGACCGAGTTGTTTTCCATCTTATTTCTTCTGCCTTCGTGTGAGAGAGTAGTGCGCGAAATGGCGCTGTCTGTCTCGACACGGATGCTTAAAAGCACTAGGTGAATAATTTTTCCCTTTAATAACAGTCGATCAATTTTATGCAAACATTACAATCCGCTAATTATTGTCAATTTTGCTCGTCGCCAGGGTTATGGGTTCCTGTGTACTTTCGTCGCCAAAGTAGCTAAGATTAAGAAAAATACCCGCATATATGCCTCTTATTAGCCGAGTTTTCGGTCCGTACTGTAAATTACGGACCGAGTTTTTTTCCATCGATTTATGGCCCGCGCGCTTCGCGCTTGGGCCATAAATCGATGGAAAAAAACGAGGATCCTTAATTTACAGTATGGACCGAAAAAACGAGGCTAATAAGATGTTTATTATATGGCTTCTTCCTGTTTGGGGGACCGGAAACAAGTGCAGGACGCACGATTTGACAGTCATTCGGCAGGTGTCAAAAAAGAAAGTTTTTATTGGCGCACGAAAACAATAGCACATAACAAAGGCTTTCCGAGAAAGTAAAGACAAATTCGCCATGTTAAGAAAGTTTATTCGGTCAAAACTAAGACCGTTAATGTGACGCTGGAGTCTTTTGAAAAATGGACATTATTGTGTCTGGCTCGCTTCTATCTTTTGTTCGTTGGTCTTTAAAAAACACTGCAAATGGCAAAGAAACTTGCCAAGATGATCGGGTGCAGGTATGTTTGTTATCATATTTGTTGAAGGAATGACTCATTTTCTCTTAGGCAAAACATCTCGAATCTCTGCCAGTCGATTTTCGTCTTCTTAACTGTGTACTAGATAAAATTTTCAAACACAGACTAGAATCCTCCTCGATAAGATTACGAGTTAGTTTCTTCATCGCCTTCGTTCACAAATAAACACAGTTTAAAATGTTGAAGGCCAAAGTCAACACCCAAGTTCTCAAGGTTGACAGGCGTCTTATAACTTTATTTAAACATTTTTTACGAGGTGAAGAGATTTAGACCTCCGAAATGAGCATTTCTTTAAAAATTTTGGTCCGTATAGCAAGTTACGGACCGCAAATTGACCAATCGCATGGCGAAAACAGACTCAGCCATATAACAATTATAAAAGTTTTATTTGTCGCTAAGAAGAAGCGACGACCGCGGCCGTTCGGTTATCGCGCGCCAAAATTGTAATCGTTGGCAACAGTAAATGAGTTAAAAATCATCATTTTGTGCTCAATTATCTTACTGTTTTAGTATATACTAAAACAATTATTCACCTCAGTGTCGGTGGCCAGTAGTGGATATTTACCTCGTCGCTTCGCGGCCCCGGTAAATATCTAATACTAGGCACTTCCACTTCGGGGAATAATTGTTATTGAGGACTCGAGGGAGGTTTCCCATGACAATTATGGCACTTTCAAACAGAAAGGCGGTAATCACTGCTATTCCTTGTTCTTTGGATGGAGTGTCCGTCATCTTAGGGGACGTAGAAGTGTTGGTAGAGCTTCTGGTGACCGAGTTGTTTTCCATCTTATTTCCTCTGCCTCTGTGTTAGAAACTAGTGTGCGATGGCGTTTTCTGTCTCGACACGGATGCATTGAAGCACCAGGTGAATAATTTCACCCTTTCACAACAGTGGATAATGTTTATGCATACATTGTAATCCGCTATGTCAATTCTGCTTGTCGCCAAAATATTTACGATTAACAAAATACCCGAGTATTTAAAACTAGCGTTTAGTTTCATCAAATCGCAGGTGCTGTAAAGTGATAATGAATACACTATATTTGAAGATAAAATCTGTCAAAACAGTTATTGGTGTTCTATTTCTACTAAAATCATGCCCGAGGCAGTGTGGAAACAAGTCAGTTCAGAATAGAGTAAATTAATGGACACTGTTTAAACGTCTCTGTACCCGATTTACCTGAGCCGTTGAAATGGACAGCTCCCTACTTTATTTCAGTTTTGTATACATGAAATTTAAAATGAAAGCACTTTTTCCACTTTGTGTTTTCTTCGCTTTGTTCATTTTTGCTAGTGAGCGTCGTTCCTGAAACAAAGCAAACTCCCAATACTTTCACGGGCATATGGGGACGGAGGGTTAGTGAAACTCGCAAAAAAGTATAATTTTATTCAAAACTTTAAAACTTTTAGTTAAAACGTTTGAAACTTAAAACTGTCATTAATTTCGATAATTATATAGCTGGTAGTTAATCCGACATCGTCAGCATGGCTATTGCATATACCCTTTAATTTTAGCGAACTGCCCAATTAAGGATTCATTTGTATAGTTTCAGAGGGGAATTTCCTTTTAAAATGGGCAAACTGTCCAGTTTAAGAAAAATAGCTTGTCTAAACCAGTCAAATGCCAGAAAAAAAACAGGCAATACAAACTAGCCAATCAGTGCAAAGTTCCTGTTGTGACAACGCTCCAGAAAGTGTCTTTTGGCTGATGGCAGTTCGTCAGTGAAGGCGAGTCTTGTTGCAGCTGTAAATGTCGTTTTATGATTGCAAATGCTGCTATTTTGTTTTGGTTTCTTGTTGGAGCTATTTTAAAAGAAAAATGGTCAGTTTGATCAAACTGATGAAATTTGCATTGGACAATGCCCGCATTCATGACGTAGCAAGAACAAACGGTCCTATGGGAAACGTGCAAGCACTGAAACGTTGAACAAGAACAAGAAAAACAATGATATTTGTTGTTTGGATGTCCACTGGCGTGTCACAGGACTCTAAATCTTCCCGATTTTAAAGATACATGGAAAGTTAATAAAAGTTCGATAAACATCCGATCAATAGGCTTTCAAGGTTCTAGAAGGCATTCTAAGTGTTTTATTGATTGGTAACTTAGTTGTTAAAATTCCTTTGAGAGGTGGATAAAGTGAAAGACCATTTTTGCTTGCTTCAGTTGGCAAATTGACGTGACTTCTTATATCTAGCTGCACCTGTGATGTCGGTGATGAATGACCTGCTTTCATTGTTATCGGTTTAACTGCGCATGCTCAGATACATTCGCTACATTCGCTTTACATTCGTTATCAAGGACAAAAATTTACAATAGAAATATCGAATTAGTAATACATTGAACTCGTGCTTGCTGTGGAAAAGATATGAGAGGAGGATCGCAAAATGCAATATTCTCGCAAGCAAAACATTTTACTGACGATGAAAATATTTTTACTGGTGTGCGGTTGTGTTTTCTTTGGCAAAATCACAAGAACACTCAAATCATTTCCTTGGGTAGCCAAACTAACTGGGCATGTGCCGACTGTCGCGGATGTGAATTTCATGATGGTTCACCCTTCGGTTCAACCTTTGCTGCCTGCACAAGAGATCTTTCTTCTTGTCCTCGTTTCGTCGGTTCCCGGTAGCGACTATCGATTCGCTAGGAACGCTATCAGGGAAACTTGGGGGATTAGCCTTGACTGTAGAAGTAAAAATGATCCGTGTCCATGGAATGTCGTTTTCCTACTGGGAAGAAGCTACCAAGACACGCTAGATTCGCAAATCATGGAGGAAGCGCGGGCTTTCAACGACATTCTAGTAGGAAATTTTAACGACACTTACATAAACCTAGTCATTAAGCTATTCATGGGATTTTCCTGGGCCTCAAAAGTCAACTGTCGCTTCGTTTTAAAGGCGGACGACGATATCTACGCTCGTTTACCGAAACTAGTATCATGGCTACATCACGCACCTTCATCGCGTTTGTACGCTGGGCACGTTCACAGTAACGTTGGCGTCTCGCGGGATCCCGATGAACGAAACCCACTTCCACCAGGATCTTCTTTCAACGAGAAATACTACCCGCCTTATTGCCTAGGGGCTTTTTATGTACTTTCGCGTAGTATTATACCAGATATATTAAAAGCTGTACAGCGATGGAGACCCTGGCCAATTGAAGATACATATATTGGTGTATTGGCTCGCGATGTAGGGGTATCACCAATCGATATTTACGGCTTTGTTTTGAAGGCAAGAGCAAGCCGAAATTTGCCGCAATTCACGGATTGTTACTGGGATTGTATCACTGCTCTTGGACACAGGCTTACACCCACTCACCTTCATCTTGTTCACAATAAATTTCAAAACTTGTTATCCTTTAACAGCTCCACGTGTGCGGTGAATACCTGCGGCGAGGAAAATGGCAGCGGCTCGTTATGTGTAGGTTATATCGTGATTTTTATCGCGGCCATTCTTTTAGCAGCGTTCGCTTATTTGAGAGCGCGAAGATTAACGTTAAACATGCAATGGTTCTGTGAAAGGATAAATATTTGAATACTTACACAGAGAATGTTTCTAGGGGTAAATCTTTTGAATGATAGAACGAGACTGCCAACAGTCATTTTATATTATTTTAAAAACAAGATTGCAAAGTAAATTATATTTTTTGCATCTCAAAGGATATTCGAAGTAAAAACGAAAAGAAAAGACCTCACTGAGTACACATTGGTTTATTCAAATTATTATCACAACCGCCCCCGGGTCATCCTCGGAGACCCAGGGGCAGTTAGTCGGGTCAATAAAATGTTCGTGGTGAAAGTTTACTGTCAGTTTAACATTTTATCGACCCGACTAACTGCCCCTGGGTCTCCGAGGATGCCCCTGGGTATGCAAAGCAAAATAATGCAGTTTCAAAAATAGAACAGGTTGGCGGAAAATATGCAAATGATTGAGGACGAAATGGGTTAAATATTTGATTACCGCCCTTCAATTCTGTAGAACAGGAGCTACCGAAATTGAGTGAAATAAACAGAACTAGTCATAACTATTATGTTTCTTTTTAGTAAACCAACGAGACAGCTTTAGTTAGCGTTTATTGACGGTTTACTGACCAGGTGATAAAATGGTTGACTTCTGACAAAGTGATGATCAGAGCGGCTTGAATGGCACCTTTCAAAAAAATTAAAAGCGAGCAATTACTCCAATCAATCAAAGTAAGAGGAGACAATCCAAGGAACCAATCAATTCTCGAGGTAAATACACGTGGCAAGCGCTTTTATAGCACAAGAAAATATATGCGGGTTTTCTTGGCTCTGAAGACGTAGCGAGGTAACCAAAAACCAATGAAAGAACTACGAAATCGCTTCAGGTCAAGTCGCTGTTCTTTTCCCTGGGTTGTGTCCTCTTAGCGTTGTCATAAGGCTAATTATAAAATAATTAAATTATAAAACTTTACGTCTCTTCATGTTGCCCTTCGGCAGCTTGATTAAGAGCGGCTGTCTGTATATATCCAGAACTTGCCGTCAAAACTGAAATTTCGAAATACTTCATTTTCAGTCTGGAAAAACCCTTTGGTGAAACATTTTGGAAAATCACAATCAAAGTTTACAAAGGATTTTCTTTTGCGAGAAAACGCCAAAAAGTGAAATGCTGCCGCACGTTGTTTAGTCGCCGGTCTAAAACCTTTGAATTTTACCATTTTCAAAGCCCTTGGGAAGAAAGGCGGTTGAAGGAAACAAGTTCATCTTTGGCAGGTAAGTAGAATCCCAGTCACAATACTATTATGTAAAAATATTGCAAGATAATGCATTTTTTACTCTGTTAAAAATCGCCCGAAGATTCCTATCTTCAGAACTTTCATAAAGACTGAAATTTTGGGAAACTTTAAAGAAAAAAGATCACGGCTTGGTACGTGACATTTTAGAAGAATCATTATACCTCAGTAAAGCCCTACTGTTCTAGTACAACATATGAAAAATCCTAGACTACGAGTAGTCCCCCATTTTTCCTCAGGGATAGTAGAGTGAGCGAAACGCGAGCGGGCGTGAAAATCACCCCACGCGAGAAAAGGCGACACGTTTCTCGCGTGGGTGATTTTCACGCTTGCTCTACTATCCCTGAGGAAAAATGGGGACTACTCGTAGTCTAGAAAAATCCAGCTTGGGAAATTAAAAAGCAACCCGCCGAGAGAGGTAAACGCGCATATAATTCGATGTTTTTGCATAAAATGCACGTTGAAATCGTCACGCAACCGGGGGTAACACAAAAATTGTCTTGAATTCACACTTTTATTGCTCTGGTATGACTTGACTAAGATCAAAAAATTTATGTCAAGTAAATCTAATTTCCAAAAAAAAAAAAAATATATATATATATATATATATATATATATATTGATAAAAGACTCCATACTTTCCTTAGCATTGGTGACATTAATGGAAACGGCCGTTTGACCTAAGAGAGTCTTTTATCAATTTATATATATTTTTGAAATTAGATTTTCTTGACATAAATTTTTTTATCTCAGTCGTGTGGTGTATTTTATACAAAGAAATTGCTGGAAAGAAAACGGACTAAGATTCAGACAAACACTGAACTGAAAATGGTAAATAAGCCTGCTAACCGCAGACCAAAGCCGAAAAAACCGGATGCTCTCGAAGGCTAGGAAAGCTCAGTAAATAATATGAGTTTCCTAAACGAGCTGATTGAAAATTTAGGTGCCGTGTCAAAGGCTTGTTAATCTTGTCATCTGTGAGGTATGTCTCTTGATTTCGTTGTTAACCGATTGAAAAAAAAAAGGCAATCAATACAAAAATTATAGACCGATCTTAGGATACTTTATTAGGAAAGAAGCATTTTATTTGGAGAGGCGGAGGAAGAGTAGAGGTTCAGCAATTTTTTCCATTTTTTGCAGCCGCTGTTTTTGCATGAAAGTTTTTTTTCATAACATATGTACACGTATATTCATAGCCTTTTATCACAGCCCACGCTCCATAAGTTTAGTTAAATCAGAGTAATCGACCTTGGTACCTCTAGCAACAGTTGTTGTATTATATTTTAATACATGGAGTTAAAACTCCATGGATTATTAATTTAAAACTGATTCCAGAATCATTCAAAATGTGCTCTTAACTTCCCACAAGTTATAATTAGGCGGGCCACTGTTACTTAATAACATTAATAATGGAACAACCGGCTTTCTCCGTTCTCGATTCAAATCTCTATAGACACAGAGGTGGAAATAACTAAACGGTTGGGGGCAATAAAGGTTTTCCCGTCAAGAGCATTTTTGCCTGGACAAGGGCGAAGGTAGAGGAACGTTAAGAGAACTTTCAAATAAAACTTCTAAGCAAGAACGGAATAACAAGGGATTTACGGTACAAGCGGAGCGAAAATGAAAGAAGAATTTAGTGGACGTGGACCGGGGACGAGAGCACGGGAGAATAGGAGGGTGGCAGCACTGGGAGGGGTTTGGGAGATGGAAGAGGAAAGGACGGAAACTGAGTTTCCACGACGTTTCGAAATGAAGATTGCCGAGAAAAAAACGGGAGTGGCTGGTAAGACGGCAAAACTAAACTGCACATTGACGAGCACCACTACAACAAAAACTACGGATACAAAGCGGTAAGAAGACAGGACTTTTGCCATAAGAACACTGGTCTACGGAAAAAGTGTATAAAAGACAGGGCTAATAAATTACGAAAAAGCTGGCAATTTTTGTGATTTATCAAAATAGAAGTTAGTTTGCGCTACTGAACACTTTGAAGAACAGGCATTGCTTAGACTCATTGCCAAAACAAACTGAGTTGATCCAGGGCTTATCCTGGAAATCTTTTCATTGCAGATTCACGGAGATTCGGCAATGTGAGCAATATTGGTTTATATCGGGGAGGTCGAAATTTTGTCTATCAAACACTTTTTATTCGAATAGGATTAAAAATATGAGAATTTCCTAACATTCCCGTTATACAAATCCCTAAAATAGGTGAGACTTGCATAAACGTTTTCCCATGCTTCCTTGTGTACCTATTTTTTCTCCTTCTTTTCTTGTGCATGATTTTGTTTTTCTTTTGCTAGCCCCCCTCCCTCCTCCCCCCAAAAAAATAAATGGCTGGCCCGTCCCATAGGAAACATGTGAAAAACAAGAGGCACCATTCGGAATGAATCATGATCATGACATGTGATTCACACATGAACGCTTTCTCCAACGATCGCGTTATCATGGCTAGTGACTTGATCGGAGTCATGATCAGTTTTAGCTCATTCTCTGTTGGAGTCAAGCAATGCTCTCCGCCCTCACGCGTGGACGTTTATCTTAAGCCCTGTCCACGTTAAACACGTAGAATTTTGAAAGTGCTTTAAATATTTTTGGTCCAGGCTGGACCGGTATACTGGAAAACACATCATTTATTTGGTCAAAAACGGATAAACATGCAAAGTGCATATATTATTTTCAAAATGTTTTCTCTCAGATTAAAACGCAATTTACGCAAACCTGATGTTTTAAAATTTACCCGCTTTGAAGCTGGAATATGCGATGAGCGTTTACCAGAAGTTCCGAGACTGTAAAACAGCCGGTCCTTTTTTATGCCCTCGTATGATTTTCGCGCGCGCGTGGGCCTCACACGCTCACAGGGCGTGGGAAATCTCCTTTTCACCCTTTGCGCTCCAGATGTTTCGTTTCAGCGCGGGTTCTTGATCTACGTAAAAATACGGGTTGATTTACAGTCGAAAAAGTTCCATTTCCCTGGTCTACAATTTATCCAGCTAACTTTGGACACCTAGAGTTAGTACCCTCTAGCATCTGTCCCTTTCTTGTCTTACATTCGATAAGACGATATCGTATTGAATACTTGGCTCTCTACGCAGTGCTACTGAGCTACAAAAGACTTGTTGCACACACACAATTGGCTATCAAATGGTTTACCCAAATGACCAAAACTCTAACAACCTTGCCTGCTGGAAAAGTCCAGAGCTTCGGGCCCGGGTCCCGGGGGCTGAGGGTATAGTGAGGGTGGGCAAATTAAAACTAACTTTTCATTGTGTTTTTTTGTGTGTGTGCGAAGTATTTGTGGCCGCGTGAAACAATAGCGCCGGTTGTGCGGGTATCCTGTTTTTGTTGTTGTTGTTGTTGTTGATGCAATGTAAGTCAGGTTTTCTTTGTTTTCTACATAAATTATTAAACGAAACAGCCCCATAGTTGCGCTCGATGAAAAGTCCCGGGTGGGAATTACGGCCTTTTTTGTGTGCTCTACAGTTGGGGAATAGACTGACAAGTGAGAGATAGATAGTATAAAGAAACCAGGTAATGACGAATATCAAATGGTTCCCCTGAGTTCACTGATGATAAAAAAACGTTTGTTTAGGTAGCTGTTTGCCGTTGGCGAGGTCTTGCAGCTGACCCTGGACGTCTTGCGGTCGCCGAGGCGCCCGCTTACTCTAGTTTCTACACTGCTTTCTTCAGCACCTTGTGGAGAAACTTTACACTTCGGCTCTGAATTGTTGCGAGAATCTTAGCCGGAATAATTCACCTGAATCATAGCTATTATTCGTTGCTTCGAATATCATTCGAAGAATCTCATCTATGTCAACGTTTTATGAAGACGCCATCTTTAACGGTAGAGTACAATAAAAATGCGAATAGAAGATGGTATGCCTAATCATTTTTCAGGTCTTGATTGTAGAGCATGTTAATTGATATGCTATTGCCGTCAAGGGAAACTTTCGTTCAATGAGATGAAAGACCCATAGATAGCTCGGGAGAACGATTCAACAACACAACAACAACACCAAAAGCTTTATTTGCATGACCATAAAGGAATTACAGTATTGCAAAAGCTATTAGTCTAAATTTAAGTACTAATTCAACTAATTAGTACGTCAAAACATTACAAAACGTCACAGTTCTCATTCATTCATTCATTGATATTAATTTGGTTCTTAATTCAAAGCATTGCGAAATAAATGAAACTAATTGACAGTTAATTAAATAATCAGAGGAATTCATAAGAAGAGATATTAAAGTATCGTGTGAAAGTGATTTGAAGTCAGGTATTTTAGTTTCTAGTTTGGAGAAAAATATGTCTCTGATCTGAGAATAAGCCTTACAATCTAGTAAGAAATGATTTTCATCTTCGATTTTGTTACTTGTACAAAAGTGACATATCCTTTCATTGCGAGGAATGTTTTCGTATCTACCTGTTTCAATTCTAAGTTGATGACTACTTATTCTAAATCTAACTAATGCTTTTCTCGAAGGGTTTTTTCTTGTTAAAACTAGGTACGGCGAGGGGCTATAGTCGTCTTTGATTGTACAATAAAAACTGAGTTTTTGTGATTGTTGAAGGGTCTGATTCCAGTAAGAGACGTATTTATTTTTTTTTTTTTATGCCGATATACCTATTAACTATTGAGTCACTCAATGAATTACAGGAAAAGTCATAGTTTAGATCATAGTAGTCAACCATTTTCATGAGATTAGAGTAAAAGCTAGTTTTTCCGTTATGATGAAGGTCAATTGAAATTTGTAAGGCCTGTTTAACTATAGAATCTTCATCCTTACCTCTCAGATAGTCTAAGTAATTTAGAATCTTTTTATTTATATCAATGATCATGGGAAATTTACCGAGTTCAGCTCTACAAGCAATCAGTGGATGCCTTGTTATGTACTTGTAAATAACGTTTACAGAATTGCAAATGGGTTTTTTCAATTGCAGAGCTGTCCCAGGACTTAAAATCTGATTTAACAAAAGCACCCCAAACTTCACTGTTGTAGGTTAGAATTGGTGAAATCATAGAGTCAAAAATTTTACACGCAAGTGAGGGCTTAAGATTATTCAGATCCGTGTGCCGCCTGAGGCTGAAGAGCGCGTGAAGAGCTTTTTGTCGGAGATGTTCAAGCGAAAGTGTAAAATTTCCGGATGATGTAATGCGAGTTCCTAAGTAAGTATAGTTTTGGACAACGTCGATTACTTCATTGCCTATGCGGAAGTTATGTTCACATTTTCGTGTGCATCGTTGAAAAGTCATTATTTTGGTTTTCTTAGGATTTATTCTAAGCATCCATGAGTTGCAATATGAAGATAGTACGTTAAGGCAGTTTTGTAGACCAAGTTTGGATCGCGATAATATTATCAAGTCATCTGCGTAAAGGAGAGAGTTGAGTCTGGTGCCATTTGGTAACACGAAGGGGTCTGATGCCGGGAAAGTTGGAATCCGGAACCCTGAGCTTTGGAACCCGGAATACAGCTTAAGGAATCTGGAATCCCCCTTAACGATTAGAATCCAAAATCCATTTCCACTAACAAAGATCCAGAACCCAGTACCTGGAATCCAGAGTCCCAGACTGTTAATTAAAAAAAGGAAACTTTCCCTTTGGTGATCATTTCGATGATCACTTTGATGTTGATCAGTCTTTTGACCTGATGGGTTAAAGAAGTGGAGAGAGCATGGTGTATATTGCCAGCCAAATTTTCCAGGAGTACACCCCTAGGGGGTCTGCGTCCTGCGTCCCTGACGCATAAAAATCCCCAAAGACGTAAAATAGTTCATGGCATGAGTCCCGTGAGAGCGCAAAGATCGATCAATCAATCTGAACATGGGAATTTGTAGAAATATCCGGCCTGTTCGTGTAATTTCTGTGGCAATTGTTATGACTGTTGTAGTCTAACAAGGTTATATTCCTTTTAGCCTTTGTTGAAGAAGGGCTATATTTTAATTTCAGTTTACTGTAATACAGGGTTTTGGAGTCTGTCTTCAGATTAAATGTATGGCTTCATAAAGACCCAAGCATTTTCAATTTTGGACTCGTATTTTTTTTACTGGGACTTGGTTCTGGACTGGGTCTCGTGATTTTCCACAAGATGTGTCCCAGGACTCACTCTAACTATTTGTAACAAAATCCCTGCTTTCGTTTGCTTTCTCGATTTTGGTGTACTCGAGAAAGACTCTACATGAACTGAGTAAGATCTTTGTTAAGAATGTGCTGCTTGTTGCCATGATACAGTTTCTACCACAGCCCTTATAGCTGTGCACTTGGTACAGCAGGCTCAGTTATGAACATCAGTTTATCAATAAATGCATGGTCACACTCGAAAAACCAGCTTAACCAAAGAAATCAAGATTGACTAGTCCAGAATTTTGGGCCGAGGCTATTTTAAGGGCTTGACCCTCCTTTCCCCCTCCTAGACTAACAAGAAAGGACAAAAGGAGGCTCTCACCTCTGCTTTCAGGGTGAGCTGTTACAGAAAAAATTGGTAAATACTTGAACGTTGCGTGACCAAAACGGAAAGGTTACGTGATAGAGCATTGTGTGAGTTTCGTAACTTAACTCTTTCACATAATAACCATCGAACTTGAACAGACCTGCTTTGTGCCAGATGAAATATATAAACGTTTCTTTCGTTATAAGTTACAAGAAAATATACCAAGTGTAACAGGGCCTTAATTCTACCTTGCCTTCTGGCGTTCCTCAAAATTCGATGAACATGACAAACCACGACAAACACTCAACTTCATAAGCGCATAAATTGCTTTAATCAGCTGTAATCTGGTTAATACGACAAGGAAATTTTTTTACGATACAGTCAATATCCCCGATGCGTTTTCGCCTGGCCAGTTTAGGTGTGAAACGTTATTTGACGATGTTTCAGAGCGATAATAACGATTTTTTAGTGTATTCTTTAATTTTGACTGCATTCCTCTGCCATAACTGATTTGACGGTCGAATCAGTGTTAAGAACACATGTTCTGTAAGCTTAATATACGAAATAAAATTCTTACCTTTTTATGCGTTAGGAGTGTAAAACCTTGCTCTGCCCTTCCTATCCTTCCTGCGTAGTTGTTATAACTATGAATTTCGGTAAATATTCCTTTTTGTGTCTCTCAGCGAGAGCATTTTTACTACCTCGTGCGCGAGTGCAAAGCATTCACTATACATGCTGCCATACATGACGTACTAATGCGGAGTGGCGCGAAAACTGCAGACCGACAGATATGAAAGAGTGGGAAGAAAAAAAAAAGAAAGGGAGCCAATTGTTTTTCGTTAGTCATTATCTATACGCGCGAGGACAACGACCGATTCCATGTGATGGCTTTGCAACTGCACTAGAAAACTTTCTATGATCTAATTTTTTTTTCACACACAATTTATGTAGTCTTGGTGGAAACGTTAGTAGAATAAATACCGCATTTTGCGTAACAGCATTGTTTAGCACTAACTATCTTAGCCTGTCCTTACAGCGCGCGAGCGAAGTGAGCGCGCGAGAAAAACATTTTTCTCCTTTCCACAACCCCACTCTTTGCGCTTGCGGTCAACAAATCCCCCCCCCCCCCCCACCTCCGTTTTATACTTTTATGAGCGCGCTCGACGAATTCTATAAAAAAGAGAAAATAGAGGGTCTGTGAACAGGCTATAACTCGTTGAAATGAAACACTTTTTCGGAATTTTTTTTAAAAACTTTGCCTTCGCCAAGCTTTCCGTCTGGTAAACAGGGGCAATGTTTGTCTAAGGGCCTGTTTACATGGAGGTGGGGGACCCCAGATAGCCGGAGGTAACATGTGGCGGGTCACCCCACCTAAAATGCAGAGATGATCAAATTAAAATGAGAGATTATATGGACAGGCGGGGTTACCCAACCTAACCGGGTTGCCTCACCTACTTGGGCCCCCCACCTACACGTAAACAGGCCGTATGTCTTGGGAGGGGTACAGAATTATGCAATCTATTTTTAAAGGGCTGAGGGCTTCGCTCTTTATGTATCGCTGTGATTTATTCAGCATATATCACATTCCACATTATTTTGCCATTCCGCAAACTCAGTCCTCTTTTTAGCCTCACTGGTCCTTTTGTGGCTTTGAACTTTCATTTTGCGTGCTGAAAATTTTGCTAAGCTGACCTTGTTAATATTATATAACTTAGAGATAAATGACTACAGTCCCATTTCTACTGGCTTATATTCTCAGTTTGATTCTCATTTATAATTTAGGAAGTGAAGACAAAGAAAATAACGATTGTTTGGGGTTTTTTTTGTTCCCATCATTATTACTCTAAAATATTTGGCGAATGCGCGAATGAAAAGAGGGTATTTCATCTGATATGCCGAATCTAATTCAGTCAATAAGTTCTTAAGAAGTCGGCTTCTTTCTGTTTTCAAGCCCTTTCTTGATAAACGCCTCTCGTTTTGAATTAATAAGATACTCTCCACAGATACAGTTTTCCAAAGAGTTGGTGATACCAAAACATATCACCCACAACAAAGAAAAAGTTGAAGTTGCCGAAAAACACATATGTTACCAAACAAGTTTTTAACCTGCTCTGGCAGTAGTCCAAACCTCAGAGCAAAATTACGACAAGGCTGATATAGCTAATTAAGTTCGAGTAATTCGGACGAAATATTCCCATTCATTTATTCGTAATTTTGCTTTGAGTTTTGGAATTTTCTATACTAAACGAAAAACACATAATTATAGACTCCAATGCCGCCATCCAAAGCACTAGGTAATTTTTGCAGGTACAAAAATTGAACAAAAATAGGCGTTTTGTTTTTCATCATTTTTTTGTTTTGTTCTAGTAAGAAGATTTCATTAATAGGACTGAATACAAAAACATATGTCCCCCTGGAAATGCAAATATATCGCTTGTTTTTCTTGGCTTCATGTAAAGGTTGGTTAAGGTGAAAAGAAGCCAAAAAAAGTGTTGAAAAAGCACCCCGAACCGGCACAAGAAACAAATAAACAAAATAAGCATGAGTTCGCTTTTTGTCCTCTGTTTTATATAAAAGGAAATTTAATTTTTTTTTCTGATAGTCGCTTCGAAATTTCATCATTGTTTCGTTCACTTATGCCAATTTGGCCCTTGAAAAGTTTTTGCTCTTCTGAAACCCCGCCAAATTTATCAAAATAACTGAGCCGTTTTCAAAACATTTGTACTATTCTTAAATCTTTTATTTTATGTTGTTTTCGTCTGGAAGTGACAATCTACGAAGAATATTCAGTCTCCATTCTTCGGTACCGTCAAAGTGACCAACCAATATTGTTAGCTTGTTGACTTGTTAATGTATTCACAAAACTACATTTTCTCTTTTCTCATTGTTTTTTTTAGATACCCGAAGTCAAAGTCATTCTAGCTTTTATGACCATATGAAACCTTTCTCAAGATACGAATACTATTAGTAGTATAACTAAAAGGATATTACGGATAGAATAACAATGAGAAAATCATAATATCAAGGGTAAGACAAGTGAAAAGTTTTACGATGAGTGACTGCTTCGTTTTCTGTTGTTAGCATTTGAATCGCGGTGAGCTTGCATACTAAAAACAGAGGTTTCGAGTTTCGAGCGAAAGTGAGACGCGAAACGAAACAAGGGCAACGCGATTGTTACAGTGCCAAGTACAGCACATATCGCACCCATAAACTTCCCTGTCGGGGTTTTGGGTACCTTATCACCGTATCCGACAGTACATATTGTAATTATTGCCCACCAAAACCCATCAGGTATGCTCTGAAATTGATTATTTGGCTCGTCATTGAATTCTACAAAGAACACTGCGCTGGAAGCCAAAATTACAACAATCGTCGCAAAAGTCACCAAAAGACCGAGGTCTCGTATTCCTGAGGCGACTGTTAGTACCAGTAGCTTCATTCCCGCCGAGTATCGCACAATTTTTAAGATTCGAACGGTTGCCAGTGTCTCCAGAATTAGCATCAGGGTGGTTGCTGAAGGCCATGTCATTTTAATAATGAGTTCTACGTAGAAAATTACGATCGTGGCAAAATCGGCCCAGCTTGGAAGGAGCTTAAAATATTGGCGTTTGTTGGGAGAAGCAAGCAGTCGAACAGCGCATTCAAAGGTAAACCAACCGTAACAAACCAAATCGAATGAGAGCCATTCGTCATCTCGAAAAGTTATAGCTGACCTTCTTGTCGCATTTAGCATTGAGTTTTTCTTTTGTGGCTGGAGTGATTCGACCGTTTTCAAGCATGATCCTGCTATTGATATAACAATGAACACTTGTGAAACGAAGGCTAACACTTTTGCAGCTGTAGATGAATTCGGAAATTCAAATAGTTCCCACAAACTCCTTTGCCACAAGTTAAGCGGCCGAGAACGGTTGACATCGCCAAGTAAAACATTCTCTAGACGCTGGCAGCTGTCCGGCTCTATGGGAAGCATAAAAAATTTAACTTCTTCCTCAAACACTTGGGCTGGAACATTGTCTGGATAAATTAATCTCCCTTCGCTTTGATAGTAAAAAAGTATTCCCTCAAATGCTTGCCTGTGGCGATCGAAGAAATATTCCTCTCGCTCAAAATCAAAATATTTTTGTCTTCTCTGCGGACAGCCTAATAAAGACTCCGGAAAATGCACGACTTTCTCCTCGCTTATTTCAAAGATCGCCCCACTCACGTTAATAACAAGACGATCGACACTATCCTCGAAATGTGTGTTTGGTTCCATTACGAAACTCGAAAAATTCCCGCCGGTTTGTTTTTAACAGTGCTGAACTGAAGAACCAATGGTAATTGTGTCTCTACGTGTGAATTTTCAGCTGTCTTTTTCTCTGTTCACGAGGGTAAACACGCGTTATTTTTATAGAGCAGCATTAAGATGGGCATTCTTATTCCAATATTCATAACTAGTGAAGAAGGTTTCAGCCATTTGCCCTCGGTCGTTTCTGTGCTAATTGTTCCACTTTCTCAACAAAAGTTCACATTGAAAGTCACGTGGTAAAGAAAAGCCCTTTAATATGCACAGTAATTGACAGGAAACTTCCTTTAAAATGAATTTACTTTATGTTGCCGTCAACTGCCACGTTCGATTAAATAAAAGCGAAAAACAATTAAGAAGACATTGACACATCTTTCTCTTAAATTAATAAATGCAGTGTAAATTTTCGATATTTAAATGCACTAATCCTCCTACACCATTATTATTATATTGCCCGACGTATTTTTAATACCGCGAAGAAATTTCATTACGTCAAATTTCTTGTCAAAATAAGACTTTTACTGCCCGTTACAAAAGTTGCAGTCAGTGTCTAGAAGTCCGAACTGTTAGAACTGCGCCTACGCGGATAGCATATATTTGCATATGTCATAAAGTCTTGTTGAATGTCAACGTGGATTGTAACCTAATGTTTTTCTGTCAGCAGGTGCGTAGTAATAATCAGTATTGAATAGAACGCATTCATTCTTTTCTACGCGAACAACAAAAACTTGCTGTAGATTCTATGAAGTAGATCTCCCGTATACGATACTAATTTTGACGTTTCTGTACATAAATTACAGAAGGTTGATCGCTAAAATTACCTGGACAACGCCCGGTTAAAACAATAGGACGAAATAAGCTATAAGTTTGACTGTGTTGTGTTAAATTGTTTTATTTTTTTTGCATAGTGGCGTAAAGTTTCTCGCGGTAGGCAACCTTCGACCTCCCGAGAATTACGGTTTCCACGGCGCATCATCATCATTTTTTCATCATTTTTTTTTCGCCGTTTCGTGTATTCTATACACGGTATCGAGGAAACACGAGTGTGGAATATAATAACAAAATAATTGGTGAGCGTGAATATTTATATGGTTTTTAACAAAATGAAATACAATAGTCTAGTTTCAAAAGGCCATTACCGAGTTCTCCCAGGCCTCTGTTTCAAAACGAGGGTAGGTGCTCAGCCTTTGATATGGAAATCATTTTTCATTCTCATGCAAATAAAACTCATTTTCACAGCAAAGGTTGTGCACCTAGCCTCGTTTTAAAAGTGAGGGTTTCTGGACCTCGGAAGTGGCCTATTCGTCGCGGCCACTGAATAGAAGCACTGAAGACTCATTTATACGGGGTCAGCCTCGACCTAAGGCAAATATATTCACAAATTCCAGTCAGAAGAAGACCTGTGTACAACTGAGTCTATTGTTTTTAATTCAAATTCAGGCACCTTCTCACCGTTATTTGTGAATATTCTACTTTAGGTAGAGGCTGACCTTGTATAAACGAGTCTTCAGTGCGTCTATTCAGCGGCCTTGTAGAATTCGAAACTGGATTTAAGTGGACTATTGCTGGTTTACACGTGACGTCACGACGGCCATGTTGGTGGTCAAGAACAAACGCATTTCTCTCCTCTGGGAACTAAATTCCATTTTCATGTAAATTCTTCGAGAACAAGTTCTATTGTATTGACTCCCAACATGGCCGCCTTGTCACGTGGTTGCAAGCCAAGAATTGTAACTTCACTACTTCTGGATACTAAACCGAGTTCCCCAAAAGTGTCTGTTTGTGGGGGGAGGGAGGAGGAGTAGGAATGGTGTCGGCAAGTGTCTTTTCTCCAAGAAATTCTATAAGAACTTCAATTTTCCAAAGAGGAGGAAAGTGTTTAAAAAACAGTGGGATAAATACTAAATACTACGTCTAATAGTACTAGCTACTCAGCCTCCAGTAAAACGCCACTGGCATAAAACGTTTTTACATATTTATCGAGAAACCACAGTGGTACCTCTCCTTGCGAAAGAACGTGATAATGAAAATCGCGAATATCGTACTTTCTACCCAGCTTTGCTTCCGACTCATTTCGCATCCTCCAGATCTCCAACTGACCAATCATGTACGAAGTAGCTTGACCTGGCCAGGCCTGGTAACGAGTTACTTCCTTATCAATGACGTCACTGTCGTCCCACAGGTACTGTCTAAATAAGGCCAATGCTTCATCACGAGACATGTTTTTGTAATGGAGAGATGTATCTATGACCAGGCGGAGAGCTCGCCAGATTTGCGACCTGATGACCCCATATTCACTTAGGGGATTATTTTTGTACAAATCTGCGTCAGAATGAATATAGATTTGTTAAACCCTTTAAAGCCTACTATCAAAATTCAAATGCTCTTTTGTTGTCTCCGTACGTTTCTTATAGAAGTAGAGGGGAGAAGCAGCTGAATCATCAACCAGATTCATCTTGAGTTATCGTGTCCTTAATTCTCGTCACCCATCAATTTTAGAAAGCATCGATATCACAAGGAGAATTTTGATTCTGATCGCCCTTAGTAACCTCGTCCCCTAGGCTTGGGAGGGGCGGGAAAGGGCCCTGGCATCGGCTGGTCACGTGTCCCCTCGTAAATCCTAAAAACTGCTCTAAAAATACATGTTCCAGCAACAAAGACTGATTTTTACATGAGCTCGAATTCCTTTGTTCTTTTGGGGGGAAAGTCTATTACTTATATTTTTCAAAGCTGATCTCTATTTTGAGCCTACCACAGGAGAAACATTTACAAAACAGTACCTTCCTGGATGAGAACAAAGCGAATTCGTTTCTTTAATTTGGTAAAACCCAAATTCTGCTTCTCGAATCCACAAATGGATTTTGTGTTTCTTTGATAAAATCCAAAAGTGAATTCAGTTAGTAGAAAGTACTCATACACGCTGCACTCCGAGTGAATCCAAGAAAACGCCAAGGACATTTGGCAAGCGGTCTTTCCGTGACGACATAATTAAATAGAGGGACTCAGAGTGACGTTTACGGCAAACGGCAAAACGTCACATTCAAGTTGAGAACTCCTCAAAATAGAAAACGTGGGGCTGACATCTGTCTTAAACAACTGTTAAAGACAAAACTAATGTGGAGCTACTAATTTTGGGCTACAAGCAATGAACAGTAAAGCACAAGTTAAGAGAAAACTTGCCCACGCGGTGCAATTATACGTTCGCCGTTTCCCGTAAACGTAAATCTAAATCTCTCTAATTCTGGTCCCGTTTCCGTATGTTGTTGTTACACTGAAGTATCCCTTTTTCGAGGATTCATTAGTCATCTGCCGCAGCAATTAAATGATCCGAGGAATCTTGTCGTGGATTCTCCCGACAAAAATCCACTTCCAAAGATGTTTAGAGATATCAGGAAAAAAAGGCTTTTTTACCACGAAGGGAACCTGTTTTATAGACCTTGTTAGGCCCGGTTAAGACCCTGTACTTCGGATGAGCCGAAACGAATTCAATGAATTTAGTTTATGTAAGACATGTGGTGAAGAGCGGCGTCTGAATGTCTGAGTTGGAAACAGCTAATAGAATTTGCATCAGCTCAACCGTTCTTCACGCCTGGCTCAGCGAGCCTGAGGACCGACCGGTTTTGATTCCGACGCCTAACTTCAAATGACTCGAACTATATGCATAAATCTTTTAAATGAAGTTTACCGAAGTGCACGCTTTTCAAATTTAGTTCGGTTGGAATAAAAATCGGCGTCTGAATCAATTCAGGCTGGCCTAAATTAATTTGAGTGGGCCTAAGTTCGAATTCGATTCGGCTTATGTGAAGTACGGCATCTGAACCAAGCCTTACACTCAAGGTCAAGACCATGAATGGTGAATTGCTTCAATAGAGCGTTTTCACTCACGTGGCCAGCACCTATGCAAATTTATGAGAACAAAAAAGATTTTTTACATAAGAAAAGGGTCCAACTCCCGCAGGTTTTATTTGGAACACCAATATGCCCGCCGTGACGTCATGTGAAAGTCCAGTTTCGAATTAAAAATCACCGCTGAATACAAACATTAACGACACATTCATACAGGGTTAGCCTCGACGTAGAGTAAAATATTCAGAAATTCTGGCAAGTAAGTGTTTGAAATTTGAATATACACAATAGACAGTAATAAACATGTCTTTTTCTCGTTGGAATTTGTGAATATATTACTTCAGATTGAGGCTAAGGCTGTAAAAAATGCGTCTTCACTTCTTTAATTCAGCGGTCATAGCAAACTCGAAAATGGACTATTAGTCTTTTCGTTGATTTTCAGTCAGGACCTGTAGCATTTTCTCTACTGTATGTTTCTTTTGTTACTCTAGACATGCATGATCTCAAAATAGGTTACTGCTGACTTATTTACCTGTATCGAGGCTCATAAGTGGATATTCGGTGTAAACGGCCCATCCTTCTTTGTACGCAGTGATACCCTTGTGCTTTAATATACCTGGACATGATGCTCTGCAAACATGCGAAATAATCATACAAACAAAACATCCTTTATGCGAACGCACGTCTCGAAATCGGGTTTGCATTTTTTCTGAAACTAAAACGAGTTCAACGATACTAGAATACGTCGAATACGAATCGCAAGAAAACGTGCATGTGATAAGCCGTATGGGAAAAGAGTCAACTGAACCGAGAAGAAGATTGTTTGTATACAAAGAAACATGGCAAACCGGTACAGAAAAATAAGATCATGTAGAGAAAAATAGAGCGGAATTATCATTAGAGTCGTTAAATAAAAATCGTGACTTAAGTCTATTATAGACTTGCTACGGTCAAAAATCGGTACAGTAAAAACGTGCGTATAAGAACCTAGATTTTAAGAACCTGTTAGACTCTATTTAGACCACTTTTACATAAGAACCTGTATTAGCTTACAATTAAGAAACAGATTCTTATTTTGAGACATTCAGTCAAACACTGAATATACAAATTTGAAAGAACAAGCTCTGTTGTTGTTGTTCTGTTTAACTTGCATAGCTTTGTATAAACTTCATATATAGCTTTCACATGCTTAGATTAAAGCGATTTTTATATTTAACAATTATTCTTTGAGCCCGAATGGGCTCTGAGTCAATAGCCCATGAGGCCGAATGCTGTGTGGGCTATTGACTCAGAGGCCATGAGGGCGAGAGGAATATTATGCATGCAATACCAAAAATAGGCCCAAAATAGGCCACACCCACTAATGACAAACACCTTATTTATTTTTAAAAATAAAAACCTGTTTAAGAACCTGAGTAGACTAATTTTCCAGTTAGCACCATTTAGTTATCAGAACATTCTTAGCCTAGCTTGGAAAAACTTAGGTTCTTATACGCGGGTTTTACTTTATCTCATTTCACTGAGAACACTTACTGAGGCTTAAATATTTCTCTGTAGCTTGCGTCTTGTAGATGATGCCCTGGGACGCTCTCGTGCACTGCAGTAGTCCACTCCATAAATTCGGACCCCATTTTATCAACAAAGAATGGCAGCTTGTATCTAGCGGTAAAGCGGCAGTTACTGATAGAGGACGTATGGACAGCCACACCCATAGACGGTGAAAAGTTAACATCCGGTTCAGCTGGACAAGTTGGGATGCTTCTTTTTTCACCAGTGAAGTGAAATAACTTAAGGATTTTCGTTTTTATCAGCGTTAAGGTACCGCGTGCGATTTCAATCCAACGCATCATGGTCGAATAACGCTGAGGGCAGAATTTCTCGGCACCTGTGTAGAGGAATATAAGTTTGGCAATACTGATCTTGAGAAGCAACAAAATAACGGAGTTAAAAGCTCTAGACGTAAGGTACGGTAACTGAAACGGGCAGCGGAAACGTGTAACTTGTTTTGCAACATTGGAGCAAAACAAGTTGAATAGCGATGTTGCACGTTCTACCAACCGCGAATCTAATCTGTTTTGCAACAAATCAGGTTGTTTCAGGTTGTGAAAAGTTACAGCAGAAAATAGAGCGAAGTTCTACTTTTTGCATAGAATCTGTACATGATACGCGTTTTACCGGTCCAAGATAAACTTGTTTTGCAAAAATGACGCAACTTCCGGGCATGGCGTGACTCTCGCGTAATTTTGTCCAATCAGAAGCCAGTATTCACGTAACTTCAGTGCAAGACAGGTTTGAATACGGGTGGTAAAGACCCGTAAAACAACCTTCTAACTTGTGTTGTAACAATGTTGCAAAACAAGTTGCACGCTTTTGTTGCCCCTTTTACAGTAGATTCAAAGAATGGAAATGCTTGTGCGGATGACTTCTCGTTCGTGGTGTCAAAGTACTATATATATCTTTCGAAATCACAAATATTAACGAGGCGGCCTGGGTTAAAGGACACGAACATTTTGTCGACGACCTAGGCTCTTCACATGGCTAGGAGTTTAAGCTCATGATCAGCAAGTCAAATAACAGTTTCATTACTTCTGAGAATAAACAATATATATTATTTGGGTCATTGTGCGACCCAGAATCATAACATGAACTCCATTGCGCGTAGATTAACAACGCATCGTGGTTTGTGCCCCCTTAAATGATATTGATGCCTATGACCTTTTCAACAGAAAAATGGTGACTTGAATTTTCACCAAAATGTGACTAACTATATTTTTTGGGTAAAGCTCCCTAGTTGTTCCCTTAAACGTAATATAGCCGGAATATTTCCCACCTCTTTTAGTTCTGCACTTCTGAAAAGCTTTGTTATTTGACTCATTCAAGGGGAAAGGCTGCTTGTTGAGGCAAAGCGAGAAGGACTTCAAACGTGTTTTAAATTCAGATACAGCCTCTGTTTCATTCTCTCGTCCAGTTATCTTCTTCACTATGTCTACGGCTTTTCTGTAAAATGTAATCAGCTGATTCCACCCGATGGCATGAACCTCATCTACATAAAGCAAGCAGAGAAAAAAATCTTGTTGAATGGGAAGGCATCTTTGACAAGTCTTGGTGAAGTATACCTGTTTTTTTCTCACTATTTCCCTGTAGTATCTCACTACCATTCTTGACTTCTCAGGCTTCAGTCATGCCTATAGAGAAGAACTCTGGAGTCGAGAATCAAATTTCATGTGATCACTGTAAGCCAAGGACTGTAAAACAGTCTGGAAATGCGTTTGTTGGGAGTAACAAAACTTCTTTTGAATCTTTCTTTAGAGTAGAATGTTACTAGTATATATATTTGATGTATAGATAGCGAGACCATAACCGGGAACAACAGTTGTACAACCTCGTTCCAGGGCTTTTCCCTTAGAAAATTTTCGATAGGAAAAGCTCTGAGGGAAGAGGATGACAGTTGTTAATATCAACTAATTCAACACGCTGCGAAAAGTCGCTTGTTTTCATTTTAAGTTATTGCGGTGAAGCAAATCCGCAATTCGGGTGAGCGCTCTTCCACTAAGCAAATTATAAAAGTAAAAAAAAATAAAAACGTAACTTTATGCAGTTTAATAATCTTCATTTACCTGGCGTATGTTTTGTGGAAGTGAAGTAAGACAGGATTTCTGCATATGCCTCTTTCCCCTCCATAATCCTCTCCGTCCCGTCCAATGTTTTACTTGCCTGCTCAGAAGTCCTTGTTCCATTGACGAAGACGAAACTAATGGGCCTCGTTCCCAGACCACTAGACACATTACTCGGCACGCAGTGTGTCACGTGGTCATTTTCAAGATATTCAAACAAACTGACCAATGGCTCGCCGATGTGTTTGACCACGCCCTCAAAGAGAGACTGTGATAAATTGCTCCCATAATTTGAGACCCACTGCCTTAGGTCACGTGATGAAACCCTAGAGGCAAAGCTGTTTATACGGGAGCGCACTCCCCACCACGTTAATACGGTTTCAGGCCTTCGCGAAGTAAAAAATGAGCGATATCTCTCTTTCATACATCCAATTCCTTCTTTACATTCATCTAATGACTGGACCATTCCAGATTTTACGCCTCGTTGGAGATTCGACTTATACTGGTTGATCCCGTCTCGAAATTTCTGGAACAAATTTAAAGCATCCTCTGCACTAGCCAAAGTTTTGTTTCCTTTTGTAAGGAAAATGTTAAGAGCGGACTTCAGGTGAATTTCTATTGAAGCGATGGGTTCGTGTCTGCATCTTTGATCAGGGCCTAGCATCCATGCTCCTACGTTTTTGTATAATAGACAAAAAAACTGAGATGGTAAAAGAAACGAGCAAGCCTGAGAAAACATCCGACATTTCGCGACGCTACGACTGGTTTCCCCGCCAAATGACCTCTGCGAAACCTGCGCAGAAATTCCATATTGATTACGTGTCACTATAGATCTGGGTATTACTTCTGATTGGCTAAAGCAAATGTCCCACGCAGCACGACCATTCAGAGATGCACGGACAGACGAATGGGAAAAATGGATGGACAGAAAAGTGGATGGAGTAAGGAACGGACGAACGAACGTATAAAGGATACGAAGATGGATCAATAGACGGAGGAATGAATGGACAGAAGGAAAGAGGGAAAGACGGACAGACGAAGATACAGATGAACGGATAAATGGATGGACAGACGGACGGACAGATGGGAGGAGGGACAGAGGGAGAGGCAGACGGACGGGCGGAAGGACGGACGGACGGACAGATGGATGGATGGAAGGATGTATGAATAGACGGACGGACGGATGGATGGATGGACGGACGTACGGACGAACGGATTGATGGACAGATGGATAAATCGATAGATAGATGGATATATGGATGGATGGACGGACCGACGGACTGACGGATGGATGGATAGATGGATGAGTGTGTGAATGGGTGACACCTGAGTCATACCTGTGTAGTAATTGTTTTCATATGGTCTACCAAAGTAATGTCTTAGTTCGTGATCTACGAGGGCCAAAAGTTTTCCTTCTCGCAGTGTGATCCGCTCCATGACAATGTTTCTTTTCATCCTCAGAAGATCTTCATACAGCGCTTTTGTTTTGTCCGTTAACGCTTTGATTTTCTCCGGCGCTGGACTATAAGGTTGAAAGAGATCTTTGGTATTTGTCTTTCGATATGGGGTAAAGCTGTCTCTAATTAATTGCACCTTAACCAGAAAGGACTCCAATCCTGCATGCATAAAGAAAAAAGGAGTAGACTACGTTAAGCATCCTTTGTAATAGATCCGCAACTTTTTTACGTTTGTTCATCTTAAAATTTTTTCATAATTTTTATTTCAATCATTTTGTTTTGTATTTTTACCCCTACTGCCCCCTCCCACACGTACACCACCCTGACACCCCCTGTACCATTTGCAAGAAACAAGGGATTGGAAAGAATGCGGGTTCCAGGAACACAGATGAATCCCATTCGAAGTGTACAGTTTTGATCTGTTAACTCAAAAAAGGCACCAGAATGAATAACAAGAAGTATCATATGATACTTTGCGAGTATAGGTTCTTCACAGCCGATCAAGTTGATTCTTGGAGAGACTGAGCGAACATATCGAAAGCGAGGGCATTTCGACAAACTTGCAAAGGCATTGTCAGGTCTTTCTGTTGAAATTGAAAATACTTCTGGGGAATTTTACTGGAGTTGATTGTAAATTAAGGACTGTATCTAAGTCCAGAAAAAGGAAAAGAAAATTGTTGACCTGTGTTCACGTCCTCTGTGAAACGTAAAGGTGATGTTACACGGGACGATTCAGTCGCAACGACGACTTTTAGCGCAACACAGAGTTGCAAGATTGTTGCGACATTGTTTCAAATGGTTCCAACACTGTTCCAACATTGCAAAGCTGTGTTGCGCTAAAAATCGTCGTTGCAAATCGTCCCGTGTAACATCACCTTAAGACTAGCAAGTTTCACGTTGTAGTCGTGCAACAACCGCAAAGAAATATACAAAAAAGCGTGATGCACGTGCAGAGTTGTTGTTTTGCCCATCAAACCCCTTGCCTTTTTGCCTTTCTCTTTGCCGTCATCTTTCTCGTTGCTAACGATCTGTTTTGCCTCAAAAACACTTTGTGAGGAATCACCTATGAGCCATTTCCGAGTTCCAAAAACTCTCACTTTTAAAACTAGGCAAAGTGCAAAACCTTTGTTATGAAAATTAGTTTTATTTGCATGAAAATAAAAAAAGGATTTTCATATCAATAGCTTCGCACTTAGCCTCGATTTGAAACAGAGGCTTGGAGCAACTCGGAAATGGCCTAATAGTGAGGTTTATATGACGTCAGCACAAAATTAATGTCGTCAGGATGATTCATTCAGTTGATGGCCTTTTTTCCTTGGCGGTGTCCTTTTATAACAACATCTCCCCTGTTATTTAAAAAAAACCTAAAAACCTCTTAACTGTCGGTTCCTGGCTCTCACAAAATCTCTGGAGTATCTGGAGTAGTTATTGATAATGGCGTGCGTCCACTTCAAGTCTTTTCCGGAAGTATCCCATTCCGTTAATTGAAATAATGACAAAAAAAAAAAAGACAACAAACATAACAAAAAAATCGACAGATTTTGGACTCTTGGAGTCATCTTAAAATTTTTTGTTCGGTGTAAAATATCAACCATTTTCGTGACGGGATTATTTTGTTTTTGTTTACAGAAAATAAATTAATAACAAATGAATGTGTTTTCGAAAGATTTCAAATACACAACTTATATTGCCCATCATATCTTGAAAGGCAACAATTCATTGACTCTGTCAGTTGAATTAAATTAACTAGGAGCCAAATCTAGTCATCTCTAAACTTTTAAATGAACTTAGACAGTGAATTACCGGAGAACAATAATCACGTTTCTCCAAACACTAAAACCTTATTTTTACGAAAAAGGTCAGCGATGACATGAAAGCTACGATTATTAGCTACAGATGTTCGTTGAAAAAAACTACGAAGAGGCAGTGGTTGACCCTAAACAAATACTGCTCAAGACACATACTGGCCAAACAATCATTCAAATGGTTTTTAACTTGGTATTTCGCGGATTTTAAACTCGAATTATAAGTGAGAGCAATAAAAAATTAAAGTTATGATAATGACACACTTTTAAAGTTAACATCTGCATTTTATTGGCTTACCTGCGCGCACGGCCTCCTTCGAAAACTCGCACGGATTTGCGAATTTTGAACCGTTGTTGCTAGTTGATGTCGAGTTTTTATCACAGGATTTTGTCTGATTTAAGCCCGTAAAAGTCACGCTTTTTGAAGGGAATTTCTGACTTTGTGATAGAGAGATTAACACAATACCAGCTACCAAACAACCAACTCCAATGAAAGCAATCACACCGGCTAAAATATAAGCTCTTGAATGTCGACGTTTGCCATGATAATCTGGGGAGATACTGGATGTAGAACTGTTCAGGAACACGTGCTCACGCAGGCCAAGTTGATCGGGGAGAGCTGAGTTCAATTCGTGATCACCCATCTTTGTTTTGAACGATGCCCTTAAAACTTGACAGCAAAAAACATCATGACCAACAAATAATTTGATGATGTTAAAGTGAAGCGATGAAAGAAGCAATCGAATGAAAGTTTTAAACTTGGCACCCGAAAGATCGTGCAAAGATAGGCTTTTTTAAAAATTCATCACTATTATCAAATGACTTCCATATTACGATTGTGAGGGATAAATGTCAAGACTTTTATGGAAAATCATAGGTTTATGTATCGACCAAACCTAATAAAGGTGAACAGTTGTGTTTTATATGAATAATGTATTTACCTCTCCTTAAAAGCTTCTCCTAATATTTTTAGTTGAGAAAATTGCACCACAATAAAAGTTTTGAGGATTACCGGATAAAATGCGAAACGAATTATAATAGAAACATTACCCTGTAGTGAAAACCTCGCTTTGGGAGATATGCATAATAAAGAATTTAAAAAAATAAAGCAAAAAATTAATGTTTGTTACTTGTTCAGTACGACGTCGGAACAAATAAATTTAAAAAAAAATAATAAAATGATGAATAAGTAAAAAAGAAAAGGAATTCGAACTGCTTCGTCATTAAAGCACCAACACTGAAACGTTTATCTGTAATTATTTACCACAAACCAAATACTGCCTGCGATAAAGATCACTGAGAAATGACAGTCTTAATTAATAGGGGATATGAAACGAGAGGCCGAAACTGGCATGATGAGTTTGATGATTCAAAGTGGAAACTTTTTCCGTCAGATTGAGTGGAAATGACATCACTTATACCGAGAGATGAGTTGGGAAACGTGCAAGTAAAGTAAACGAAAACTTTGAAATGAAACGTGTTAGCATTGTTGAAAGAGAAACGAAATGTGTCTACTAACAAAAACTGAAACAAGTGCGCTGGAAATTGAAAAGAATCCAAGCTACCTAGTGAAAAATGCATACAAAAAACAATATTATTCCAGTATTTATTCATTTTTTTGAACAAAACCTGATCTTAAAGATAGCTGTTTCTGAAAGCGAATTGAAGACATATCCTTAGCCACATAAAAAGTTTACATAAAATCAATTAACGCCTCGAAAATAGCTGAAATAGCCCTCGCTTTTCTTGCACTTAATTTACGTCCACTTGAACTTTCTCCTCTTTGTTAATGTATTTCGCAACGATTAAAAGGATTTAGTACTGTACAACTGTTTTCGATCATGCAAAGCATAATTCAGTTAAAAGTCATTTCACAATTATTAATTAATGCTACTGTCAAGAAACTGAAGTAGGTTGTAATTGCAGTTTTTTTCTACGATTTTAACACAATTTGTTCATAGACTACCTTGTTTCGAGAACGAGGTTTATTTCTACAATTACCTCGGAGCCTCTGTGATTTTTTTTATTTAATACGAGAAACAGTGATCATTTTCAAAATCATATCCGAGTATTTGTGGATCTCTTTATATTCCAATTTGAAAAATATCATTAAAATCACCAACAATTTTAGGAATATTCCTTGTATTTTATCATAGACACAAAACTATTAAAACTTGTCAAAAATCGATGAACACGTCGGGCTTCCTTCTGTCCTGTCGTCCAGTCCCGCTTCCCGTTTTTCCTGTTACACGTGGCAAAGTGACAGCGCAGGCGCAATTCCTTGTCGAAACATGGCGGACGAGAGGTCAGGCATAAATATTCCGACGCTGTTTAAATTTGCGCTTTCCATACTCACGCTGAATTAATTTTCCAGGATGTGCTCTGTGCTGGCATCCACTAGGATAAATAATCTTCAGATTCTGATTTTAGTGTTTTGGCAATTTGCAATTGTCACAGATTGCAAAACAGTTCACGGGGTGTTGAGTTCCAGACAAGCTCGTCTGTATCAAGGCCAGTATATTACTAAGTTTTGCTTTTATGGTAAGTCCTCTTTCTCTTCTGTAATAAAATTGCAAACGGAAATTCGCTCAAAGTAGCATAATCCAGAGGTCTAGGACTGGTTGAACCCAGCTATGCCCGCTGAAATATTTTTCATCAAAGAGCGTTTGTTTTCCCATATTTTAATTTCAAGTGCACCTCTTAACAGTCAAGGGATTTTTCTTATGGGCTTTAGGAAAAGGAGCGCTTAATTTTTTTTTATCCCCTTAGGCTGTTGCATCCTTTGTATGTTTGTTTATGATTTATTTAAAAAGGATGAATTTTCTGGGCCTTGCAGTAAATTGTCATGCCGTTCTGCTTTAATTTTGACATTTAAACCCTGAGGATTGCAGATCAGTACCACTACAGCGGAATGTCGATATAACGAAGGGCTAAGGTACTGACAAATTATGTTTGCCATAAAGAGGTTTCGCCGAATCGATGTTCTCATCCATATATTTTACTATTATTGGGGCTAGGAATATCATTTGTTATACGAAGGACTTAGTTATTAGAGGTTTGTTATATCGAGGTGCTACTGTACAACTTTATACAAGATATGCCCTGCACTGTAGCCTTCCACACAAACGTTTGGCTCACGAGTGGGGCAGGAACCCCTAGGAACGTCTGCAGAGGAGGCTATCCTACACTGCAGCTACGTCCCAGTTACAGCAAAATCTCTTAGTTAGAACAAAATGGCTGAGTTTTCTTACACAGTTTAGTGCACCATTCTCATGAGTCTAGCCTTACTTAAAATTGGTACAAAGGGCTGCATGATTAGTTTTGAATAAATCACTAAAATGCTGATGAATTACTATGTATTATTATTTTATCAACAAACAGGTGAGGCACTTGTTAAATTCAAGCTGAACTCTACAGCAACTGGGAAACTCTATTTCTACCTTGGTGACAAATGGCCCCAAGTTGAACAAACTTCACAGTGTCAGACCAAACTTGACCAGGCACAATATTCATGTAAGTTTTTAGTCAATGCACTGGTACTGAAAGACGTTTCATTTAAACAGTCACATCACAGGACTTAGCCCACAGACTCTTCAATTCATGACTGTATTATTGATAAAAAGGATGGATACCTTGGTGAAACAGACACCTAGAGTTAACCTCTGCCTTTCTTTAGTGTCGGTCCCAAAAATGTCCATTTTAGACAGAGTTATTTGTGTATTTGTTAACATTTCAAAGTGTGCTCAGCTAAATGGTGCATCTTTCTGTTTGTGTTTTTTAGTTGGGTTGAGTGCAATATCTGGAGAAAACAAATTTGCACCTTGGGACGACCCCAAGGTGTGGCACGTGTTGTATGCTGACCCTGTTACTTGCGACTCCAGTGTTCCAGCTCTTGACGATGTGACTTTTACATTGCAAATGTTAAATCCTGATTCTGGAGGAAAACCAATCATTCATTGTGGCTGTGACGAAACAGGTTCCTTTCTTTTAATTGTAATATTGTTATAATAGCTGGAATTTTTTTCCCAACAGTGCATGCTCTCTGGTTACTTGGAGGTCACGTAACATCTAACAATGACACCGTTTCCCACCAAAATCTCGGAGTAGGCAACATTGCAAAATCTATGACATCAGAGGGTAAAAGTACAGTGTACTGTTACCCGCGAATGTTGACCAACGACTGCCATTACAGTGAGGTTTAAGGAATTTCCAGCTATATAACAAATCGTCCTAACTGTTTCCCTCAGGACCAGTCATAAAGTGTTTACTGTTACAGGTCAGAATTAAATTCAGGTTAAAATTTTTCAACCTACAATGTAGGTTGATTTTCTTTAAATTTTGACCTGTAATCATAAGCACATGTAAAATACCATTGTTTTACTCTTTTTTTTTTTAATTAAAACAGTAATCCACAATGTTCAGTGAAGGAACCAAAATTTTAGATTTTATCCTTGTTTCTGGGCACATTTATTTTCTCTTTTGTCCTCATGCTTCCCTTTCCCCACGTGTTGGTGTGTTTGGTTGATCCCACATTCTCCTACTAGTGATGTGCCGAACATCCATTGTAATCAGACATTGATCATACAAAACCTTAAGTGACACAATAATAATATTGATTATGCAAACTGTTCAATCGATTATCGTAGTGAGTAAAAGAAATATACGTTGTTGGCATATAATAGTAATAAAGCTTGTGATGTAACAGAGTTGCAATGCAGTTATAATTATGATCCATTGATGACCCTTTTCTGATAAATTTTTGTCACAATCTGAGTAAGGGTTTTGTTTCATTCACAAAATGATTGTCGTTACTAAAAGTGGCCCTCACTCAAAAACTCAAAATGTTATATTACATTGATTTGCGTACTAGTGGAAAATAAAGGAAATAATAATTATTATTGTTAGGAAGAGATTTTTCTGAATCTGATAACCAATGATCAATTGTTTTGGTCAATTAATCAGTTTATTTCCGATGATCGATTACATGTATATTTAATCTAGGCTGAGTCCCAACGCTTCATCTCACTCACTACTCTGGATATGCTAACTGAGCTGAGGTGGCTTGATAAACATTCTAGGAGACATCCAGCTATGCTAAGTGGGACAAAATATTTATGGGCTAAATTAATCTAGGCAAAGTATTTGGTAGGAGATGGAGAGCTCCTTGGGAATGTTAGTTACAGTTCTAGAAGCTTTTGAATTCAACATTTCGTACTGGCCAATTAGAAGTGGAAAATGTGTGATTTGCTGTGATGAAGTGTTAGCATTTGAAACATCAGCATTTTACTCTTTTTCCTCTGGCAATTCATGTCGTCATCAACTCAATAGTTGATAAAACCCAATTTTCGTGTTTCATTCCCTGAACAATGCAGTATCACATTTCCTTGAGATACTTATCACCCTCTTATTAACCCTCTAAGCCCCAATATCCACATACAAATTCTCCACACTGATATTCATACATTTCCTTAGAGATAAGTTGAGAGAGTTTAATAAAAGATCAAAGCATTTTCTCTTTGGTGATCTTTTGATTAATTCTTGTAACCATTTCTCTTGACAATATTAGGATATTGTGAGGAGAAACCTGATGTTGGTCATCATTGGGACTTAAAGGGTTAATTTAACAACAAGTTAGCTTTTTGTACAGAAGATGGAAGGGCCCCAAATCTCAGAAAACTATTTCACCATGATATCACAGTTCAACAATGACTTTTCTACTCTATTTACTGTAGTATTTTGTTTAAATTTGTACTTAATACTGATTCATTGAAATTTCTCCATCAGGTTTGGTATCATTTTATGAGATTCTTGCCTTTCTATACTTTGCCGGAGCTATAGCCTATGGCCAGCGTCTCTGGCAGACAATACAGAAAGGAGGGCCAATGCACTTGGTATGATTACACTTTTTGCACTTACTGCAAATTAGATTTTCTATTTGCAGGTTGTTATACATCTTTTTCATTGCCGTATTGTTGATACGCATTTCTTGAATTCTTTTGCCACACTTCTTGTACCCTTCAGAACTGCATACTGTATCTTTCACTCCAACTCCCTGCCCTTCCTTAAGTTACTATTAACTCTATCACTGGTCTTATAAAAAAAAAGAAAAATTTCTTGTTGTAAAATCCAAGAAATATAGAGCACTATGCAAACATTCTACCAAAGAGGTTTTATTTAAACGGTAACACCATAGGATTTCATCCAGAGACTCAAAAGTAAGAACTACATACTATTAATAAATAGTACCATGTGAAAGTACTGCTCAAGAGGTTTCATTTGAATGGTAACACCACAGGATTTCATCCACAGACTCAAAAGTTAGAACTCCATACTAAATAAATAGTACCATGTGAAAGTACTGCTGAAGAGGTTTCATCTGAATGGTAACACTATAGGATTTCATCCACAGACTCAAAAGTTAAAACTACGTACTAAATAAATAGTACCATGTGAAAGTACTGCTGAAGAGGTTTCATTTGAATGGTAACACCATAGGATTACATCCACAGACTCAAAAGTAAGAGTGACAAATAATCTTGCCATAACATGGTGTAGGAATGAAAGGGTGGATAATTTAGGAACTCTTATTTTTGTTGACTTCCTACCTCTTAACTTCCCTACTTTCTTTCTTCGCTGTAAAACCATGTAAAGCAAAGCTTTTTCTTTCATTGCAGGTGATAAAAATGTTGTCAATTGCAATGATTTACCAGACAACAGGGCATTTTCTCACCCTTATCCACATTTACAGGTAACAAGAGCCCAAAGGTTTTCTTTGTTTCTTGAGCATGCACTTTGTACGAGTTAATGTGGCTTTTTCAAGTCAATTCCTTTCTGTTTATGATATTCTTGTGGTGCCGGTACTACTGAGCTTAAAAAGTCTTGTCCAGTTTCCCAGGCAAGTAGATTTTTCTGCAGGCAAGCGACTTTTCATGTGTGTAGTTTCATAGGGCACTCTCAACATTTTGCATGGTGTACAGGTGTAGTTCTTTAACAATTTTTGTGTTTGTTCTTTTGTTTCTGTTTTTTGGAAAAAATTGAGTTGCTTGTCTGAATGGTATTCTGCAAATAGTTTATGAATTTTTTCACACCGTGTGTGTAACTGTGGCCTAAAAATTGTCAAAGTTCCACAAGTGCTTCCGGAAATTCCCAACATGAAAAGTAGAAAGCAAAGCTGAGTTATACCAACTGGCCTACAGGCTCAGGTGATGACCTTCATCAGGTCCTTATGTTCCTTTTACATAAATATTATTATTCAGTGGCAGATCCCTGGGAGGGGCTGGGGTGCCCGCCCCCTTCCCTCTATTTTTCGACCAAACTGAAAAAAAAAATACCGTTTTGGGCTGATTGAAAGTTTATTTTCTTTTGTATTTTTTAACACAGATATTCTAAGAATGGTGAAGGTTATCCGCTGCTTGCCAAGTTGTCAACAGGTAAATGCAGCAATTATTACCTTACTGTGCAAGTAACTGCATGGTATTCGTTAGTTTTAATTTTTTTTATCTTTAATTAACTTAATTGCCTGTAGCAAGCTAATCTGGCATTGGGTGGCCAGTCAAGTACAAGGATGCTCATAACATTGACAGTGAAGGAGAAAATATAAAAATTATCACTCGCCCTAAATTTATACTGTGAAAAGCGCTATCTAGCTTTTGAACAACCAAGGCCTGTGATTACTACTTGTTCTTATTTTTTAATGCAGCAGCAAATGGCCTAGCTGAGTATCAGATGTTGCTGATGATGGCAAAGTTATCCACAGGGTGGACTCTTAGCTCTTCATTTTCAACTCTGGATCCAAAACAGATGAAGCAGATTAGTGCCACTGTCATAGCTATTTCAATTCTTGAGGTGTGTTTGAACGGTTGACTGTTAGGGGCCGTTTCCATGGAGGGAGGAAGATCCTAGAAGGTGGATCATCCTAGTGCTATGTGTCCTCTGTATTCAGTTTACATTCAAAGGGTTGTCCTTGTCCCTAGCATTAAGATCTTCCTAGTGCGAGAATCTTCCTCGCTGAGAGGTCGAAAGATCATTGTACTTGGAAGATCTTGGCACAATGTAAACTGCATTTGCTAGGAGTATCCTAGTACTAGGGATGAATCAGAGAAAATGGCAGCAGGTCGTCCAGTGAGTAATCACGGTATTAAAGGCCCTCCGTTTTCATTTGGCGTTACTATGAGCTGATGTTTGTGATAGCTCTGGGCCAGAGCAGAAGTAAAGAGTGCAGAAGGGGCCAAATTGAAGTTTTGTTTTTGTTGCCCGTGATTTTTAATTCCTTCTCGATCTGGCTCTACTTGGACACCACAAGGACCAAAATTTCTGTATGTAAACCCAAAGTAAAGTTGTTCCGCCTTCCAGGATCTTCCTCTCTCAATGTAAACAGCCCCTTATGTCAAAGCCAACCTATGGACCCTTATGGACACTTTCAATCGGCAATTTTGGTATCGAAATTAACCAATAAATTATATCTAATAAATAGACTGTAATTATTAAATTAATAAATTGTGACCTCTCACAATAACAACAACTGATTGGCCTAGATATCTTTGGGAACGCAAGGCTAGTGCAAATTATTCTAGAGTTTTGTTCTTTCAACCACGGAACCTTGTATTTTCCTTTCAACTGACAGGCAGTTTTAATTTGCAGGTCATTTTCTCATTTTGGGAGATGTCTGTTCTTCTCAATTTTGTAAAAATAATCATAGCTGGAGCCTTTGGCTTTAATATAAATAAGAAAATTACAGAAGAAAGAAGCACTTTGCGCAGGGAATTTTACAACAAATTTGCCAAGGTGGGTGTTTACATTAATATCTCTACTTGTTCTTAGTGATTTAAGTCCTGTTGGAAACATCACATTTTCTTCCAAAATTATATCAGTTTTTCGGGAATGTTGGTTTTTTAGACAGTGACACAAGCAACTCATGAAAAAAAAGTTCTGAAGTTCTCCCAAGGGTGAAATCTATCACCTTCTGGTTACTTGTCCAAATGCTACACCACTGAGCCACAGGAAACTCAAAGGAGTTAACACGATATCAGACTTGCATACTTCTAGGACTGGAATGTTGATAGGAGGCATGTGTGACATGACATTCAAACGTGTTGGTGAATTTTAAGTCTAATGGATCAGCCTGCAAAGAACATCATGTCCAATAGCCCAGGGCTAGTGGATTTTGCTATCAGGCTAGTGATTTTTGTTCTTAACTTGCTCGATGGGCAAGTACTGTTTTTTGGGGAAATTCAAATTACAGAAGGATTGTAATCAACCCTGCTAATCAAAAAGGGTTTTGGGGCTAGTTGAAATGACTTGTGGGCTAGTACATGCTAGCTACAGCTTGCCCAAATGGCAGGTTGTAAAACTAACTTTCTTTGCACACTGAATGGATAGACATTTTGTATGAGAATGTTCATTTAGTCAGTCAGTCAGTCGGTGAGCCAGGCAATAAAGTAAATATTTTGGTCAGAGAAATCATGCAAGTTTATGGCAGAAATGATGGAAAATAGAATTAACTCTGAAGTGAAAATTGGAGTGCTAAAGTGACCCATATTCTTCTCTTTTCAGTGTTGTTTAACGTGGCTATTAGCATATCCTGTTTTAGCAGTCCTTACATTTATGGTCCTGCCATTTCACTATAGATATAAGGTGAGCACAACAAAACATATTTCTTTTGAGAGAAAATGTTTGTTATTATTATTATTGTTATAGCATTTGAATTCAGTGAGGGTTTTTTCAGTCAAAATCCAGAAGGGTCCAAAATAGCACAATTGAACACAGCTTACCAATGGGGAATTAACTTTCTTATTTTTGCTTTCATCATTTCAGGTTATTACATGGGGCTTATTGACTGCACAGTCCATATCAATCTTATTATTATACAGACTGTTCCTATCAAGGAGTCTATACTGGGAAGTATCTTCCCTTGCAACTAGCACCCTCCCTCTCCGCATGGACAGAGGATATGGCACAAAGACTTACAACTCAGATACTAGGACTGTTAGAATACACAAACATATTGCCGTTAATTAAACTAGAGTGTCTTCACTATTAAAGTGGTGTGGATAATTTTCATCAGTAAAATCCAACTAGTGGTCTATTATCAATGCAGCATTCTGATTGGTTGAGCTACTACTAGGCTATATGTTATAGCCCACTAATCGCAAAAAGCGCCGGCTTTTTGGCAGCAAAAAGGGATTAAAGTCTAGCTTTAAGTAGCTAAATTTTTTCCTATTCTCGACATTAATTTTTTGACCAACTAGTTGGATTTTACTAAAACAATTATTCCTCTCGCCCTTATGGCCTCTGAGTCAATAGCCCATTCGGCCTTCGGCCTCATGGGCTATTGACTCAAAGATTCGGGCTCCATCATGCGGGCTCGAGGAATAATTGTTAAATACAATTTGGGTAGGGAAAAAAAAATAGAGATTTTCCCTGAGAAAGGCAAAATGTAATTTTATTTATATTTGTTATTGTTTCATTGATTCCTTTCCAAAGTAAGCATATTTTATCTTGATTCTTGGAAGATCCAAGTTCACTTGCTGAACTCAGGATCTTCTGAGTCTTGGTGCAAAGATCAAACAATTTGATTGTGTGGATTTTCTACATACATTTTATACAGCAATTGCCATTAAGCGACTTTCCAAATAGTAAATGATTTCTCTTTTCATCATCCTTTTTAAACAGCAGAGTTCTAAAATTTAACATTATAGACATCGCTAAAGCCTGGTTACATATGTCATGAAAATACCAGATGATAGGGGATATGACTATTTTTTAACGATTGCAGATTTGCACATTCCCTCACTCCATTCTTCTCCCTGGCTTTACTGCCAAAATTTCCCCCAAACTTGCACAAGTGATTCTGGTTGCAGGTAATTGGTCTTCCTCCAGAAAATGAAATCATGAATTCCTTGTGTATTCAACCACAAGAATTTTAAAAGCCAAGGTTAGTGTTGCAAAAAAGCAACAGTGTTACTGCACCTGGAATCTGGAGAGCAGGTTCTTGAAAGACTATTTTCCACAAAAAATATAAGGCCAATAGAACATATGCTAGGTGTTATTTCATAGGGTGGTTTTTCTTAACCCGTGAAATAGGTAGTAGAATACTACACACTATTATGCACTAATTCTATTGTCTTCTTTTGTTTATTTGTATCTATTTTACACTAGTTGTTATTAACTGTTTCACGGGTCAAGTAAGATTGCTCTATGTTGAGTTGATACAGGCTGACTGTTATAGACTGTTTATAAAATATTTGTGCCAATAAAGGAAGAAAAGAAAAAAACAGTTTCAGTAGATGTTTAATGTTGTCTTTCAGTGGCATCTTGAATAACAGGTAAGTGGTTCAAGTGAAGAATATACTAAATTATTTTGTTAACATGATTATTCTGAGCTTTTGCTGATCCACAACTTCATCAGGAAATGAAAAAAATATTAGGAATATAAAATGAAGTTGTGGTGTGAGTGACACAAACAATAAGTATGTGATGGTAATAAAAAACCTGATAGTAACTGGTATGGTGAGTTGGATGGTGATTGCTATAGTAATGCAAGTAATAATACCAAGCATGAGAGGCAACTGTGAAACTCGAAAACTGTAAACACCAGAGTGTTATTGCAAGGAAAAAGTCAATCAGGCACTGAAAGCAGCAATGGCAGTCTGCTTGTGTGTTTTGATCTTTGTAGAACTGGTTACCATGCAATCAAAATTCCTGAAATGTTTCGGGTGTTTTCCAGCTTGACAGAAAAAAACAAACTTTGTGCTTCACAAAATTTCAGGCCAACTTTATTTTGTGAAGGGTGATTGTTAATAAAATACCTAGACAATGCACTATTTCAACATAAAATAAATAAAATATAAAACTAAAAATAATTTAAAACCTGTGGTTCCAGAAAAAGTCAATATCCACCCCATTGAGGGTCTTGGGAACTTCAAAGAGGAAGTGGGTATTAAAGGCCATAAGGACTAGAATTTCCAGAGGGACGGGGATCTGATCATAAAACCCCCTACAAGGGGGGGGGGGGGGGAGAACATTTTGTGGAACACTAAAAAACAGCACAATATGCAACACAAGGGCACTATCGTCTATCCTTGCGACCCCTGTGATCACTGTACCTATCAGATCTGTCATAAGCTCTATCTCTATCTGCAGCCCTGTAGTCTTGTTTATCAGACCTGTCTCTTCTCTCAATGAAGTATTTATCTCTGTTGCCATGATGCGATGTGCGAGAAGCACCTCTGTCCCTCTGAACTCTGTGCTCATCTACTGCACGTTGATTACGATTATCCTTACGAGTCCAATTACGTGCTTCAATTGTGTCCTTATCATAAAAGTCATGTCTGTGCCCACGTTTGTGACTCTGATCATCCTTAGAGTTATACTCCATACCTTCCTGTCTCTTATAATCTCTATTATTATCAACATCATGTCCCTGTTCAGGCAAAGTTTTACGTTGAGAATCATACTTGTCCCTCTCATATGACACCTTTTGATCATACTCTCTATGCTTTTCTCTCTCCATAGGTTGTGCCTTACCTGGTTCCCTTCTTGAAGTACCCTTATCTACCAAATCAAGCCGACGCTTTTTCTCTCCTCCTTCTTCCTCACTTGATTCACTGGTCTCTTGCTTCTTTTTAGATTTTTCTTCTTTATGTTTCTTTTGTTTCTTTGCCTTTTTCTCTTTCTTTCTTTTCTTCAGAAGATCTGCAACCTCTTCATCTTCTTCAGATTGTGGGGGAGATGGGGAGGGTGTCTTTGGGGCACACCCTACTTCCACAATCTCTTTCCTGTTCCCATGTTCATCTTTCTCATCACTTAATGGCCTCCGGTAGTTAGAACAATGATCCACTCTGATTGTTCTACCACCAAGCTAAAGGACACAAAAAGGATAACAGATAACTTAAAAATGGACTGTAAATATAAGACTAGTATGAGTATGTTACTTAGGTCAAAATTAAATTGAGGTTCATAAGGAGACAGTAAGGGGCACCCAGTGAAAGAATCTTTCCAGGAAAGTCAGAAATTAGAAGTCAGTTTTGTTAAATTTAGAGCTGTCCTAAATCCTGTTTGTCTGGTTGGATGTTTTAGGCTGGAGAACTTTGGCCATCTTGAAAGTTTAAGCTATCCCAATGGGTCTTGTTGAAACTGCGAGGACACAGAGTAACCATATGTTCAGCACATTTTAGGGGACAACTTTTCTTTATGCCAAAATTTTCAGGCAACCTTTTTTTACGGATAATTATCACCTATTCTTGGTTAATAGCCTGAGAAAACAGCCAACATTTGGTGACGCTACCACTGGTTTCCCCACCAAATGACGTCTTAGAAACGAGCGCAGAAATTCCATACTGATGATGCGTCACTGCCCAGATCGGGGTAGTGCTTCTGATTGGTTGAATCAAATTTCCCACCCGGCACAACCAATCAGAAACACTACCCAGATTTGGGTAGTAACGTGTCATCAGTATGGAACTTCTGCGCTCGTTTCTCAGATGTCATTTGGTGGGGAAACTAGTGGTAATGTTGCCAAATGTTGACTGTTTTCTCAGGCTAGGAAGTCAATAGTTGTAGGAGACAAAGGAAAAAATAATTAACCTGGGTTAAAAATATTTCACCTGAATTTAATTTTGACCAAGAACAAGAACGAAATTTAAACTAAATTTGCATGCTTTAGCTAATCACTGAAGGCATAATAAAAAAGCTTGCTTAGCTCTTCCTCAGCTATGTCCCTGAGTAAAAGGGAGTATCATTTCATTGATCCCACTGATGAAGATAAATGTACCAACCTTTATTCCATTAAAATTGTCCACAGCTAGAACAGTGCTACGCTGGTCTTCATAACACAAGAAGCAAAATCCTTTTGTTTTTCCGGTTTTCTTGTCTCTTACAAGATTTATGTTAACAATTTCACCATATCTGTTACAATAAAACAAATATTGATAAATATTATTATCCTGTTGAAATTTCCACAAGAATTTATTAAATTTCAACAGCAGAGTATTAACAAATAAAATGATCATTAATTGTAAAATGCAGCACTTACTGAGAAAAAACACACAAAATGTCACCCTCTGTAAGATCATAGGGAAGTCCACCTAAAATAAAAGCAAACCTTAAATCTAGACCCTTGTGAAAAAAAAGAGACATTATCTGAAAAAACACGTAATCTTAGCAAATTTTGGTTCACAGCAACAGAAAGGTGGGGCAATTCAGAGACTGGTCATTTTGATACAAAGTCTTTTCAATGGAAGTGATTTTGATACACGTTTATTCAGCTGAGTTGTAAATAGCACATACTTGGCTTACAGTGTAAAGAACAAAGAATATTGACCCAAAATGTTTTTCTAGTTCATGCGCAAACTATACTTGAAGTGATTAAAATTTTTGTGCAACTTCACTGCTTGAGTTCATATTGAAACAACATTGTATCAAAACAACCGGTTTCTGGACAATTCATAATAATTATTACGAAAATTCTTCAGCAGCCCTTTTTAATGGCACTATTTACCATTATTTTATTCTATATTTCAACCTTCTGGTCTTGTATTTAAAATAATATGGTGTGACCCTTCATTTTGGGGAGCAAGGGATGGCGCGGTGGTGAGAGCGCTCGCTTCCCACCAGTGCGGCCTGAGTTCAAATCCAGGCATCATCGCCATATGTGGGTTGAGTTTGTTGTTATCGTTTCTCTCCTTTGCTCCGAGAGGTTTTTCTCCGGGTACTCCGGTTTTCTCCTATCCTCAAAAACCAACATTTCCAAATTCCAATTCGACCAGGAATCAGGTAGACGAAGAACCACTTTGTGGATGTACTACCTCCATATCATTTTTTATTTTATTTTAATCATTAAATGAAACCTAACTTAGACAAAATTAATTTTATCTGGTCGTCGCTTCTCTCCACCTGAAAAACAAATTGACTAGAAATGCGGATGCATTATATTTGACAGCTAGGCTACACTAACAGTACTTTCACACGGTGCCTTTGCCACCATGTGAAATGTGGACGAAATTTGTACCTGTATCATTGTTTTATGGTCAGCTTATTTTTGAAAATAAGCATCCTCTTTTCCTGGGACTAAATGGTTTAATTTATAGAGAGCTACCACTTCAAACCCTGAAAATGTGACATCTTTAATGACCGTATATCTCACCTATAAAAATATAAGCACTGTCCTTGTACTGCTTGTGCCAGCTCTCGCTGTCCTCTACCCCCATCTCCAACATCTTTTCATTTAATTTAAGAGTATTCTTTACGTTCCTGCAAAATTTATGTGGTAGAAGAACGATGAAAACTCATGTAAAAACAGAAGGAATTTTCTAATGAATATTACTCAGCCACTTAGAACTGTGAAACACAAAATTCTTCCTTGCTATCAGGTCTCTCTTCCCTTGTATTCCTGCCGCCCGTCGAATGCCAACGAGGAAAAGACAAGAGGCCTCTGCCAGAAGGGAATTGGAAGACGACATCAGTGCCTGAATTTCTGACAGCCATGATGAAATAGAATTTCTAGGATAAGCTTTTATAGTGATGGGCTATCACCAATGTGCGATAAAAGAGCAGCATTCCTTCGTAACAAAAGAATACTAGAAGAATGAAATCTAACTTACGTTAAGGGATTCATCTTGCTTGTTACTTTTGACCCGACACTTGCAGAAGTATATACCCTCTTCCAGCACGAAAAGGTATCTACTTCATAAATGGAGAACGAAAAGTACCGCTTTTATCACCACTGGTCAATAACATTTTTTTATGTGGGCTCAGGTATTTCCAAATAAGGTAAAGATTACCATATAAAGTTTTTGCTGCAGTTCTTTTCTGGGAAGAGTTGCGTGACAAGACGCGTGACAAGGTTGTGCTTCTCTTTTTTTGGAATGAAAACTATGCAAAAAAGAACTTGGATCGGAGGCCACAAGTCGTCAGTTCTCTCTTTAGACGTTAGCAGAGAAGGGATTTTAGCTTCAGGTGGCGAAGAAGAGCTTTGTGTTTGGTCGAAAGATGGGGCACCCCAAACTAAACTTTCCTGCTCCTCAGCCGAGTTCAAAGAGGTCAACTCTGTCTGTTTTTGTGGAAAAAATCCAGAGCGCTTGTATGCCTCGTGTGGAAATAAAATATTTGGTTATGATTTAAGAAATCTTTCATCTACTGTTTGTGAATTCGAGTTCAACGAAGAGGAAATAAATCAAGTTACCATACACGACAGAGGAACATATCTGGCTGCTTGTGACGATAGTGGCGAGGTCAAAGTGGTTGATATTCAGTCGGGTAGATTATTCAAGACACTTACGAGAAAGCATGAGAATATTTGTTCAACTGTTCAATTCAGGCCGAGTCGTCCGTGGGAGATTGTGTCTGGAGGAATGGACTTTAAAGTGATTAGTTGGGACTTCTCTTCTGGGAGGTCCCTTCAGGAACTAAATGTTCAGGAGCTTGGAGAGGACAGCCAGGAAGGGGCCTATTTTGTGAATCCACCCTTTGTACATTCAATTCATATGGCAGGAAATGCGAGAAAATTTGCTTCTGGATTAGGTAAAAAAGTTTTATATGTCAGTTCCCACCGAAAAAAAAAAGAGTAGGAACTAAGATGAGCATTTCTGAAGAGGCCATTTGCAGGGGAGTTGTCCTATCACCCCTTAGACCTTTCACAGACCTCTAATTTCCATAAGATTGTTGAGATTGAGCCTTCACTATCACTGACAGACATTTTGTAATTGGTTTCAAATGTATCCAGATTCCAGGGGGCAGGCATTGGTGATATTTTTCTAATATTTCTTGTCTCATTCCAAACTGCCCCCTTACCTTCCCTCCAACCCCCAGGTAAATTATCTTGAAGATAGACTCAGTCAAGGTGGGAACCTGTAGCACTCGTTCTTGCCAATCCCTCAGAAAAATAGGGGACTGTGAAGTCTTATTACCACTAAGCAGTTGCCCTTCAGTCTTCCAAGAAAACTCCGAATACTCTTTGTTACTTATCATTGTAGGAAGATTGAAGGGTGCGAGGAGGCTCCTCCAATGTCTCATCTCTTTCAAGGGGCACTTAACCTGTGATCAGGCGTTTTTTCTCCCATACAGAAGGACTCCCTGATCGCAGGTTAGAGGGCACTGAGTGTCACCAAGTTTCAGTCACTGCTACTTGAAACCCAGTAGGAAAGTTTTTATCAAATGAAAATAATTGGCCTGGTCTTATCAAAACTGCTGTTGCCTAAGGATGAGTAGCAAAGAAGTGGAATCAAACTTGAATGCATTTGTCCTTGCTAATTACCATATATGATTATTATCAATGATAATTATTTGGCAATGCTTTGTTTTGGTTGTGTATGAGTTTGCTTCCATAAATGTTTTTCTTTCATTGCTCAAAGGCTTCTTTTGCACATTAGCAACTAAGCAAGTATATCTTTATGATTTTCAATTATTCAAAATAGTGGTTTGCACAAAAATTTGAGAAAATCCTCATAATACCTTCCCCTTTTGGAAGCTGCTTTAATAATTGATTTAAAGATGTTTTCTTAGAGTTATGGGGACTTAAACAATGATTTTTTCCTCCTTAAGGGAATGGAAACATTCAAGTCTTCAGGTTTGAAGGCAAGAAAAAATTCACTCAAGATGAATGCCTTAAGAAACACACTTCTAGTGTGTCACAAGTCCACTTTCCTACATTTCAAGGAAATGACTTGTTGGTGTCTGCTGGTAATGACTGCAGAATCATTCTTTGGAAATTAAATCAAGGTTTGTGTAACGGAACCTCAGGGGCCAAGCATTGTCAAGAATCAGAAGCGGCGAGTTCCACTTGGGTTTCTCACGAGGTTAAGCATAAGTCTAAAACAAACTGGATTGCTTCCTGTTTGCTTACAAACAACATATTTGTATCTGATCAAACAAGCGAGATTTCTGTTTACCATGTTATATGACATTATTCAAAGGTGCTGTCTAAGTTATAACTGTCCAGTGGCTAGTAGAATTTTCATGTTATTTTTTTCTTTTCTTTTGCTTTTGAGTACATAGTAATGCAGGACACTGAGTTTGGAATAGACCGTTGTGAGCAGTCTCTGTTTTGCTTGAAAATCTTTGAGCAAGTGCGATATGTGGGTATTTGAGTGGTGAAGCCAGGAGCGCGGTGAGTTGTGCCCATGCCAAATACAGTATGCACACCCACCTAATAAGAACACCTCATTATTACGGACAGTTTGGTTTGCTCCTGTGAAAAGAAAGCCCTTACATTATTACTCTTAAGTCAACCTGCTTAATACGGAAACAAACCTGCTTACAAGAAGGTAAAATAAAAAGTAGGTTGATCGTTGTTGTTGTTGATAGTGACTGACGTTTCGACAACCTGTGTGGTAGTTGTCTTCAGCTTCCCAACTATTGTTAGCAACACTTACCCTTAAAGGGGTACCGGTACTTTTATTCTTGGTTTGCAACCACGTGACATGGTGGCCATGTTGGTGGTCAACACAGCAAACATTATTTCAAAGAATTTACATGAAAATGAAGTCAACTTCCCATAGGATAGAAATGTTTTTGTTGTTAACAACCAACAAGGCTGCCATGACGTCATGTGTAAACCAGCAATTTTAAAACATGGTACCCATTTTTTAGCATTCTCACAAGATTATCACATGGACAGTAGCAAATTAAGCATTTTTTTCGAGGAAAAAAACAAACAAATGAGACTTGGACTACTTGCATTGTTTGTTTGCCAAGAGAGCAAGTCATTCCTTTAATTTTGATCACATGGTCATTTAATTTTTGCAGTACTAATATTATGTAAGTTCTGCTTTAATGACAGTATGAATGTACAAAGCTGTTTATAATAGTAAAAGTGGCACACCAGGTATTACGTTTGATTAGTCTAAAGATTCACAGTTCTTGAATTCAGTTTCTAGTGATGCTTATTTATGTTAAACCGGCATTTAGGCAGTTTATGTTAGATTTTACTGTACAAGAAAATGTTTAGCATTTGATATGGAAGGAGAAGGGAATCTGGGTGCAAGACCACACCTTTCACGCTTCTCTCACGCCTGGAATCCCCTTTCTCCTTTCCTTTCAAACACCTGCCATGAAGGCTAGGAAATGTTGAGTGACAACAAAGGCTTAAAAGACTGGTGTACATTCAATTGAAGGTATCCTGAGTATTAGGAGACTTGTTTCTTTCTCTCCTTCCTCCTTCATAAAGCCTGATGCTCAAATCAAAATGAAGGGTGCATAATTGTATTAGTGGGAGATGACTCATGGTGTAAGCATAATAATATTCTCACAATATTTGTAAATCCTGAAATCAAAACTGCCAAATCCCAATTCTGAGTTCATGCCAAGTTAAATACACTTTTATTAATACTGCTTACTCAAATCGTTCTTCTTTGCCAGCTTCAAGGTTCTTTGGGAGTAATGTATAATATGAATCAAAGAAAACTAAGGCTCTTTGTGACTAATTTGAATGCACCCGAGTGATAAGTAGTCACTGGGGTTTTAAGATTAAAAAATGTGACACCACCTTGGACTGTTAAGCTCTATCCACCCTGATCTGTTTTAACAACAATTTATATTTTTTAAAAAACCTATAGATAGGTCTTTAGGGCTGTAATTATTTTTTTGGAGCAGGCAAAGCATAATAATCATGTTCCTTGTGCCTATCCCCTCTGAAATAGCTGACTGGGCTACCTTACAGATTAGAGTGCACTCTAGTTAAAAATCTTTTCTCTTATAAGAACCTGCAGGCAGGTTCTTGTGCTGTAATTTATGTTCTTTTTTGTTTCCGTCCTTGCGAGTTGCAAGCCTTTGATGGAATTGACACAAAAATGCACACCGGATAGCCAAGAGAGAAGCAGGACACCTGGACACAAGAACCCACTCACTGGCTTCTTATAGCACTGCTAATTAGTATTCTACATGGTAGAAACCCGTTCTTGTGATATAAGATGCCTATAACAACAAAATAACAAAAAAACCTACAAATTTCTCTCACATTTGGTTGTCAAATTGAACCAATGGAGCCTGCTTAAAAAACTACTTCATTTTCTTTGGTTTTACAACTTGCCACTTCCTCCACGAACAAACAGACTATTGTTGACTGGGAACAATGACTTTAAACTTTTTTTCTTTAGTTTTCTTTTGGAAGAATCTGTACGTACATGTCTGGAACTAGTCCATAACTAAACTACAAATTTTGATGCACCGCAGCTTCTTTGTATCATCATATCATCCCAGACTGATCTTTGTTGAAAAGTATTTTAAAGGCCTCACACAAACCAAGAAAATGTGATCGACGTTGCATATGGCTAGCCAGTAATGTACAAATGTCCAACTGTTTTCACCGACCAAAAGCAGACACAGCAAAGACTTGGGGCTTTACCTTTTCATCCACGTTCTCACACATACATATACACTGTACACTTCTAAAATTCTAAGAGGTTGCGTCGGCATAAAAATCAGTGGTGTGAATTGGGTTCATCCGTATCCATAAATCCATCCTGTGACATATCGTAAGAGACATCAGAAGCTGGAGAGGATGGGAAGGAGTAAGGAGATGTTGTTCGGTGAGAGGGACCACTGTCACTTGCCATAGATGATGTCCTTGATGTTCGATTCTGTGTCCTTGAGTTGTTTACCACGGTGACAGGAGAGGTGCCCCTCCCTTGAGCCAGTGGCATGGCAAGTGGTGATGAGGGAGTGTTTGTAGGAGGGAGAGGAGACATGCGCGCAGTAGCGGAGACGAGAGGTGAAGCTGAAGATGCTGATTTACTGTGAAGAAAATCAGTTTAAACCAGGATTTTGATTTTTACAAGATAACAGAACTTGATTTGAATTATTTGCAGTTACTACAAAAACTGGACATCATGAAAACTTAGTATAAGGAAGGGCCAAGGGACTGCCAAAAGAATTATGTTTATTATAACAAACGTTTGTTATATTGAGGTTCTTTCTACATTATTCCTGTACTGTAACTGGGGCAATGGATATTATTTGTTTGTTTTACCAAGGACTTTGTTAAAAGGATGTTCATTATATCAAAGTTTGACCGTAGTAACTTAACTTACTTAGGAGTTGTATGATTGCCAAGTACACCAGTGAGTCCAACTGGACCTGACTTTGCCATGTCTAGGAAAAACGAAAAAAGTTTGAGCAAAGAGCCTTTTATTTTTATCTCAATAATATATACACTACATACTAGTAAAAACTGAAGGTTAGGGGCTGCAGGCGACAATGATTGGAAGTCAAAATGCTTTTGCCCCATTAATTATGCTGTGCTTTGTGCAAATTTCAAACCAGGCATGATCGCATTACAAGCGACAAAAAGTCCAAACACATGTGACATCAGATTGTGTTCTGGCTACATACATGCTGTGTGCATAATAGCAACCTGGAGAATAGGCACAAAAAACTTGAGGTGGTAACTGCCAGCCATCCCCTTTAAGGGCTCCATTTAAACTAGCTCTGCTAATATAAATTGGATGCCCCTGGATTAAAAATATTGATTAAGGCAGCTCAGTTTGATTAAACACATTAAACAGGTAACTTTAATGCATACCTATGACATAAGGTTCAAGTGCTTTAGGAACCATTGTTCTTGAAGATTTGAGATCAGATTCTGTGCACTGTCCTTTCTCCAGACCAAATGCCATACCCATTCTTTTCAATACTTCAATGTCATCATGGATTTCAAAGGTGTTGTCAAAATTGAAAAGATATTCAGATCTGCAAAAAACACAAAAATCAGTTATGAGGTGAGTGTATTCAAAGTGACATTGGCTATCCTGCAGCTATCGGTAACAATATCATGAATTTAAATAAATACTTTTATCCTTGAATAATATTTTCATTTTTCCTTGTTCAAAACTCATCTTTATATTATCATACTATAAAGGGAGAAAAGTAAAATTTGTTATCAGTGAACAAAAGTACATCACATCTTCAGTCAGATCATCAACATAATCATTATTTTACTAGCATCCTTCAACACCACGATCTTCCGCTTGCTCCTCCTCCTTCTCATCATCATCATCATCAACATCATCATCATCATCACCACCACCACCATCACCATCATCATCATCAACACCATCATCATCATCGTCATCATCATCACCACCACCACCACCACCACCACCACCACCACCACCACCACCACCACCATCATCATCATCATCATCATGAAAATAATAATCACAATCATCATATTCAACAAGAACTGGATATCCAGTAGTTTTGTGTTAATTTGAGGAAGCAAAACAGGACTTACTTGTCATTAGATATACTACAGTCAATGACAGTTTTCTTGCTTGTGTTTACGATGATAAATGGTAGATGAATAGCTGTGTTTGGAGCAGGAGATCCCTGCTCCTTTTCAACTTGCTTGTTCCTTTGGACAAGATTCTTGAAAGCAATTTGCTGAAACAAAAGGAAGCAACAGTTACAATTGAAGTTATGGACAAAAACTTCATCTTCAGTTATGCTAAAGGAGAGGAATAATCAAATTGCAATCCTAGTAAGTGGGTCTGTGAAATCCTGCACAAAAAATCAAAATAATGAACCCTTGTTATAAGCAGCACTTTCTTATCGTACTGTTTGTTATGCAGTGTAAGTTGAGCCTAACCATGACAAGTTAGCCTAACAGGATTCCCATGTGGAGCGGGACAAAAACAAAAATTGGCAAGAAAAGTGTGCTGTGCATGGCCTGAGGGAGACAAAAAGGCTGAAGAGCCTGTACACTTTCTTAGATGCGGTCCATCCATGATACCGGATTCCAGTATCACGATCTGATTGTTCAGATCGCTGACTGTTGACAAGTGAGTGATAAATACCCATGAAAAATACCTACACAGGGCTGTTACTAAGAGCCGGGGGCCAGGGATTTTCCCTGGATACTAAGAACGTGAGCCCTGGCTACTCTTATAGGAACAAAAGAAAAATAGAACCAAAAGAACTTCCTTGCTTTGCAATTCACCTCCTACTAATTGCAGATACCCAGCAAATTGAAATTTTAGCCACAGCCCCGCTTACACAAGCGTCAAACAACATTATAATCTCTCACGTCAAATTACCTTAATGACATGTGTTATTGACATGTGTGTTACAGAATAATTGGAAGTGGGTGGATGGGTGGCATCAAAAGAAAGTTTACAGGTTCCCCCGCCTTTTTTCCCCAAGGTCACGCTCAGCTGTCGTTGCTTGACCACTTTTTTTTCCGCCCTACTCCACCTTGAGAGCCTGTTTGCAGGCTACTGACAAGTGTGAACATTTGAACTTAAGTTAGCCCAGCATATAATGCCATCTGTCCAGTTATCATGTTTCTACTTTGAAAAAAAAAAATTTGTAATGTCTTACTTGAAGAATCAGTTCTTGCAACTCAGCGGTCTTTTGTCTTATTCTCTCTTCCCTTTCTTTTTTCTCCTCCTAAAAGTGGTAAAAGACAGCATTATAAAGGACTAAAATGTACAGTGTACAGTGTACAGTAAAATCAGGTGGATGTAGAGCTACGAATATCAGTCGGTCAAGCCACAGTTTTTTAGTTAGTTGAGTTTATAGTCTTTCAACTTTAATAAATATTCATCCCTTATCCTTGTTGTCTAGTTCTAAGACCTTGAGATGTTCCAGGTACCCACCACTGCAAAAGTAGGGCAGCCACATTCAATATTTCAAACCTTTCGAGAAATTTGTTACAGAGTGTCTTTTTTCTGGCCATCAATATTTTACAGTGCGACCGCGAAAACTTGAAATGTTTCAAGAATGTTAAGACTAATCACAGCAAAGATCAGGACAGGCGAGCAAACCACAAAACCACAAACTAATTGACGTTCTTCCTTGCAGTTTAGTTTTCTCACACCTGATTGGCTTTTTTCGTGCAATGCAATAACATTCCAGAAATACTTCTAGTGTTCACAGTTTTCCTGGTTTGACTTCAAGTCTGGTGACCATTCTATATTTTTGGGTCACTAAAAGGCGACTTTTAAACAAATTAAGCTTGACCCCAATTATCGACCTATTTTACCCACCTCTAACTGTTGACATTCCTGTGCAGAGTTTGTTGGTAGTCCCACCCACTTGATCTCTTTTTTTTCTTTTGAAATGATGTTCATTGCCATTAGAACATTCAGAGCATCATATACTCTTCTTCTGATATTCTTCTGGTCATAAGCCTGGCAAAAAGACAAATGAAACACATATTTGATGAAAAAGATGTTGAAAGCAGTGGATAGCCATGGGATAGCCTGCAATAAAAAACCTTCATAACGTAATGCGGACAGGAGTTAACCACAGTCCATCAAAAAATCACACGACAATATTATTTTCTAAAAAAACTAAAGGGTGCATTGTTTTGGAACTATTTTTTTCACTCTTTTTCTGGTTCAGAAAAAATTCCTAAAATACAGGGAACCATAGAATATTTAATCAGTGAAAGAATGTAACGTCAGACAGGTTTGTTTGATATCACTTCTCAAAATTGAATATTTTGCGAAAAAGCCTTGCCTGACCATGTGTCATGTTCTTTAATAATGAGCTTATGTTTGATTTTCAATAGATCTCAACTATAAGTTGGAACCTGCTTTTGTCCAAAGAAAATGCTTGGCTTACTGCTGAAAAACTATGCAAGCTTTACAGTAGAACGTATTCTGTGATCCCAAACTAGCCTACTTTGACAATTTTGTAAATTCAGTTCTTTACAAACTGACCACCCAAAAACAAAAATAGAAACAAAAAGAAAGCAAAAATGAATTATTAGGGGTCTCTGATAGCCTGGGGCTAGTAGATTTTGCTATCAGACAAGTGAATTTGGTTCTTAACTTGCCTGACAAGCAGGTGATGGTTTTTAGGGAATTTAAATTACAGAAGAACCGTAATCAATCCTTCTTGTCAAAACATTTTTCCTGGCTTGTTAGAATGACTCTTGGGATAGTACATGCTAGCTACAGCTTGCCCGAAAACTGACTTTCTTTACACCCTGCATTATGACTAAAACACTTTACAGACACTATAATAACAACATGAGGAGGAACAAGTACCTGATCAGTAGGTGAGAGATGCTTGTCAGGATCACTAAATTCTTGTACTAGCTCATCTGCAACCTAACGGGAAAAAATTACTTAGGAACAAGCTATAATTATATATTACCATTACTTAAAGAAAACATTAATTATTATAGAGAGCATGGGCCATCTAACCTATCACAAGTGGGATCTTATCAAGGGCACTTGCCGCAATTACATGAATTGACTATTTGTAGCAGCTGAGGAGACTGAGAGCTTGAGAGCACCTGGAAAGAATATTACTAAGTATTTTTATCAACTTTTCTCCTTAGTGGGATAGATCTTTAATAAAACCAACATTAGAAAATGATTCACAGAAAGTAAGTGCCAAAAGAGCCGAAATATAAAATATGTTAGATGTCACTTTCACCATTTAAAAAATTAATTGTTGCTGTCAGAATTCAATCCTCTTTTTCTGTCGATTGCTTTCTCAAAAGACTGTCACCAGTTTTTGGGGGCATGTCGCTTGTTGCTTCCACCCCATGGAAGGCCTCTCCTGGGACATCGACTGGGTGAAGACAAGTAGCCCCTTCATAGAAGGTCCCTTCAACAGACTTAATATCTAATACAAAGATTATACAGGGGAGCCCTCGCTCAAGGGAACATTAGTGAAAATGTAAGGACTTTATGTTTTTTGCTTGTACCTCATTGTATGACGTTGTTCTCTTCTGTTGAACTTTCTCGCAAACTTTCATTGAGAAGTGTCTCAGTCCTTTTTCACTTTTATCTTTGTCACCTGGCCCAACTGAGCGGCCCGCGTTGGGTAGACGTTTGCCTTTTTTCCTGCAGAAAACAGACAAATCAATTTTGCTGGAGCAATCCTTCATGAGGTACAAAGAAAAACTAAACAAACAAGATGGACATACAACATCTTCTAAACAAACAATACGGAATGGAACGGAATGGAATGTCGAATGGGATGGAATGTTGTGGATTAGAGGAAAAGACAAGCCCTCTTTACAGTAGATATTAACAGTATGCTCAGATGTCAGCATACAAGGGAACCACTGGCAGCTGCTATCAGTTCATTTATAAGCTCACAGTAACCCACTGATAGCCCATTATATAAATGACTTGTGAAAGGTAGACCACACCACTGGGGAAACTTGCCCTACTCTTTTCAAACAATAGTGTGGGTCCTTTTAAACCCCCTTTAATTTCACCAGTAAGAGAAGGACGAAGGAGACAAGGCCAATGGCTTGACGTCACAGCCCTATGATGCGATCATATGAATTGAGAAATCTCAAATCTCAGACAGCATGATCTCACCAGTTTTTTAAAGACCCTGGTTGTTGATCTGGCTGGGATTTGAGCCCACGACTTCCTGCTTAGCAGACCAGTACTCTCACAACTGAGCTGACCAGGCGGCGTTCATGTATATGTCACCTACAGCTTCACCAACAGTTACTTCCATGATATCAGCAAATCTGTGTTTAAATGAAGTTCATGATAGGGTATTTTACCTGTCTCCGCTATCTAGAATGTTGTCACTTTCCATCAAATCAAGCCTTCTTTTCTTTCCACTGCTCGGTGTTACTCTAAGATGTAAAAAGTGAGATTGCCATGAGCTGGGCACACCCAAGTTGACTTTAAAACTTGACATGTCACATTTTGTAACTGTCAATCTCTAAAAAAAGCATCGGAATATTTTGAGACTGTATGACAGCCAGTCCAATTGAAGATCTCGTAGCTATAGCCTGCGCCAAAGCAACCCGAAGAGGTTGCTCGCAGGTTAAAGATCTCATTGTTTGTCATACTTGCTTGTAGTTTAGTTATCTAATACTTGATCAACTTTTTCCTTGCAACACAATTCTGGAAATATTTGTAGCTTTCTTGGTTTTCTTATATTTTATTGGAAAACCCCTTTTTAGATTTTTAATTCAACAGCAACCTTAAATCTTCACAGTTATTTAATGTTTTCATTGCAATTCAGTGCCTAATGTATATAAAGAGAGGTCAAGATCAGACAATATGATATGTACCTTAGTTCTCAATTTTTCTTTTTATAAGAGACATATAATTATGAAAATGAAGGAGAGCAGAGTGAGAGTTATTGTCAAGGAAAATTTTGGAATGGTTAAAATTTTTAACATAGCAATATGTATTTGCAGACATAATTCTCCCACATTTACCTTGGCCAAGAGCTTGTGTTAGCTGGAACAATTGGAGCTGCAATCATTGTTGGAGTTCTTGGGCTTCCACCAACAGCAATTACCTGGTGTGTGTTAGGTGAACCAATTACCTACCAAACAAACAACAAAGTCAATAATTACTCATTAAGGGTTATTTTTAGGCCCAGCTTCCTTAAGTGATGTAAGCACTGCACAAGCACTACCATTAGAAGTTTTGAATTAAGTAAAAACAAACACTAATGCAAATACAAGGCCAAGTATGAAAGCAATATAATAGAACAAGGAACTTTAGGAAGGCCAACATCATTTTACTCCATCCATTTTTGCAAGCATCTATGGTGCTTGAAAAGTGAGATGAGAACTCATAGCTCCTGCAGTCCCACTTGTGTTGTGTTACTGTTCAAACCCAGACATCAAAAGAAAGGCAAAAAGGAATTTCAGGGATTTTTTATATCTCTTACTGGTACCACAGACAACATAATAAGCAGTTGAAATAACTCTACTATCACTTTTCAAGAAATCAATTTTGCATGCCCTTTTTCTTGGACTATGTAAATAAGAAGTATTTTTTTCTGTCAGACAAAAGTCAGGAAAGAAAAAAAAAGTCTGACAAGGTAATAATTAACTAAGCTGCAGAAATCCCCTACAATGCATGATGAACAGTTAATATAAGATTCACTGCGTTGAAAGTACTAACTTCATGTACTTTTCAGGAGCCATGAAAGAATTTAAGTTCTTTTAAAGGTTTAAAGAGATTTGAGGAATTTCAAGGACTTTATTACTAAAACTGCCTATTTTAGCTGATCCCAGTGAAAGTTGAATAACAAAACATTATGATTCTTGATGTGATATCCTTTGTCAAATCATCTCTAGCCTTACCATGGGTGATGCTGCAGAATTCACAGTTTTGGGTAAAATAACAGGTGACATTTTGGCAGTTGTAACAGGCAAAACAGTGGCACTGCTCACCATTTTTGGCTGATCAGCTGTTAAAAAAAACACACACACATACAGATATGCAAGTTAATGATCTCATAGCCTTAACTAACAAAATATTATTATAAATTATTTACCCATCTTCTCATTGATTGAGAGCCAACAGTTACTTTTGAAAAACAGTACAACTTACAGATTAGTTAGTTATCTGCTAGCAGAAAACAGACTAAGCTGTAGGTTGTTACTACAATGCATGATTTCCAAAAGTGACGGGTTTTTTTGTTATTATGTTCTTCAAAACAATGTATAATAAAACATTAATTATGATAAGATTCGGTTTTTGTGATATCTGGTCTAATTAAGGTATCAGCAAGTTTGATCAGCCTACGGAGATCTTGATTATTATGGATATCACAAAAACCTCATGCAATAAACCCGTTGATCACGTTTGGACTTCATGCTTGCAATATTAGTACCAATGATGTCAACCATTCAGAAAATCTATGGGGTTTCTGTATGATCTGAAAATTATGCAGTTCTTGGAGGGTGTCACCTGCCAAGGCCAATAATACACCCTCCTCAAATTGCATAATTCTCCAGATCATACTCAACCTTATCCTGTAACTGCTAAATACAGACCATAAAACTAGGGGAGCTTTGATTAAGGATGAATTTCTTATGAAAACCTATATACCAGATTCTTCAACCCGAACAGAGATTTTGCATTTCTTAACTGAATATCCAAAAATAGGATTCAAGTCTTTAGAATCTGCACCCCAAAAGACTTTGTCATGACTTCTGTTTTGCCAATAGCTCAAGAACGGAGATAGTAGCTTATGAAAAGTTGCAAGATCACCTGATACACAAGTACTATGGCAGAGTCCCTCAAAAATAATAAGTAAAATAGAGTCTAAATGTGTTTTGCCAATAGTTCAAGAACGGAGAAAGTAGCTTATGAAAAGTTGCAAGATCACCTGATAAACAAGTACTATGTTATAGTCCCTCAAAAATAATAAGTAAAATAGAGTCTAAATGGCTAGCCTGAGAAAACAGCTGACATTTGACAACACTATCACTGGTTTACCCGCCAAATGACGCCAGAGAAACAAGCGCAGAAATTCCATACTGATGTTGCATCACTACCCAGATCTGGGTAGTACTTCTGATTGGATGTGCCGCACGGAAAATTTGCTTCAACCAATCAGAAGCACTACCAAGATCTGGGTAGTGATGTGTCATCAGTATGGAATTTCTGCGTTTGTTTCTGGTTTCTTAGACATCATTTGGCAGGGAAACCAGTGGTAGGGTCGCCAAATGTTGGCTGTTTTCTCAGGCTACTGAATGGCTAAGTGCAATAGTCTTTTACAATCAGCTCTTAAAACAAACACTGACATGTCACACCCTTTATTTGTATTAATGCAACTTTAATGCAAACTCAAGGCGGGCAAATCAAATTTGACTTGTTAGATGAAGGTGAGCCCTGATGTCACTTCAATATCATAAAAACAGTTATTTAACTTTTCTCAAAAATTTTAGTCATGATGCTGAGCACTGAAAAAGAGCATTGAAGCATCAACCAATCAATCACTTCTTGCAAATAAAATAATTAGTACAAATTTAACTCTTAATATTATTCATTCTCATATAACAATTTGTTTACCTTCTATGTACTGTATGTCTATTTCCCAAGAGAGAAAAACAAGGTTGAAAATCAAAGTCTTAAGAACTATAAGTCAATTAATATGCACAACCGAGTTAAAGAAATTAATAGCTCAAAAATTAACATCTTAATACATTAACTCAATAAAAATGATGCAAGGAAAAATCATTGAAAATGCACGATATGAACATCAACAAGATTGCAGAATTATCGTTTCGATCTCAGGAAACTGTACACAGCAAAGGCAAGTTGATGCTACACACACGTCAAAGAAGATAGATTTAACTAAGCTAAATCTAATCCAAGTAAACAAAAGTGAAAGCAATTCTTACTATTGACTTTAGTAGGAAGAGACGTGTCTTTTAGTCCATCTATAGTCCCATTGTTGTCTATGACGCCGACCTGTTGGTCAAAATATAGAAAGAGGACGAGAAAAGCCTTAGTTCAGCAGTTAAGGACATAGTTCATTCTCTGTGGAGATTAAGGAGGCCGTTGCATGCAGGTAGTTGAATTCAATCGAAGTCATATTGAATAAGCCTGAATGAGCTCAGATGCAATCGGGGACACAGACGGCCAAAACTAAATGATAATCACAATAAGTCGCATCTGAAGCTTCGATGAGCTCGGAGAAGTATTATCATGAATTATGAATCGTGATGCTAGAAGCCAATGAGGGTAAATTCAAAGTATGCTTTATACTGCTCACGCATCGGATGAAGAAAGAGATGATTCGTCGCGGGAGAAGCACGAGGAGATTCAAGCTTACGTACCTCTCGAGCCAGGGGTTCTAGCCCAGTATCTTTGTAAAACTTTATAAAGTCTTCCTGAACCATAGACGCGTCCCGATTCAAAGCCCCTTTTACCGGAGTAGACGGGTTACTCTTAACAGGGCTTGGTTGACCTACAAGAGAAATTTGAATAATCAGCAGCTTTCATTTGTAAATTGAATTGTGATAAAAGCAAGCGTGTGATGTCCATACGCATGAAAGCAAAACAGATTCTTCTTTTCCTTTATCCACAGGCCGGCTGGCAGTAAACAAACCCGTGCCGCAAAATTGTCTCGTGCGCTACAAAAAATATATATACCTCTTGAAATAAAGAAGGAAGGCGAGGTACTAGAGTTCACATATTAACACACCAACTTGCCTAAAAGCGACCTAACACGTGTGTACAAAAGGGAAAACGCATGATACCAACCTTCGATCCACAAGCTTGTAAGTGTGGCTGTAGGATTCGACATCGGTGTAATCTAAAGTGAAGTTAATGCTCTCACTTTAGGGTGAACCGATTGCATGAGTGAATCGTGTACCAAAGTTTGCGCACAGCCTCAACGGTACGAATGCGAAACAAACTTGCCAGAATCGCCTTCAAGAACTAGCTCTGATTTTCAAGCGATCGCTATCAAAGTGTTTGGAAATGATTGTTTTACTGCAAGATCGTCCCCTGAGGCATATTTGAGGGTTAAGATGGAAGAAATTGGAGTGAACTTTTTCAATTCTCCGCTTGAGAGGACATGTTTTTGCACCGACTTCAGACCCCTGACAAACGATCTTTCGCGGTGGGGTTTAATTTTGCGTTTTGATTGGCCAATAATTAACCACGTGGCTAATAGTAACGCACTGCGCAAATGCAACATTCCTTGCATTTCTTTGCTGCCTCGTTCGCGGGAAAATCGAGAAGTTTTATGATTGGTCGAACAGGTTGTGGAGGGAAAACTACTCTGAAATCCACAATTTCTTCGAAAAATCTCGCGATTCCGGGCTAAGTTCGTTCAAAGATAAGTGCATTCCTTTATTCTCCTACGTCAAATGGGTAGTGCCATTTTAATCTAGTCAAAAAGTGCATTCAACGAAAAAAAATGAATGAATTAATTGAATATATCTAACATATCAAATTCTAAGCAACCAATTTTACCAGTACAGATCAGTACGATGCTTACGGTTGAAATACCCTCCCGGTTCTCAAAAGTTTATTTTGTCTGCGAAAAGATTTTGTTTTAGAGAAAAAAAGAATTGATAACTGTATAAAATAAATAACCTGTATTTTTAATGAGTGACAATTGAAACTAATTGTTGGCGAGAATTCCTTCACCGCGAATCTACATTGAAAAAGTGAAAACCGTTCTTTTCTCAATGGATATAAAGATAAAATCTCTTTCACTTTCACTCAATTAATTTATGAAATTTTTGACTTCACACATGAGTAGATTCTCGATTTTATTAAAAAGTTTGTTTTGTGAATACACAATAGTTGTGCAGTATTAAATCCACCTTTTAGCTTTCAGTGCGGGACAAACGCACATAAGAGATCGATTCAATTTTCTTTATACCCCTCAAGATCGTTTGAGTCTCCTCGCCGCAAATAAAAACATAGTAAGCAACGACACTATCGTCAAAAGAAAAGCAAGTAGTTATCTCATGTATTGATGTTTGGTTGGAAGAATTTGTCATTCTGAACAAAACAGATGTTCGATCCATAAACACATTTATTGTGATGGTAATTTTCTAAAGGTTTTCCAGTCGTGCTCACTGTCTGTCACGGATCTTTCGATAACTTTTTGACCCAAACAGAAAAAAGTGAAAATTTATATGCGCGGAAAAAGTCTGCAGAAATATCGTTGTACTGTGGATAAGCCGCCATTTTAAGAGATCAATTACGACAAGCAAAGCCTTTCTTTCGTCAAAATAAATGACCATCAATCAGAAACTAAAATCTAATTGGAAAGGTAGCTAGAGACTGTGGCTTAATGAAAATATTACGAGTGGAAAAATGAGATAAGGAAAAGTATTGGAGTGGAACATTGCACTAAAGATGGTGAAAATTCGTGAAGTGGAACAATGGAGACAAAGAAAACATTTGGAAGTGGAAAAACTGCGAAGTGATGAAAATTTCTGGAGTGGAACAAGAGCGTAAGTAAAATGTTACAAAGGGAAAACTGGAATTATACAGATTTTCAGGGCGGGACAATGTAGCAATGGGTAATTTTGGAGAGAAATGTTTTGTTTTGACCAGTCATTCACAAGGATAAAAGTTTCAAGCGAAACACATTTAGCATTACTACAAACGAACGGACTTTAGAAGGGATGAAAATAGCGCTAGGGTATGGAGTAGAGTAGCTACGAATGGCTCGCGAGCAACCCTCGTAAAGGGTCGAGGGATACGCGAGTAGTTCACCCGTGACCTAAGACTCGCGATTCCTAAACAGGAAGCTTCTGATAGTAGGCTAAGGAAAAGAGAGAAGTCTCGCGGAAAACTTCCTCCCGGATCAGGAAGAGAGACAGCAAAATGGTTCGGAGTGGAATAACTAGATATTATAGACAACAACAACTGCGCAATGGAAAACTGAAGGAAGAGAGAAATTCGTATTTGAGACGAACCATTTACGATAACAAAACAAACCATTTATGACAACGCAATTCCCTTTCTTGACACATTGGTTATAAAAGATTCAGAAGGACGCCTCACTACAATTGTTTACAGAAAACCTACGCACACTGATCAGTACCTGTCTTATGACTAACACCACCCTCAATCAGTTAAACGCGGTGTTGTCAACTGCTTGTACGATCAATAAAAAAGAAATCATCACTAAACCACCGGCTACCTCTGAGGGAAAAGAAGCATTTAACTTCTGTCCTTGTCTCAAACGGATACCCCTATTCGTTTGTAAGTAACACCACAAAATCCAAGATCCGGCAGGCATCTGACAAAGAACCCGCAACCAAACTTAAATCTACAGCGGTTCTGCCATACATCAAAGGTTTATCTCAACCACTTCGTCGTTGCCTACAACAGCATGGCGTACGACCTGCTTTCAAATCCAATACAACACTAAGATCGCACTTAGTGCGACCTAAGGATCCTGCGAACCCACGATAACAAGATGGAGTAGTGTATAAGATTTCTTGTGAATGAGGCAAAGTATACATTGGCGAAATCGGAAGGTGCATGCATGAACTGATTAAGGAGGACGATAGGAATACACGGCTTTCACGAACTCAAACTTCGGCCGATTCTGAACACGCCAATAAGACCAGGGCTATCCGCTCTGGGACGAAGTTAAGTTTATTGACCGAAACCATCACTGATACTCTCGTAGAGTTAAGGAGGCTATCCACATAAGACTTCAACCTAACAACCTCAACAGGGACATTGGAATTGAGATTCCTGAAGCGTGGATGCCTACAATTCGATACAATCAGACAACATGACAACCAACCTCTACCACAGCGGACCGCCGAGGGATCAGTTTCTTCCTCTCACAATACCAATAATGCTCTGGATAGAAACCCACCAACCATGAGCGAGGTTTGTGATACACCAATTACTAACAAACATGGTGGTACAAATAGTTCGACACTATCGCCTGATGAAGACATGCAGTGTGTGGTCGAAACGTCGCGATCGATACTAAAGTTACAATCTTGAGTCAAACGATAAAACTATGACCCAAATGCGTTACGAACGAACACCAAAGGATGTCTGCGGGGAGGCTAACGTTATCCCGATGATTAATATCTTTCATGACATTTAAAAAAATATTGGGACCCATGTACACCAGTAAGTCTACTTTAACAAGAGAAACTATTTAGTTCACTGTCAAGGAAAACCATTGCTCGCGCAGGATTCTGGGAAGCTACCTATCTACCCCTCCCCTTAGCCAACGAAGACACTCAATTCTCAAAATGTTGGGTTAGGAGAGGGGTGGGTGGGCAGTTTCCCAGACTATTATACCGTTCTCTCGCTTAGAGCAAAATGTTGGGTTAGGATAGGGGTGGGTGGGCAGTTTCCCAGACTATTGTATCGTTCTCTCGCTTCGAGCAAAATAATGGGTTAGGATAGGGGTGGGTGGGCAGTTTCCCAGACTATTATACCGTTCTCTCGCTTAGAGCAAAATGTTGGGTTAGGAGAGGGGTGGGTGGGCAGTTTCCCAGACTATTATACCGTTCTCTCGCTTAGAGCAAAATGTTGGGTTAGGAGAGGGGTGGGTGGGCAGTTTCCCAGACTATTATACCGTTCTCTCGCTTAGAGCAAAATGTTGGGTTAGGAGAGGGGTGGGTGGGCAGTTTCCCAGACTATTATACCGTTCTCTCGCTTAGAGCAAAATGTTGGGTTAGGATAGGGGTTGGTGGGCAGTTTCCCAGACTATTATACCGTTCTCTCGCTTAGAGCAAAATGTTGGGTTAGGATAGGGGTGGGTGGGCAGTTTCCCAGACTATTATATCGTTCTCTCGCTTAGAGCAAAATGTTGGGTTAGGATAGGGGTGGGTGGGCAGTTTCCCAGACTATTATACCGTTCTCTCGCTTAGAGCAAAATGTTGGGTTAGGAGAGGGGTGGGTGGGCAGTTTCCCAGACTATTATATCGTTCTCTCGCTTAGAGCAAAATGTTGGGTTAGGAGAGGGGTGGGTGGGCAGTTTCCCAGACTATTATACCGTTCTCTCGCTTAGAGCAAAATGTTGGGTTAGGAGAGGGGTGGGTGGGCAGTTTCCCAGACTATTATACCGTTCTCTCGCTTAGAGCAAAATGTTGGGTTAGGATAGGGGTGGGTGGGCAGTTTCCCAGACTATTATATCGTTCTCTCGCTTAGAGCAAAATGTTGGGTTAGGATAGGGGTTGGTGGGCAGTTTCCCAGACTATTATACCGTTCTCTCGCTTAGAGCAAAATGTTGGGTTAGGAGAGGGTTGGGTGGGCAGTTTCCCAGACTATTATACCGTTCTCTCGCTTAGAGCAAAATGTTGGGTTAGGAGAGGGGTGGGTGGGCAGTTTCCCAGACTATTATATCGTTCTCTCGCTTAGAGCAAAATGTTGGGTTAGGATAGGGGTTGGTGGGCAGTTTCCCAGACTATTATACCGTTCTCTCGCTTAGAGCAAAATGTTGGGTTAGGAGAGGGGTGGGTGGGCAGTTTCCCAGACTATTATACCGTTCTCTCGCTTAGAGCAAAATGTTGGGTTAGGATAGGGGTGGGTGGGCAGTTTCCCAGACTATTATATCGTTCTCTCGCTTAGAGCAAAATGTTGGGTTAGGATAGGGGTGGGTGGGCAGTTTCCCAGACTATTATATCGTTCTCTCGCTTAGAGCAAAATGTTGGGTTAGGATAGGGGTGGGTGGGCAGTTTCCCAGACTATTATACCGTTCTCTCGCTTAGAGCAAAATGTTGGGTTAGGATAGGGGTGGGTGGGCAGTTTCCCAGACTATTATACCGTTCTCTCGCTTAGAGCAAAATGTTGGGTTAGGAGAGGGGTTGGTGGGCAGTTTCCCAGACTATTATACCGTTCTCTCGCTTAGAGCAAAATGTTGGGTTAGGATAGGGGTGGGTGGGCAGTTTCCCAGACTATTATACCGTTCTCTCGCTTAGAGCAAAATGTTGGGTTAGGATAGGGGTTGGTGGGCAGTTTCCCAGACTATTAAACCGTTCTCTCGCTTAGAGCAAAATGTTGGGTTAGGAGAGCGGTTGGTGGGTATAGCCTTATAGTGATGTGATGATAGTATCCATACGGATACCCTCGTAGCTGACGGGAACAGCGGGCGAGTGCTGTTGTTTTTAGCCGGCAGAGCCGCGAGTAGATTGAGACCAAGTTCAATGTCCTTCGACGCCAAGAAAGTACCCCCGCGCATAACAATCCTTCCAGCTAAGCAGGCTACCATAGTGAAAAAAAAACTAACTGACTGACCGATGGACTAACTATAATTAAATAAATAAATAATAAAGAAAGAAAGTTTTCCCATTGACTTTTCTTGTTGAAGAAACCTTGCTCTTGCAAGTACTGCGGTTTTAAAAGATGGATAAAAACAACCCAGAAAGATAACACCTCGCCTATCTAAGGCAGTGAACAACGCTGGATTTGACTTGAGCAACTGTCAGTAGACATTTCTAAGTAAAAATTGGTAACACCAAAATTCATTCTTTATTTAAAAAAGTACATAATAAATAAGTCTACACAAAGCAAACGTAAGCTTAAAAAAGTTTTGTAATTCCCCAGGTCAGACATACCGGGCTGAAATATAGTCTCACTGCTACACAGCCGTTTTAAGAGTCGTCACGCACATTCTTCCCCAGAGGAGCGTTGCGTGACGACACTAAAAACGGCTGTGTAGTAGACTAGCTGAAATACAGATATTTTACTGACGTTGTCACCTAAAAGATTCAAGCCTTCGTAAGAAGGCCCCAAGGTAGTGGAGATTTTAACACTTTTTTGTGAAAAAGAAAGAAAACAAGTACGAAGACGAACAAATATTGCGCGGTGGGATTTTTTCTTTTTTGACTAAAACATTGCTACAATTGCAAAAATATGGACTAAATCAGGAGCCCTTAACCCCAGGGCTACTGACAGCACTGAGCCGAACCTTTCACTGCATCCTTTCTTTCGTTCGTCCATCCGTCCGCCCGCCCTTTCTTCCTCCCTGTCTGTTCTTTTTTTCAAAGGAGTCATTACACTTAGAATAATACCCTACATGCCAAGGTTGGAGCGAAAAAGTTAAGACCTTGTTGATTCACGATTCAAAACTATTCAGTATCAATTTATGAAACGAAATAATCTTTCGCAATAGTGAAAGCTAGTTGGATTCTGTTTAGAATGCTATACAAGGTGTATTGGTTCTAACTGAAAATCCTGATGTTTAGCCTTTCAAATAAAAGAAAAGTGCGGCAGTATTCGTATCTCCTAACAATCCAGTAGAAAATATTCCTCGAGAACTGAAAAAAATGAGAGAAATATTTCTTCCATTCTAGATGTGATAAAAACAGCACCAAAATCTATCCCGGTTGCATTATGTTGAGATTATTGAGTGGTTGCTTGTGCTTCGGAAGCATATTTCTACCGACCTAAAAATACGCTACTTGCACATCTCCCATAATGCATCTTATTTGCCCCCCCCATAAGCTTTGTTTTCAATTTCTCTTGGGACGGCTGTAATACCCAGGGCCGAGTTGTTCAAAGCTGGCTTAAGATAATTCAGGGTTAGTACGAGATTTGAATTCAGATTTGAAAGCTTAAAAAGCATTTCAGTTTTAATTCTTTTTGTCTACAAGGTGATGATTGAAAGCTCTAAATATAACGAAGAAAATTATCCGAGAACATGCTTTTGAACACACGAAAGAGAAACCCGGGTTAAATTCAACCACGGGTTAAGCGCTAATCGGCCAAGGAACAACTGGGCCCTGCAGGAGAAATGAAAAACAAAGGTGATGTAAAATTTTGGGGGGCAAATAAAGTGCATTATGGGAGATGTCCACGTGGCGAGTGAAATGTAAAACTGGGTGAGTCTAACATGAAGAACTGATTAAAAGGGTTGATATTTTGCAGGATACTTGATTAGAAGGCTTGCTCTGATGGAGTTGGCACAATGTTCCCAACCAAGCTTCTCACACAACTGAAAAATGACAACACAAAACAAATTGTATGAGCCCTGAAATGAATGCGACTTCGCCGCAGCAAGCTTTGCACAAAGTAGAATCCAGTTAGCAGCCGGAGTAATCCTAGCCAGCAAGCAAACTCTATCGGAGTTCCCGGAGGTACGGGGATGGCGGCCAAAGCACCCTGGAAAGCTTCCTTACAGGCTAGAGTAATCCCAGCAGAGAGTGTAGCACTGAATTTTACAAAAAATTATTTACGCTTCAAGACTGAAAAAAAGACGAGCACATATATACCTCAATATTCTTCTCATCAGTTGCCCTGGGATTGCCGTCTCCATTTTGTTTCATGGAGGCTTTTAGTGCCAAGCCGTAGAGTTTCAGTGCTTCCGCACGGCGAATGTAAAACGGCAAAACCTGAAAACGAAAGTTGCATGTGGAGTACAGAAATTTTTGGCATTCTCTTAGTCTGTCCCAAGAACGCCCACTCTTTGCTCACTAGCATGCGAGGGTTGTTAAATACACACGAATTTATTCTACTGGAAACATGAATGGATTCCACTGGAACCCCTTCTCTGCTGTAGGTATTTCTTTTGAAAGTGATCTGTAAACCTCGATCATTGTATTGTTTGTAATGCAGTGTATTGTAGATAGTTTCATGTATAAGTTCTTACATTATGGTAATGTAAACGTTTTGTGGTGCCGGATTTTAAAAGCGCCCTTTTTATAATGGTGACAGTTTGCAATTACTGAGTGAGTGTCTCGCGTTTTGTGTTGCCTAGCATTCAAAACATAACATACGGGCCTGTTCGACTTACTTTTGAGTCTGAAACGTCAACCCATTTGACAAGCTCGTTGAAAGTTTCGCTTATTTTGTCGTCTAGTAGGAGTGAAAAGAATAAAAATTAGAAACATTAAAAGATCGTGGTGTTAACGTCAATGATTCCCACGAGCACTGAAGCTGTCAGGCGGCGAATGGGGTGGGAGGTTGTTGGGGGGGGGGGGGGGTGGGGGGAGGGGACCCTATCCTTAAACGCTCAAACTTAAGCCTTGAGAAGAAGGTAGAATAGTAAAGGCTGCGATTTACGGTGCTTACGCTGCCTCGTCCCCAGTGGCTCATGATCTTTTTTTTGGGTGGGGGGAGGGGGTGGGGAGGGATACTTGAGTTAATTATTATGTAAAGCACGGGCGAAAGGAGTGACTCCCCGCTGGCGATTTGACTTAAAGTTTCTTTTGCGTATTCTTAAAAAATAGACACCCCGAAAGAAAGTTTCATTTCATTTTTTTTTTCACCAGAAAAGTTCACACGGTTAACCCTTCTCCCAATGGAAAAATCATAAAACTTCAAACATTTGACAAATTGTATCCGTCACTACGACATTTCGCCAAAATCGGTAGTGGAATAACGACGGCTATCAAGTTTTCCCGCCAAAATGACGCTGGTTCACGTGCGCGCACCACTTAGTATTGAGTAAATCTCGTTCTCGTGGCCGTCTTCGTCTTAATACTAAGTGGTGCGCGCACGTGAACCAGCGTCATTTTGGCGGGAAAACCTGGCATTGGGAAGAACAATTGTTAGGGCAAAATATGGAAAAAAAATAAGATAATTTAATACTTTACTTTACTTCTATCTCGAGAGTCAGTACGTAAATGCTCTTTGTTAGCGCTATCCTTTGTTCATAACTTGATAGATGTGACGTTGAAAAGTGTATATCAAGAAATTAGTTTAGGCTGCATGAAATCCTCAATTCTCTTGACGTCCTGTGATTGATTACGCATTGTGAAGACTTAACGGTTTAAGATGGTACAGGTAGAGAGAAATGTTCACAAAAATGGCACTCACAAATTGCTTCGTAGGTCTCTGTTTTGTCCGCTGAACTACTGACATCTTGTTCAACTGCAAAGAAAGATCAAATATGCATCAGTCTTGTGTCTGAACATAGTCTTAAAAAAAGGGGCACTTTCGGATCCCAGTCTGAAGATTTTAAAAACTAACAATCCGGGTAGCACTTTTATCCAAGGTGAATTTTTATCCGTGTTACTTGATTAATAGGGAGCTTAAGATACGACGACGGCTAAGGAAACGGGAATGTCAAAAAAGCAATAAGTTAAGATTAGCAAAACAACAACTTTGCACGTGCATCACGCTTTTTTGTACATTTCTTTGCCGTCACTGCACGACTACGACGGGAAAATGCCTTATTTCACGTTTTATGATGGAGGACGTAAGCAAGTTACTACGAAATTTTCTTTCTCATTCTGAACTTCGATATGTTTTTTAGGAATTCAACCCCAGGAGAGTTCGCCTACACTTGACAAAGTAAGTGAGTTGGAACTGTCGCGATGAAGACTGGATGAACGCGAATTCACTTTTTAAGGGATGTTTTCGCTGCTGTCGACGTCCTCGGATCTTAAGGTCCCTAATCTCATCGCGTTACGAGGATCTCGGTTATGTTCACACTTTATCAGATAGCTTTAGCGCCGGCACGAGAACCATAACGGATATGGCTTCCGTTCAGGCATAAGAACGGTTATTTCGGCGTGATTTCTGCAGCGGAGCGAAGCTGAGCCGCGCTGATCTCGAAAGTGGAGCGTCACAGATCTGATAGGTTCTGTGTCACACTTTGGTGTAGCGCGAACAGGAATTCGGATCGTAGCGGAAGTTAATGGAGAGCTTTAGATTCTAAGAGGAGTACGATTTACGAGTACGAGATTTTCTCAGAAATGAGTAGTGCTCGCGCGTGAACCAGCGTCATTTTGGAGGGAAAACGTGGCAGCCGTCGTCACTCTACTACGAGTCTTAGCGAGAATGCCGAAGTGGCGGAAAGATCTCAAACGGTAGAAGTTTTATCATTTTGCGACCGGGAAAGGGTGTAACCTCCTTCACTAAAAGATAACAGTGCTAAAGTTTCTGGCGAAAAAAAGTACAATAAAGAATTCCTGGGTGTCTATTTTTTTACTTTCTTGACAATACGCGAAAAAACTTGAAGTGAAAGTCGTCCTCGTCCTGGAATCTAAAGCTCTCTATTTAAGTAGGAGCGGGGACTGGCATCCATTGAGACGGAAGGTAATGTTCAGGAGTGAGGACTGGGATTTAGAGAACCAAACCATCTCGGCCATCTCTCGGCCAGCCCCTCCGACACGATGTTTGTGAACGTTTCAGCTTGTTGTCGTTCCTGTTCATACTATATACAGGAGGTATAATGTGACCATTGCCTGATTGGTTTATCGGACTGGCAGATTGTAGGGGGTTTGGTTTAGGGGCGTTCAAACGAAATTCATACCTACGTGATCGAAAACATACCTGAAGACTGGTCGCTGCTGATGGCGTCTAAAGGTTTACTTAGAATCATATCCGCATAGGCAATTCCCTGAAAGCATATGGGACAAGCACTTGTCATATGTCGGATGGTTAGTTTTATCATGCACAATCACAAGTTCCCATCATCTGTTTATGCCGTGGAATAAAAAAGAAAAAAAACCGTTTTCTCTTTTCCAAAACTTACTAAACAATTCTTGTGAGCGTGCATTTCAGTTGACCAGCTACAGGGAAAGACCGCTACGTGGCGTGTAGCAAACGCGTGTTTCGTAAGAGAGCTCTTAGGGTAGATTTCCATTGTCGCGTAACTTTCACGTAAGTACGCACGTAAATTTTACGCGCGTGAATAAAATAGAGGCAATGTATGGAAGGTCGCGCGCAAACGTAAGAGTTGAGCGGGGTCGACTTTTACAATTACGCGTGACCTTCCATACATTGTCTCTGTTTTTTACTTTATTACATCCACTTTGAAATCACTGGCTATCCGTGCAATCTGATTGGCTCTCAGCAGTGTGATTTATTCCTAAATCGCACCATTTTTTGCTCTAAATCGCATCTGTTCCAAATCGCGTCATTCATGTTCTAAATCAGATCATTTCTGTTTTAAATCGCACCATTTTTGTTCTATATCGCATCATTTCTGTTTCGAATACAAAATGAGATGTAAAAGCTTTTTTGTTTCGGCTTTTTAACAAAGCGGCTACTCGATCAATAGTACTGACTAAATTCTGCGATTTCAAAATGGATGTAATAAAGTGGTAATTGAACTTCGTGTCGTGCAATTTTGGTCTGAAATCATACTTGTGATTCGATTCGCTGCGCGCTCGTTCGATTTTAAAATCACGCGTATAATTTCAGACCAAAGTGCACTCCACTCAGTTCAATTACCATTATTAATCATAACAATAACAAAATTGTCAAATCTGATTGGCTATCGACTGCCCTGATTTCAGCCTTAATTGGACAGTTTAAAAGGACAGTACACGTCATGCCTAAGTAATTGGAGAGTACGCGCCATCACGCGCGAGCTTAAATGGCTTTTTTTTTTTCACTGCTAGCAAAACAAACTTTCGAATTTCTTGTGTTTTGATTTAAAAAATAGCCTATTATATCACAAATTTTGTTAAAGTTATGATTAATTGGTAACAGAACTTCGTGTCGTCCAATTCAGTTTGTAATAATACTCGAGATTAAACAAAACGGACTCCTGCTACGCGGTCGTCCGATTTTGTTAATCACTCGTATGATTACAGATCGAATTGGACTCCACTCAGTCCTGTTACCATTACTAAGCGTGTAAAATTTACGTGCGTACTTACGTGAAAATTACGCGACAATGGAATCTATCTTTACACTGATTGCCGAGCGGCGAACGACGAAACTGCAAGCCGCGAGAAACGAGGGCGCAAACTGAAGAAGCCCTCGTTTCTTCGCTTTTCACGCACCGCTACTTGGCCTTTTTTTACTACACCGCTAACATTCATTAAAATAGAGTGTAAGATGAAAATGCAATCAACAGACTCATAAGATCTTATAATGAAACTTTTATGCCAACCTTACCTTACGACATAACGCATCCACTAGCGCCGCTTTCTGGTTCTCCTTCTCACTATCAAAGACAGAATAAACCAGGAATCAGAATTTATAGGCCGCAAGATAGCAGAGGACTCAATTCATCACCCCCCAAAATATACGCTAAACAGGTATTATAATAGATGCTTTAAACGCTGAAAGCGAGAGCTTTTCACTCAAGTACAAACAGTATACGACAACCAATCCCCAGTTTAATAGAGCGTTTTCACTCACGTGGCCAGCATCTAGCCAAGTTTATTGGAACAAAAGAAAGCGTTTACATAAGAAAAGAGTTCAACTCCCACAGGACTGGTTTGGGACACCAACATGGCCGCCGTTTAATTGTTTTGGAACACCAATATGGCCGCCGTGACGTCATGTGAAAACGCTCCATAATTGGTGGACAACTGTAATAAATCTAACAATGAAAAATGAAGCTGCTTTCTTTCCCGAGATCACGACTACGTTAAATTTCCGCGAACAAAGGAAAGTTTTTCATTACTTAGAGGGTTCAACTCCCACAGGATTGTAATGGTACACCGTTATGCTGCTATTTTCAGCACACCACAATGGACGACGTAGTCTGCTACACAGCCGTTTTTAGTGTCGTCACGCAACGCTCCTCCTCAATAAAGCGTTGCGTGACGACTCTAAAAACGGCTGTGTAGCAGACTATGGACGACGTGACTTCACTTGAATTCGCTCGTTTACAGCAGACGCTTGTAACCTTAGCATTTTAAACTAAGTTGTAACAGATCCGTCAAAGAATCATTTTCTTTCTTTAAACTTGAAATTTATTAAAACATTGGGTCCCAAAGATGATATCATCATGATATCATCATACATCTCTCCCCTCAACGGTTGTTTCTCACACTGCAGAAGGGTCATAAACCCGAAACGTTAGTGGGTTTTTTTCAATCATTTCCGATGTTTGATATTTCTTTACCGAATATCACCTCATCAGCTACCTCTGCCTCAACCGAGACCTCCTTTTGCCACCGGGAGGCTGGGGAGAGATGGGAAAGAGAGTGCGCAAGGAACGATGGGAATGGGAGAGAGAAAGAGGCACTCACGCATTTGCGCTTTTCCCACCGTCCCTCGCGCGCGGAGTAGTGAGATCATTCGTTAAAAACAGTATACAAACAAGGCGAAGAGTACCTTTTGATGGTGGCGGCATCTGGGCGTAGATCAGTTTTCATGCCGTAATAGCTGGATAAGTCAACTCGGTCTATCTAAACACGGATGGGACAAAAACGTCGCTCAATCAATTAAGACCTTAAAATAAAGCGGTTTTCGTTATTGATTTAGGTCTGCATCGCTATGCTTTGTGATTCCTACAAAGGGTGGATAGAGCAATCCACCGCTATCCAGTAGATAGCAATTTCCTCCTTTTGAACATTTGGAAGGCTGGTACCAACCTTGCAACGAATCAAGAGGGAAAATGAGACTGAGTTTGGCGCAACCTTTAGCGCGTTTCTCGCACTTGTTGCCTGCTGTTGTACACGTGCTTTCTTCAAGATATGAGATGTCATTGGTTCGTTCATAATTACTTTTGTTTTGCCCAAACGGCACCGAAGTGTACCAGCAACGCTCGACTGGTCAGTCGAACAAACAATAACTACAAGAATATCAGGGGTCAACTCAAGGTGCTTCGCCTGTCCCTTGGTTAATTTGGGTCTGACTTGCATGCAATCATTTTTTGTTTTGTTTTGTTTTGTTTTGTTTTTTTCTGGGGGGGGGGGGGGAGGTTTCTTGGCACGTCTCACATAAAGAAGGCAAGATGATTAATGTAAATAAAAGCGCAGAAAGTCGACGTTGCGATGATGCCGAAACGTCGACGTTTTAAGCTTCTATTTACATGTTTCTTTTTCACTAAATCACTGTTGATCAGAAGATGATTCATATCCCCAATAGAGCCAGAGCGAACTAAAAGTCGATGGAGTTTTCAAAAGTGTGCATAGAAAAGTTAACAGAAGAGTAACTAGGCTTGCATTCGGATTTTGGCAATCATATTTCAGCCTGACTTTAAGCCGTATCTGGGTACTAGGTGTCTAGGCTCCAACTAATCTCTTTCGTAAGCCTGAAACTGCCGTCCCATTCACCCTAAAGCTTTTATGAAACATGTTTAAAAGCTGCTTAGTTACGTAACGTGTTAAAGTTCATTTGAATTATGTGTAAAAGCATGTGTTCTAGTTTTCTGCTACTGTTTTCTATTTTTAAAACCTACAATCATGGACAAAAGTCTTGGGACACTTTTGCGTTTCTGGGGCATTTTCCAATGCACACAGGTCCAACCCCTCCCCTCACCCGGCAAACAATGTTGGACGCGTGTATCGAGAATTTTTTCCGAGTTTCAAGTTTTATAGGGTGGGGGAGCGAGTACTTCAAGAAAATTTCGAAAAGGATGCACTGTTTTAAGAGGGAACCGAGAAATGACAGAAAAATATGAATTTTGGAGTACTATCCCAAGGACTTTTGTCCAGGATTGTAGTTTGAACAATGACAGATGTTTAGTTGTGTGAATGGGGCATAAATTATATTTGTGGTCGTTTCTATGTCATATCTTTGGCCTTACCAACTGTACGACCTTCTCCGCTGCATCTATTATTTGTGGGAGTCTTTTAAGGCGTTCCTATATAAAAGGAATTTGAAGAGAAAAACATACTTTCAACGCATCACGATAGAATCAGATAGAACTATAGTAGAGGAGACTGCTTATGATAGGTAGTAAAAATCAAGAACAAAAATGACGGTGCTGCAGTTTATGTTTGAAGCTCCTTGGCTGTGTACAGATCATGGAATTTTGTTCACAAATTGTGACAGACTACATTAATGCGACTTTTTTATTGGTCAGTAAGATCAAAATGCTAGGAATCATTCCTATCATTTAAAAAAACGCGGCCGGATTAGCTCAGTCGGTAGAGCGCTTGACTGCAGGGAGGGAGGTTGCGGGTTCGAATCCCGGAGCCGAACCAATACTCAGGGTCTTAAAATAACTGAGAAATGAAGGCACTCCCTTTGCACTGCAAGCGGCGAGACCTTCGCGTGGCTCGGATGATCACCTAAAATGGCGGTCCCGTCTCCAGTTGGAGACGTAAAATTAGTGTCCCCAGTTAGTACTCTCGTGCTAAAAATAGAGTGTATTTCTTTAATAGGCATCCGAAAGCTATAACAATGTAACAATGAAGTTTGACGGGCTTCATAATCATTCCCGTCACTATTAACTGTGACAACACCATGTACTGTTTCCTGATGGTAATAAGTTGTCAAATTCGTTCGCGGTTGTAATTTGAGGACGTAAGGGAGCGTGTGCAACGACCAGGCGTTCTTGCTAATGGAGAGAACTTCAACCGACGTTTCCTGAAAAATTAAGCAAACATTGACATAATTCATACCTTGGAATTATCTAAGAACTGGAGTCTGGCAACATAGAGCGGTAAATGGTCAGGACATTGTTCTTCCAACTCGTCACAGAGGCTAAGATCGTCAAGTCTGAAAGAAAAAGGAGGATGGATTAAAAAAACAGATACTGTCTACGGTGGTCTGCGTAATTGGCGCCCGAAAATGAAGGGGAGAAATCGGGCGCGCGAGGGAGAGATCCCTCTCTCGCGCAAGTTTGAGGTACTCTCGACTGACAGGTAACTCAAGGATTCGTTCCTAGGAGACCCATACTGAAATTGTGGAATCGTACTTTCCTACGCAGCCATTTCTTTTATGGAGGTTAGTGGATCGTCGCGTGACGACAGAAAACAAACGCTGACTAATTAATAAGGGGGGAGGTGTATAAGAATTGAAGAATATAGTAGACATGTACACAAACTACCCGGATAGAAATCTTGTGCATAAACATAATACTATAAAATTTGACGTGGTGAGAGAACAACCCACCACAAAGTATATCCAAATCAGCTGAAAAGATTAAAAAGAGTAGAACAATTGCACCGCCTCAAATTACAGTTCATCTTTCCCGAAGTTTCCTAAACGGAACGGCGCGAACCATTTGATTTTCCAACCGGGATCTCAGGTTTTTCCATGTAAATGGTAAGTACCCCCAGCCTAGGAAAAAAGATCTCGGGAGATAGAGGGGAGGGGAGGGAGGGGAGGGAGGGGAGACAGTGAGGGTGCGCTTTGTTGAGACCCAACCAAAGAAGCATATTCGCTGTCTTAATACGAGACTTACTTTGATATCCAGGATATTTTCAGGTCTCTCATTGCTTCTTCGAACTGCTGTTTGGGCTGAAGAGAATACAAAAGCGAAAACTAAACAAAGTCTTGCCTAGAAACAGTTTGCAAGAAATATCTAAATGTAAGATAACGTCCCAATACAGAAAACAGTGATGCCTACAAAATTTTATCATCTGACCATTTAAACGTTTGTACATGGTGGTATTTACTTATTGTGTACTGTTTAAAAAACGAGCAGGAGTGTATTATCAGGTTTTAAAAACTCGAGGCGAAGTCCAGAGTTTTTAAACCTGATAATACACGACTGCGAGTTTTTTGAACGGCTTCAAAATCTCCGATATAGATCAACTCATTCTTGCACTGAGATTTAGATTTGGGGTGATTTTCTTCTAAAATATTGGAAGTTTTGCCATGTCTTCACCAAATATAGACACTCATAAAAACAAAAATTTCTTTTGTTTTTTCTTTATGAATTATTGAGTTTTTGAACTTTAGTTCAACCTTCGAGTCTGTGGATGAAATCCTATGGTGTGACCATTCAAATGAAACCTCTTCAACGGTACTTTCCCATGACACAATTTTTAGTATGTAGTTAACTTTTGAGTCTGTGGACGGAATCCCTTTGAGTTACCATTCAAATGAAACCTCTTCAGCAGTATTTTCACATGGTACTATTTATTTAGTATGTAGTTCTAACTTTTGAGTCTGTGGATGAAATCCTATGGTGTTACCATTCAAATGAAACCTCTTCAGCAGTATTTTCACATGGTACTATTTATTTATTATGTAGTTCTAACTTTTGAGTCTGTGGATGAAATCCTATGGTGTTACCATTCAAATGAAACCTCTTCAGCAGTATTTTCACATGGGACTATTTATTTAGTATGTAGTTCTAACTTTTGAGTCTGTGGATGAAATCCTATGGTGTTACCATTCAAATGAAACCTCTTCAGCAGTATTTTCACATGGGACTATTTATTTAGTATGTAGTTCTAACTTTTGAGTCTGTGGATGAAATCCTATGGTGTTACCATTCAAATGAAACCTCTTCAGCAGTATTTTCACATGGTACTATTTATTTATTATGTAGTTCTAACTTTTGAGTCTGTGGATGAAATCCTATGGTGTTACCATTCAAATGAAACCTCTTCAGCAGTATTTTCACATGGTACTATTTATTTAGTATGTAGTTCTAACTTTTGAGTCTGTGGATGAAATCCTATGGTGTTACCATTCAAATGAAACCTCTTCAGCAGTATTTTCACATGGTACTATTTATTTATTATGTAGTTCTAACTTTTGAGTCTGTGGATGAAATCCTATGGTGTTACCATTCAAATGAAACCTCTTCAGCAGTATTTTCACATGGTACTATTTATTTAGTATGTAGTTCTAACTTTTGAGTCTGTGGATGAAATCCTATGGTGTTACCATTCAAATGAAACCTCTTCAGCAGTATTTTCACATGGTACTATTTATTTAGTATGTAGTTCTAACTTTTGAGTCTGTGGATGAAATCCTATGGTGTTACCATTCAAATGAAACCTCTTCAGCAGTACTTTCACATGGTACTATTTATTTATTATGTAGTTCTAACTTTTGAGTCTGTGGATGAAATCCTATGGTGTTACCATTCAAATGAAACCTCTTCAGCAGTACTTTCACATGGTACTATTTATTTATTATGTAGTTCTAACTTTTGAGTCTGTGGATGAAATCCTATGGTGTTACCATTCAAATGAAACCTCTTCAGCAGTATTTTCACATGGTACTATTTATTTATTATGTAGTTCTAACTTTTGAGTCTGTGGATGAAATCCTATGGTTACCATTCAAATGAAACCTCTTCAGCAGTACTTTCACATGATACTATTTATTTATTATGTAGTTCTAACTTTTGAGTCTGTGGATGAAATCCTATGGTGTTACCATTCAAATGAAACCTCTTCAGCAGTATTTTCACATGGTACTATTTATTTATTATGTAGTTCTAACTTTTGAGTCCGTCGATAAAGTTTTATCGTGTGGCCATTCAAACGAAACCTCTTCAACAATACTTACATATGGTACTAGTTGTTTAGTACGTAGTTCTAACGTCACTCCTGGTAATGAAGTGGTTAATGATAAAGCATTTCAGTATAGTATACCAACGGTTTCATACCTGCTTTTCTTCATTTTTTGCATTTTTGTCAGCTTTGTTGTTATTCTGCTTACTTGGTGTCGCAGGAACAATAAACTGAAGCGGGTAGGTGCACTGAATTGGCAAACACAGAATTAAAAACTAAAAGACTAATCCCTTCATCAAAAGTCATGGTGGACAATGAGATCAGGGGACCCACAAGATCAGGGGGGGGGGGGGCAGTAGGAACGCAAGATCATGGGGGGCTACGAGAACCTGGGGTAATATCAAGTCAAGGGGAGGTAGAATGAAGGGAACAGAAAAAGGAGAACCAAGAGAACCAAGAGAACCACAAGAGCAAGAGGAGATCAGTAGGATCTTGAGAAACACAATATTATGGAAGACTGCAAGAACCAGGGGAACCGCAAGATCAAGGGGAACCAATAGGACAACAAGATCATGGGAGACTAGGAGAACTAGGGGGAATATCAGATCAAAGGGAGCAGTGGGATCAAGGGAACAAAAAAATTCACGGGGAACCACGAGAACCAGGAGGAATATCAAATCAAGGGGAACCATGAGAACCAGGGAAGCCACAGGATCATGGGGGACCAGTAGGAACTAAGGAGACACAAGAACATGGGAGATTACGAGAACCAGGGGAACTACAGAAACCAAGGGGGGCTAGTAGGATCAAGGGAACCTCAAAATTGTGGGGAATCACAAGAACCAGGGGAACCATAAGATCAGGGGGGCCAGTAGGAACACAAGAACATGAGAGATTACGAGAACCAGGAGGAATATCAAATCAAGGGGGATCATGAGAACCAGGGGAACCCCATGATCTTGGGATCCCCTTGATCCCAAGATCATGGGGGATTACGAGAACAAGGGGAACTACAGAAACCGGGGGGGCTAGTAGGATCACGCGAACAAACAAACCATGGGGGATAACGAGAAACAGGAGAACCGGCAAGTGGGGCTGAGGGAACCACAATACCATGGGAGATTACAAGAAGCAGGGGAACCTCAAGATCACGGGGGACATTAAGGACCAGAAGGACTCTAAGAAACAAGGAAATTACCAGTATCACAGGACCTAACAGAACCAAGGTCACATCGACGGTTAGTGGAATCACCTCTCCTATGTAAATATTAACTAAAATTACGTTTTTAGGGTTCTCCTTAATGAAGCTTACCGCTTTTTTGCCGTTGTCATTTTTAACAAACGAAAGTGTTCCTTTAAGAATGTGACCAGATTTTGCAGCCTTTGGAATCCTATATTGAAATGGAAAGTAGACGTAGACGATGTTGGACAGAATTACTTCACAGTAGTTTTCGTATTATAGATATTTAACGCATAAGCTTGCCCCAAGCTGTGAAAATAGTGACGTGAATGCCATAAAGAACAAAGACTGCCAAGACATAAATTCATCAGTGGTTCAGTTAAAAAAAGGGGAAGACGTTGGTTTATTTCCTGGGATGTAAGGCTCAGGCCTCAATTTCTTTTCGAAAAAGGGGTTTGAAAGCGTTTGATTAACAGAACAAAATTTTATTATCCAACAAGGCACTCCTTATCCTCAACTTCAACTAATTTAACAGTCGCACAGCCGCACCACGATATATAACCCACACACAAACTAGGTTTTGGATCTTATTACAGAGGCCAGTTGTTGCTTGAAAAGTTCACTTGATAACACCACTTTATGCAATTGGAAATCAGCAGATTTGAAGGGTAACGGAGTGAATTTTAAAGTAGCTGACATTTTCATCAATTTGCAGCAAGATACATTTAGCGTGTCCCAGCTTTTTCTTTTTTCAGGACTGTAGCTCTAATGTACCCTTTGCCCAAAAAGGTTTCATGGTACAAAAATACCTTGCTGGAGGGAAAACAACGCAGTGCGACCTTGAAAAGAAAGCAAAGGAGATAAGCTTAGCTTTTAAATGAAGTAATCTCTTTGTTTTTCTTGCCCCACTGCGTCGTGCGCCATCCAACAAGTAGCCTGCGAGTAAGCTCTCCGGGGTGTTCTGGCTGCGGGGCGGGAAAAGAAAGGAGAGCTTGCAACTACACGTGAAAACACATGAAAGCACGTGCGCGCCAAGGGCAATGACGTCACTACTAATCTCATTTCCGCCAATCAGCATTTCGCATCGACTTTTTCGATGCAGATATTCAAATTCCAGAGACGTAGTTGCAACATCTCCCTCCTTTTCCCGCGCCGCCTCCAGAACATCCCGGAGAGCTTGCTCGCAGGCTATTCAGCAACGTGTTTTTGTTTCGTGCAAAGTGCCCATTAGTCCTGTTTATGGGAGAAAAAAAAACAAGAAAACTTATATTATTTCTCACTTGTCATCCACTAGGGGTAAAATGTAAACAGGACAGCGAACGCCAGCACGAACTGTGCATGAGCTGAACTTGCTGGATTTCATGGAAGCTAGACGCGAGGAATACGTGTCCAGAGTGATAGCGGGTGATAGTTTCTGCTCTATTAACACAACTGTGTCCTTGAGTTTCTCTAATTGATCTTTGTTGTCATGGCGAACCTAAAACAATAAAGTGGGCATCAAGACTTAAAAAAGTAAGGCCAAAGTTGTCACACCAGGCCAAGCAACACAGGGAGAAAATGATGCAAAAATAAGCCAGTAAGAACTGTTGCTCGTTAGACTACGAGCAGTCTCTTTTTTTTCTTAGTCCGTCCAGCGAAACGCGCGAGATACTAATATAACCACGCGCGTCTGAAGCCCTTGTTTCTCGCGTCCCGCGGCTTCGCTATTTGACGTTCGCGCAGGCGTGCACTCCCCTCACTAATTCTGAAGAAAAACAGAAGACGCAGTCTAGTAACTCGTAGGTAAGCACTTTCCAGAATCCAAAACACGGCCCAAAAATTTCCCGGACGCCAAATTCTGAGACGTGTTTGGATTCTGGAAATTGTTTTTGGATTATGGTGCCAAGGATGGGAACAACAGCAACAAGCGTTAAGCGCGCCGAACTGCAACTGATGGTGAGCGCATGCGGTGCAAAGCGCGCGCGAACTGCAGCTGGTATCGAGGGTGGGAAACCAGGAATGGGTGCTATCGGGGGTCAACTGCAGCTGGAAAAAAAAATGCGTTGTGAAAAATAATGATAACCTTGTAGAACGTAAACAGAGTTTCAGTTATCTATGAGGCGAAATGGGGCAGAACACATATCTCGTGCACGAGGTTTTAGTGAATGAAACAGTGATATCTTTCCACAAAAATGTCTATGTTGCCTACCTGGAGCTTAAGGACGTAGTCTCCCTTTTCTACTTTGACTGTGTACTGTAAAAATATCGATAAACACATAACGAATAAAGATTATTTTTCTTAACTCAACAGATATTAGAATCCTTTTCTCTAGGTCCAAAATTCAGAGCTGCTGATAGCTTAATAAAACACTTCACTAAAATTCTGTTCTACTTTGTAAAGAAATCAACTAGTTTGCAGTGATATGCCCTTGGCTGCTCACAATAACGTGACCTGCTTAACTCAGAAAAAATAAATAAATAAAAAATAAATGAGGGGTAGGACTCAATCAAAACCAGAGTTGGACAGAGCATAAGAAAATTAGCTTTAAATCTAATATTAGGAAATTGCCGCAGCCCCATCCCAAGGTATCCAAGAATCCCTACCCGGTCAGGAAATGCATCTCCGCTTCCCAGCAGCCGTTTGTTTGAGTCATAAAGCATCCATAGTTGTGATTCATAGTCAGATTCATACAACAAATCTGACAAATACGTGACATTAGGACTGATGTCGCCTGCCTTGGACTGAAAAGAGAAGGAAAAAAAGCATTCTTGAACATTTTACTGCGAAAAACAAAAAAATTGATAAATAAATAACAATCTCCATTTCCACGTAAAAAACGGAACGTCTCTTTCCGATGATGGATCTTAAGTATCACCACGACTATTTTAACTACTGTAACAGTTTTTAGTTTTATTCTCTCAACCGGGTAGGGAAGAGCCTTCACGGGATCCGAGAAACGTTAACGGGATACGGGATATGCTACCCGGAAAGCGGGATCCGCAAAAACTATGGCACAGAAAGCGGGATTGCGAAAGAAAACGGTATTCGGGATAGCGATGAAAGATGTCCAGGATCCGGCATGGTCGTGAAAAGGAGCGGCACTGGGGGATTAGGAACCCCTTTTCCAGACTCTGGCAATTCATTATGCAAACAAAACGCTCACCTCCACTAAAAACTGGAAATTCTATTCACTACAGGTAGACGAGGAAGGAATTAATTGCAGTCGGAAACTTTCATGATCCGACTTACCTGATGGAAATTGTAAGTGAGAGTTGAGGAATAGATTTGCCGCCCATTTGGCAAGACATCTCTTGGACCAAGAGCGGTAATCTTGTATTCTGATGGCCTGAATACAGAAAGAAAAACGTGAGAAATGAGACAGCTTAAGTCACCTTGATCCAGTAACTTATCAAATGAATCAAGCTCTCGAGTCATGGATTCTGATATTGCTTGACGATCTCACGCAACCGTTATTACCGAACGCCCTGGCTCACTCCCGATAAATTCACGGCGTCGCCAAATGGCTGACACGCCAATAGCATGCCTCACGGACGTAATGTAACCTGGGTTAGTAACGTCTGCTAAGCAGCGCCAATGCTTATTTCCATTTCGTGAACGGTCGTTGCCATTTTTGGCAGTCGATGTCACCGTTGGTAACCAGGCCTTTAGTCATGATGGATGTAATATATTCCCTGGATTAAGTTACAGTAAGGCAAATAATACGTTTTTGAATAGCTTAGAAAGAATGAAGTTCAAGCCCAAGTTGAATTTACGTTAAAAATTATGGAAAGGGCTTGGGTTACCTGTTATTGATGTAGCAGTTGAGAAAAACAGTTTCCTAGTGTATGTACTTAATTTTTTCGGAATTTCGGCGGGTCGGTATGGTAGTGTAGTGGTAAGGGAGAGAGGTTAGGATACGAAGGGTCCGGGTTCGAGGTCCAGGTTCGACCCTGGGTTGCGATTTTCTTTCTTTTTAATAGAAACGCTTTCAATAACAGGTCAAAAATTTTCTAAGTGTCGTAAAAATGGCAGCGACCGTTTACAAAAGGGACAACCGCGGCGCCGATATCCTTGTTCTGGGTCCCCAACTGACTCAACGAATTACTGAAAAAGCGTTTGAATTTGTTTTCATCCTGACTGGCAAATTGACAATGGCATTTATAACTGGCCGATCATGGCAAGCACTGAAATCCTGGCACACATGTGGGGACTTGGACAAAGATTTAGGCGCTGTTTCTCAGACGGAATTAAGCAGAAGTTTAGTTTCTTCTGCGACGCAGGCTTACACGCCAGTATCTTCTAGAACGTCTCACTCGTTTGAAAACAACCAGAAGAAAGTCCGAAGCTGCTTACCTAACAGGCTGGGCGTGTGTTTTGAGCGACACTGATGGCGATATTTCCTCATCTCTTAGCGTTGCTTTTATATCCACACGACATACTTTTGACGCTTGCTACAAAGACGAAAGAATGTAAATTTTCAATTTGAGGTACTAGAGATAAATTTAGGATAATGGGTTTATATCTCCGTCTGTATTTGATTACCGTTATGTAAGTAAATGCCTCTATTGCACCGTCTTACAACCTGCCTGCGCCTGCGACATGCCAGTAGTTGTGCCATGAAGGTGGGTAGGTACCTCATATATGATTATTATAGTGTACCGAGATGTACAGTATTTCCTTTCTGGTATACTTGCTTTTGGTGTTTGCTTGAGCGTCTTGGCCTACTTGCCGCTGGTCGGGTATTTCCGAAAATAGTGAGTATAAGCGAAGGCGTTTTTTAGCAATCCTTTAATATTCCTTGACGCTAACAAAATTGTATCGCTAGATGTCTTTGCTCTTAAAGAGACGATTTACCTACCAACGTTATACTGTTTTCACTGGGTGTAACTCCGTGAAATGTTACTTTTCTTTCTATACTGCATTCTCCAAGACTTGCCCACCATCTTGCCGTACACAGCTCTAACGTCTCGCCACCCTGAACGGAAAGCATTGTAACTTTAACGATAACAAAGGGCTGTAACTAAGAGGCGGGGACCGGGGATTTTCCCCATCTACTATGAGCGTGAGCCCCGGCTACTCTTATAGGACACAAAAGGAAAATAGAACCAAAAGAACTTCCTTGCTGTACAATTCACGTCCTACTATTTCAGGGGTTTCGTTTCAGGCCGGACGCCGGACGCAACGTCCGGTTGTTTGACATTAATGTCCGGTAGTTCACACACGAAATAATTATTTTTTTAAGTGTGAAAATCCCATTTATTAACCAAAGAAAGACTTGACCCTTATTTTACTCACTTAGTTATGTAATGCATACAATCGAAAAGAAAAAGAGATAATTCCTGTCATAATTCCGGTTACCGAATTCCGGTCCTGGGAACGCAGGAAATTGCATTTTAGAGAGTCCAATTTTACAAACTTCCGGGGGGGGGGCATGCCCCCGGACCCCCCTAGGAGTTCGTGCCAGCGGCGCGAACGGTGCTCGACCGCCAGCTGAACCACTGCATCAGGTACTTCCAAATGCTACCGAAAACCCTGTTATTTGCATTTACCGGCAACTTGAAATTTTACCCACAGCCCTGACAACAGGTTACTACTAATTCAATGAATAAATTTTGGGCATCATTCACGTTGTAACTGAACTATTTGTTATTTCAGGAAAGCGACAGTAAACTTAAAGAATTTAAGGTTCAGGAAGCTTTTACATAACATGCCTCTTTAGCTGAGATAAATAATATTGAAGTACAAAAGCTTGGGTTAGCATCTGTTGTTTTTTTTTATATTACCTTTACTGCAAAACTCAGAGTTTTCTCTCCAAGTGGCGCGAGCGTGAAAAATTGAAAGAATTCTTGTTCCTTGAAAGAGGAGAGGGGAGACAATTGCACAGTGTGGAGAAGGAAGCGGCCATTAACCTCATTCTCTAGGCTTGACGCTGAAAACTCTGTTGGATATAAAACATATTTGAAGAGAGGGCACTTAGATCCCCAAGTTTACCGCTAACTGCGACCAACTAAATGTTGCACTTGTTATAAAGTTTTAGAGCTTTCAGTGGGAAACAGCCGGATATACAACAGCGAATTGCACCACCAAACTTCGCAAACTTCTGATAGCAATAACGTCACGGAAAAGGCACAGTCAGAATAATGGGTCATTCACGATTTAATTTCTCTACTACTGTATTTGAAAAAGAAGTCAGTCAAAACAAAATGCCTTCTTATTCACATACCCATACTTGTACAAATTAATGTCAAAAAAATTTAAAAAATACAATAATATTCTCCTAATACTGGACATAACATCTGTGTTGGCTCAACACTTGCCAAGCATAAGACAAGGAAAACATTCAAGTCACCGAAACTCATGACCCTCCAGGGACTAGGAGAATGCTCTAAAACTGAGCTCCAGGGAGACTTGTGGCGAAATAAATACGTACAGACCCACCTCACGTTACGTCTCTCATTCTGAGGTTAATCAAATGGAAGAGAGAAGCCTGGCACCCAAATTCCCTTTCACCTTTTTTTCGCTTGTGACGTCACTGAATGCTACTCAGCGGGAAACCATTTTCCCGCCCAGGGCCTGAGGGCTTAGCTGGGCTGCGATAACTAAAGGGTGGGTGGCTATGATCTCTTGGTATATTCTTTTAACATTTATGTATTACCTGCCCAAGTAGCTCCGTCTGGAACTTGAAGAAACGTCCTGTGCACTTGACCGGGTTTAAACTTCATTTTTTCTAAGTCGTACGTGTAATGATTAACGTCACATATTCTGTGCAACAAAAAAACAATTGATAAGAAATTAATTACAGTAACGGAATGAGATTTTTAAGTAACAGGCGACCTGTCCCTCGAGTCCCCCTAATACGCGGTGGGGAGGGGGAAGGCATTGGAATATATTATCTTGGCCCTGAAAATAAAGTGGTCCTCAAGGGACTATGTTACGCTATTTGCTATCTCTTTAAAATGCTAATATATAGATTTAGCCAGGGCTAAAAGGGAAGCTCTCGATACTATTTACAGTTTGCTCAAACAAAATATGTAATCGTGTAATGCTAAGCGGTGAAGGTAACGCCGGAGAGCGGTGAAAAGCAACAATAGGTCTAATTAGCAAAAAAGGAACTTCCCACGTGCAGTAAAATTTTTTTGTACATTTTATTTTTGCACAAAATAACCTCAAGTCGCATTTGGTTCGCGATACCTATTGATTAAGTTATTTTACATTGGTATGCCTGTGGTGCGGACGGACGGACGGTCGAACGTACGGTCACGTGATTACCAACATGTCTCGGATGGGTAGACTACCACATTTTCTTAGGTATGGGGCTACGGTCGCGAGCGACTCGCAAGCGCTTGGAGCTCCGCTAAAAACGTGTCTTTGCATCAATTGAATTCCAAAATAATGGTCCACTTTTGTTATTTAAGACTACCCTATTTTTGCGCTTATAAGGCGCAGCATTTTTTCAACGAAAGTCTGCTTGATAGCTCTAAATCTGTTGTAATTTCGGAGTGCGTCTTATAACCAAGTATTTTCGCGCAACAAATAAAATCGCAGTCGTCGATGCTAAAGCTCTCCATTGTCTTGAGCACACAAGTGACCTAAAACAGCAACAACCCCATGGCATAAACCTTTTGAACGTAAAAGTATTACAAGTATGTCTTGTTGCGAGAGCCGAGGGGTTCATGCTTCCTCGCAAAATGCTGACCTTTCGCAAACTAAGCTACAGTCGACTCCCGGTAACTTGAACCCTCTATAACTCGAACCTCCCGCTAACTCAAAGCAATTTATATTTCCCTTCAGATAGTTTTCTATATAATTTTACCCTCAATAACTCGAACTCCCGATAACTCGAACTTTTTTCTATTTCCCTTGAAGGTTCGAATTATCGGGAGTCAACTGTACTTGTTTGTATTGTCTTTGAAAACCTACCCTGCGAGCAGAGGTTTATCGCTTGCATGGCTTTTAGCGTTTACCACGTCGTTCGCGCGGCTTGTCGTTAGCGTAGTTGGTTTGTTTACGCACTGTAAGTTTACGCCAACTCTGTACACGCTAATAGCTATGAAAGAGGGAAACCTCTGCTCGCAGGCTATCGATAACCCGACTATCAAGGAAAGAAAGTGAAGAATGATCATCGCAATAAATTTTCCAATTTAAGCAATTGGAAAAAAGAAGCCTGATTTTTTTTTCAGGCTTCTTCTTTCCAATTGCTTAAATTGGAAAATTTACTGCGATGATCATTCTTCACTTTCATCTACAACCGCAGTTCAAAAAATGAATTATTTCATATATACTTCACATCTTATCAAGGAAAGGTTACCTGTCAGATATAATGACTGTAACAGGAACTCTGAAGAGTGGTCCTCTCTGTGGACACTTAACATCGTAAGCACACACCTAAAAAGGAAAGTCAATAAAGTCTTGATCCATTCTATTTCACCAATTCAGAAACTTCAGGGAACTAAAATTTCGGGGATAGTTTGGGTGGGAATCAGTAACGATAATCTCAGTGGTCTTTACTGTTGATGCTTTCTTATATCTCAGTCAAAAATGATTCAGTAGAAAGAAGAAAAATCGGCATTACCTCAGCGTAGTGAACACCATGGGACAAGCCACGAGGATCGACTATTACAGCAAAACTGCGAACTGAAAAGGGTATTAACAAGCAGCTAGAGTTAAAGTTGTAAGGATATAAATGTTACACTGAAAAAGTCGAATAATTTATCACGCAGTGCTGACAGTTTCTCTTTCCTTTGTCCTTCACACTGGAATATTCTTAAATCTCATAGTGAACTTCCCAGAGCCCCAACACGAAAAAACAATAGTCGTTACACACTAGGCGAGTAAAGCAAATTCCTCTGGCCAATTTCTGATCATGTTTAAAAATCAAGCAGTGGGCAGTTATATTGAAGTTTGCTCTCTTTGTCACTTGCTATTTGCAATACATTGTAGGTTACTCCTTTGAATGAAACTTGACATTTCAGATTAAGCAATCCTTTACTTTCTAAATCACTTCCTTCACTAGTTCTATTATGAAGGAATACTATCATACTTATTTGATCAATAGGGATGACTAGGATGACTAAGGATGACTGGGATAACTGGGATGACTGGGATGACTAGGGATGACTAAGAATGACCAGGGATGACTAAGATGACTAGGGATGACTAGGGTTGACTGGGATGACAAGGGATGACTAGTGATGACTAGGATATCTTGGGATGACAAAGGGATGACTGGGATGACTAGGATGACTAGGAACGACTAGGGATGACTAGGGATGACTAGGGAGGACTAAGGATGACTGGGATGACTAGGGATGACTGGGATGACTAGGATGACTAGGAACGACTAGGGATGACACGGGACGACTAGGGATGACTGGGATGACTAGGGATGACTGGGATGACTAGGGATGACTAGGGACGACTAGGATGACTAGGGATGACTAGGGATGACTAGGATGCCTAGGGATGACTGGGATGACTAGGATGACTAGGAACGACTAAGGATGACCAGGGTAACTGGGATGACTAGGGCTGACTAGGAATGACTAGGGATGACTAGGATGACTAGGGATGATTAGGGATGACCAGGATGACTAGGGATGACTCGGATGACTAGGGATGACTGGGATGACTAGGGATGACTAGGATGACTAGGGATGACCAAGGATCACTAGGGATGACTATGGATGACTGGGATGACTAGGGATGACTGGGATGACTAAGATGACTAGGAAAGACTAGGGACGACTAGGGATGACTGGGATGACTAGGGATGACTAGGATGACAAGGGATGACTAGGATGACTAGGGATGACTAGGAATGACTGGGATTACTAGGGACGACTAGGGATGACTAGGGATGAGTGGGATGACTAGGGATGAGTAGGGATGACCGGGATGACTAGGGATGACCAAGGATGACTAGAGATGACTGGGATGACTAGGGATGATTAGGGATGACTGGGATGACTAGGGATGACTAGGGATGACTAGGGATCACTAGGGATGAGTAGGGATGACTGGGATGACCAGGGATGACTAGGATGACTGGGGATGACTAGGGATGACCAAGGATGACTAGGGATGACTGGGATGACTAGGGAAGACTAGGATGAGTAGGGATCACTAGGGATGACTGGGATGACTAGGATGACTAGGAAAGACTAGGGATGACTAGGGATGACTGGGATGACTAGGGATGACTGGGATGACTAGGGATGACTAGGGATGACTAGGATTACTACGGATGACTAGGGATGACTGGGATGACGAGGGATGACTGGAATGACTAGGGATGACAAGGGATGACTAGGATGACTAGGATGACTAGGGATGACTGGGATGACTAGGAACGACTAGGGATGACTAGGGATGAGTAGGGATGACTGGGATGACTAGGGATGACTAGAGTGACTAGGGATGACTGAGATGACTGGGATGACTAGGGATGACTAGGGTGACTAGGGATGACTAGGGATGACGGGGATGACAAGGGATGACTAGGATGACTAGGGATGACTAGGGATGACTGGGATTACTAGGGACGACTAGGGATGACTAGGGATGAGTGGGATGACTAGGGATGAGTAAGGATGACCGGGATGACTAGGGATGACCAAGGATGACTAGAGATGACTGAGATGACTAGGGATGACTAGGGATGACTAGGATGACCAGGGATGACTAGGAATGATTAGGGATGACTGGGATGACTAGGGATGACTACGGATCACTAGGAATCACTAGGGATGAGTAGGGATGACTGGGATGACCAGGGATGACTAGGATGACTAGGGATGACTAGGGATGACCAAGGATGACTAGGGATGACTGGGATGACTAGGGATGACTAGGATGACTAGGGATGACTAGGGATGACTGGGATGACTAGGATGACTAGGAAAGACTAGGGATGACTAGGGATGACTGGGATGACTAGGGATGACTGGGATGACTAGGGATGACTAGGGATGACTAGGATGACTAGGGATGACTAGGGATGACTGGGATGACGAGGGATGACTGGGATGACTAGGGATGACTAGGGATGACTAGGATAACTAGGATGACTAGGGATGACGGGGATGACTAGGAACGACTAGGGATGACTGGGATGACTAGGGATGACTGGGATGACTAGGGATGACTAGCATGACTAGGGATGACTAGGGATGACTAGGATGACTAGGGATGACTGGGATGACTAGGAATGACTAGGCATGACTAGGATGACTAGGATGACTAGGGATGACTAGGGATGACTGGGATAACTAGGGATGACTAGGGATGACTAGGGATGACTAGGGATGACTAGGATGACTAGCGATGACTAGGGATGACAGGGATGATTAGGGATGACTAGGGATGACCAAGGATAACTAGGGATGACTGGGATGACTAGGGATCACTAGGGATGACTGGGATGACTAGGGATGACTGGGATGACAAGGGATGACTAAGGATGACTCGGATTACTAGGGATTACTAGGGATGACTAGGGATGACTGGGATGACTGGGGATGACTAAGAATGACAAGAAATGACTGGGATGACTAGGGGTCACTAGGGATTACTGGGATGACAAGGGACAACTGACACTAGGTATACATAGGATAAGTAGGGCTGACTGGGATGACTAGGGATGACTAGAATGACTAGAGATGACTAGGGATGACTCAGATGAGTAGGCATGACTAGGGATGACTAGGGATGACTGGGATGACTAGGGATGACTAGGAATGACTAGGGATGACTGGCATGACTAGGGATGACTAGGGATGACTAGGCATGACCAAGCATGACTAGGGATGACTGTGATGACTTGGGATGACTAGGATAACTAGGGACGACTAGGGATGACTGGGATGACTAGGGATGACTGGGATGACAAGGGATGACTAGGGATGACTAGGATGACTAGGGATGACAAATGGATGACTGGGATGACTAGGATGACTACGAACGACTAGGGATGACTAGGGATGACTAGGGATGACTAGGGATGACAAAGGATGACTGGGATGACTAGGGATGACTAGGGACGACTAGGATCACTAGGGATGACTAGGGATGACTAGGATGCCTAGGGATGACTGGGATGACTAGGATGACTAGCAACGATTAGGGATGACCAGGGTAACTGGGATGACTAGGGATGACTAGGGAGGACTAGGGATGACTAGGATGACTAGGGATGATTAGGGATGACTAGGATGACTAGGGATGACCAAGGATGACTAGGGATGACTGGGATGACTAGGGATGACTAGGATGACTAGGGATGACTAGTGATGACTAGGGATCACTAGGGATGACTGGGATGACTAGGGATGACTAGGGATGAGTGGAATGACTAGGGATGACTAGGGATGACTGGGATAACTAGGGATGACTAGGATAAGTAGGGATGACTAGGGATGACCCGGGTAACTGGGATGACTAAGAATAACTAGGGATGACTGGGATGACTAGGGATGACTCGGGATGACTAGGGATGACTAGGGATGACTAGGATGACTAGGGATGACTGGGATGACTAGGGATGACTAGGATGACAAGGGATGACTAGGGATGAGTAGGGATGACTGGGATGACTAGGGATGACTAGAGTGACTAGGGATGACTGGGATGACTGGGATGACTAGGGATGACTAGGGTGACTAGGGATGACTAGGGATGAGGAGGATGACAAGGGATGACTAGGATGACTAGGGATGACTAGGGATAACTGGGATTACTAGGGACGACTAAGGATGACTAGGGATGAGTGGGATGACTAGGGATGACTAGGGATGACCGGGATGACTAGGGAAGACCAAGGATGACTAGAGATGACTGGGATGACTAGGGATGACTAGGGATGACTAGGATGACCAGGAATGACTAGGGATGACTAGGGATGACTGGGATAACTAGGGATGACTAGGGATGACTAGGGATGACTAGGATGACTAGCGATGACTAGGGATGACAGGGATGATTAGGGATGATTAGGGATGACCAAGGATAACTAGGGATGACTGGGATGACTAGGGATCACTAGGGATGACTGGGATGACTAGGGATGACTGGGATGACAAGGGATGACTAGGGATGACTCGGATTACTAGAGATGACTAGGGATGACTGGGGATGACTAAGAATGACAAGAAATGACTGGGATGACTAGGGGTCACTAGGGATTACTGGGATGACAAGGGACAACTGACACTAGGTATGCGTAGGATAAGTAGGGCTGACTGGGATGACTAGGGATGACTAGAATGACTAGGGATGACTAGGGATGACTCAGATGAGTAGGCATGACTAGGGATGACTAGCGATGACTGGGATGACTAGGGATGACTAGGAATGACTAGGGATGACTGGCATGACTAGGGATGACTAGGGATGACCAAGCATGACTAGGGATGACTGTGATGACTTGGGATGACTAGGATAACTAGGGACCACTAGGGATGACTGGGATGACTAGGGATGACTGGGATGACAAGGGATGACTAGGGATGACTAGGGATGACTAGGATGACTAGGGATGACAAATGGGTGACTGGGATGACTAGGATGACTACGAACGACTAGGGATGACTAGGGATGACTAGGGATGACTAGGGATGACTGGGATGACTAGGGATGACTGGGATGACAAGGGATGACTAGGGATGACTCGGATTACTAGGGATGACTAGGGATGACTGGGATGATTGGGGATGACTAAGAATGACAAGAAATGACTGGGATGACTAGGGGTCACTAGGGATTACTGGGATGACAAGGGACAACTGACACTAGGTATGCGTAGGATAAGTAGGGCTGACTGGGATGACTAGGGATGACTAGAATGACTAGGGATGACTAGGGATGACTCAGATGAGTAGGCATGACTAGGGATGACTAGAGATGACTGGGATGACTAGGGATGACTAGGAATGACTAGGGATGACTGGCATGACTAGGGATGACTAGGGATGACTAGGGATGACCAAGCATGACTAGGGATGACTGTGATGACTTGGGATGACTAGGATAACTAGGGACAACTAGGGATGACTGGGATGACTAGGGATGACTGGGATGACAAGGGATGACTAGGGATGACTAGGGATGACTAGGATGACTAGGGATGACAAATGGATGACTGGGATGACTAGGATGACTACGAACGACTAGGGATGACTAGGGATGACTAGGGATGACTAGGGATGACAAAGGATGAGTGGGATGACTAGGGATGACTGGGATGACTAGGATGACTAGGAACGACTAGGGATGACACGGGACGACTAGGGATGACTGGGATGACTAGGGATGACTGGGATGACTAGGGATGACTAGGGACGACTAGGATCACTAGGGATGACTAGGGATGACTAGGATGCCTAGGGATGACTGGGATGACTAGGTTGACTAGCAACGACTAGGGATGCCAAGGGTAACTGGGATGACTAGGGATGACTAGGGAGGACTAGGGATGACTAGGATGACTAGGGATGATTAGGGATGACTAGGATGACTAGGGATGACCAAGGATGACTAGGGATGACTGGGATGACTAGGGATGACTAGGATGACTAGGGATGACTAGTGATGACTAGGGATCACTAGGGATGACTGGGATGACTAGGGATGACTAGGGATGAGTGGGATGACTAGGGATGACTAGGGATGACTGGGATAACTAGGGATGACTAGGATAAGTAGGGATGACTAGGGATGACACGGGTAACTGGGATGACTAAGAATAACTAGGGATGACTGGGATGACTAGGGATGACTCGGGACGACTAGGGATGACTAAGATGACTAGGGATGACTGGGATGACTAGGGATGACTAGGATGACAAGGGATGACTAGGGATGAGTAGGGATGACTGGGATGACTAGGGATGACTAGAGTGACTAGGGATGACTGGGATGTCTGGGATGACTAGGGATGACTAGGGTGACTAGGGATGACTAGGGATGAGGAGGATGACAAGGGATGACTAGGATGACTAGGGATGACTAGGGATGACTGGGATTACTAGGGACGACTAGGGATGACTAGGGATGAGTGGGATGACTAGGGATGAGTAGGGATGACCGAGATGACAAGGGAAGACCAAGGATGACTAGAGATGACTGGGATGACTAGGGATGACTAGGGATGACTAGGGATGACTAGGATGACCAGGAATGACTAGGGATGACTAGGGATGACTGGGATAACTAGGGATGACTAGGGATGACTAGGGATGACTAGGGATGACTAGGATGACTAGCGATGACTAGGGATGACAGGGATGATTAGGGATGACTAGGGATGACCAAGGATAACTAGGGATGACTGGGATGACTAGGGATGACTAGGGATGACTGGGATGACTAGGGATGACTGGGATGACAAGGGATGACTAGGGATGACTCGGATTACTAGGGATGACTAGGGATGACTGGGATGACTGGGGATGACTAAGAATGACAAGAAATGACTGGGATGACTAGGGGTCACTAGGGATTACTAGGATGACAAGGGACAACTGACACTAGGTATGCGTAGGATAAGTAGGGCTGACTGGGATGACTAGGGATGACTAGAATGACTAGGGATGACAAGGGATGACTGGGATTACTAGGGACGACTAGGGATGACTAGGGATGAGTGGGATGACTAGGGATGACTAGGGATGACCGGGATGACTAGGGAAGACCAAGGATGACTAGAGATGACTGGGATGACTAGGAATGACTAGGGATGACTAGGATGACCAGGAATGACTAGGGATGACTAGGGATGACTGGGATAACTAGGGATGACTAGGGATGACTAGGGATGACTAGGGATGACTAGGATGACTAGCGATGACTAGGGATGACAGGGATGATTAGGGATGACTAGGGATGACCAAGGATAACTAGGGATGACTGGGATGACTAGGGATGACTAGGGATGACTGGGATGACTAGGGATGACTGGGATGACAAGGGATGAATAGGGATGACTCGGATTACTAGGGATGACTAGGGATGACTGGGATGACTGGGGATGACTAAGAATGACAAGAAATGACTGGGATGACTAGGGGTCACTAGGGATTACTGGGATGAAGAGGGACAACTGACACTAGGTATGCGTAGGATAAGTAGGGCTGACTGGGATGACTAGGGATGACTAGAATGACTAGGGATGACTAGGGATGACTCAGATGAGTAGGCATGACTAGGGATGACTAGGGATGACTGGGATGACTAGGGATGACTAGGAATGACTAGGGATGACTGGCATGACTAGGGATGACTAGGGATGACTAGGGATGACCAAGCATGACTAGGGATGACTGTGATGACTTGGGATGACTAGGATAACTAGGGACCACTAGGGATGACTGGGATGACTAGGGATGACTGGGATGACAAGGGATGACTAGGGATGACTAGGGATGACTAGGATGACTAGGGATGACAAATGGATGACTGGGATGACTAGGATGACTACGAACGACTAGGGATGACTAGGGATGACTAGGGATGACTGGGATGACTAGGGATGACTGGGATGACAAGGGATGAATAGGGATGACTCGGATTACTAGGGATGACTAGGGATGACTGGGATGACTGGGGATGACTAAGAATGACAAGAAATGACTGGGATGACTAGGGGTCACTAGGGATTACTGGGATGACAAGGGACAACTGACACTAGGTATGCGTAGGATAAGTAGGGCTGACTGGGATGACTAGGGATGACTAGAATGACTAGGGATGACTAGGGATGACTCAGATGAGTAGGCATGACTAGGGATGACTAGGGATGACTAGGAATGACTAGGGATGACTGGCATGACTAGGGATGACTAGGGATGACTAGGGATGACCAAGCATGACTAGGGATGACTGTGATGACTTGGGATGACTAGGATAACTAGGGACGACTAGGGATGACTGGGATGACTAGGGATGACTGGGATGACAAGGGATGACTAGGGATGACTAGGGATGACTAGGATGAGTAGGGATGACAAATGGATGACTGGGATGACTAGGATGACTACGAACGACTAGGGATGACTAGGGATGACTAGGGATGACAAAGGATGACTGGGATGACTAGGGATGACTGGGATGACTAGGATGACTAGGAACGACTAGGGATGACACGGGACGACTAGGGATGACTGGGATGACTAGGGATGACTGGGATGACAAGGGATGACTAGGGATGACTAGGATGACTAGGGATGACAAAGGGATGACTGGGATGACTAGGATGACTAGGAACGACTAGGGATTACTAGGAATGACTAGGGATGACTAGGGATGACTAAAAATGACTGGGATGACTAGGGATGACTGGGATGACTAGGATGACTAGGAACGACTAGGGATGACACAGGACGACTAGGGATGACTGGGATGACTAGGGATGACTGGGATGACTAGGGATGACTGGGATGACTAGGATGACTAGAAACGACTAGGGATGACACGGGACAACTAGGGATGACTGGGATGACTAGGGATGACTGGAATGACTAGGGATGACTAGGGACGCCTAGGATGACTAGAAACGACTAGGGATGACACGGGACAACTAGGGATGACTGGGATGACTAGGGATGACTGGAATGACTAGGGATGACTAGGGACGCCTAGGATGACTAGGGACGCCTAGGATGACTAGGGATGACTAGGATGCCTAGGGATGACTGGGGTGACTAGGATGACTAGGAACGACTAGGGATGACCAGGGTAACTGGGATGACTACGGATGACTAGGAAAGACTAGGGATGACTAGGATGACTAGGGATGATTAGGGATGACTAGGATGACTAGGGATGACTCGGATGACTAGGGATGACTGGGATGACTAGGGATGACTAGGATGACTAGGGATGACCAAGGATGACTAGGGATGACTGGGATGACTAGGGATGACTAGGATGACTAGGGATGACTAGTGATGACTAGGAATGACTGGGATGACTAGGGATGACTAGGGATGAGTGGGATGAGTAGGGATGACTAGGGATGACTGGGATAACTAGGGATGACTAGGATAAGTAGGGATGACTAGGGATGACTGGCATTACTAGGAAACACTCGGGATGACCCAGGTAACTGGGATGACTAAGAATAACTAGGGATGCCTGGAATGACTAGGGATGACTCGGGATGAATAGGGATTACTAGGATGACTAGGGATGACTGGGATGACTAGGGATGACTAGGATGACTAGGGATGACTAGGGATGAGTAGGGATGACTGGGATGACTAGGGATGACTAGAGTGACTAGGGATGACTGGGATAACTGGGATGACTAGGGATGACTAGGGTGACTAGGGATGATTAGGGATGACGGGGATGACAAGGGATGACTAGAATGACTAGGATGACTAGGGATGACTGGGATGACTAGGAACGACTAGGGATGACTAGGGATGAGTAGGGATGACTGGGATGACTAGGGATGACTAGGGATGACTAAAAATGACTGGGATGACTAGGGATGACTGGGATGACTAGGATGACTAGGAACGACTAGGGATGACACAGGACGACTAGGGATGACTGGGATGACTAGGGATGACTGGGATGACTAGGGATGACTGGGATGACTAGGATGACTAGAAACGACTAGGGATGACACGGGACAACTAGGGATGACTGGGATGACTAGGGATGACTGGAATGACTAGGGATGACTAGGGACGCCTAGGATGACTAGGGACGCCTAGGATGACTAGGGATGACTAGGGATGACTAGGATGCCTAGGGATGACTGGGGTGACTAGGATGACTAGGAACGACTAGGGATGACCAGGGTAACTGGGATGACTACGGATGACTAGGAATGACTAGGGATGACTAGGATGACTAGGGATGATTAGGGATGACTAGGATGACTAGGGATGACTCGGATGACTAGGGATGACTGGGATGACTAGGGATGACTAGGATGACTAGGGATGACCAAGGATGACTAGGGATGACTGGGATGACTAGGGATGACTAGGATGACTAGGGATGACTAGTGATGACTAGGAATGACTGGGATGACTAGGGATGACTAGGGATGAGTGGGATGACTAGGGATGACTAGGGATGACTGGGATAACTAGGGATGACTAGGATAAGTAGGGATGACTAGGGATGACTGGCATTACTAGGAAACACTCGGGATGACCCAGGTAACTGAGATGACTAAGAATAACTAGGGATGCCTGGAATGACTAGGGATGACTCGGGATGAATAGGGATTACTAGGATGACTAGGGATGACTGGGATGACTAGGGATGACTAGGATGACTAGGGATGACTAGGGATGAGTAGGGATGACTGGGATGACTAGGGATGACTAGAGTGACTAGGGATGACTGGGATAACTGGGATGACTAGGGATGACTAGGGTGACTAGGGATGATTAGGGATGACGGGGATGACAAGGGATGACTAGAATGACTAGGATGACTAGGGATGACTGGGATGACTAGGAACGACTAGGGATGACTAGGGATGAGTAGGGATGAGTGGGATGACTAGGGATGACTAGGGATGACTAAAAATGACTGGGATGACTAGGGATGACTGGGATGACTAGGAAGACTAGGAACGACTAGGGATGACACAGGACGACTAGGGATGACTGGGATGACTAGGGATGACTGGGATGACTAGGGATGACTGGGATGACTAGGATGACTAGAAACGACTAGGGATGACACGGGACAACTAGGGATGACTGGGATGACTAGGGATGACTGGAATGACTAGGGATGACTAGGGACGCCTAGGATGACTAGGGACGCCTAGGATGACTAGGGATGACTAGGGATGACTAGGATGCCTAGGGATGACTGGGGTGACTAGGATGACTAGGAACGACTAGGGATGACCAGGGTAACTGGGATGACTACGGATGACTAGGAATGACTAGGGATGACTAGGATGACTAGGGATGATTAGGGATGACTAGGATGACTAGGGATGACTCGGATGACTAGGGATGACTGGGATGACTAGGGATGACTAGGATGACTAGGGATGACCAAGGATGACTAGGGATGACTGGGATGACTAGGGATGACTAGGATGACTAGGGATGACTAGTGATGACTAGGAATGACTGGGATGACTAGGGATGACTAGGGATGAGTGGGATGACTAGGGATGACTAGGGATGACTGGGATAACTAGGGATGACTAGGATAAGTAGGGATGACTAGGGATGACTGGCATTACTAGGAAACACTCGGGATGACCCAGGTAACTGAGATGACTAAGAATAACTAGGGATGCCTGGAATGACTAGGGATGACTCGGGATGACTAGGGATTACTAGGATGACTAGGGATGACTGGGATGACTAGGGACGACTACGATCACAAGGGATGACTAGGGATGACTAGGATGCCTAGGGATGACTGGGATCACTAGGATGACTAGCAACGACTAGGGATGACCAGGGTAACTGGGATGACTAGGGATGACTAGGGAGGACTAGGGATGACTACGATGACTAGGGATGATTAGGGATGACTAGGATGACTAGGGATGACCAAGGATGACTAGGGATGACTGGGATGACTAGGGATGACTAGGATGACTAGGGATGACTAGTGATGACTAGGGATCACTAGGGATGACTGGGATGACTAGGGATGACTAGGGATGAGTGGGATGACTAGGGATGACTAGGGATGACTGGGATAACTAGGGATGACTAGGATAAGTAGGGATGACTAGGGATGACTGGCATTACTAGGAAAGACTAGGGATGACCCGGGTAACTGGGACGACTAAGAATAACTAGGGATGACTGGGATGACTAGGGATGACTAGGGATGACTAGGATGACTATGAATGACTGGGATGACTAGGGATGACTAGGATGACAAGGGATGACTAGCGATGAGTAGGGATGACTGGGATGACTAGGGATGACTAGAGTGACTAGGGATGACTGGGATGACTGGGATGACTGGGATGACTAGGGATGACTAGGGTGACTAGGGATGACTAGGGATGACGGGGATGACAAGGGATGACTAGGATGACTAGGGATGACTAGGGATGACCGGGATGACTAGGGATGACCAAGGATGAGTAGAGATCACTGGGATGACTAGGGATGACTAGGGATGACTAGGATGACTAGCGATGACTAGGGATGACAGGGATGATTAGGGATGACTAGGGATGACCAAGGATAACTAGGGATGACTGGGATGACTAGGGATGATTAGGGATGACTGGGATGACTAGGGATGACTGGGATGACAAGGGATGACTGGGATGACTAGGGATGACTAGGATGACTAGGGATGACCAAGGATGACTAGGGATGACTGGGATGACTAGGGATGACTAGGATGACTAGGGATGACTAGTGATGACTAGGAATGACTGGGATGACTAGGGATGACTAGGGATGAGTGGGATGACTAGGGATGACTAGGGATGACTGGGATAACTAGGGATGACTAGGATAAGTAGGGATGACTAGGGATGACTGGCATTACTAGGAAACACTCGGGATGACCCAGGTAACTGAGATGACTAAGAATAACTAGGGATGCCTGGAATGACTAGGGATGACTCGGGATGACTAGGGATTACTAGGATGACTAGGGATGACTGGGATGACTAGGGACGACTACGATCACAAGGGATGACTAGGGATGACTAGGATGCCTAGGGATGACTGGGATCACTAGGATGACTAGCAACGACTAGGGATGACCAGGGTAACTGGGATGACTAGGGATGACTAGGGAGGACTAGGGATGACTACGATGACTAGGGATGATTAGGGATGACTAGGATGACTAGGGATGACCAAGGATGACTAGGGATGACTGGGATGACTAGGGATGACTAGGATGACTAGGGATGACTAGTGATGACTAGGGATCACTAGGGATGACTGGGATGACTAGGGATGACTAGGGATGAGTGGGATGACTAGGGATGACTAGGGATGACTGGGATAACTAGGGATGACTAGGATAAGTAGGGATGACTAGGGATGACTGGCATTACTAGGAAAGACTAGGGATGACCCGGGTAACTGGGACGACTAAGAATAACTAGGGATGACTGGGATGACTAGGGATGACTAGGGATGACTAGGATGACTATGAATGACTGGGATGACTAGGGATGACTAGGATGACAAGGGATGACTAGCGATGAGTAGGGATGACTGGGATGACTAGGGATGACTAGAGTGACTAGGGATGACTGGGATGACTGGGATGACTGGGATGACTAGGGATGACTAGGGTGACTAGGGATGACTAGGGATGACGGGGATGACAAGGGATGACTAGGATGACTAGGGATGACTAGGGATGACCGGGATGACTAGGGATGACCAAGGATGAGTAGAGATCACTGGGATGACTAGGGATGACTAGGGATGACTAGGATGACTAGCGATGACTAGGGATGACAGGGATGATTAGGGATGACTAGGGATGACCAAGGATAACTAGGGATGACTGGGATGACTAGGGATCACTAGGGATGACTGGGATGACTAGGGATGACTGGGATGACAAGGGATGACTAGGTATGACTCGCATTACTAGGGATGACTAGGGATGACTGGGATGACTGGGGATGACTAAGAATGACAAGAAATGACTGGGATGACTAGGGGTCACTAGGGATTACTGGGATGACAAGGGACAACGGACACTAGGTATGCGTAGGATAAGTAGGGCTGACTGGGATGACTAGGGATGACTAGAATGACTAGGGATGACTAGGGATGACTCAGATGAGTAGGCATGACTAGGGATGACTAGGGATGACTGGGATGACTAGGGATGACTAGGAATGACTAGGGATGACTGGCATGACTAGGGATGACTAGGGATGACTAGGGATGACAAAGCATGACTAGGGATGACTGTGATGACTTGGGATGACTAGGATAACTAGGGACGACTAGGGATGACTGGGATGACTAGGGATGACTGGGATGACAAGGGATGACTAGGGATGACTAGGATGACTAGGGATGACAAAGGGATGACTGGGATGACTAGGATGACTAGGAACGACTAGGGATTACTAGGAATGACTAGGGATGACTAGGGATGACTAAAAATGACTGGGATGACTAGGGATGACTGGGATGACTAGGATGACTAGGAACGACTAGGGATGACACAGGACGACTAGGGATGACTGGGATGACTAGGGATGACTGGGATGACTAGGGATGACTGGGATGACTAGGATGACTAGAAACGACTAGGGATGACACGGGACAACTAGGGATGACTGGGATGACTAGGGATGACTGGAATGACTAGGGATGACTAGGGACGCCTAGGATGACTAGGGACGCCTAGGATGACTAGGGATGACTAGGATGCCTAGGGATGACTGGGGTGACTAGGATGACTAGGAACGACTAGGGATGACCAGGGTAACTGGGATGACTACGGATGACTAGGAATGACTAGGGATGACTAGGATGACTAGGGATGATTAGGGATGACTAGGATGACTAGGGATGACTCGGATGACTAGGGATGACTGGGATGACTAGGGATGACTAGGATGACTAGGGATGACCAAGGATGACTAGGGATGACTGGGATGACTAGGGATGACTAGGATGACTAGGGATGACTAGTGATGACTAGGAATGACTGGGATGACTAGGGATGACTAGGGATGAGTGGGATGAGTAGGGATGACTAGGGATGACTGGGATAACTAGGGATGACTAGGATAAGTAGGGATGACTAGGGATGACTGGCATTACTAGGAAACACTCGGGATGACCCAGGTAACTGAGATGACTAAGAATAACTAGGGATGCCTGGAATGACTAGGGATGACTCGGGATGAATAGGGATTACTAGGATGACTAGGGATGACTGGGATGACTAGGGATGACTAGGATGACTAGGGATGACTAGGGATGAGTAGGGATGACTGGGATGACTAGGGATGACTAGAGTGACGAGGGATGACTGGGATTACTGGGATGACTAGGGATGACTAGGGTGACTAGGGATGATTAGGGATGACGGGGATGACAAGGGATGACTAGGATGACTAGGATGACTAGGGATGACTGGGATGACTAGGAACGACTAGGGATGACTAGGGATGAGTAGGGATGACTGGGATGACTAGGGATGACTAGAGTGACTAGGGATGACTGGGGTGACTAGGGATGACTAGGGATGACGGGGATGACAAGGGATGACTAGGATGACTAGGGATGACTAGGGATGACTGGGATTACTAGGGACGACTAGGGATGACTAGGGATTAGTGGGATGACTAGGGATGAGTAGGGATGACCGGGATGACCAGGGATGACCAAGGATGACTAGGGATGACTGGGATCACTAGGGATGACTAGGGTGACTAGGATGACTAGGATGACTAGGGATGACTGGGATGACTAGGAACGACTAGGGATGACTAGGGATGACTGGGATGACTAGGGATGACTAGGGATGACTAGGATGACTACGGATGAATGGGATGACTGGGATGACTAGGAACGACTAGGGATGAGCAGGGTAACTGGGATGACTAAGATTGACTAGGGATGACTGGGATGACTAGGGATGATTAGGGATAATTAGGATGACTAGGGATGACTAGGATGACTAGGGATGACTGGGATGATAAGGGATGACTAGGATGACTAGGGATGACCAAGGATGAGTAGGAATGACTGGGATGACTAGGGATGACTAGGATGACTAGGGATGACTAGGGATCACTAGGGATCACTAGGGATTACTGGGATGACTAGGGATGACTAGGGATGACTGGGAAGACTAGGGATGACTGGGGATGACTGGGATAACTAGGGATGACTAGGGTAACTAGGGATGACTAGGGATGACTGGGATTACTAGGAACGACCAGGGATGACCAGGGTAACTGGGATGACTAAGAATAACTAGGGATGACTGGGATGACTAGGGATGACTAGGATGACTAGGGATGACTAGGTATGACTAGGGATGACTGGGATGACTAGGGATGACTACGATGACTAGGATGACTAGGGAGGACTAGGCATGACTAGGATGACTAGGATGACTAGGGATGACTAGGGATGACTGGGATAACTAGGGATGACTAGGATGACTAGGGATGACTAGGGATGACTAGGATGACTAGCGATGACTAGGGATGACAGGGATGATTAGGGATGACTAGGGATGACCAAGGATAACTAGGGATGACTGGGATGACTATGGATCACTAGGGATGACTGGGATGACTAGGGATGACGGGGATGAGAAGGGATGACTAGGGATGACTCGGATTACTAGGGATGACTAGGGATGACTGGGATGACTAGGGATGACTAAGAATGACAAGAAATGACTGGGATGACTAGGGGTCACTAGGGATTACTGGGATGACAAGGGACAACTGACACTAGGTATGCGTAGGATAAGTAGGGCTGACTGGGATAACTAGGGATGACTAGAATGACTAGGGATGACTAGGGATGACTCAGATGAGTAGGCATGACTAGGGATGACTGGGATGACTAGGGGTGACTAGGAATGACTAGGGATGACTGGCATGACTAGGGATGACTAGGGATGACTAGGGATGACCAAGCATGACTAGGGATGACTGTGATGACTTGGGATGACTAGGATAACTAGGGACGACTAGGGATGACTGGGATGACTAGGGATGACTGGGATGACAAGGGATGACTAGGGATGACTAGGATGACTAGGGATGACAAAGGGATGACTGGGATTACTAGGATGACTAGGAACGACTAGAGATGACTAGGGATGACTAGGGATGACTAAGGATGACTGGGATGACTAGGGATGACTGGGATGACTAGGATGATTAGGAACGACTAGGGATGACACTGGACGACTAGGGATGACTGGGATGACTAGGGATGACTGGGATGACTAGGATGACTAGGAACGACTAGGGATGACACGGGACGACTAGGGATGACTGGGATGACTAGGGATGACTGGGATGAGTAGGGATGACTAGGGACGACTAGGATGACTAGGGATGACTAGGATGCCTAGGGATGACTGGGATGACTAGGATGACTAGGAACGACTAGGGATGACCAGGGTAACTGGGATGACTACGGATGACTAGGGATGACTAGGATGACTAGGGATGATTAGGGATGACTAGGATGACTAGGGATGACTCGGATGACTAGGGATGACTGGGATGACTGGGGATGACTAGGATGACTAGGGATGACCAAGGATGACTAGGGATGACTGGGATGACTAGGGATGACTGGGATGACTAGGGATGACTAGTGATGAATAGGGATCACTAGGGATGACTGGGATGACTAGGGATGAGTGGGATGACTAGGGATGACTAGGGATGACTAGGGATGACTGGGATGACTAGGATGACTAGGAACGAGTAGGGATGACACGGGACGACTAGGGATGACTGGGATGACTAGGGATGACTGGGATGACTAGGGATGACTGGGATGACTAGGATGACTAGGAACGACTAGGGATGACCAGGGTAACTGGGATGACTAGGGATGACTAGGATGACTAGGGATGATTAGGGATGACTAGGATGACTAGGGATGACTCGGATGACTAGGAATGACTGGGATGACTAGGGATGACTAGGGATGACTAGGATGACTAGGGATGACCAAGGATGACTAGGGATGACTGGGATGACTAGGGATGACTAGGATGACTAGGGATGACTAGGGATGACTGGGATTACTAGGGATGACTAGGGATTAGTGGGATGACTAGGGATTAGTGGAATGACTAGGGATTACTAGGGATGACTGGGATAACTAGGGATGACTAGAATAAGTAGGGATGACTTGCGATGACTGGCATTACTAGGAAAGACTAGGGATGACCCGGGTAACTGGGATGACTAAGAATAACTAGGGATGACTGGGATGACTAGGGATGACTTGGGATGACTAGGGATGACTAGGATGACTAGGGATGACTGGGATGACTAGGGATGAGTAGGATGACTAGGGATGACTGGGGATGAGTAGGGATGACTGGGATGACTAGGGATGACTAGAGTGACTAGGGATGACTGGGATGACTGGGATGACTAGGGATGACTAGGGTGACTAGGGATGACTAGGGATGACGGGGATGACAAGGGATGACTAGGATGACTAGGGATGACTAGGGATGACTGGGATTACTAGGGACGACTAGGGATGACTAGGGATGAGTGGGATGACTAAGGATGACTGGGATGACTAGGGATGACTGGGATGACTAGGATGATTAGGAACGACTAGGGATGACACTGGACGACTAGGGATGACTGGGATGACTAGGGATGACTGGGATGACTAGGATGACTAGGAACGACTAGGGATGACACGGGACGACTAGGGATGACTGGGATGACTAGGGATGACTGGGATGACTAGGGATGACTAGGGACGACTAGGATGACTAGGGATGACTAGGATGCCTAGGGATGACTGGGATGACTAGGATGACTAGGAACGACTAGGGATGACCAGGGTAACTGGGATGACTAGGGATGACTAGGGATGACTAGGATGACTAGGGATGATTAGGGATGACTAGGATGACTAGGGATGACTCGGATGACTAGGGATGACTGGGATGACTGGGGATGACTAGGATGACTAGGGATGACCAAGGATGACTAGGGATGACTGGGATGACTAGGGATGACTGGGATGACTAGGGATGACTAGTGATGAATAGGGATCACTAGGGATGACTGGGATGACTAGGGATGACTAGGGATGAGTGGGATGACTAGGGATGACTAGGGATGACTAGGGATGACTGGGATGACTAGGATGACTAGGAACGAGTAGGGATGACACGGGACGACTAGGGATGACTGGGATGACTAGGGATGACTGGGATGACTAGGGATGACTGGGATGACTAGGATGACTAGGAACGACTAGGGATGACCAGGGTAACTGGGATGACTAGGGATGACTAGGATGACTAGGGATGATTAGGGATGACTAGGATGACTAGGGATGACTCGGATGACTAGGAATGACTGGGATGACTAGGGATGACTAGGATGACTAGGGATGACCAAGGATGACTAGGGATGACTGGGATGACTAGGGATGACTAGGATGACTAGGGATGACTAGGGATGACTGGGATGACTAGGGATGACTAGGGATTAGTGGGATGACTAGGGATTAGTGGAATGACTAGGGATTACTAGGGATGACTGGGATAACTAGGGATGACTAGAATAAGTAGGGATGACTTGCGATGACTGGCATTACTAGGAAAGACTAGGGATGACCCGGGTAACTGGGATGACTAAGAATAACTAGGGATGACTGGGATGACTAGGGATGACTTGGGATGACTAGGGATGACTAGGATGACTAGGGATGACTGGGATGACTAGGGATGAGTAGGATGACTAGGGATGACTAGGGATGAGTAGGGATGACTGGTATGACTAGGGATGACTAGAGTGACTAGGGATGACTGGGATGACTGGGATGACTAGGGATGACTAGGGTGACTAGGGATGACTAGGGATGACGGGGATGACTAGGATGACTAGGGATGACTAGGGATGACTGGGATTACTAGGGACGACTAGGGATGACTAGGGATGAGTGGGATGACTAGGGATGAGTAGGGATGACCGGGATGACTAGGGATGACCAAGGATGACTAGAGATGACTGGGATGACTAGGGATGACTAGGGATGACTAGGATGAGCAGGGATGACTAGGGATGATTAGGGATGACTGGGATGACTAGGGATCACTAGGGATCACTAGGGATGAGTAGGGATGACTGGGATGACCAGGGATGACTAGGATGACTAGGGATGACTAGGGATGACCAAGGATGACTAGGGATGACTGGGATGACTAGGGATGACTAGGATGACTAGGGATGACTAGGGATGACTGGGATGACTAGGGATGACTGGGATGACTGGGATGACTAGGGATAACTAGTATGACTAGGGATGACTAGGGATGACTGGGATTACTAGCGATGACTAGGGATGACTAGGGATGACTGGGATGACTAGGAATGACAAAGAATGACTAGGGATGACTGGGATGACTACGGATGACTAGGGATTACTAGGATGACCAGGGATGACTGGGGATGATTAGGGATGACTGGGATGACTAGGGATGACTAGGGATCACTAGGGATGACTAGGGATGAGTAGGGATGACTGGGATGACTAGGGATGACTAGGATGACTAGGGATGACTAGGGATGACCAAGGATGAGTAGGGCTGACTGGGATGACTAGGGATGACTAGGATGACTAGGGATGACTAGGGATGATTAGGGATGACTGAGATGACTAGGGATCACTAGGGATCACTAGGGATGACAAGGGATGAGTAGGGATGACTGTGATGACCAGGGATGACTAGGATGACTAGGGATGACTAGGGATGAGCAAGGATGACTAGGGATGACTGGGATGACTAGGGATGACTAGGATGGCTAGGGATGAGTAAGAATGACAAGGGATGACTGGGATGACTGGGATGACTAGGGATTACTAGGATGACTAGGAATGACTAGGGATCACTAGGGATGACCAACGATGACTACGGATGACTGGGATGACTAGGGATGACTAGGGGTCACTGGGGATTGCTAGGATGACTAGGGATGACCAAGACTAGGGATGCGTAGGATGAGTAGGGCTGACTTGGATGACTAGGGATGACTAGGGATGACAAGGATGACCAGGGATGACTGGGATGACTAGGGATGACTAGGATGACTAGGGAAGACTAGTGATGACTGGGATTACTAGGGATGACTAGGGACAACTGGGATGACTAGGGATGACTAGGGATGACTAGGATGACCAGGGATTACTAGGGATGATTAGGGATAACTGGGATGGCTAGGGATGACTAGGGATGACTAGGGATCACTAGGGATGAGTAGGGATGACTGGGTTGACCAGGGATGACTAGGATGACTAGGGATGACTAGGGATGATCAAGGATGACTAGGGATGACTAGGGATGACTAGGGATGACTGGGATGACTAGGGATGACAAAGAATGACTAGGGATGACTGGGTTGACTAGGGATGACTGGTATGACTAGGGATGACTGGGATGACTAGGGATGACTAGGGATGACTAGGATGACTAGGGAGGACTGGGATGACTAGGGATGACTAGGATGACTAGGGATGACTAGGGATGACTAGGATGACTAGGGATGACTGGGATTACTAGAGACGACTAGGGATGACTAGGGATGACTAGGGATGACTGGGATGACTAGGGATGAGTAACAATGACAAGGGATGACTGGGATGACTAGGGATGACTAGGGATTACTAGGATGACTAGGAATGACTAGGGATTACTAGGAATGACCAACGATGACTACGGATGACTGGGATGATTAGGGATGAATAAACATCTGGTAACGCAGCGTTTGTATGAAGAAAATGGTTGTTCCGGGTAAAAGAGTCACCCACCTACCCTAGCTTTAAAAGGAACACTTGACAACGGGAAGCAAAAGAAGCGGATTTCTTCTTCAAGGTTGTAAGCAGGTTATGCTTGTTTGATAACTGCTCATTAATCTTACGATTTGCATTGTTGTTTGTTACGAACAAAAGCTTTAGTCTATGTTAATAAAAAGGTTTATACTCTTAAGTCTATTAAAAGTAATCTCTTACATTCACGAACCTGTGTTCATGAGGACAAAATGGTCAGGAACCGTAAGCCAAGATGCAGTACTGATTAAACTCAGGCGGAGATTGAAGCTGATTCTTTCGTCATGACCTGTCCACAACAAAGAAAAAAAAGGAGGATATGAAAAGGAAGGAAAAAAGAGAGAAAAAAAGGGGCGAAAAATGAGCCCATCCACAACTCAGCATTATCAAAAGGGAGAGACAACGCAACTTCATATGAGAACGCGAAAGCGCGCGAACAGAAGTGAGTACGACCTACCTTAAGTTTTTCATGCGTTGTATTCGTGGGGAAGTTAATTGCAAAGTTCCCTTCCGCTCCCCCCTTAAAAATATCTCAAACTGCCTCCTTTACCCCTCACGTTGAAAAATACTAATACTACCACCTTTTCGCTGTTCTCAGTATTTCAGCACTGGCAGTGTCTTCCCCCCCCCGCCCCCGCCATCCCCCTTTCCTTTCCGTTGTAATGTATGCATACATAGTACCATGATCAGTCTTTTCTAGCCTTCTGAGTAGTGTTGTTTGTGGATACTGTCTACAGAGTGTTTTCACATGACGTCACGGCGGCCATATTGGTGTCCCAAAACAATGAAACGGCGGCCATGACACGGTTGATGTCCCAAACCAATCCTGTGTGAGTTGAACTCTTTTCTTATGCAAACACTTTCTTTCGTTCCAATAAATTCTCATAGATGCTCGCCAGGTGAGTGAAAACGTTCTATGGTTACAAAACAAACAAAAACACAAAACATTGTAAGGAACTTACCTACGTCATCGTCGTAATGTGTAGTGACTGACACAGATTTGGTAACCGGCTTACTTAACTGATGAGGTTCTCTTAAATAAATCCCTCTTTGGCCTTCTGAACAGGAAACCTGAATATAGCAATGACAAAGAATCAAGGGTTGTTTTCCACTGCGTTAGCAATGAAAGAGGCGATGATAAGCGTCGCACATGGCCTACCTGAAATCGAATATCTCTTTCTGGAGAACTGGAATATTCACAGCAATAATCATAAGCTTTGTCAACCTACAACGCATGACAAAGGTGATAAAAATCTCGATTTTAGATTCACAGAAGATGTACTTTTACCATTATATTTTAAAGAGTTAAGTCGCACCACATGAATTGTCGCCTTGTGCAGTTCAGGCCGTTTTGGGCATCAAGAGATGAAAATAAAACAAACCTGAAGAAGACCATGACCTTGAGTGAGCTTGTCAAGTCCTGCACAAAAAAAACCCCAAATGATGAAAACACGTCGAGGGATTTTGCTTTCCCTTTGAGGAGGCTACAGTAAGGGTAGATCATTATATGTATCTGGGAAACTGCCCACCTACCCCTCCCCTAAGCCAACGTTAGCACTAACTTCTCACTTAGGGCAAAATGTTGGCTTAGGAGAGGGGTAAGTGGCAGTTTCCCAGAAACGTATAATAGGGTTTGGGGATAAGGGAGAATAATACCAATAAAAATCGCGTTCGAAAAAAGAATAGCTAATTCCACTGTCATGCTGGACAAAATAGCAAATTTTCTGGTGTAGGGAAAGCCGTATAGCTGTCCCTTATACTTTTCTAGGCTCAAACACATGATACGAATAAGATTTTTTATATATATTTAGGTTAATTAGCCCTCTTTGCCTCAATTGCATTTGCAGAATTAAAAAGATTTTAAAACAAGGCATTGAGGGTCAATTATCAAGAGGACAAGAGATAGCTAAATTTGCCAACATTTTGGAATAAGTCGTAAACACAGGGGACCTGTTTCTCCCCAGAACTTTGAACGCATTTCCACAATCTCTGATTAAAAAGCTGATAGTATCATCAAAGATTGCAAAGTATATTCGCCCGACCTCGAGCCCAGGCTTTCTCTCATTGGGCAAGTTGGTGATGATGTCATTTGGCCGCTCAAAATCGTCTGGGACAATGCCAGATACCTGCTTTGCGGAGATCTGATCAACCGTTATCCCATACAAGCTCACTTCAATTTGGATCGAGGTTGTGTCAAATTGCATCATGGAACTGTTTTGGGGTACGAATTTTGAACCAGCAGTTTCCTGGGCAACTTCGGAACATTCAATGAGAGAAGCGGCGTTCCCAATACAGTCTCATACAAAGAACAATTCGACACAATATCGCCCCAGTCTCATTTTCAGCCTGGCCAATAAGAATCACATTGTACTGTACCTTCTAACTGAAGTGCAGTATTTTCCAGTGCTCTGCGAATGCTGTTGGAAGGCGAATGTAATGTGAGCTTTAAAAACAGCTTTGAAGTTAAAGGTCCAACTCTAGAGTTTTAAAACTGGTGTTTTGGAGCAAAGTATGCTCTAAATAACGAAAGATCTAGCAGGTACAGCAGATTTTCTTCGGTTCTAAACGTTGTCTGTTAGTGTACAATCAAGAGGAGGAAGGGAATAGAGAAAAAACGCTTAGAAGGGGATTGCAACTACATATACTATGAAGTCAACACTCGGGACTATTTAAGGGCAAACTAACGAGCAGCCTAGGAGTAAAGCAATAAGCTCACCTCGGAGGAGAGTAGGGGATGGAATTTGCTTTAAGTCCGGAAAGAACAAGTGCTACAAAACAAATGAGCAAACAGTAAGTAACATGCACAATAAAGGGATCACGGTATAAAACAAATAGATTCTATGTTGCCGTGCGTGTGTTCAGTAACAGATCACAGAAGACGTCAAAATGTGTAAAAACATCAGTGTCACTTCTTTGTTTTTAGCACATTTTCACGTCATCTGCGACCTATAAGAGAGGTTAAGTTTTGCGTTTACGTCAAACGGCAAACGCGAATGTGTACCACGCGACCAAGTTTCCCCTTTACTTGCCGTAACAGATCACAGAAGACGTCAAAATGTGTAAAAACATCAGTGTCACTTCTTTGTTTTTAGCACATTTTCACGTCATCTGCGACCTATAAGAGAGGTTAAGTTTTGCGTTTACGTCAAACGGCAAACGCGAATGTGTACCACGCGACCAAGTTTCCCCTTTACTTGCCGTTTACTGTTCATAATTTCTACACATAAATTAGTAGCAAAGCAAAGGATTGTCTTTAAAAATTTGGGGGGTGTACCTGTGCTTAAATTTCTCCAGAGGCTTGCTTTGATTTTCCATATATTTGTCTGTAATTTTCCCGGGACTTTCTTACAGACAAATGTATAGAAAATTGTAAAAAGTGGTTCTAGGTCTTCTAGTGCATGTAACGCCCTCAAATTTTTTCAGGAGAATCCTTAGGAGTGACGCCTTAGTTTACAATAGATATTTTTTTCAGAACAGCCGTTCTACGGAAATTATTCGACATTAGATTCTCATACAAACACTGTAATTTCTCACGCGTTTGCCTACTCGTCAAGATGGCGTCGAAAACCGTGACAAGGTCTATATCTAGTCTTTGTAGTTGTCCTCGTCGTAGAATCTAAAGGTCTCTATTATAAGGTAAGAAGGAGCGCGTGGTACATAGGGGCTAAGCATCAAGGAGACAAAACGACGTTACTCTAAGCAATCATAGTATTATCATCTACTGAGCTTCTCCTAGAATGGTGCTGCGGGTCTTTGGGAGGATTTTTCCCTTTTCGACACAGTTAGAACTATGTTGTACATGTTTGTTCAAATAAACTTTGAATAAGAGTATAGAGTTTCAGAGACGTAATCACAGAGGTTATTGGCCGCTTTAGAAACAAATAGGGAACTGAAGTCGAAATGCGTCTCGCAATTGATTCTGGGATCGTTACTGGTGACGTGACAGTCAGCTATTGGCCAGTTTCCCCCCTGGCCCTAGTAACAGTCCCAGAAGTCTTTGCGAAAGTTAACCCGTCCAAGTTTCCTTCTCGGTTCTAAAGTGACGAATGGGTGTGTATGGTTTTAATAGAGATCTTTAGATTCTAAGACGAGGACGACTACGAGTACGAGATTTTTCAATACTGAGTATTGTTCTCGCGTGAACCAGCGTCATTTTGGCGGGAAAACACGATAGCCGTTGTTATTCTACTACCAGTTTTAGCGAGAATGTCGTGGTGGTGGGAACAAGTCATCAAATGTAAGAAGTTTTATCATATCATTTTGCTATCGGGAGAGGGCTTAACCTTCTTCAGTATAAATAACCGTACTAGCTTTTTTGGTGAAAAAAGGTAAAATGAAGCTTTCTGGGGAGTTTTTTTTTTTTTGAGAGCGCGCGTAAAAACTTCAAGTTAAATCTCGCACTCGTATTCGTTCCCATCTCCAAATCTAAAGCTCTCTATTACCAATTCCTCCACAAGCATTAGGCGAAGACATTGAAGTTCCATTCATCAGCTGGGTACCCCTGAGTGTCCAGTTGGGAACAGCGGCGATTGCTCCCCCCGGCGCACTTATACTCACTCCTAAATATCCATCTGTCCTGCAAGACACGCAAACTGCAAGTTCAATAAAATTGGTTAAGAACTCTAAGCCTGGCGGATATATCATCTAGGACTCTGCCAAGACAAAAATAAACCATTGAAAAAGGCCAAATACTAAGTTTGATTTTGTAAAATACTGAAACAAAAATGCTCCACGCCGTCGTACTCTGTCAACTAGGCTTCATTTGCCGAATGGTGTTTTCACTTTGAAAAATTTTATCCCCAAACGTGCCATCTACACAAGCAAAGGTAAGATGTGTCTTACATGCAATGGGAGTAAACAAGCACATCTCAGGTAAAAAAACAAACCCCTCGTATGAGCATTTCCCGTTTTGTTTGCATATTTTTTCACGTCTCAAGAAATATTAACCCAGAATGTAAAGCTATTTGAAGGAAAGCTGTCTGTTTTTTCTCAATGGCTTGAAAGGGAGTACCATGCCATTTTATGCAAGTGTAACTAACTAAAATTCGTAAAAAGATACTCAAGGACTGCACATTATTATAATAGTTCTAATGGTCTACAAAGTTCTGCCGATATACAGTAGTTCTAATGATCTGTAAAGCTCTGCCAAATGAATACAGTTCTTATGATCTATAAAGCTCTGCCAATACAGTTCTAATGATTTGTAAAGCTCTGCAAATAAATATAGTTCTAATGATTTGTAAAGCTCTGCAAATGAATATAGCTCTAATGATTTATAAAGCTCTGCCGATATAGTTCTAATGATTTGTATAGCTCTGCTTACGTAGGGCCTCTAGAGGACCAAGTATATTGGTTTCCTGGTAGTTTTTCTAGTAATGAATATTCAGCAGCCATCATATCTGGGGACACATAGGCACCAACACCTGAGAACGAAAACAGCTAGCAGTGAACAGTATGATCAAATATATTGGAAGCCCACAGTCCATGATCCCCGATAATTAGAGACCTTTAAATGTCTCACAGTCTGTGAAGCACTTGGATAACTTTCACCCCCTTCACCCCCTCCCTCACAAACTGGCTTGCAGACAAGCTCTTGGGCTGTTTCCCCATCCCCCTCCCCCTCCCCTTATGACCACTGATTCACTGTCAAACTCAGAAAACCGTGAGCACCTTAAAACTTTCAGGAATGTTGATCGTGTACTGGCCAATCACAATAAAGTTCAGGATATGAAAGCAAACCTCAAAACCACAAATTAATTACCGTTGCTGTTGGCAGTTTAGTTATCTCGCGCCTTATTGGCTTATTTCTCGGGACACAATAACTTCCATAAATATTTCTGGTGTTCACAGTCTTGTGAGTTTCACAGTAAACCCCAGTTAAATTTACCGATAATAGACTCTGCACTTCCTCCAGGACAGCCAACAGTGGATAAAGCGGGGCCATTGTTACCAGCACTGGACACAAATATGACTTTATGCTTGTCCACAAGTTCATTCATCAATTCAATAACACGGCTGGATAAAAAATGCACATGCACAAATATGTCAGTTTTAAACAAAGGGGAAAAAAGGACATGAAATCCCACTATGGTCAAAGCTTTCCTTTAATGGACACTCCTAACGACTAATTCTTTCCTCATAACCACCATTACAAAACCCTGAATGACCTCTCTACCTACAGGTAAAAAAAGCCATTCCCATTAAGCATCTAGCTCCAATTACAGACACTCTTTCTGCTTCCTGGAGATGTTGACTGTATCTTACCTTGTGCTAACCCAAACTTTACCATTCCACACAAATCAACACCAAAGTTTCCATGAAATATCAATGGTAAAGCAGTTATAAAGGTCATAAGAATTAAAAAGAACTAAAGAGTGAAAAATGGAGGAGAATTCAAGAGTACATGTATAACCACATCAAATCAACAATACTTATTCATGCATTGCATATTATTTTTATGGGCATCGAAAACACTTTACTAAAACAATGACATGTTCATGTCAAGTGCATGCCAAAAAAAGAAACTCAAAGAAAAACATGTAAAAGAAACACAAAGAAAAACAAGTGAAGCTTTATTTCTAGAGTACAAGTCTCTAAAAAAAGAAAGCTGTTTTTACCCAGAGTTGGGCCATTGGCAGGCCTCTCCATAGCTCATGTTGATAAGGTCACATTTATACTTGTGGACAGCAATCAACTACAAATGGAAAAAAAGACTTTAATTATTAGAATAATATAAAAATAAGTTCTCAAATGAAAATTTTCCCACTGCAATTAAATGTCCCAGGAAGTTCTTTTTGTCAATACCATTATAGGTTTTTCAGTTAGCAGTGAAGTGAAAACTTAACATAATGAAGGATACAAAATCTCCTGGGGTAACAACTCTGCTGAGTTTTCATCACTTGCTTTGCACAAAAGTCACTGTACTAGCTCTACAGGAGTCAACTTTCCCCTTCCTCCAAGAAAAAGAATATGACTTTAAAGCACAACAGACAAGTGAAACAGTTAAATATATGCATCATGTACGTGGTAACACATCTTCTTGTCATCTGTTGGTACTAATGTTAGATACAGAAAACCTACTGTACCTACCCCTCTGACCATGGAAGTGCCTGTCTCCATTGTGTCCAGCCTGGTATCAGCAATTTTCACTGACAAAATCTGATAAATTTATACATAGTTAACCCAAATTTAAGTACAATGTCAGAATATTGTACAGTGGAACCCACTTATGGTTTCTCGATACTTTAAGGCGTGTCTCACATGCGAGTGAAGAAGCACATTTATGTTAACACTATATGAAAAATTATAGCTTTATATTGAATTGACTAGTATGTTTATACCAACAGTTTCTTGAAAACTTGCACTATCGATGTTTTTATGATTCTGAATCAGCTTCACAAGCTAAATCTCAAAGTGATTTTTGTTTTTCAATTCAGTTTTTCAATTCAGTTTCTCTCGAAAGAAATAAATTTATAAAACAGGACAGAAAAGTGAAAGACGTGGGGAGCAGGGAAAGTGGAACATTCGAGACTGCCAACACTTTTACACCCAAAAACTACCATTAAATTTTGCTCTCTAGATCTGCACTCACCCAATTTTTGGAAGCTGATATTTGCATCTGGAAAGGAAGACCTCGAAGTGTGTGACCTGTAAATGGCTTTTTAGCTCTTTATAGCCAAACAGTGACCAGAAAAAGAGCCAGACTGGCTTCAAAACACATTTTTTGGCAAAAATTCCCAGGGATGAATGGGTTAAAGTGCTTCAATGGACCGTAACAGAGTTACATTGACCTGTAGTATGATTGTTATTAAAGAAACGTAAACTGAATAATAGTTTTTGTAGCTGATATGTAGTACTTCTGCAATGGAACCTTACTTTACCCACCTGGGCACCTGGTGCCACGCCTGTCAGTGCCGGATCATCTGCACAATAACCAGCTGCTATACTGGCTACATGGGTGCCATGGGTACCTTTAAGTAAATAAATCACAAACACTTATTATTACTTGAATGACAAATAGTTGTCATAGTTCAAAATGAAATTCATGTTAAAATGATTTCAGCCGTGTTAGACTCTCAGTTTTTATATCTCCTTGTTCTTATATTCAGAACAATAATCCCTGACTCTGCCTACTTTGAATTTAAGCTTTTAGTTCTTTTTTCGCTTCTGACATAGCAAATAGACGATCAAACTAGGTTGAAATAATTTTAGCCTAGATTTTCACTTTGAACATTAAAAAAATATTACTCTCCCTGTGAAAGTTTGATGTTATTAATATATAACCTAATTCCTGGGGTATAATACAATAATAATAATATAGTACAATAATGGTAACTTGGACTGTGGAGGGAAACAAAAAACAGTTCGAGTGAGCAGGGGTTTGAGTTATTGGGGCCAATCGAATCTTCAATTTCCCATGGTAATATTCAATTCGATAGTTTACTGATATTTTTAGCACTTCAGTAAACAGCAGCATACAAATCAGAAATTGTAACACAATAATAATATTATTATGCATTTTGAAGATAATACCGGTAAATGATTGTCAAATATATGATCTGTTTGTTGCACTTAATAAAAACCAGTAAAAAAAAATTAATTGCTGTCGTGTTAGTTTTAGGGGTAAGGAAAAGCTAATAGGATGGCGTTCATGGTGAGTTCCAAGAACCAGCTGAATTCAAGTTACCAAGGTATATTTTGATCAAGGGAAATGAAACTTAGTTCCAGTTGGTTGGGAATTCGTGTTACCCAGTTCGAGTTATCCAAGTAAAAGTGACTGAAAAGTATAAAGGATCAAATCCAAGGGAAATGGGCCTTAGTTTGAGTTAGCCGGAAGTTCGAGTTATCCGAGTTCAAGTTGCCAAGGTCCTACTGTAAAAGTTTTACACTCTTGACTAGAGATTTATTGATTTCAAAATTCTCTCAAACAATCATTAGACAACTTAGGGTATCTTGTTGCAAAAGAAAGCATATTCTTGGTGAGTTATAAATTTGGGCAGAAAAAAAAATTCCTTCCACTTTATATATGTATAAGGGGTTTCCTTTATCATTAATTGTCTCATGACTGTCACATAGTGATCACAATGTTTCTCCTGTGTACTGCAGGTCTTCATCAGATGATTTTGTTGATTTACAGTATTAATTATTTTCCTTCCAATATCTGTGGATTTTTAGCAAGGAATATCATTTCTTAAATCAAGGTCTTTGCCTTAAAGGTTAGGGGTTCATTATGAAGAGGTTTGTCCATTGTGATGTTATTATTTTACAACTGTTCATATTAACTCACCTCCGTTAGCTACTATGGATAATACCTTGCCCTCTTCATAAATGTTAACACTATAATTGAGTAAATCTGAAAAATGTGGAAGCATCCAGTCATTTAAGTCTGAATTAAGTACCTGTATTCAGGTTGAAACATATCAACTTGAATACTTAATATTATTCATTTAGTGCTCTGCATAATTTATACCTTTAATATTCAAACAAGATTGCTTTGACCATTTGGGGCATTGGGTGTTTGCATTTACAGAACTCATTGCAATGATTTGCTTGAGTGACCAACAAACAACAGCTTTTCCAGTGCGCAATAATCAGTGTTCTCCTTATCAGGCGGTAACCGGTAAAATTTACCGCCTGAAGCAACACTTCTTACCGCCTGCAACCGCTTAAAGGTTTTTTTAAAAATTAAATATTTTTGAAAAAAAAAAAATGCAAGTTGTGATCCGATCCGATCCTCACAAGAAAAAGAATGAATATATGGAAAAGTATAGCTACCTAATTACAAAACGTATAGCCCAAAAATAATGCATGTGCAAGAACTTCTTTTTGCGTCCGCAAGCTGACAGCTTCGTGCGGCTTTTTGTAGGGCGCTTGCGTTGAATCCAGCAAGACGCAAGAACTTCTTCAGTCGTTTTTACTTTCATAGATATATTTCACTGAAAATTTTGCAGACAAAATTATTCAACAGGTCAGATCAAGGTCAAGTGAGGCGTTATGCTCAGCGTTTGAATCGCTTACATTATCGTTTGGCGATTTTTTCGTTTTTATCGTTTCTATCCTTTTCTGGTGATTTCTATTGTTTCTGACAGTTCCTTTGTTTCGCTTCTTTCAATAGCTGTTTGAAGGAGTTTCACAAACTATCATTGGGTCATTTTGCGAGATCGCCGCAAACACGTGAAAATTTATTATGACAATAAAATAGCTGTGCCACTTTCCATGTTTGTCAGCGGATCACTAATCTATACTTTAGGCACATAGTTTTAAACATTCAAAACCCTAAAACTGTTTCGTTCTTGCTGGTTTACAATGACAGGGATGTATAGATAACACGTGTAAACAAAAAAGATAAACTAAAAATACGTTCATGTTTTTTTTAAAATGCACACTGCAGCTCGTTTTGCAAAATAAGGATCCGTGAATTTTGAAACGGTATATATGAAATTATCTTGTGCAAAGGTAACCTTTTAAGCGAGGAAATGTGCACAATTTCGATAAAAAAGCAGCACTTCAAAAAAATAACGATCATAGTGTGCTTCGCAAAAGAGCCGTGTAATTTAAGACCGCAACTGTGTCAACTTAAAGCGCTCCTGGAAAAAAAAAAAACACACTAAAGTAAAGTAAGGAATGTTTCACGAAAGGCTCTTTCAAATTACTGCAATAAAGTAATAAATAATTGTCATGTTTTCTTTGGAATCGTGATATCCATTGTGGCAGAAATTCAACGCCTTTGGTTTGTTTTGCCGAGAGTATGGTATTGTACTATGAAATGATCCAAATGATCGAAATGTTCGAGACTACAGATCGTTTTGTTAAACAATCGCCTCACACGCTTTATCTAACTTTGGAAAAGCTGAACGATTGAAGTGTTCACTTTGCAGAAAAAGCAGAGAAAGCTTTTCGCTTTCTCAGGCAACTTTTTACGTGTGTCCTTTCATGATTACCTTTTGCTGCCACAGAGTGAATTAGTATCAAAGCTACAAAATGATGTTGCAACAAAAAGTTGACAAATACCACAAACTTCTTTCAGGTTAACACTTCATGCGCCTTCTTGAGGCTTGCGGTAATTTTCTAGCTTCTTGCGGTGAAGATTTTTTACTTCTTTGGTTTCAAAGTTCTTGCGCGTAAAACACAAAGGGTCCGCAAAAATACGGCACTTTCGCTTCTTGCGGTGGCTTGCATGTTCTTGCGGCGCAGCAACTTCTTATGCCACTTTTTGCACGTGCATTACTTTTGGACTGTACTGTATATAGAGCTTTCCTTTTTAAGGACATGCATTTTGGAAAGAGGACATTAAAGACATAGTAAAACTATTGGAATCGAACGTTTTAATTTGTTGTCTAAAGATAACACGACAGCAGATTTGCGTAAAATAGGTCTTAAAATATGGGAATAAAAAAATTTCCCAGTGAAGGCGGGGTCCATGTCCCTCCCTCCACTCCCCCCCCCCCCCCCCCGAGAAAAGTGTATATCTTTTGGTCTTACCGTCCATGAATGGTCCCTTACCTGCTGAGCTAAAATTTGGGGAGAACCCTGAATAATTGCCCAATGCCCAAAGAAACCTTCATTTAATCAGGTATATGTCGATTAAACGTGTACCCGTATACATGTTAATACGACCTCCAAGAGTAAACAACTGTGAATCAGAAAATCAACTTCTCATTTCTCTACAAAGGCTGCTGCAGATTATGCCAACTCTCCCGGGTAACAGCACTGATCTCCTGCTCTCCCGTACGGGTCACCAAATCTCCCGGATAAAATCGACTTTTGAGCTTTTCTGTGCTTTAGTTTGAAATTTGACCGATTTTTTTCCTCAAAATTCGCACTTTTATATTCATTGTATGGTTTCTGGGACATTTTTACATGTATTTGGTCACTGGCAAAGATTATTTCATCATTACAATGATCAACAAATTAATTTTTATAGTCTGTACATCATGTAAGGCTTCATATAATGTCCCATATAGGAATTTTTTAGTTGGGGTGTAGGACTCCTTTGCCGATTATCCTTTGGCCCATATATATTCAGTTTAATTTTCTTGTTCTATAGATTGTAATAAATCAAATAAATCATGAAGAAAATGAAAATAACAACAAACAACCACTTGTGCCATAAAATGGACAATGTCAGCGTATTTCTTTTATTTTAACACCAACGAAAAAACTCAAGCCAAAAAACATACTTGTCTACTAACTATTGAAAACAACTTTGCAGAACATTTTCATCCAGAAAGTCCCCCTCACCACCCCACAACAATCCTGTCTCAACAATGAAGAAGAATAGCATTCCCCCTCTCTTGGATACTAAAAAGGCTCAAACAAGATGAGGACAAGTTTAAGTCACTGTGAGATGTTGCCTGTGAGTTAATCATTCAATGTTAGTATAAGGTTAGACAGTATTACCATCTTTTCCAAAAGTGGCATATTGTCCACACTCCCTGTAGTTTGACAGCACGGTACAACTGGCCAAATCTCCACTTTCAGATGTGTCGATACATGCCCTAATGAGGCAAAAATAAAAGAGCTTTAGTCATTCAAGCAATCATGTGTCCGGGAACAGTACATGTTGAACCGTATAGCTAAAGGAATGCCACAGTGTTGTTCACAACTGTGGTAAAAAGAAACGTTGAAAATTAAGTACAATGGACATTGAACTTTCTTCACCATTATCAAACTCATAATTTTTTCAACATCGGGCAATGTGGTGGGCAGCAAAGTGTAAACAATATGTTGCATTAAAATGATCTAACATGTTGTGCCTGTGGGTTTCACTTCCACACTCATGTACTTGCCCGTGTAACAAACGAGTGCCCTATCTATAGAGAACAATTATTCTGCATAACATCTGACCAATCTTAACAATACAAGAAACACAAGGGGCCAAAACAGAATTTGATCCTCCCAAAAGTTAGGACTAGTATGGCCAAGAATGCATTCACACGTTTCATCAGCTAGGAGCTGGACAAGCTCCAGAGATGTTAAAGAATCACACTCAATCAGTGCATTTTCGCTGAAACTGAAAACATACCTGAGATAATGTCTGTTATTGATAATGAACATAAATTATTGTTGTGAAAATAATATATTTTTTTGTATATGAGACTTTCTAGGATTAAAACTATTTTTCAAGGTTCATTAACTTTTATCTGTTTTATTTTTGTTGAGGGCCATGTGTGGCATTGTTATCTGTGGATATAAAAAGAAACCCTCATTAAAAGAAGTACTGGTATCTATCTAACTATCCACAAACCTCCAAGTGTGTCCATCGTGAAACACGACACAATCAAAGACTGGGCCAGTATCAGAGTAGCTCTTATCAAGGCTGGTAAGCATTTCTACTTGAGCTTGAAGATCTTCCTTGATTAATTTTTCTTGCTGATGAATCAAGAAAAAGATAAATGAAAAGTTATTTTGCTCACACTTCACCATTTTCACACTTTCACATTCTCTTTTATTTTTTTCATTTCTTGGTTAAATGTTGTTTTCACACCACCCTTATACAAGTGCTGGCAATACCCTTGAGCATAACATCTATATAATGGGTCATAGTTTAGAGTATGGTGGAGGACATACAGTTTAGAATTTCATGTTGTCCCTCCAGCTACTGAAAATTTTTATCTTCTGAGATAATGTTGTATTACATGTAAACCTTGCTCTGGCAACATATCAATGACTAATATTTTATATAAAAATTCCACCGACCTATATGCAGGTAGCACATAGTGGTTCTCCGTCTACCTTTCCTGGTCAGATTGGAATTTGGAAATTTTAGTTTGGAAGAAAGGGGAAAATGGAGATGCCAGGACAAAAACCTCTTAGAGCAAAGGAAGAACTAATAAAAAACTCAACCCACATATGGCGTCAACACCAAGACATGAACCACAATGGTGGGAACGAAATGTTCTCACCACTGCACCACCCTTGTTCCCCTGGATTGAAGGTCTAACTAGCAATCGCTAATGACAGGAACTCAAAAATGAAACCTACCGCAGAAGGACTGGGGTGTTCTGCATCCCACTGATCCAGCCTTCTTGCTGTCTCCGCCATGCATGCCTGATTGTAAGGATTCCAAAGCTTATCACGTCTCTCTTTCTAAAAAGTAAACAACAATAAGGCTAGCACTGAACTGAGAGCAAGAACTAAGACTGAGAGTATACAGCATAAACATGATTGTCAATAAGGGGTTCAGTGACATCATCCTATATTAAAAGAAGATGGGATTACATGTACCCTTGAAAATCTCAACTCTTACAAATTTGAAAACACAGTGTTCAGGATTCTTCAGTGGATATTCCGTAAAAAATTCCACTAGTTTTGTAGAGCTTCATCAGCTTTTTTCATGATACATTTTGTTCTATAACAATCACTGTTTCCTGAATAGGGTCACAGACACCCTCCCCTCCCCTCCTTCCCCCTCCCACCATTCCCAGCCATGCCCTTGGTTCTAGCTTTCAGACAAATAGTGCTGGAGATGGGAGGTGGGGGTCCTGATTGGTCATGTAGCAGCGGCTCAGAGGAGAACAAGTCACCAATGGTGCACTTCCCTGACCCCAAACAATACTAAAACAATTGGGAGAATGACATGTCATTGTTTCCTGTGACCAATTAGCAGAGACCTTTCGAGCAACTCCTACATTACCCACATGATTTGCTATTGTTGTAACTTACCACACGTCTCTCCTTCAGTTTAGCTGGAAATAAACTGTATGCACTTTTAATTCCAACATGATACTTTCCAGAAGGGTTCTCCCAGTCATCTGGTATCTGTATTTTTTAAAAGAATAGACAATCTTTTACTCACAATTATAATAACATTAAAGGGGTAATGATCGAAATGAGTATTATTGAAGGGTTGAGTAGAAAAAGGCTCTTTGCACATTATTCTCTAAATTCTCCACTTGTTTCAGAGGAAGACAAAGCAACTGGAATGAGAATGTAGCCCTTGATCAGAATATTTCACTTTAAGCTTTAAAAAATGTGAAATAAAAATTTGGCAGCCTATAAGGTCTATGACGTTCATCAGGCAGCCTTTATTGAACAGTTTACAGTCACACAAAAATAATTTGAAACTGTTTGTGCATGCCACAATATGCAAAACTTAGCAAAATGAGACTGACATAATAGGTGTGTTACGATCATTTTACATTTAATTATAATGATACCACTGGTCATATCTACTAAAAATCGTCCTGATACAAAAGTTGAGATCGTGATGCCTATAAATAGTGACAAGACACCCAAGGAACTACAGGAAACCCAATATATTAGTGTGCAGCTTGCCTGGAGGCTTTCAGCAATGAAATTTGGTATTTGACGTATTATTTATGAAATGGTTAATTATGTTAGACTGTGCTTAAGTATTAAGAACCCATAGACATGGATAAAGAATTCTAACTTGTAAGCTTTTAACAGATGAATGAACTCAGTGTAAACATACAACAAACCTTTAGCTTTCTTCCAGTCAGCCCATTCAAGTAACCGTCTGTGGCTTCACACACAGTAGAAGTATCAACATCACCACTTCCACTGGCATCAATCAAATCAACAATCTTACGTCGTCCATCAGGCGTTTCCTAAAGGGTAATTTTCAATTGGATATCACCAAAAGAAAACTTATCACCACTCTGATATAATTTTTTACATCCTTGACTTACTCTGTGAATGTACACTATAGTACACCATACATATCTTATCACCACACTGATAATTTTTTTACGCCACTGTTTCATATTGCATACAGTGGTATAGAAGGAAAATTAAGATTATTAATTCTCCTCTAGCCACTCTTTGTTCTCCGTTTGTTATGATACTATTTAATTTGCAAGAAAAGATAAATGTGATCTGTATATGCCATGAGCATAACATCAAAGAAACATTGTCAACCAAAATTTATATAGAAACACCATATTTCAGGGCTATCATTAAGGCTAGCTGGTCTCACTGGGAAAGTACCGGGGAAAGTAGCCCCTTACAAATCCTCCTATAGTTCAAACTTAGTGTAGCTGCTTATTTTGCAATTACCCTCTAAAAAAAGAATGCTGCCGGGTACTAATAACATAGCATTCAAAAACAGCCAACTCTCCTTGCTTCTCACGTGAGGAGCGAGAGAGCTGTGTTCGTAGGCCACTAATGACAGCTCTGTTTCTTATGAGAAGAATTTTTTGCACTGGGTTTATTTTGCATCTAGCAGTTGATGCAGGTGTAATAGAAGGTGTATTAAAATTAGGGCAAGGAGTGAAGGTGAGGAACTTACATTGTACGTTTGGAGACTGGTTTGTTAGACTTAAGTCTTATGTAATAATACAATAAAATTGTAGAAAATCAAACATGAAAAAATAAACTTGTCTGTGAAAATGCCATAGGATCCTGAAACCTTTTCTTTCTGTCAAAAGAGCCTTGATGTAGGTCTATTACATGCAGCCTTGATGGTGGCCTGGATTGTCAAAAAACCTTGACACGGCTCCAAATTGTATGCATAATTAATTTTAAAGCTTAAGTGGAAGTTTGTCCAAAATGACACCAGTCAAATCTTTTGCGTTGAAAGGAATAAACAAGCTAAAAATAAAATTATCCTTGTTTTCTCCTAACGAGAAAAACAATCCACAAATGGGGAGAATATAAGCTAAACGTCAAAATGTTTTAGAACAAGAACAGTTGATTGCTCTTAAAAGAATTTTATCTTATCATAGAGTCCTACCTGCAGTCCGGGTGCTCCTGGATCAACACCAGTGTCGAAAATGGCGATCACAATTCCTCGTCCATCGTACTCCGGATATTTCGCTAGAAAGCGGTCGGCTCCAGTTTCTCGTTTGGGTAAAAGGCCATGAACGGGAAACTCACCGGTGCTAAGAGCCGCCGCCATCTTGGAACTGAAAGGCTAATGGAAACAACCGCTGGTCTAAGTACGAAATAATACAGGCCAGGGGAGGGTAAGACTGGCGTGATTTTCACAGTCAAAAAGTAGATTAATATTTACGTTTTCAATAAGACAAAGATATAATTATATTTGCTTCTTTATTAAAATTCCTATGAAATTACCATCTTTTACACTTTTAGGTAGATGAAGTGAAACCCAACACTAAGAAAAATAATGCACTTACACCTCTCCTCCTAAGTTGAAATGTTGTCCTTCCCTCGTCCTTAAAAACATGGCGGAGAAGACAGATGAAACATGATGACTTAACACTTTTTGAAATTGAACACAAAATTTACACGTCAGTGTCGCAGTTTTCGCTTTTAAGGAACGTAAACATCGTGCAGTATCATACAGATATTTCAAACTGACGATCAAATGCAATTCTGATACGAGACACTGACAATTATTGGTATAAATGTATCAGCGAAGGAGACGTGGACCAGGAATCGGGCTCTTATTTCTGCTCAGCCAACTTTATAACATCGGTTTCAACCGAATCCCTCCGGTAACACTGTCGTTTATTGGCATTAACGTTGCAGTTTACCTTGGACTATTGAACGATCTTCCATCTCTCGGAAAAGCCTGTGTCAGTGCTCAGCACGTCTGGTTTAATGGCGAGTGGAAAAGACTTCTTTTCGCTGCCTTTTATCACTTGGATGACTTTCATCTGTACTACAATATGGCCTCCTTTGTTTGGAAGGGCATTTCTCTTGAAGGACGAATGGGCAGCTCGAAATTTCTGTACATCTTGGCTGTGTTTACGGTTTTAACAAATGTAGTGCTTGTAGGTTTAGATCTCGCTCTAGCAAACATCACAGGGAACTTCTCCTACATCCGTACTTGTGCCGCAGGATTTTCCGGGGTCATCTTTGCATTAAAGGTTCTAACAACTTACAATCTCCCTTCTGGTGTCTCCATGGTGATGGGTATGTTCCCTGTGCCCATGAGATGGGCATGCTGGGCTGAACTGGTTTTGATACAGCTATTGTTTCCCAATGCCTCATTCACTGGTCACTTAGCTGGAATTCTTGTGGGACTGATGTATGTCAAGGGTCCTTTAAAGTACATCATGGACACAGTGAGTGGAGCAGGTGAGCATCCTAAGATTATTATCCCACATCAAAGAAATAATCTTGGCCTTGTCGAAAAGTTCTCTACGATACAAGTTGAGTTGTTGATTTCAAAGAGTTGACAAATCACTTGTCTCTGGCGGCTTTAGCTAGGGTCAAGTACCAATGTTCTAGTTATGTACATGTTATTAGTTTTATCTCCGACAAACAGCCCATTTTTTCCAGTCAGATCTAATAGCTGTCATTCCCAATAAATTGGCCTTCACTAGTCTCCACAACCCTCATCTCAAATATTATACTTTGATGGGGCGAAATACGATGCTAGCGAGACCTCTTTTCAGCTCAGATCTGATAAACCTTCCTGCAAACATGATTCAAATAAGTATCAGTCCAAAGCTTTTTTTTTTTCAAATCTGCAACCAGAGATAAGATCAGAGCAGATCTGCAACATGCATAAACAAAACATATCTGGTTTGATTGATGTATTCATTGCTTTTTAATCAACACTACCAGCAATCAGAAGCTGCATTTGATATGCGTAGTGAATTCACATACCAGGCAGTTATGAAATTTCTGCCAACTTTATTTGATTACATTACTAATTTCTCAAATTTGATCTAAATGTCTTCAAAGAAATTTTGTCCATTCAAAGATTTTCAATTTTACCAAACAAACAAACCCTTTCTGTTTTATTAGGCTCTGGTGTAACACGGCGAATGAGACAGTCTTACACTTATCATGCAGGAACAACAGGTAAGAAGAAACTCATAGACTTCTGTCAACTCTCGTCCAAGGCAGGGCATTTTTTTTTTTGGAGGAGGGGGGGCGCATACAACTTTTCAAAAGGATGAACATTAAAATCCCCACCCAACTGTTTGGATAGGCATCTTTAGGTCTCACAGGATAGTAACAATGTTGTAACATATTGCTTAATTACCGTGTCAATGTACAAGTCGGCATCTTAACTTTAATCAAAGGCTTGCCAATGTAAAAACTTCCTACTCAAATGAGTTATTGGCTCAGAGTTGGCCAATGAAAAGTTTGCCATCTGATCGTGGCATGAAAAACACCCTTACCGCATGTCCAAAAATGCATGCAATGGCAAAAATCGCCAAATAGCTGGTGATTCAAATTTGATGCCACTTGGAGAGTGGTGATTTTGGCGAAAATGGCAATCTCTTATTTTTTGAACTTGGGTGCCACAAGTTTTATTACCTAAAATTGTGCCCATTCCAGAAGTTTTTGTAAATCATGGATGTGGGTACAATCATCCTAGGTATTTTGGAAAGAGACCTTTGAAGCCAGAATAGCCAAAACTACTCAAGACCTAATTCAAGAAAAATTCAAATTTTTTTCTGTGAAAAAAAAAAAATGCATTTTTTATTTGAGTGTTAGTGTATTTAGCACAAAAGTGCTAATTGGGGACTCTATTTTTACGTCTCCTAATGGAGACGGGACCGCCATTTTATGTGGTCATATGAGCCATGCAAAGGTCTCGCCGCTTGCAGTGCAAAGGAAGTACCTTCATTTCTCAGTCATTTTAAGAGCGTGAGTAATGGTCCGGCCCCAGGAATCGAACCCACGACCTCCCGCTCTGCAGTCAAACGCTCTACAGACTGAGCTAATCCTGCCACAGTACAAAATACTGAAAAACAAAAGGTGCCAGGTTATGTACTGCTGAAAAGGTTTCATTTTAATGGTCACACCAAATGATTTGTTCATGATACCAAAATAACATTTAGTTTATCACATGTCCTTAACTAAATCTAGAGATAAAAAGGCTTAAGACGTGTCTTGCCTTGCAGGTCGCAGGCGTTATTCAACTCATTCAAGTGATTCTGAAGATGAGGACCTACGTCAGGCCATCAGAGCAAGTCTCAGAGAAACCCACATGAACCGTCCCCCATCTTTAGATGACTATGATCCAGGCATACAGTCTGCAATTAGAGAGAGCCTTGATGATGCTGGAGGGGAACCTTCCAGGTGGTCCAACAACCCGGGGCCTCAAAGGCGAGGACCGTCGTCAAGATCACCACCCTACCCCACTGGAGGGTACAACTCTCCTGGAATTGGTTCAAGTTCACATACACCAGTCTACCCCACGCATCAAGACAGCCTCTATCCCAGAATTCCACGCAATCCTTCATCTTACATTGATGGGCAGTTTTCATATCCCCAACCCTACCCCCTACAAGGGGAAGGACTGTATCCGAGAGTGCGACCAGAACCACCGGCTCCCCCAGTAGAACAAGGCATGAATGGATACCCAGGTGGAACGTTACCTTACCCTTCTGGGAGCCGAATGCCTGAACTAGACAGTGTGGATGAAATTCGGAGAAGAAGGATTCAGCGATTTGAAAACTGAACCTAAAGGACTCTTCTGTGTAAATTTCTGCACAAGGAACCACCCTCTTTCCCAGGGCATCTTGTCAACCAATGTGACAACCCAAGAGGGGACAAGAGAAGAGTCACCCTAACAACCAGGATGCAAAGAGATCTACAATCTACTCTTTACTGTAATGGACGTTCAAGTTGTGGGGACTCGGTTGTGAAAATGTTCCTGGGTACTGTAGTACATTTTTAATCATGCAGCTTTGTTGCACACATGGTTTCAACAATGCTGCAAAGATTTCTTACGGTAATGTGTATTGATCACTCCTTGAAAGAGACCAACCACTATTTTGTTCCTAAAATCTATTTGTAGTCCTTAGAATGCTGGGTGTCCTGTGGGATGAAGCTCAAATCGTAAAAACAAATGAATTTAAATAGAGTGTACTATTTATCACGTTTATAACACAAGCGGGAGCTAACTGGGAGGCAAAATCAGAGTTTAATGAACTGCATCAAAACGTTTTCTGTAGATGTATAAATATTTATTGCAATAATCCTTTGGTTTTTGGATAATTTTGTCCACAAAAGTGTTGCTAAAAGCTTCATCGTGGTTATCACATTAAAAAGTAGCCATTAAACATAAAATTCCCTTTGTTCTTTCCTTATAAATTAATACTAAGTGTGTTTTCAAGGGTGTGAATTACGTGCTAAAATTTAACCATTCAACTGTAACGTATTCCCTCGAGAAAAGCGCGCACGTTTTAAATCAATTCTAAAGAGCACCCTACCCCGGCGACTTCCTCAACTCCCTCCTCTTCAACTTCTTTATGCAAAGTGAGGCTAACACAAATAAATCCTCTTTGCTTCTTCACGATGTTGTTGAATTTCATTCAGTAGTGACCAAACAAAACAATTCACGAAAACTCCAAGTTTCTTTTGTTAGATCGGGCACAAAGATCAGTGAAATGTCTTTGTGCTCCGGCAAGGCTTCATGATTTCGTGCTTTAAGAAACTTGGAGAGTTGACGAAACCTAACTGCAAGGTATTCTTCATTTCTTGAGACTGAAGTATTGTTTTCATACTACTATCATACAAGCGCTAGTGTAAAGACCTTGGCGTATCCTCTACTTAACGATTTAAAAATAGTATTTAACCCTTGTACTCCTATTCGCAAAAAATCCAAATTTCTTTTGGTAAAATCCACAGAAATAAATAGCCCAAGGCGGTTTCTCTTGAATGGTCACACCTTAGGGATTTTATCCACAGACTCAAAAGTTAGAACTACATACTAAATAAATAGTGCCATGTGACAGTACTGCTGAAAAGGTTTCATTTGAATGGTAACACCATAGGATTTCATCCACAGACTCAAAAGTTAGAACTACATACTCAATAAATAGTGCCATGTGAAAGTACTGCTGAAGAGGTTTCATTTGAATGGTAACACCATGGAATTTCGCTATACGATTGAAAATTTTCTTCGGTTGCGTAGCATTAGCAGAGAATTGATCTCTCTGTTGATTATTTGTAAAGATGCTTTGAATGATCATTTAACGAGGTACTTCTGAAAGCGCTAGCTTGTATGCTTATTAAATGTGTGCATGGATCGAAGAATTAGTATTTTTGTATAACTAGAGTGTCGAGTATGCAAGCCCTTATCTAGCCTCCCACGCAGGCATTTTTAGGGGAGCTCGTAGGGACGAAATACGAGCTCCCCTAAAAACGCCTGCGTGGGAAGCTAGCCCTTATCGCGTATTTCGAAAAACTTTGACGTTCATTCTCGGCTGTTACGCTTCTTTCTCTGCCAGCAGCGTTTAGCTTTATCTTGTTATCCTGACGATCATTTTTTGACCTCCTAGGAAAGGTCGTGGAGTTTTGGCCTTGTTTCCTACTATTCTCAATTTTTTCTTCCCTTTTCGCGTTTTTTTTTTTTCTTGTTTTTTTTTTGTAAAGTTTTTTTTCCGGCCTCCGAGTGTCATTTAAATGCGCCTCCAAAATGCCGCTAATTTCTCCTTGATGAATAGGACAATTGCATGATGACGTCATTTTACTACAACTACGAGACTGTCCTTGAGTTTGTTGTTTTCTTGTGCAAATTAAAGCTATTGTTCTTCACTCCTCAGCGGGATTGACAAATTTAAATAACAAAGCAAAACCGAATTCTCGTAGTTGTAGTCAATCGTTATCGTGCAATTGTCCTATTGATGAAAGTCGTCTTCTGCACGCTCAGTTTAGGCTCCAAACAAAGCGTAGCGATCTACTAGGGCACAATTGTCAGGAATGTTATTTGTGTGTTCATGGAAGAAAGCCTCTGGTCAACAGAATGACGGATTTCGCTAGATGTATTTATTTCTACATGTATTGCGAGTGGTATTTTTCTGTGTCGATGTTAATTTCTTTTTGTTTCAAATGTGGGCGAAAACTGTTACCTTTAGTTTAAACCAGACCGTACGAAGTGCATTTATTAAATAGAACTATCCCGGTTATATCGATGGTATTTTTCTGGGAGGATGCCATCGGCTACTACAGAAGAAGGTGAAATCCCGACGCGTGACCTGCTAGCGTTTGAGCAAAAGCTCTTGCCATTATTTCAAGTCATTTGCATTACGGAACTGGAAATGTTTTTTAAACTTTGTTTAAAGCACGCAGGCTTACACTGCAGGGCACGCCAAGATTACAAACCAAAAATCACAAGAACCACTGGTTTCGGCAAACCAAGCACTAATTATTTTCATTATTAGTTAATATCTGTGCCAAGGTTTTCACCTTTTTCGTTATATTTATCGACAGTTTAGGGTTGCCTAGGAGTTTTGTCGTGAATTAAAGATTCCAATTAAATAACACCAGAAAATTCTTTAGAAACAAAAAGAGGTAAAACACAGATGATTGAATTTAAAAATTTTTCAAGACTTTTGGCTCCAGCATGATAATTCAAATTTCATAGGTATAACACCTACCGCGAAACGTTACTGTATAAATCATAACACTCCACACACCTTTAAGGCAGACCAAATTTAAGGAGCTTGGAAATAAGTCAAAATAAGAATCAGTTGAAAAGTTCAAACACTCTTTATACAATAAATGAAAGATACATCTAGCCCCTTTGCTTGCATTATTTGTATCTTTCTTGAAAACAGATCATAAAAGTTTAGTGGTTTTTGCTTATATTGCAGTAAGTGTGTTTACAAAGATTAATTCTAAAATGTCTAGAAATTTCTAAGGTAGACAGCTTTGTTTAGTCTTTGAAATTTGCTTGACAAATAAGATTAGAGGTGTCTTAGAAACTTTTCAGTTTATTTTATCGTTGTAATGACAAAACTGTACTTACACAACGCTTTTGTGAAAATTGCATTGTTTTGTTTTGCAATAAATGTCAGGCAAAGGTTCAAAACTCAGTTAAATACAGAAAAAGGGTTTCAAAGGGAACAGGTGTCTTTGAATCCACAAATAAGAACACTCGAAAATTACACTAGTACGCGTTAATTATGTATATTGTTCTTTTTCGTGTTAATATCCTTCATTATTTGAATTTAGATCCTACCTTTTGAATATGCCATTATCTACGTCAACGTGAAAATAATGGATTTTCTGATAAACCTGTGCGCTGTGTTCTTCGTGTCCTGAGATTTACACTGTTTCGAGTATAAATTATTGATGTAAAACTTGCAGGTTAAAAGGGTTGTAGAAATTATTGATTGCATACGCGCTTTCGCGCGTATGTGATGGTTGTTTACGTGAGAGCGGTCTGTTTAATGGATCAGTTCTAAAACAGAGATCGTGAGACACTGGCGAGGGACCTGCTTACACATCTACTGAGACACCCGAAGGCAAGGGGATTTAACATCAGCAGCCATGAGTTGCAGGCGAGATACGCTCCAACCCATTATTTACGACGACCGGGTTGTAATAAATGTGAGCGGGATGATTTTTGAAACACGTCAAGAAACGCTGTCGCGTTTTCCACAGACGCTGCTGGGCAGTGAGGAAAAGAGGAACAAGTTCTATGTGCCGGAGACTCACGAGTACTTCTTCAATCGAAACCGCTCAGCCTTCGAGGCTATTCTGTACTATTACCAATCTCGCGGACGTCTTAAGCGACCCGCTGATGTACCGATGAGTATTTTCAAGCAGGAAATTGAGTTTTTTGAGCTAGGTGATGACGTTCTGAGCGATATCCGTCTTAAAGAGGGTTATATCACCCTCAATGATGGCAGCAAAGAGTGTCCCGAAAATAGACTTCAACGTATTGTCTGGGAGCTTTTCGATCAACCTGACACTTCAACAGCTGCCTCTTGCCTGGCAATCTTTTCCGTCACTGTTATTGTACTAGCAATCACAGTTTCTATTGTGGAGACCATTCCATCCATAAAGTCAAATAAATTGAACAACAACGAGACGAACTCAACGGTGACGGAAGATGCCTCTACAGACACGCATAACACCTGGTTCCTCCTCGAATTGTCCTTTAATGCGTGGTTCACGATCGAGTATTTAGTTCGGTTGTTCACCTCTCCCAACAAATTTCATTTCTTTACTTCGCTTTTAAACTTTATTGATCTCGCTGCCATTGCTCCCTTCTACATCATGTTGCTCCTGAACAAGTCCGAAACAAACTCAGTCGCCGTGCTGCGAATTTTGCGTGTTGTTAGGGTGTTCCGAATTTTCAAACTCTCCCGCTACTCCAGAAGCCTTCAAATAATTGGTTACTGCGTCCTCGAGAGCGTCCAAGAGCTCGGTCTTCTCATCTTGTGCCTGTTTTTCACCGTAATTATTTCTGCTAGTTTGTTGTATTACATTGAACTTGGGAGTAGCGAAACCCATTTCATCAGTGTACCAGCTACGTTCTGGTTTTCGCTTCAGACCATCACAACTATCGGTTATGGAGACATGGTCCCTCAAAGCCCGTTTGCAAAGCTCATGTCGGCAGCTTGCGCGATATTTGGCGCTTTGACCCTCGCCCTGCCCGTCTTAACGTTCGTGTCTAATTTTAACACCCTTTATTACAAAAACATCATGGAGCCAAAAACGGAAATAGAACAAAATGGAAACACAGAACACGAGGGGAGCGAGCTCAGTGAAATTGAAACAAATCAAAATTCTGTTATGAATGACATAACAGGTCGACGAAACTAGAAATGAATTTCCAAGTATATATAGTCTCTAAAAGAATATGAGATTTAGACTAGTTAATAAAAAGAATTCATTTTAAAAAGATAAATGAAACACTTTTATTATTTTTTAATCCCTTTATGCATATATTAAACAACTGTCTGTGTTGCAACAGCCCCCGAAGTGAAAAACGAAAATTTTCCGTCGATTTTTTTTTAAGCCCTCAGAAAAATAACAAAAAAGCGGTCTGTCGTACTTCTTTATCGACGGCACGCGGTTTTTATCGTGTGGTTATATAGCACTGAAATGTAAGACTTAATTGGAAAATCTACAGAACTATAAACAATGGATATGTTTGGTTGTACGCAATGGGTCAGCAGTCCAACTAGCTTTTGTACAAATTAATTTTGGCCCGTGTATTACAAGGGGCGAACAAATTAAACTATAACGTCACTGTAACGTTTATTTTCTACCAATAGTCTTTTTCTTTAACCGCCAGAAATGAAAAACATTCTAAGGAGGAATGAAATTACTGGAATTTTAATTTCTAAAATTTTATGCCGCAACAGAAATAGTTAAAATTCGCATATGCAAAGTTATCACATTGTGAAAAACAGCATGCGGCCAAATTTTGTCACTGTACACAGCGACACGTTTAAATTAAATAGCAGTCTTTCTGGTTAAAAATAAATAACACACGAAGTGCAAACCAGCGGGTAGTTAGTTGCGAGGGAAAAATCTGTGCGTCCTCAATCCGAAATCCACTCCAGACACTCCTAGGAGATCGTAACGTCAGTAACAAGTTAAAACTAATTTGTCGCAAAAACGAGATGAATCATTTTCCCTAGTTTTGTTACAACCTCGCACAAGGATGTTTCTGCCTTAAGAACAAGGATGTTGGAGCTATAGTACAATAGCCCGGCATGGGCAGACACGCGAATACAAGTGAGAGAGACATTTGCTGGAAGCTTGCATAACAAGCAATAGCCGGGCGGACTAAACGTGTTAAGGCTGATAAGCCAATGATTTTATTCGTTAGTTCGGGATTTCAGTCATGAGCGCACCAGTACCCCCTCCCTCTCCCCCTTCGTCCTTCAATGTTTCTTGGGACGAATACCTTGCGATCAGAGGCTACATTTTCGCTGTGTGAACAGGCGTGCGGAAAGTTCTTTTTGCAATTGAGATTGGAAGCAAAAGGTATGCAAATTGCGGTGGTGGTTATGTGAAGGTGGGGGGTGGGGGGGTAACAAAGTATATGATGGGGAAATCTGAAAATGGCGAATTGTTGGTTTAAAAATGGGTACACCAGGAGCCCATCAGCCGGAGCCTCCATACACACTATATCCTTTGGTCAACCTTTGCTCGTATCTTTTTATTTTCAGAACAGTCCCAAGTTTCGATTTCCGACGTAATTGGGCTGTTTTCGCCTGCATCCGCACGTGAATAACAAAATGACGGCGAAGGCAAAGGGAAGCCGATTGATTCACTTTTCGAGTATTGAATCCTTTTTCTTTTATTCTTGAAGTATAGCATGTGAGCAGGCTCTCCGTTTGGGGGCAAAACAACAAAATCGTGAAGTGGAGGGGGGGGGGGGGCGGTAAGAAACCTGGTCCCAGTCTACTGTACACGGGTGGTACTTATGCTAAATTATGAAAGACTTAACTTGGAAGTGCATGGCACCTACTACGAGCGTTTATTTGAGTTCGGTGGACTGGCAGCTTGGAGTCTTGTGTTAAACCACAAGATTACAACACCTTTTTGAAAAATGCTTTAGATGCTTGCGCTTTCCATTGCCAACATAACAGATGCAAGCAATACTTCCCTAGTCCCTCAATTTACTTTGGTGACAGACCACGTGACCAGAAACGCATTGACCGCGTGGAATAAAGAGGCCTAAGGACTTGGCAAAGCAATATCATTCCACCACCCCCTTCCCCTTTCCGAATTTTCTTTTAGTTGCTTTAAAAACTGGCTTAAATTAAGTTTCTGTACAGTCAACGAACAAAATGAAAAAGTGGTTAAAAATTGTTTATTGAGTTTTGTTCTATTTCATTGTGTGGCCATTCATACCTTTTTCCTCATTTATAAATTTTATTTTAGGGAAGCAAAGACAGTTTCAAATAAATAACTTCCCAAACTAGAGTTAATCGAAAGAAAACCACTAAATCCAAAAGAAATGTCGTGGTTTTCAATTGTATTATAAACCGTAAGACAAAATAGTCGCCTTCCTTTGAAATTTGCAAATCGATCCACTTAGCTGACAAGAGATACAATTTCCTTATTTAATATACCGCGACAAAACAACCTCAACCGATGGAATTTAGCTATAAGCAGAAAAGATTTGTTCATAAAAATAAATTAGTGTTTATCCTTCTAAGTTCCGATATCGTCTGACCGCTCTCATTTCATAAGATAATCAGAATTAAATCCTTCGGTATAATCTTGAAATCTCTTGTAGTCTTCTTTCATTTCCTAGATGGAGAGATAATTCTTTATTAGAATTCCTCTTTTTTTAAAATACAGACAACAGTGATAGAAATGTAGACAGGTTCATCGGGCACTTTCTCAAATGATGAAAGCTTTCCTTTAATTAAATAATTTCTGATTTCCACAAAAAGATCGATTATCATCATTTTTCTTCTTTGCGGTTTTAAGCAATACTTAGAAAAATCTACGACAAATTAAAATAATAGATATGCTTAGTTTGAAAACAGATAGGCCGTAATTTGACAAAAAAGAACTACGAATGGGACCTTGTATACTTCAATGTATTTCCCTACGCAAAAGCTGCAGTCATGCATTGGTGATCTTTTTAGCGTCTAGCAATGGATTACCTAATTCATAAGTTATGAGCAAATTTAAAACAGGTCTAGATTAAGAAAATGAAGCCCTTGGAAGAGAAAAATGGAATTAACAATATCAAAACGAGGGAAAAGCTTCTCGGGTGGGTTTTGCTAAGCTCATTCGCCAAATTGCTCAACTTTTATTAGAGATATAAGCTTTGTTTTAAAAACAAAAAAGAATCTAATCCGGCTAAGCCAAGCTTATGTGTTCTCTTGTTTTGTCTACGGCTCCGCGTTTCCCGCGCTTGCGCCAGTTCCTTGTTTTTCCGTTAAGTTCTGATTGGCTGATTATGTCACTTTCGTTGCAGTGATTGGCCAAAAAGAACGGACACGTTCATCATATGGCGGGAAATGCTTACAATGACAAACACATGGTTCAATTTACGCCGTCTGACATCCGGGAACTGACACTTCAAATTTTAGGGGTATAATTTTGCGATATCGCCTAGTTTACAAAACAAAGCAGTCGACATACTTTCATCACTCTAGCCAAAATATTTAATACACGGTTTCTTCCAGAATGTCGAGAAAATTAGCACTTCTAAATTTTCTAAGCATGCTAATACGACCAACAAAAAATTAACAGGAATACTGTCAAGTGTCGAAATTAACAGTTAATTTACTAGTTTTATGCGCGAAGTAATTATCGAATAAGGCGTCACGCTGCCTCTATAATTAAGATTTGATGAGAAATCATAACATCCCACAAGCAGCAATATTATTAATATTTTTTCACCCAGTTGTTAGATGGATAGTTATAATCGTCTAAGCTACGTACAGACAAAATATGCAAATCTTTAGATATGAGGCCAAACAACTAATAGCTAATACAGGCAACAAGCATATCATCTTTAATATTTTTCTGAAAGATGGTTGAGATAAAGCAACACGCAAAGACGTGGGAAATCGCTTCCCGCGAGGAGAAGCGACGCGCCATTTGCACCTCCCATTTGCTATTACAGGTACTGTCTTTGAAAAACATAATATTATTAAAAGAGAGACTTCTTGTAGTCTAAAGCTAATAGCTGATATTCAAGTTGAGCTTGAGGTCAAATATTCTCGTTTAAAACGCGTGCAAAGGGGGTTCTTGGAAAACACGAAATGAATCCTTTGCGTGGTTTCTATGCCGAAACCGCTGATAACTGTAACAAAAATTGCAAAAAAAAACTGCAAAAATTTTATTGTTGTTTTTGTTTGGGCAGCACGCGAGGACGTTGTCCTTAATTGTTCCGCATTGCAACAGTCCTTCAAGAACGTTCAACGTTTGTGGCAAATTTGAGAGTATCGTTGCTTCATACATCCGCCTTATGCCGGCTTTCCACGTTTTTTCTAACAGCCAAGCGTGTGTCATAGAAGGTCAATCAACCAGTTGCGCTAAAGCGCAGCGAACTTTTTATAATCAATGGTGTATGGGCTTAGAGCTTTTGAGCGTGTAGACCGTTTTTGTATAAATTGCTGTTTTGTCTTCAAAAGGTCAAGAACGGGACGTAGAAAAATGTAACATCTGAACTTACATGAAATGATTCTTCCACTCGCACTTTTTCGGTGTTTTCGTTTCGTAACAGTTTGGTTAGATGGTTTATTCTGAAAAAAGGAAACGAGAATCATAAATTAAAAGACAGTCTCTATTTATAAAAAGTTACTACCGGCGTTGGGTTTTCTAAAATTACTTGAAATGAACCTGTCGAATCTCTTTTCGTTTGTGAATGAAGACGTTGTGCAATTCATGTCTTAATGTCCCTAACCAAGCGCTAATAAGATTCATGCTCCTTATGATAGAGACCACGAAGTATCCCCTAGGCCTTATCCTTACCTAAACGAAAGCAATTCAAGGTATGTGGATGATAAAATTTTCATTCAAACACGGAATCATTTTTATTTAAATAGTCTTCCAAAGAGCCATTCGTGATGAAAACAATAGCTGAAAGAAAAAAAACCCACGGTCGTGAGCTCGCTTTTGCACAATGACGTTTTATGAATCATCAAAGTAGCAGGTCGTTACCTTTCATTGAACTCATCACATTTATTTCTGTGTATCTCAGCAACTCTCGCTGCTTCAGCCGCTGCTTGTCTCTCGCATTCTCGTTTTGTTTCTTCTATGGATTCCTGTCGACGCCTTTCGGCTTTTTTCTGTGGAAAGCCAAGAGACAATATGTAGCTAATGGACAATGTCAGTGCTATGTACGCTTTTTCCATTTCACGGTGAGTAAAGTTAAACGAGAAAAGAGTCTCGACCAAAGGGCTTTTTGATTGCTTTGTAAACTATGTTTGGCGGTTTTCAAACATTTCCTTTATATTTCAAACAATCACAGTGTATGCACTGCAGAGTCATTCATGGTCTTCGCAATGATTCAAGACCAAAATGTACGAAACAAAAAGTCTGTTTTCAGACACCCAGAGCGGGTAATTTCAAAACTTTCTCGTTTTCAAGTGATTCGCCTTGTGATAGGCTAACAATCTCCACCAATAAGAAGGAAGACAAGCCTATTTCGCTCGTGAATTTCTCGAACGCGTTTCCGAGGGAAACAGTTGTTTTTTTCCTCCGAGACTCCGCCTCGGGAAACAAAATTTAGTAGTTTCAGGAGACCAGAGAGTCATTAAGTGATTTGATATCTAGCCCACAAAGAAAACCTTCATCACATGATTCGAGGGTTACCAGAATGTTGCCTGCTCACAGACTTTTGGAGGGAAACAGTTTCATTATTAGATGTCATGTGACCTCGAAGTAACCAATGAGAGGGCATTTTTGGGTGGATATTTCCACCTACGTAAAAAATCTGAATGTTACTTTGTCATTACCCTTGCAACAGCCAATGCTTCACCAAGGGCGATTTCTCTTTGTAAAGCTGCTTCATTTCTAAGCTTTTTGGTGAGGTTTTCTGTAAGCGCTCTCATCTCTTCCTGCTTTCTCTTTTCTGCCTCGTAAGCTGCTTTTTCCAGGGCTGCACGCTTTTCCTCTTGGAATCGCTCAAAGGCTGAGCGAGCACGTTTCTTCTCTGCAACTTCGCACCTGTACTGGATTTCTGCCATTTGCTCTTCAGCTCGCTTGAGAAATAATTATAATATAAACACTTAGACCCTTAAACTCCCAAACGTTGTCCAATTCCCAGCGAGGACTTCAATAAATTTCGGATAGGTGTGTGCCAACCAGGACCAGGGTCTTAAACCTTTACGCTATTTAAGGATGAGACAAACGAAACCTGATAACCCGTTTAAGGCCCAAACCTAAAAAATGAGACCCAATTCAAGGGAAAAAGAAAAACTAAAATTTAATGGAAACACACAAATCCTCCTAACATCACTTTCCTGACACTCTAGGGTAAAGTTCAGTATTAACAAATGATTTGTTTCCTCTGCTACTGGGCATTTGTGCACTTAAATTTTAGCTGATATAACAACAGTACCCTATCTTAGGATAATACTGAAAACACAACGCCAAAAAAGGGCAACAATAATAGCCTATTATTATTTAAGGACAGAGACCCTCAAAACCCATACCCTATTGGGTGGCAAAAACCTATCAGTAATCTAGCCCATATATTGGAGTACCTTTCAGGCCAAAGTCGAAGTGTTTTGAGAACAATGTTTTCAATATCATTAAAAAAAAGACTAACAAATACATGTAGCACCATGTGAAAAAATGAATCCCAAAGAGATCTCATTTGAACGGTCAAACTTTTTTGTTTATTACTAGACTTATTGTTTCAGTAGAAATCTCTTACCCATTAGATGAGTGATAATCATTGGACAGGCTACCTTAACCATAATCATATGATTAGACCACTATCAATATATATATCATTGTAAAAAGCATTGAAAAGATAGACTAGTAAAGTAGTTGTGTGAAGCACTTTAGTTGTCTTCACCTCGTACTTTACAGTAGTACATGTACATCCAACCGTAGCACTCAATACACAGAATCAAACCTTACAATTACAGTGGAACCCCACTTTACAGACACCCACTTAATACTAGCACCCATATAAAACAGATAGTTTTGTTTGTCCCAACAAAAAGCTCATACATTTTCCCTAAAATTAACCTGCTTTATACACACACCGGTTAATAAAGACAACAGGCACTTTTCAACGTCCCAAGTCACATACTCTCATATATCGTCATTCACTTTGAGGACAATGGAAGTAACAGCCAATTTTACCGACAGCTCTGTGTCCGTGAAGTTTTTTCTGTCAGCCCGCTTAATATATAACAACACCTGGATAATACGGACACAGTATGGCATGTACCCTTGGTGTCTGTATAAACTGGGTTCCACTGTACGTACGTACTGAATACAAAAAATAGAACCTTGTAAAAGCAGTGCTAAAGAGGTTTTCGCTTAAGTAGGTAAAGAGGTTTTTCTCATTACAGAATCTTGTTCAGAGACTCAAAGGTTTTTATTACATAATACCAGTATGTCTCCTTAAATTTCTCTGGAAATGAAATGGCGAATGATGATAACTGATGATCTACTTTCAGAGACAATGAAAATTATGGGTAACCTCTGGCATAATTTGTGCAGGAAAGAAATTATGCAATGCAAAACAATGTTTTTTGCAACAATAAACAATGCGTAGTTCCAGAAAATATCCAGACCCCCACCACGGAGGGAATTTCACTTAGGACCCCCCCACCTCCCTGGATTTTCCATTTTTGGAGGGAACTGATGACCCCCACCCCTTCGGAGTTTCCACAAGTATGACAAAGACCCCCCAACCCCTCTGGAAAAGTTCATTTTCACGAAGAAAGACTATTAAAGTAGAAGAATGAGGCAACTTATGGTTAGTACCCAACGGTTTCCATCAGAAGCTTGTATGCTTCTGTTGCCATTTATTTGAGTGATCTCGCAACATTAAAACACACTACACCACCACAAAGTAACCTGATCTGTAATTTTTGCGCATCTCTTACTTTAAATGAAACAGAGAAAGTTAATAAATCGGTTATAATTGTGAATTTACCTTAATCAGGGCAAGCTTAGATTTGTTATTCCTCTCATGGGCGTAATGTTGATAGAATTAACGCCATTTTGTGCGGGAATGCAGAACAAGTCAAACTTACGACCACAAAATTAATGCAAAACAAAGAGGAGAATAAAAACTCTGAATTCTGAAATGATAACAATGAATACCCCCTGCATCTTGAAGATACTTGAAGGGAAACCGAGGTTCAATTTACTGGTTTTCGGTCGACTGATGCGACGTGATGCGCGATGGCCGTATAAATGTTTGGTGAAATCGACACCATTTCAGCGAGAATTCGATCAAGAACATGCCACACGTTCAACCACAAAATTAAGGGAAAATGAAAAGGAGAATAAAAACTCTTCATTCTAAAATGGTTACAATGTATAGCTTGTGCTTCGTGAGGCAAAATTGCCACTCTTCTGATCTATCGATCGACTGACGCAACGCGTTGTGTTGCGTGATGTGTTGCATGCGTTAATGTTTTGGGGAAGACTGGTAACGAGTAATGGCGGCCGAATATACGAGCATGCGATAAAACGAGTTGTAGTCGATCTAATTCCTTTGTAATTACATCCAAAACGCTGTTAGAAGAAAGGAAACCTGGTTAAGATTAAAAGGAACAATCTTAAATGATATATTTCAAGTTATTTATGTCCTAAAAATGATCTACCAGGTCGGTAAGAAGCAATGTTCGATCTCAGGTCGAAAACGAAATGATATTGCCCCCCTGGAAAGTGATTTTATGGTCCAACCCCCCTCCCTTCTGGAATTTCCTGGGCCTCCGACCCCCCCACCCCCCTGGAATTTCCAATTCCCTCCGTGGTGGGGGTCTGGATATTTTCTGGAACCACACAATACTCAGTGTAACACATGGTCATGCTCTTTCAAGAGCTGGTGGCCTCTCATGGCTTGTATGTTCTTTTGCCTTTGGATAAAATAAAAGTGTACAACTTCCACCAAATTTAAATTCTGGGAAAAGCAATGAGCTCAGAAAATTTGCTTACCAGTCTTGCTTCTTCCAGAGCTTGTTCCCTCTCATCGTCCATTTTTTCTCTCAACTCTTTCAGAGACTGCCTCAACTCTGCCTCTGCTGTTGCTTCAGCTGCAGCAACCTGTATTTGACAATAATAAATAATAAAATTGATCTCTTCTGCCACCAGCCCCAACTGAGTATGTGTACAATAATACAATACAATAACTTTATTTAAAGACTGGGAAGCGCAATAACCTATTACAGTTTTCTAACCTACGGCCCTCGAAAAATAAATAAATAGATAAATAAATTTAGAAAACTAAAAACAAATAAATTTACAAATATATATAAACAAAAGAGACAATATTTAAAGTAGAATAGGCTATAGACACGTAATGAATAATATATAAATCGACGAAGGGGGGCAAAATATGTACTATAAATGAACATGTATACATATATACATAAATATAAATTAAAAGACGTAATAGTGGTTGTAGTAGGACTATGAAAAACAGTGACAATGAATAGAATAGTGGCAAGTCGAGCACAGTAGATCCTCCAAGTGCTCAGCCGATGATAGGCGTGAGAAAAACAGACTTCGTAATTTAGACTTAAGAGAGGAGGGGAGAAATTTAAATATCAGTGGAGAAGAAGAAATAGAAAACTCTTTTAAGTCGGAACTGAGGTCATTAAAAAGTTTAGTAGCAGTATAGGCCAAGGTGCGTTTCCCAGAGTTGCTATGTGGGCATGGCACCTTTAAGTCGTAGAGAGAGGCTCTTGTAAAACGGCCCAGAGGTTCACGCAAATCACAAAGAAATTGAAATCTGTTCCTGAGACATTTAGAAGCATTCAGATTAAGGAGTACGATGAAAAGAAGAAAAAGTTTCCTGTATTTAATAAGATCAAAAACGGGAATCCAGTTAAGTTTTAAAAATAAAGAAATAGAAGCCTGAGAGAGGTCGGCATCAAGGAGTATACGCCCAGCACGCTTCTGAAGACGAAGCAGTTGTATACAGCTAAAGAGAAGATAAAGTTACAACGTAACCAACTTTTCAAATCCAGCCTATTATCTAAAGGTTGACTTTCATGTAGTAGGCTTTATGACCAGTTGCTTTGAAAGACTGCTTTGTTAGACATTTTATATTCAGGGCTCGAAATTGCGACTCACTGGTCGCCAATGCAACCAAAAATTTAGCACTGGCGACTAAATTTTCAGAACTGTTCGCCAGCTGGCGACTCGCGTTTTATCCGATGACTAAAGAAAACCACGACACAGCTTTTGTTTTTAAATCTTTATATTAGGAAATCAATCGGATATGTTAGCTAGTACACAACTCACCTTTCCGTCCCCAGTTAAATAATGTCTGAATATTACAAGATAATCGAAAAAATTGAATGTATTTCGACACTTTGAAACTGCGTTCACGGCGCGCCATATTGTTTCAGCGGCTTCTTCCGAAACTGGGATCGCAGGTGTACTTCAACACCAAAAATGGCAGCAGATACAGTGCTTCCGTTAACTCCCGCAATATTATAGGTTTTATTTTCCTAAAACGTTCTGACTTAAAATGTTTTATGCTTTGCTTCATTTACAATGACTATGGAGACGACCATTGCCTTCGGACCAGACACATATTACCTGAGAACGACATGGCTTTATAACTAAGTGTTACTCGTGTTGTTTCAGTTGTGACTTTTCTTGCATGCAAAGTAACGTATAAAATCGTGTTCTTGTGTAAGTTATATATAAAATAAGTTGGCGACCAAAATTTATGATCTGGTGACCAAAATTTTTCCATTAGTCGCCAGCTGGCTCCCAAACGAAAAAGTTAATTTCAAGCCCTGTATATGATTAATTGGTTGTCAACATAGCAAGATATTCACGTATAATTGAAACTTTTCCTTGGTACCAGTGCATCTAGGATGAATATGAGCCTTGCAGCCCCAAAATCCTAACAAAAATTCTCCTGACCGATCTCCATACACTTTCTTGAGGAATTAGTCAGGAGAATTTGATAAAAGAATCAAAGCATTTTCCCTTTAGTGATCATTTTGAAAATTCTCATAACTTTTTCTTCTTGCTGATAAATTGACTGACCAACTTGACTGATTGTACTTTTTATACCCCCAAAAATAAACCTGGAAAACATGCATGATTTGATGATCATGATTATGATAATTGTATTTTTTAATGATCGCATGGTTTTCGTTTGAGTGTCGTAAAACCAAAACCAAAGTAATTACTCTGGCCAATCACATAGGACAGAGACAATACATTGAACCTATCAAAACTCGAAGTAATTACATGTGGCTGATGCAAAGCGCGGGAAAATGCATGCGAGCGCGTCACAATTGGCTTTGGTTTTACTTCTGATTGGATGAAAAGGTGGCGCCAATCTTTTAAGCCAATCGCATCGTGTAGAAAGTGCAAAACCAATTACTTTTCGACACTCGAATGAAAACTGCTCTATATTGTTGTGTGTTAACTGGCTTCTTGTCCCTTGAGGGAGGTTTAGGCGAGAAAACAGCTGACTAAATAATTTCAGACTAAACCTGGCAAATTACAGAACTCATGTATTACTTCAATTTTTTTACTTACAGCCTCCCTGACTGCCTTCTCTTTATCTTCCCTCATGACTTCCTGAATTTCATTAAGAAGCTCTGTTCCAATGCCTAGAAGTTTACACAATATGAATCCATGATTTACAGTTATTTCACACACGGGCATGACCAGGCATTTTTCCGGTTTAAACCCAGGAGGTCAATGATGATAATAATAATAGCAATGATGATGATGATGATGATGTTAATGATGATGATGATCATTTTGTTTGACATGTTTATAAGGCACAAACTAGTTAACAACCTAACAGCACAGCATGCACAATAGACCTATTCGGCTAACTCAATGTTGTACCCAATTCAAATCTCCCGGGGTTAAGATTCTTTGTGTTCTGTATTTGCATTATAATGTGGCATTCACATTTAAATGTATGGAAATTCCTGAAACAAAAAGATTTATTCCCAGAGGGTTTGAATTGGGTACAACATTGAGTTAGCCGAATAGGTCTATATAATGAAGAATTTTGATAATATTAAGAATAAAAAATGCAATCCAGACAGTCATCTAACGAACAAAAATATTAGGCACACTGATAAAAGGCTTCTATAAATAGGTTTCTTTTTATTCAAAACATTTTTTTGCCAACCTCTAACGTAAATAGAAACTTGCACAATCTGTTGTTGACCCTGTAAAAGTGCACACTTTTGGAACATTAGCCCAAAAAGGGAAAAACAGTCTGAACTAGTCTGCTTGTCCGACATGTCCAAAAAAGAATGCCATAATCAGTACTTGAAAGGAACGTTTAATCAGTAATTATTATTTACCATGCGTCAATAAAATGCAAGTCTTCTTAGCTTTTTTTTGTAAGAAACAAACTGACGACTCTTTCCCACCGGTCAATGGGCATCTCTATATGCGTGCAAGAAGGCTAAGGATGATACTGTGTGGCAAGAAATTTTTGCAGGAGTTTATTTGAGTGGATTGGCGACTTTTTGTGATTTTTGCGATTAGGACAGATTGGTTTTTCTTGCTGGGAATTAATTTTTGCAATTTTCAGAAAGTACCCAGTACCCAGTATTGATAATATTTTCATTTTTATTGAGTACGTGAAATAGAAATACATATTTTCAAGTAATATACCATCTGAATGAAAGAGACAAGTTGTGATCGAACAGGCACGATTTCTTAGCACTGTATTTTTGGTAGCAAATTTAAGTTAGAGAATATTTACTGTGGAGTAAATTTTTGCGGGAAAAATGTTTGCACTACTTAATTTTTATTTGCGGGAACTTCTTTTTGTGGATCGCTGGAAAAACTGCAAAAATCGCAAAAATCAGAACCCACAAATATTTCGAGCAACACAGTAGTCAATCAGTTGACACCGAGGATCGCATGTACGTTTTTACCCTCTTTGTGGTAGTGTTAATGATGATCTTTGGCTTCGAAAGCTGTGGCTTCACAAGCGCCTCTGTCAATTTTTCATTGAACTTTTAATCTAAGCAAGGGGTTCTGGGAACTGCTCATAGACAGCGAAACAGCGACACAACAGAACAACGTTAGGTAGAATTCAGAATGAAAAAAAGTTAAAAATGCTCTGTGCGAAGAGCAAAAGGTGTTGCAAGACTCTTGCTTCTAGAATTGCCCTTGTCAATATTTTAGTTCGATCGAGAAAATCATTTTAAGAACACGTGATAACCTGCACCTATTTTTGCTCAATTCCTGTTAAGCCCGGGCATGATGGCTTAAAGGCAGCTACGCCACTGTCACAGATCACATACGGTGCAAGTGGATTGATGAGTCGTTCTGTTGTTCTAGAATTCAATTCATAGATCATCTTCAAAAGGTTCTATTAAACTCTCTTCGTCAATAATATGGCAATTTAGAAAGCAAAATAGAAAGAAAATATAATCTTCACTTACATATGATATTGTTGTGGGTTAGTTTTTGAGTTTTTAACGTAGTCCTTCCATTTAGCATCCGTTCTAAAGTTAGTAATGGATTTCCAGACGCCATTTTGAAATGCCTCCCTGGCGACAAACTTGGTAGCCGAGCCTCCCTTACTTTTGGTATCGTGCGAGGCCGCTGAGCTTCTAACTGGAGGGAGGTTACCTGGCACTACCTGGCACTACCGGCACTAGCACTTTTCTTTTTCATTGATCATGTGATCAACTTTCCGTAAACAGGAAAACAGTTCGGTTTTGAAAATTTTGTTAACAAGAACTAAAAGAGCATAACAAAATTAGGTAACCTGTAAAATTTTGGTTTTCCTCACAAATCCTTGTAAATTGCGAAATTTTCAAACTGTCGTAAAATATTTTAAAAAAGAGCAGTACGGGGCTCAAATCTTCTTTTTTTTCATAACGGGCAATTTGAGAAAGATTTAGAGTTTTTTTGTATGGAAAACCATTCAAGAGTGACTGGGTGGCAAGAGTTGTTTTCTCATAAAACTCCTTCTAATTATCGGCCGAAAATGTTCAGGTTAGTTCATTTTAATATGCTCTTCCAGTTCCTGCGAACAAAATTTTCCAAAAGCTAACTATTTTCGTGTTTACAGAAAATTGGTCACGTGAAGAATCATTGCAAAGGCCTATTTACATGTACTGATCATAAGTCACCTTGGAAACGATTGCGTATCTGCGTCCTCCAAACGTTTGTTTACACACTGCCACGCTTCCATAGTAACAACACTTTTATTTATGAACTTACGGCAAAACTAGACTGTTTACAATCCCCTATTTTTCCATAAGATTGTCGAGATCGAGCGCCTTACGTTACGGGCTCTTCTTCACCAATGTTTTGGCCATCATGTAAAATAAGGCCAATCGATAGATAAAATTTGTTGGTCTCCAAATCAGCACAGATCTAATAACGGACGGATCATTATTTTTTTGACGGGAGGGGGGTGGGGGGGGGGGGTTGGAAAAATTTTAACATGCAAACATTTTTTTCAAGCGGCTCCTGCTGCAAACAATTTTTTTGTGTGTATCCGTCTTCCTGCAAATACTTTTTTTAAATGCATACAATTTACTTCAGTGTTTACAGCCTCTGCAAACAAGTTATTTCAAAATTTTCCAAGCCCCAACCCCCACCCCCGTCAAAAAATAATGGTCCGTCCCCCATGGCAAAGAAGAAAAAAAATATATTGTGCCAAATAAATGTCATTTGATATGATTATCCACTGCATAGCCGTGATTCGTTGGAAAACAGAGCACCTGCTAGAAAGAAAAGAGTGATAACAGCTTGGTCGGCTGCGTTCGAAGGTGGTTATTCAGCAGCGTGGACTGAACGGCGAGGAATTATAAATTAAGGCGGACAGCTGCAACTTGAACCAGCCACATCGCATTTTCTTTTGGTATGTTCAGTTAGGAGCCTGCTTCTTTTGAAACCAAGACATTTTTAAACAGGTGAGTTTTGGAAAATTCATTTTTGTGGCTTTGAAAAGCATTTTTAAACATTTATTTACTTTTCTTTTTTACATCTCCTGCGGAGTGATGTAGTTCAACAGGTTATGGAATCTCGGTGAGTTGTCGTTTCGGTTTCAAATTTATTTTGTTTTTCCCTTCCAAAATCCTCACAATGCTTCTGTCCAATATCGCCCGCACTTGATATTTCAAGTTTATTCTGAGTCTGAAGCTGCAGACGCTCAAGTCACGGGGCGATTTGATGAACTCTTTATTTAAAAAAAAAAAATGGCAGTGGCCGTTTCATTATGCCATGAAGCAAGCAAAATGGATTACGTACATGTAAGAAAACGATCCCTCCGAGACTCGGACTGAGCAAACTGTTAGGAGTAGCCAACGAACTTCTGAAAATTAGGCTCAGCTTGCCACCGGAAAGATGCTGACTCCGCAGCAAGAGTAGTACGCGATGTGGGCCCAACATTGCCGATATCGTGTAAAGTGCTCTTGTTAACTCTGAAACTGATACACCCATGTATAAGATTGAAAGATAAGTTACACCGCTTGATAATAAGGAAAATAAACCCCTTACCCACCCACCCGCATGGACACACCTGGTAGGCTTTACTTGACGGCACCATACTCTACCATCCAATGACATTTATGTCCAACATTACACTCAGTGCTTTACTAAGAGTCAACAGAATTTGTAGAAACTGGTATTGCCATAAAATCAGCTCGGTGTGCGGCCCTTTATACAGAATAGAACATAATTAGCTAGAAACAAATGCATATCATTTAATCAGATTCTTCGTTATACCGGGATTCATGCACTGCGACAGGAGCCCATCAAATTTGATGGGCTCCTGACTGCGAGTAATTCTCGTTTTCAGACTTGCTAACCGGACACTTAGAATTTATAACTGTATATGGTATTCGATGCCCCAAACCACTTTACTCTGTATACCTCTTTCATATATCCTTAGTCCTCTCCCATATATCTGTCATATATCCTAATACCTCAATCTTACTCGAGCCATATCTCAACCCCAAAACTCACTTCGACTTCTTCGGCCGACCGAAGAAGTCGAAGTGAGTTTTTGGGTTAAGATATCGCACACACAATTACTTACGTTAGCCAGTAGACACTAGTTTGACCTACAATCATGGACCAAGTCTTGTGACACTTTGGGACATGTATTATCAATATACTTGCAGGGGCATCCAACGGGAAATTTGAGAAAAGGACCTAAAAACAACAACAAAGCATAAATAAAGCTTTCTGAAGCCATTTTAAGCATTTGAGAGATTGCGGGGAAAAAATTTATCTGTTCCTGACTCCCAGCAAGACTGATGGAAGAGTTCCCAGACAGCAAGGTACACCTCAGTACAACCTGCAACTGGGCTTACTGTGAAGTTTCCCAGCAGACGTCCAGGGAGCCTGGTCCTAGGGCAAAGTGGGGGGGGGGGGGAAGGGGCAGGAAGAAAATGGGTGTGGCCCAAGGGGGTGAGGGGGGGGGGGAGGAGGTTTCTGACAAATAACATTAGTAGCACCTATTCTACAAATCAAATCCCTTCAGACACCCTGAATTGTCTTTTTCCCGGCGACACTTGCCTTCGAGGGAAATATTGTTTCTTCCACAACTCCCAGCCAGCAAAATTTTGCCTGAAGAACGCATATTTTAAGGAACAGATCCATTGGGTGCCTCTGTATTTGTTATACCTCTTTCCAGTCTTTTCACATATTTAGTGGTCACCCAACTAGTTTAGCTTTTTTGGGATGTTCAACTACTGTATGTAATGTTCTTTATGCTACTACATGACAAATTTCTGCAGTTTGATTGGCTTAGAGCAGTGGTATTTCAGCTTAATTTGAAATACCTACATGTGAAAATTACAAACCTTTTGCTGGTAATAGTATAAACAAATAATAGCATGATTTGTACGTGATATTTGGCATAAATACTACTCGTGATATTTCAAAATTGTCTCAAATTTCACTCGCCTAACGGCTCGTGAAATTACGTGTAGCAATTTTGAAATATCACTCGTGGTATTTATGCCAAATATCACTACAAATCATGCTATTACCTCTACTAATTATTACTTCTTGTAAATTCTTTTAGTCTACAGAAGAAAAAAATGAACTTGTTGTTGTTGTTAATTTGTATTTCTTGGGGGTTTTCCAATTTACACCCCTTACCCACAAACCAGGGGCGGATCTAGGGGGAGGGTGCAGGGGGTGCGCACCCTCCCCTGAAATGACCTGCGGTTTTCTAATACAATTGGTATTCTGCCAAAAAAAAAAAAAAACACTATGTGGTTTATTGGTGTTGAAGTAGGGCAAGAGACGAGTGCACCCCCTCCTAAAAAAAATCCTGGATCCGCCCCTGCAAACAACGTTGGGCGTGCATCCAGCATTTTTTCCGAGTTTCAACTTTCCACAAGGTCGGGGGAGGGAAAAATGACGGAAAATTTCGAAAAGGATGCACTATTTTGTGAGGGAACCCGGAAATTACAGAAAATTATGAATACTGCATTACTGTCCCAAGGAATTGTCCATGATTGTAATTTGGGAAGGGGGCAAGTAACTGTGGAGGGGAAGACGAGGACCCCGTAGGCTAGGGTGGCACAAGTTTGCACAGCCGGGGGCACCTCCTAACCTCGCGCGCGCACCCTTGCTTTTGGTTCTGGAGTACCCCATTTCTTATATATCAGCCATATACCACTTTTGTGTATACTGTGTGTTAATTTTAGTTCAGTATACCATGATTTCAATTTCAAGAAATTTTTGGAACAAAAAGTTACCGAGCTCAGTTCTGAATTTGAATTCCTTTAGCCTCTCGTTACCTGTAAACCCGCTTAATTGAAGAGGCCATTTCTTGTCAAGAAACGAGCGGTTATTAACGTATACTCAGATATACTGCCACAGTTTTTATTCGAGAAACATCTAAAAAGCCAGTTTCGTGGTCGATAAGGTCATTCCAAATGCATTAGTCATTTCCGCTGGTTTTGTTCTTCCGCCAGGAACAAAGGCGGTATGGGTGTCTCGAAAGGGAACATGCATCACGGCAACAAGATCTGTTTCTTATGATTGGCGTTTTCAGGATAATCTTTTGAAGAAACTGATATCCATTAAAACTTCAACCAACCAAGACAAAGCAATAGATCCTATTTCCGGGATACGCTTAGTTGACTAATTTAGTGTTTGACCTGAGAGGTACATTCTTTGACATGGAAATATAAGAGCAGAGGGATTTTGCTGAATGAGACAGCCATTTGTTGGAGAATTTCAAGAGTTACAGAACAAGCATTTAGGAAAAATTCTGGTAATTTTACTAGCCGCGAGACGACGGACATACTATTAACCTTGGCAAAGATTATGACGGCTATAAAGATTTTAGCTGTTTGTCACGCACTCAAGCGAAGGTAAGAAAACAACCGTTTAATGTTTATATCTTAACGTGCAATCACCTGTAAAACGTATTTCCATTTATCTCGCGAAGTTTAGAATATATCTTGTAGTTTACAAACTCAACAAACTGAAGTGGGCCATCTCCGATACTTGTTACGCGTTAGCAGTCATCCCAGACTGTACCGTTTTTTTGGCCCAAAATCGGCTTGTTTTAATAGTATTTGTCCTGTATTTCAAGCAAAATAAAACTTGTACTAAGTAAAATTACTTATTTAGGGAGAAAATACGCACTGGAACCGAGATAAAAGTCTCAATGAGTGGGGATGAATAATTGATTGCTTGTATGACTGTCTTCCGCTTAGAAAATGTATAATTATCATGTGATAGTCCGCGTGTAGATGTGATTATCGGGTTCATATTTTTTGGATTACACACCAGGGGATGTGTTCTTGTAAACATCAAGAAAACTGCAAACAGTCTCTAAGATTCTTTTGTACGTAACCAACTGAAAATTTAACTGACGTTTCTGCAATATTGGCCAGGTCTACCAGCCCGGGGCTACAAGCACAGTCAGCACATAAACAACAACAACGAGCTTTTAATATTTGCACGACCATAAAATGTACAGTGTTGCAAAAGCTGAAAAAAAAAACCCGTTAGCTGTCGTTAGCTCAGGATCCTTAGGAACAAGGGTAGGAAAGAAATAGCCGGATGGCCTGCGCATCAAGCGTTTCCGTGCAAGTTCGTCTGTTGAAACTAGCTGAAACGAAAGCAAAACTCATGCATAAAAGTTTGTTTGAGTTATTTGGAACTACTATCAGCCAAAACCCATTGATTAAGGACTTTTTTTTCACTTTGATTGGTGTCTTTTTCGATCAGTTTTCTCGTTGTTCAGAGGTTAGTTTGAGCCACATCGACGAGTGTACTGCAGATGAGTCATATAATAATTTGGGTAAAAACTTGGATAACACAACTCTGATCTCACCTTACTTGATCGTCCGTGGACGAAACCCGATGCTGTGGCCATTTTGGATAATTTGTGACCTCTTTAGCATTTCTTTCACATGGTACTTTGTTTTCCAAGTTTTACAGAGGGATATGGAATTTTTATTAGTTTTTTCAAAAGGGAAATTATGAGATATTCCGACATAAACAAACCAGAGTATATACGCGAACTGCTGGTGACACGATGGTGAAGTTATTCGTTAAATTAAAACGTCACCGGGACCAATATTTAACCTTTAAACATCCCATGCTACATATCGAATTCTCAAACCAAATATACCAGAGAAGATTAAATGATTTAATAACAGGAGAACAATAGCGCAGATTAAATGCGTTTAGAAGGACAAAGAGAAAAGAAAGAACGAAAGAAAAAAGCTACCCCAGTTCCAAAAAAAACATCAAAGGATAACACCACGGTAATAGATGACGTGGAAGTAGCCGGGAAACCTCAGTTATACTTTTCTTTCGAACACCCTGGTCCTCTAGATAGCCCCTACTACTACTAGGTTCAAGACAGAAAAAAAGAACTTGGCAAGGGGCCCTTGCTCAACAGTAATATTATATAAACAACAACAACGGGGCAATCAATCGTAGAGAAATCATCCGTGCTCCCCCCTCCCTCTTCCCTAAACTTCCTGCTAGGAGGATGCTATCTACAGGATCTAGGATCAATCGCTATCGGACGGATAAGCCGTTAAGAGAAACCAATGTTAGTGCACTAAACTCAAACCTCTAAAACCCACGAAGCACGCTTTATTTCTTCTCTTTTCGCCAACCGTAAGGGGCTACACGGCTACGATGTTATTCTGCGGTCATTCCTAGGCAAAAATTAGTAGAAGGAAGTTAACACACGGAACCCTCCGATCTACGGTGCGGCACGAAAATCTTAGACATCGAGTCGCCGCATAATGATATTAAATCATGAAGCAGACTCTCTTGCCAATCCAGAGAACCGTCCAATGTAAACATTATAAGTCGAGGTTTAAGCTCTTTTCTTGGATGTTGTAATCCGCTTTTGCAAATAGTCAGTTTCAAATCCGCTTTTTGAATTGAGGTGTATTGGAAGTGGTTGAATTAATAGGACTGTCCAACATGTATGAAAACAGAGCCAGAGAGCATGAACGCATCAGGAAGAAACCTTAAAATTCGACCATCAGAAGAAATCATGATCGTACATACGGTTATGGGTTACTATAGATTAAGCTTATACAGGAAACGTTTTTAATTGTTTTTTGCAAGAGGCTTAACTATGTGCGCTTAGAACAACGATGTAATGCTATACAGACGCCATGCAAAATTCCTAGCTATTCAAGGCTTAAGGCTCTTTCTGGTGGATCATCTTTTTAAGTCGACATTTCACGCGCGGGCGCGTCTTTTGTGAAGTTATGATCATTATTAAAAAAGTTTGGAGACCTCTCCTATCTTTATTTTCAAAAACTATTTCTTTCAAATTCACATCCCCCCCCCCCTTCCCCCTCCAAGACAACAAAGTTCCTTTTTTATGGAGCGGCGATATTGTTCTGGGAGAGGGGCCGACATGAGTGTAACGATTGTTAGTAGTAGAATTAAATGCAAAAAGCGGTGTTTTATCCGTATCCGAAAGATGTGGTCGAGGTTTAAAGTACTATAATGTGTAAGTCACATCCTTTTTTTGAGAGTGTCGGCGAGTTTTGATTGGAGCGGCAAGCCAGTAAGCCTCTGATAAGAACTGAAAATTGCTATTTGAATAGTGTTTATCGGCAAGACATATTACAATGTAGCCTGCGAAAGCATCCGTTTCTCCTTCGCTCTTCGCCGCTGGAAAACGTCCCCAGCGGCGAAGAGCGAAGGAGAAACGGATGCTTTCGCAGGCTAATTACAATGGAAAATTAACGCATGGTTAATTAACAATGATGCAAACTTGGTAGTGATCGTAGAGGACTTTGGTGGTTTAACTGAACACTTGCTTTGATCTCATCGTTGAATACCGAGTGTGGTATTTTAGTAGGTATGCGGTTGCGAAGACCTGGAGGGCAATCACCTTCCCCATCCCACGAAATGACTATTTTTTCCTCGGTACACAGTAATTTTCAAGGAGTTATAATAACTCCTCTAGTGGGGCTAATTTAACTCCTTACAGTGGAGTTATTTTTTGGGGAGTTATTTTAACTCAAAAAAGGAGTTTAAAGAACTCTTTTTCAGGAGTAAAAGTGACCCCAGATTTTGAGGAGTTAAAATAACCCCCAAAAAGGAGCTATCCTGTACCTAACATTTTTACTCCACTTTCAGACGGGGAGTAAAAAAAACTCTTCTTTAAGTTTAAAAATGACCCCAAATTCGGAGTTAATTTAGGAGTTGAAATAACCTCAAAAAAGGGGTTATCCTGTACCTAAAATGTTTACTCCATTTTTGGAGTTATAATAACTCCCTAAAAATTACCGGTGTAAATATGGAACAAAAGGCTGTTACTCCTTGCTCAAATACGATGTGTTTAGAAAGCTTAGTTTACGTTTTGCATTTGTTCGTTTTGTTTAGTACTAATTCCAAATTTTGTGGAAAGTTCTGTACATCAGTGTCCTTTTCTTTGTTTACACAAGCCAGCTTCGTTGACTTGTCAGCCTTTCCATGAACAATTTTTATCTATAAAGGAATAAATGGTCTCCGCTGAATTTGTTCTGGGAAACTGTTTTTACCCATCCATAAACTGATGCGTTGTTAAAAAACTCCGTTGTCGAAAAAAGTGTTTTTTTTAAAATGTACAAAACCATTTTCAAAAGTATTACAGTAGGCTACTATTAGCAGAATGCCCAGAATTTAAATCTTCGTTCAATGAAATTAAAACACAATTTAAACCCCATTTACACGAGAAAAAAATCGGCACGGCATGCCAAATTTTTGGCACAGTGCTCAAAATTTTAGGGGTGCCGAGACTACCGCCGGGAGGTAGTCTCGGCACGGGTAAACGAGGCGCGGTGCCAAAATTTTGGGGTGCCGTGCTGATTTTTTAGCACGTGTAAATGGGGTTTTTAAGTGGTGAAGGATAAAGGTTCCACATGATTTGAGTCCTGGCCGTCTTGTCTGTTACAAGGCGCGATTTTGGACGCCTTTAAATAGGAGACAGTCGTTTGGCGAGGAATATATTAGGTTCTTGAAATGCAACATTAGATGTAAACGGTAGTTATGATAAGGTTCACTCTAACAGGCCACCCAAATTGATATTCATCGATTTTCCTGACTACTATTCGTAGTTAAGTGCGAGACTGAGAGTATTGAGCTTGTTACCTTTGCCTTGTTACATAAACTTTAAAAATAACACTTCCAGACTATTAGATATTGTGTTTGAAGCCCCAGAAGAGGTTCTCCAGGAGTACTGGCTGTTTAAGCTGATATAACTCCGTTAATCAAACGTTTCTCTGAAGCCAAACATAAACTTTTCCCCACGATAAGGAATGAAGAAACACCACAAATTAGTTGAAAAGAAACTTTGATGATCCCGCAATAATCTTTCACGTTTGTTTAACGTTTCCAGCAACGTTCGTGAACTAAGTTTGACCTTTATCCAATACAACTGAGTTTAGTTACTCTGGGTAAACTTGATAATAGACTTTCAAACATTACAAACACATCTTGGGCTAATCTACACTTAGAAAAAGGGAACGTCAATTGTAGTGTAAGGGGTTGAAATCTTCTTGCATTGTTGTTCGAGCAAATTCTCTTCAGCACGTTAATTCAACTGCTTATTAGTCATTGGTTAAAAACTGAACCTGCTGGGCGAAATTTTCCGGGTTTGAATGATTGCTATTAATCATTTAAATACTGTGAAATAGCCAGCGTCGGACAGTTTAGGGCAGACAGCTGATATTAAAATATTAAGGGCAAATCATCCAGCTCTATGGGAAAATGTCAATCTACATAAGAAATTTGCAATATGAAAGTACAGAATTGGGGAGGATTCAGTAATATTTCAACGTGAATCTTATTGTCTACATACGTTAAATCTCTTATGTTGGAAAACTAATTGTCCTTTTTATACAAAATTTTCGGTTTTCCCCTATATTCGCCAGTGCTACGATGACACGCCGACCACCCCTGTCTGTGTCATCATTCTTTGTCGTTTTGAGTACAAAAATTTGCGATACTGCTTCACTGTTCAGAGATTCAAGTGAGCACGAGATTGCTGACATTGCTAATCAACTGTTTTCATTTATTGTGAATATAAACAACCGATTTTTGTTTGTGGACGTTGCTTAGTCTTAAAACAAGAGAAGATGAGTTCATTAAAGTATGGTGATGGGTCAAGAAAGCAGTTTCAATGGTAAATCTGAGTTATTGGAGTGGCCAAACGGAAAAAAAATACCTCAAAAAAGTTTTCAGTGTTACGAAATTGAGACTGCAAACTTGCTGTCACAATTTAGCAACAACTCTCGGCCTGGTATGAATCATTTTCAACGACAGGGGAAAAGAGGCTCTGTATTCCGAGAAAAAATGGAGAAAGACAGCGTTTTCACTCTCGTGGCCGCGGCATCCATGCAAAAGAAAGCGTTTAGATATGAAACACCGAATTTAACACACACAGGATTGGTTTGGAACATTCTCGACTTTAGAGCTCTTTTCTATTGCGCATGCCATAATGTTGAAGCGAAGGCTCTGGTGACAAGATTGGGTTTGGATCACCAACATGGCCGCCGTTGTATTATTTTGGAACACCATGGCCGCCTTGACGTCATGTAGAAACGCTTCATAGTCACATTCACTTTAAAGAGTATATAAAACTTCTATATGTACGTATTTCTTCTTCACAGTAACTGTAAAATCCTTATAAATCAAAGTGAAAATGCCTGAAACGTTTGACCGCTTGTTCAATATTCCCCAGTTAAGTACTAGTTAGTTAGGGCTATCCAGGGTTAAGTTTTAGACAGAAATTAAAAATAGGAGGGCTGTATTGGCATGTGGCGTGCCAAATCATGCTCAGTCGCCATGAAAAGTGCTGAACTTTCCTCTCGGAAAGGAAAGTTCAGCACGAAGGTCGCGAGAGCGTCGAAGTCGAGAAAGCCTAGAATTATGACAGAAGCCCAGGAAAAAATTGCTAGCCTGCAGTGCTTTGAAAGGTACCAGTCAGCAATTAAAAAAACCTCAAAGATAATAGCTAGCTCTATATACTTTTTTTTTTTCCTTATTTAATCCATTTTCCAGTGTGAGGATCGGATCGGATCACAACTTGCGTATTTAATTTTAGTAAACCTTCAAGCGGTTGTAGGTGGTAAGAAGTTTTGCTTCAAGAGAAAAAATTTACCGGTTACTGATAGGGAGAACACTGTTTCTGGTAAAATATTGATTTAGAAGCACCTTAATAATCTGACGTCGGTAAGTTTCGATCAGCGTTGTTGTTTAATGCTTATATTTTGCTGATGTCTTAGTGGCTTTCGAAACGCATACACAAAAAACATATTTAACGGAACAATTAGCAGTTAACTTGAACATTGTGATAATATTAACTGCTACGGGAGTGGCCTGAATGAGGGATAGTTAAACTGAACTGAACTAAGACTGTTGTTCGCTCTGTTACGGGGGTTAGAAATGATTATATGACACAAATATATTCCCTTCATAGTATTAATTGATTGTCTGAAAATGTGTTGGTGTATACACCAACATATTTCAATATTCAGTGACAAATACAAGCTGGCCTACGTAGGGGCAGAGGAGATGTTAGAAAGGGCCCAGAAAATCATTGGTTGCTTAAAACTGCGCATTTTCAATCAACCAGTGGTTTTCTGGACCCCTTCCAACATCCCCTCTGCCCCCTGCATAGGCCAGTTTGTATTTGTCACTGAATATTGCCAATTTGATATTTCAGAAAAGAAACAAATTAGTGATCGAGTCAATTGGTTCTCAGCTATATGGTCAGTTCTATCTTCCGGTCATTTGAGAGATGCTTTGTTGCAGACTAATAACTCTGAGCCTCATGGGCCTTCAATATCCACGCGAGAATCCATAAGGTGGGGGACGAGCGAAAAGAAAAGTGAGCACAAGATTAAGTAGAAAAAAGAACGGGCAACCCGTTAGCTACCCGTGGGCATGTTATAATTGTACTTTTACCTCAAAACACAATAAAAATGTGTGTTTATAAGTATATGACAGGGGCACGTTTCGCCTACCTGGAGACCCGTTTACAGTAGAGAAAAAACTGGAACAACTTTTATAACACGACGATGGCTTGGATAAAATTTTACGTGTAAACGGTACCTGAATTGTTCCAGTTATACCCATTTCATTCCAAAGAGGTTCCATAGGCGCCTGTGAGTTTCTCTTGGAACTGAACGGGTAAAAGCGTAGCATTCTCTTTTCGGTTTCAATCCACATTATTTTTTTTCTTCGTTACCGGTCTCGAATATAAAAAGGTGTTGTATCCCTGAGGGAAAAAACTCGCACTCGTGGTTCCAAGTCTGGGTAAGCCCTGATCACCAACCCAGGTTTAATTTTAAAGCAGAGAACAGGAGATTTTATAATTAATATCAAATCAAATTACTCCCTAATTTTAGCGCAAAATTTCGGCGTTAATTAATTATTAATTAATTTTTTTCTTATCTCTCTCTCTTTTTGCCAGTCAAGAAAAAGCCAAAAATAATTAGGAACAGAAAAAAAACAAAAAAAACGCGGATATATCATTGACCATCCGGCAAATGGTAGGATATCCGGTTTATTGGACCTTATTGTCTTAGAACTGTTATTCCGACGGTTTGAAATAAGGATTTTGTGATAAAAATGAAACTCCTACACCAAAAATAAAGGGTGAGCAAAAAGGTTTGTCTGAAAACGACAAATTTAGAACTCATGTATATTTTGAACGGCTGTCTTTTCATGGACACAAAAAAGCTATTTCGAGCGCCTAGAGATGTAGAAATGACTTTTTTGCATTGTTTTCTCATATTACCGGCGTTAGTTAATTATGGTAACCCATTCATGTACATATTTACATATTATTATATCTGACTGAGTCTGAAAACAAAATTGCTCTAGAAACAAAACGCCCACCAACGTATCATATCGTGTTGGTTGCAGCTTTTTCTTGTCTTCTCAAAACCTTTACTCGTTTGACGGACCTCATTAGCAGCTACTGGGTAAGGATATTCTTTTTCTCAGAGTAAGTAAAGGTTTTTACGATGGATCTCTATTATTTTTTTAAAACGTTCCGATTGAATTCTTCATGGCTGTGAAAAGGCCGCCTTTCTGGGCTTGGGTTCCCAAATTCAGTATATCTGTTGCTAGCTGGCTCCTCCTTGCTAGAGCTCCTGTACATTTTTGTCAGTGGACAAACCCTAGTGATTTGATGATAATTTTTTCCTTTTCTTGTTCTGAGGATATCTAAAATGTCTGATCTCCACTTTTTTCTTTTTTTAAAAAAAGTCGTAAGCCACACGCTATCTTTTTGCTTTTACAGCCGTTTCTGAGTGGGCGGATTGTGTTTGTAATAACAAACGTTGTCACCATAACATATTAGATCATGTCATGAGCAGCTGGAGAACTGTTCTAATTCTCAATGGGGATGTATAGGAATCACAGCGTGTGGAGATCTGTAGGCGGTCCAGATTTTTGACCTTTGAAGTCATACTCTTGAAGCATACAATGATAATAAATTTATGTTGGCCAGTCGCTTGGTTTCTGCTTGCCTCACTCGATCTCTGTCCAATTTCGTTCGGCAACACGAGGAACATTTTCCGCTGTACCAATGTCGTAGGGTGCTTGCAAATTTCTGACTCATTAGCACATTCTTTGGTAAGCCTTTACATAAACAAACAATTATTTTTATAACGATGATTTCATCAATGCCTTTTATTTACCCACGATTACTTCGCGATGGCATGTCCTAATTGTCATCCTGGTAAAGGAACCTTGTCTAATTGCTTTGTATTTGCAGCTCGGGGAACCAATTGTACGTCTTGTTTTGTAAAAGCAAAACCCTTTATAGTAATTGGGGCTTTGTTTTCACTGACCCGTGCAATGCAAATTTGAAAATGTTGCACCTACACAATCGACGCGAAGGCACCAGAACGATAATTAATTTGAGAACATAATTGTTTCTTCTTTGCTTGATAAAAGATTTTATGTTATTCTATAAACGGGTGCACGATCCCGTGTGGCCGGGACGCCATCTCTTAATGTATATCCCGGATTGAATAGTTTTAGAAGTTTTATGCGGCTCTGTAGACGGTTTTGATTATGACAAATTTGTCGCAGGTATAATCCATTATTACTCAAGACTGAGAGCGCAGAAAATGTTAGCAAGGTTGTGTCACTAGAACAATCTCGTTTTCATATCGATTTCACGAATCATGACTGAGAAGAAAGGACTACTTTAAGTTATGTTTATGCAGAACAGACAACCTTGGCGCTTGAAAGTGGTAAACGTTTACTATTTGATATCTCGACATTATAGATAACATTGTGTAAATTTTTGACATCTGTTTACGTAGGAATCGTTGTTAAGTGCTGCATCAAAGGAGCCTAAAGATGGAGGAAATTGAGTAAATGAATGGTAGTTTCGTTGTGCCGGAAAGAACATGTCATCGTTCAACCACGAAATTGAAACTAACATGGCACTACCTGATCAACATCCGAAGCGATGGAAATCACGGCTTCATAGTTTTCAAAGCACTTTGAGACAGTCCATGCGATTGAAGAGAGGATATTCACCGAGAACAGCCTCTTCTGTTGGTGAAGTAAAACGCGAACTTTCAGAAGACAACCGAATCCATGGAGCGAATCGTTCGACGAGGCACGTGAAACGGGAAAATTTTGCCAGGGAACAACACAACTCAGTGTCACACAAACAAGATAATGGCATCAAAACAAATTCACACTCAAATTATCCGACTAGAAAAACATCATTTGACAAATCTAGTTTGGACAAGCAGAAATATGAGAAAAACAAAACAAACGCGAATAATAATCGAAAAGAAAAGAAAACTACGGCGGAATCTTCTTCGAGTAACGCACACGTCAGAGAGCTGGCAGATTGCGGTCAAAAAGCATCAAACTCAGGGAAAAGATCACAAAGATCCAAACCTGAGAGAGACAAAACAAACACAGAAAGACCAAGGCTCTCAAGATCTAAGAGCTTGAGTATACTAACAAATTTATTTAAGAGATCCAACAAGTCAAAAGATAAAAACAACCGTGGGAAAAGTCACTCTTTTTCACCCTCGCACATCGAGGTATCGAAAGGATTATCAACAGATCATGGTATTAATTTGGACACTCTGGTAACAGATATCGCTGCTAGCACTTCATCGATTGATTCCTATGGAGATTACGACTCTCATTTCAAGAGAAGTAAGTACTACTCGTTGAAACGTTCAAAAGGATCGCTGATTTTTCCGAAAAAGACCCTTCCGAGAGCTTTTTCTATGGACAATTCGTTGGATCCGTGCAGTCATCAAATGGAAAAATCCAAGACGGTATCCTCAATTCCACCCTGCATTCGAGTCGAAGAATACCGCGAAAATTCCCGTGGTGTTTTTGAAAGGGCTCTTACTGCGGAATTTGTGCCTCGTTTGTCAGCTCAATCAGGAAGAAATGATACGCGTTCTGAATATTATCAAAACGTGACAGGTCGTTCAAGTTCGTTGGGGTGTAAAGCCCGCGCAGAAGTAGCTTCACCCCTTACAAGTGGCTCTCCTGAAACATACGAAACAGTTGCCAATATAACCCGACCAGCCGCAAAGAAGTGTGACGCACAAAAAAGACGTTCAGCTCCTCCTTCGCTGCTATATTCGGCTAATGAAAACTCATCAAATATTGGATCGCCAATTTTTTCTGAATCGAAGCCAGATATTGCTCCGGGTGACGATAATTGCGATCAAATTGAACAGGACGTTGTTGGGTACAAGTCAAAAGGTTTGGACGAGAGAACTCTACCTCTGGAAAACAGCAGTTGTAGAGATTGCGGGGATTTGACAACTGATATGGGAAACAACTCATCCTATGAACAAAAACCGCGAAAATTCAATCCGAAAGATGCGACAATGAAATTGGAATTTCTTCGGTCCTTTAAGAGAAACGGAAAGTCATTTTATCGAAATGCAACAGATGGTGAGGCAGATCCTATCATTCAGGAAAGCGATTTTCTGGAGAGTTATGATCAAGAACTTGAAAATGTAGTACTCAGTTATTATCCTGTACAGAGCAACAGTCCGGATAATCACTTGACAAAGGACAAATTTAATTCTTTGTACGAGGGTAGTGAAGCGCTTGAAGATGGAAAACGAATGATTAATACCTTTCATATTAAACACGATCATGCGCGAGATTTTTTCGATGTTAAATCGACAGTCGACACGATCACGGACACAGAAAATCACTTGGATATAAACTGGAACACAGAGGATAAACTTGCTTGCGGCAAAACACAAAGTTTATCTAACGAGAGAGTAAACATTGAAGAGCAACTTTGCGAAGAGCACTTTTGTTCTGCGAACTGTGAACAAACAGAGAAAGACGGGTCAATTCAACTACGGCAGTGTTTGTCTTGCGTGAAAAGACGTTGCGAGTTGACAGATTCTCTACAATCATCACCGTGTTCTCGAACGCTTTCTGAAACATCACAGGAAAAAACAAACGTTGGTGACGTGAATATACCCAGTTTGCGTGATCATAATTCACCGGAGTTAATAGTTAGCAGATTAGGTAAGATTTGTACTGGCGAAGACGTATTGGCTGAGAAAAAGATACAAAGTCATAAAGTGAAAAGTTTACCAAACTCACCAAGACAGTCATTATCACCTTTGATTAGCAATTCAACAATGTATCACAGTTTTCCTGATATCAGAAAGCTGCACACCAGTCATACTCTGCCAATTAACCAGCTCTCAGACAGCACGGATAGCCTTAATTCCTCTTGTAGCTTAAATGCTGAAAACAGTTTTGATAATGACAATTTGTCCGTAAAAAGCCGTGGAGAGAAAACTCCGTCGCCGCTTTTAATTTCTCAAGATTATTCGAACTACAATGAACGTGGTGGAATATTAAAGTGCGGCAACTTGAACCTTGAACAACCCGAGGAACGTCAGCGCTCTCGTAGTGCAAGGATGCCATCAAAGTCACCACTTCAACAGGTGCTTATGACGGAGTCTAATCGCTCTGTGTCTTGCAGCCAGCTGGACAAGGATAAAGGGAGTCCTGCGATTTGTACTAGTCCTCCTTATGTAAGGCCACGGATTCAGAGCCTTGAACAGTTGCCTGCATGCACGGCAGAGGTCGTGCTGAGGAAAAAGAGAAGTATCATCAAAAGAAACATGATGAAACACACTACGTCACTCACATATGTTGACAATGTGTTCAACGAGATGATTGACATGGGTAAGCGTCACTCTTACGGTGGCTATGGGGACAAGTCATTCCTTCGACTTCCTCAACATTTGCTGCAGAGATCCAACAGCACTGGTAGCTGTAACAGTTGTAATAGCTCACAGCAGTCAATCAACTCAGAATCATCGTTTACTGAGAATGATCTTGGCAGCACTTTCTCAATGGCATCAGAAGTGTCCTTCCCTAGCAACTTTGATGTGAGTTTAAATCGTTCTCGTAGTGTTCCAGGGCATCTTGGTGGTATCCCACAGAATTCTCCCATCCCAGAGGAGAGAGCCTCCCTATCTGAGGTGGACTGGTCTTCACAAACAGGGGAAAACAGTGATGATGAAATTGAGGATGATGATGATGACGATGAGGTAGGTTGTCAATGATTTTTCTTTTGTTACTAAAATATATTTAGAAAATCCCTTAACTGCGCTTTTCAAAAACACGCGAACTGTGAAGTTCAAAAGCCGCCTTCAAAATTGGGTTTTTCGCTGACGTCAATCAAAATTACGATCACAAGTAACGAACCTTGAAAGACACAAAAACACAAAACGGATCGAAATCCACCTATCACAAATCACAAACCATGACCTTTTGCACCCGTTGAAGTAAATTACTGTTTCCTTAGAGGCCCACTTAGATAATTGCGGCAGCGAAAAACGCAAACATTAGTTGGCTATTGAACTTTAGAATTGGCGTGTTTTGGAAAAGCGCAGTATTGAGAATCCACCTCACGGAACCCAGAAATAAGACTCCCCGAGTGAGAATTTTTGTCTCGGTTCCTTGTGGATGATATGAATCAAAGTGGTTTTCTAATTTATAATTATCACATTATCAAGTAGTCACCAAATTATTTTTTTAAATTTTATTAACATTATAAGATTGAAGTACAGGAAGGTCAAGAAAAAAGATTAAAAGGACAATTATTATATATTTAAGCTATACTTTTTAGTTCTAGATCAAGTGAATCACTTCAGTTAAGAGCTCATTCTAAATTATTGACCTAATGATTTATCATCTCTCTGAATTGCTATCGTTAATTTGATAGTAGACAAAGATCGATTAACTTCCTTTTGTTTTTTTTTTGTATTTTCCGCCTGTGTGAACATTCAAGTGTTCTGAAAGAATGTTCTGATTGCAAAGTTAAATCACCTAATGTCAACTAAACCCAGTAGGTTATCTATTTGACAAGATTATGGAATCATTAAGTAACTGGAAATCATTGATTCGCATGCCTTTGTATACAAAATACGATGACGGATTGTTAAGGTGATTTTGTTAAGTCCGAAAAAAATAAATTCTGCTAAAGAGGTTTCATTTGAATGGTAACACCTTAGAATTTCATCCACCGAGTTGTAAGGTCTAGTGATAAATTATCTCACCAAAACATTATCTGGGAGAGAAAGGTAAGCTAGTGTTTCTAAATAAATTGCAAGTATTTTTTGCTTTAGTCCAATCATCAGTGCCTTTATAGTATATTTCCCCCAACAGAATACAAGAAAAAAAAATACAATTCAAACCTTTTCCTTCCTTTATACTGTAACTAAGTCATGGATTCTATGGGAGCAATAAGCTATTAGTACGATGTATGAGCTCTTGACGGTTCCCTTTATTAATATTGAGCAAAACTGTCCAGACATTTTAAAGTGGTTTTAATAATCTAAATTTGGCTGTTACAAGTATCCAACATTCCAACTTTTATGATGCTTCTAAAGCTTTATTTTTGAGCCAGCCACACGACTAAGTTGTCCAAAACATGCTTGAAGCATGCTTAGAAAATGGGCCAACTAGGATAAAAGAGTTGGGCAATTTTGGCGAAAATCAGGCGGCGATGTTGAAGTCCCCCATCACCGTAAACCCCATAATCTGTCGAAGGAGAAGCATTCCATTGATATTTTTTGAGCCTGAAGGGGTCGACATGTCTGATGTTAAAAATAGCACCTCATTTTCATTTTTTCTATATTTTTATCCAAATGGAAGAAAACATCTGCTTCCTTGCTTTACGAAAGGAAGATTTTGCAAGGCGATAATAAGTTATAATTAAACATGATTAAAAGTAATATAGTGTGAAGAATTCAGTACAGATGTTCAAAAATTCTCTTTTTGATAAGATTAAAGTTTGTGCCCCATTGAAATTTAATTTCAAATAACTAGCATTTGACTAAAAAGAAGACCAAGACAAGAATTCATTGAAAAAAGGGAGTATAACAATATGTGATAAACTACATCAATGGACAGAGAAAAGCATTTGCGGTGAACATTAGTTAAAACTTGATTGGCATGTTTTACGGTTTTTTAAAAGGCAATAAACATATCTACACTCTTAAAATGGGCTGCCTGACGTTGACTAAGGCTCAGATATTTATCAATTTATATTGATCGACTCGAATGCTTCTTGAAATAACTAAAAGCAGTAATCTCAGATGTTTCTCCTCTTTTTCGTGCACGAGGTACAAGGGCTGTAAATGATTTTGAAAATCAGTCACTAGGTAAATCAGTTACTATTATATAATTATTAATTTACTTAATCTTTTAATCCCCAAGGGAGCTATTGATCGTTCTGCTCAAAGACTGGTTGTTTTCTTGTCTTTGTAAAGTCGCAGAATAGAAAAAAAAGCAGCGCTGTTGTGAGCAACATCTTTACAAAGGCGTAAAATAATTTTATACGCACTGCATTCAACCTAAAGAACAAATAAAACATTAATTAATGCCTTAGTGCTGAACAGCGAATGTCAAAGAACAGATTGTACAGAACTACTCGAAGGTAATCTCTTGCATTACTCTTTACATACTCTTTGTCATCATAGCTTAGGAATCGAGTTACTTAATGCGAATTTAAACACTGAAACGTGCTTTTCGGTAACATTCATGATGCAATTTTTTGATACTTTCACCTCAAACCCCAGGTGTGGAAGATGCTAAACAGTTGAAGTGTTGTCACGGTTTTGACACAAGCGAATAAACAAAACGGAGTATATAGAGATCGTGTTTCAATGCTTTGATGTCAGCCATGTTTCCAACATGTCACTGCAAGTAAAGCGCGTGTCATTATGGTCGGTGTGTTTATGAATTACTGAATACCAAGAGTGAAATTCCATTCACGCTGTTTTCGGTCTCGAGGTATCATTTGTAAAACGCATCGTTGCTGATCGAAGCTCTCCGACTGTGACACCAGGCAGAAGTTATGACAATTCTGACATCTTCATGTATTCGGACTTCTTGTTGATATTTCTAGGGCAGATACCGGCTTAGGAGGTAAGATAACTCACGAATGGTACGTTTAATCGTGGATTACAATTTTGATGTATTGATCTGTATTGTAATCCGGGTCTGATAGTGATATTTGTCTACCTCAATCTGACCTATCAGCACTGTGGTCAGATTCTAGTCAAAGATGCTCTGGAAAGTATCGATTTTCTGGTCAAGATTTGGCTCCAGTTTGTATCATATACCACAAAGATACCAGGGTTTATTATCGCAATTTATTCTGTTTATTGTGCTTAGGGAGTTGATAATGACGATTTGACAGTTAATTAACTATAATTTTCCCTTTTAATTCTATTAAATAACGTTGAATTTGCCCGTAACTAACCGGCTACATTTAAATTTCTATGCTGGAATGGATCAAGTAATTGGTCTTCCATTTCGACTATTTCCTGTCTTTGAAGGCTTTTGAGATAAGCGAGTAGATGAAAAGGTTTTTTCAATGTGCTTACAGTCTCGTATTAGAAGAAGACTGAATAAGTCTCGCCGTCGAAGCTGTTTCTGACGAAAGGCGATGAGAAGTGCAATTCTTGGTAGCCTCGTGTGTTTTTAATTTTTCGTTGGGAAATCCGATTCAATGTTAGCTAGTAAATGTTGCACCGATTTGATCTTGGTGGGAGGTACAGAGCTCAAATTGAGATACTGATAAACCAGTCATCCAGCACTGAACACAAGAGCAATAACTTCGGTCGGAAAAACTCATTATCATAGCCGCAAATTGTTTCTTTGTCCTATGAAGCTGTGAAGGCGTTAATTAAACCTCCATTAAATTTAATCGTCTAAGAACTCGTGCATTCCAGTTTTACATTTTAAAATACCGCTAGTAAACAGCAGCTCAATTAAGACAGATCATTCTTAACAACAGGCCAAACGAATAATTTGAATGATTATGTTGCATTCAATTTGGGAATGGCAGGGTTCTTGCAATAATTTAATTATGTTCCTAATAACGCGCCAGTTTTGCAAATTAACTTTCAATTATCGGGGAAGGCAAAACATATTTTTGTTTGGGTGCTAAAAGGCGCTCAAATTGTTATGTAAACAATCGACTTTGCACAGCTCAAGTTTGACTATAAATAGACGTTCGCTTTCAAGTCTTTTATTGTATTTGATTGTTATTTTGCTTCCCGTGTCTTCTACGGAATGGCCTTGCGCCCTCTATGAATTTTTGAAGCATGCCTTAATTGAAAGCATAGAAACCTCCAAATGTTTTTGCCTTTACATACTCAATTGACTCAATTCACCATGGTCTAATGCATCGTCATAGACGTGGGAATTTTTTCTTCAAACTTCAAAGCGTCTATACATAGCCTTAATTTGCATTCGGTTTGTTTGAAGTTCAAATTTACATCACCTTGTTTACAAGCATTTAAGAAACGGCGGTGGTTGGGTAGAATTTAATTTTTGCCGATTTTTGATTATGATCTCGTTAATCTTTTGACTTGAATATATGTGCAGAACAAAACTCTTCATTTAACTGTAAAAGTTTTGTCAGAAATGCAGCTTTTTAGACAAGTATTTCTTTACCAATTACTTAAAGGCCTTAGAATACAAAAATCCTATTTCTTTTGTCTACTGGGTCTACTATCCAGAGACCGGCAGTACTGTTCATGGGTATTGCTTCAGTAACACATGATCCAAATGACTTCAACCACTTACTAGTAATAGCTGTACGACTGTGAAATGTCAATACAGCTCATGAACACATTTAAGAAGTATTCTCTTAAGCTGAAGTACATTAACTAATTAGTTTTCATATACAATCAAATAGCTCCAGTTATCGAGGGTAGAATTATATAGAAAATGATCTGAAGGAAAATAATAAATACTTCGAGTTAGCGGGAGGTTCGAGCTATAAAGGGTTCGAGTTGTCAGGAGTCGATTGTGCGAATAATATAATTAGTTAAATAATAATTAGTTTTCATCATTAGAAATTAATTAGCACTATAATAAACGTACTAACGACAATAACGAGAGTTAAAATTGCAATCGACCGCAAAATGATAGATTGCTGTCTGATTTTAATATTGTACATTATTTTTTCTGTATCAATTTTGCATTTTTTTTCCGCGCACTCTTTTGCACACTTTCTTACTTTAACTTTACACCGAACAGGTTCGTCAGAAAGTAAAAATCTGACCAAAAAATAACCATCGACGGCGAACTAATATTGCCGTTAATATGGTTTAATTTTCACTCTGATTAATTAAATGCATTCAGGGTTTTAAGAAGCATTGAAATTTTCAAAGCTGCTAAATAGATAAACTGTTGAAGGATCGTAATATTTGAACTATAATTTGTTGACTAAGCTTCTGCTTTTCAGTGAATTCTTTTCATTAACAATTGTTATAATTTCTTACTCTGCGTCGAACGTGACTAGAAATGCAAATGTGCTCGCATGTGTAGAAAAATAGTTTATTGTATCATGATTTTTTGTCTACTATCGGAAAAAACTCATTTATTTGATGTTGAGCAAGTGCTATCTTACGTTTTTGCGGAAAAATTCAAGTTTATTGGATGCCTCTAGATGTTTAAAGTTTAGCTGTTGTTGTAATGGCGGCTTCTCTAACATGCCGACGTCACGTCTCTCTCTTAGTGAGCGACAAAACCTAGAATAACTTCTACTGCACGTTAGGTAAATCACCTTCTGAATAATTTCTTGTAAGTGATAATTTTGAATTTTTTTTTTATCGAGAAAAACCGGAAAACTTAAATTGGTAACTACTGAGTACAATCCGAAATTCCATGTGAGACAGCCTATCCAAAAGAGTCAAAATACCATTGATAGGTAAAATACCTTTTCCCAGTCAACAAAGTAGCTGGAAACTTTCAGAAGCGATTAAGACCCCCTATATGTGGCCATCTCAGTAGTTGGCATTTTGGGTGGTCGCAGGTTCGACCTCGTACAAGCACGATTTAGTTTCTCTTCGAGGAAGTCTTTATAAGTGTGATCTATTTTTGAAGCACTTCGCGTTACTTTCCTGTTTTTGTGGTCTGTTTTGTTGTGTAGCATTGTCAGTCAAACGTTTGCCAACAAAATCCTTTAGTTTAAATAAACCACTACATTGTTAGTATTCCCTGTGGTAGATTCCATAGTTTTATGGTTAAGTGCATTCTTGGGACCAATCGTTTTGCAACAATCAAATTTGCTAACACTTTTCTTAAGTACAATAAAGTAAAATCGAGGCATATTTCCACACAGTTTTCGATTTGTTCCAAGTCATGTAAAAGCCGGACTTTTGCTTGTTATTGTTATCAATTAAATGCCTTCATATCATCATATAAGCATAGAACTCAGTTCTTTACTATAGGTTGATATATAGTCCATGTTTCAGCACCATATAGGAGAGAAAAAAAAGACAACAGCTAAATAGACCTTAAACAGAGCCTTTAATAGACACATGCTGGATTTTCCATAGCCTGTCCTGGTTTTCCAAGACACTTGCATTTCCCATTCAGCTATATTTGGGCTCACTGTCTTGGCTAGCATTGTTGGAGATAGGTGCTTCCTAGGCATTTGAAGTCAGAAAACTGCACCAGGGCCTTTTGATTCTGTGATAGTTATGGTTAGAAGTTGGCTCAGGAACTGGATTTAGGTTTTGCATTGGTTGGTATAAGCACTCAGTTTTCTTAATTCTTGAATCTAAATTGGGAGGCAGTTCTGACGAACCTGCTAAATAGGTCAGGAAGCTGTTCAGCATGGCAGACATCTTAGTCATTAAACATAACCATACAATACAAGGCGACTGTGATTAGGATGTCGTTTTTGTGTTAGTGGTTACACTTAGCGGCCAACGCGGAAAAAAAGGTGCATAGATTTCTGATGACTAGAGAGCAGATAACTTTCTTTCCCACCGCACTCTGAGTGCTAATTAACACTGGCGACGTTATGTAGTTGTAATTTTTGACTCTGTAAAGTAAATTCTTCACATCCCTTTCTCCGCAAAAAGACCCAAAAATAGAAAGTCAAGAAATATTGCAAAACATTTACAAAGGGATAGCACTCGGAATTTGAAGTACTGTCGAAGAGGTTTGATCTGAATAGTACACGCGATAGGATTATTTTCATTTACAGACGTGTCTTCGCTATTGAATCTGGGATAAAACGTTTTGAACTTTACTTTGTTACTGTGTCGTTGGTTTACAAATGTTATACAAATTGCAGTGTGAATTTTTGGCATCTTATAATTCTTAGCAGAAACAGGGTTATATCCTTCTGTTCTTGGCCACTATAAAGGAGATAGAAAAACTTGCTTGAGTGCACATTCTTTGCTTATCTTTGCCATCTTCAAAGAGCCAGGCGAAGAACGTTGCACGCGTCAGAAGAAACGCAGATAAAACCAAAATTCGTGCTTTCAAACACACTAGAGATATCAGATTGTAGAGATATTAGACTTAGTAGCTCGATATTAGCGACGCAGAAGGCTTTTCTTGTAAACCCCTCGTTAATAAGTGCTTTCTGTTTTGTTTCCGGTTATGCCAAAGATGGAAGTGCCAGAGGCTTTCGCTGAAGCACTGTGGGATCACGTGACTATGGATCCTGAAGAGCTGAGTTTCCAAGCAGGTGACATCATCACCGTTCTAACTATGACGTCATGTGACTGGTGGTTTGGCCAAGTGGGCGATCAGGTGGGATGGTTTCCTGCACCGTTTGTTCGGGTAAGTCAAAAATGTAGGTACGTTGTACGTACGTACAACTAGAATAACACCAGAGATATGAGTAAATAAAACGTGTAGGCCATGTCACAGGGTATAACCGTGGCAAAACCCGGCTTTCAGTGAATATTACGGCTTGGCCTGTTAAAGACAACTTGTAGGGAACTAAATGTCTTTACGGTTGTACTGACAAAGATATTGTACATCCTACAATTGCCTCTTCAGGCGAATCTTTGCTGACGTCATCGTTTACATTTTTACTCATTAGCATACGAATTAACTCATAGAAGACGTCACTGTATGCACAAAATAAATTCAAAAGTTGAGAGAGTTGGTTAATTTGAACAATTTGCGCTCTTTGCAAGCGATAACAAAGGAAATAGCAGTCATCGAAAACTGCGAAATTGTTGGCTGGCAAAAACATTAATGAACCCATACATTTTTTTGTAAAGTTTCGATTTTTTTAAAGATAATTTCTTCTTAACTATTCGGTATATCAGGCTCAAATTTTCGCAGTTAACTGAAATTGTTATGCTCTTTCGATATTCAGTGAGTTTATTTTGATACCTTGATCAGAGAATGAAAGGTATAGGCTAATGAGGCAAAAAAAGTAAGTACAGATTCGCCTATCGTGTGTTTCACATGACGTCATGGCGGCCATATTTGTGTCCCAAAACAATGAAACGGCGGCCATGTTTGTGCCCGAACCAGTCCTGTGGGAGTTGAACTCTTCTCTTATGCAAACGCTTTCTTTTGTTCCAATAAATTTGCATTGATGCTGACCACGTGAGTGAAAACACAGAATAACTTATCGCGATATTTTGGTCTTGCCACTTTATCTAATTTCTCATTTCAATACACATTGCATTTGAACCTTGTCACTTGCGTGGTTGGGTCTTTTTTCACAAATTCACAACACCAAGAAAAACTATCGCATAAAGAATATATTTGGATTACGTTAACTAACAGACAGTTGACCGGCGTCTGACAAAAAAATGGAAAAAAGAGAAACAACAACAACAGAGCGAAGGCGATTCAAGCATAGATGTTTTCCTTTTTAATTATTAATATTCATGAGAAAAAGTTGAATATTCTGGGATCCTTAATAATTTAGATTTAGATCCTCATTGTCGAAGGGGTTTGTTACAACTGGGTTTCACTGTGAGGCACTAAGGCTGGAATTTAAAGAATGAATTAAAAAGCAGTCTCTCATCTAAGAGATGAGAAAAGACATTCACGAACACCACAGTGTCTTCTTCTTCAACAACGCAGTAATAGTTCATTTCAGATTTCTAAAAACCCTCACTTTGGCGAAACGAGGCCAAGTGCAACATCGTTCTTGTGATACTGATTTTTATTTCCATGAGTAAAAAATCATTTCATAGCATATTGCTTCGCACTTAGTCTCGCTTTGAAACAGAGGCCTGGGGCAACTCGGAATTTGCCTATGAACAATTTGTTTTTTCTAGGTCCGGGTGTCTCAGACGTTGGACGCGGACGAAACAAAACTTGCACCGCCTGTTCGAACGAGGAAGGGAACCAATGAGGGCTTTCTGTCTGACGCAGTGGTTAGGTCACGTGTTGTGTTAGAGATCCTGAGCACGGAAAGAGATTATGTTAAAAACCTGCAAGATGTGGTAGAGGTAAGGGAGAGTTTGGTTTTAAACACTAGAGATTTGAGGAAAGGGAAGATCGCGGTACAATTAAAAAAAAAAAAATTAAGGGAGTTGACCCTAACTTGCGCATAAACATGCATTTCCTTTAGCTATGATTTTTCGCGCTTTATACCTGCTGCTGGCACTGGCTGCATGTTTTCCCTCGCTTGCCTGTTGGTTTCGTGTTGTGTCGCCGGTGACGTGTTTCCCGCGTTTCATACAGACAGCGCGTTTTCTTACTTGGCCATGGGGAAGTGTTTTCCCTCACTTTACACTACAATGGAAGTCTAAAGAACTTGGGAAACGGTGGGAAAACCCTTCCAAGTAATTGTTACATAGGGTTCATCCCTTAACCCTGCCCCACCCAACTCCCCCCAACAATGTTGTGACCCCAAACAGTCTCATTTGCACCCATTTTGCTCCAAATTCAACATTGTTTGGGATGGGAGGGGGGAGGTTGCCAATTTTTTTAATATCACTTTTATTGACCTCCATTGTAGTTGAGTATTGTCTACCTTAAGAAGCAGCTTCAGGTGTTTGTTTCCCCACGCTCGTTATGTTTTTCCAAGGCGTGCCCACGGGGTTGGCAACTGGTCGCACGTGTTTAGTTCAAGTTCTGCTGAGTTGTTCATGGCTTTTGCTTTGTAATAACTAACTTAGTTTGTGGTTTCACAGTTCTAATACCTCCTTATCATTGCTTTTACAGGGCTACCTCAAGCAGGCGCGCAAAAGAACAGACATGTTCACTGACGAGAAAATTGCAAAGATCTTCTCTAACATCGAGCAGATCTATGAGTTCCACCAAGAAATCTTGAGCCAGTTAGAGGAGTGTTTTGTGGAAGATGATCCCTGTGCTTCTGAGATTGGCGCCGTCTTTTTAAACAACGTAAGTTTCTTTTGCTGTTTTACTTTTCATTTGCTTCGAGTAAGCTTTCCATTTGTAAATCGAAGAAGTGTTGGGTCGCGTACGATGGCTAACTCTTGCTCGTGCTCGCGTGATTGTTTTCTCGAAGGCTTTTTTAACCACTTAACTCCGAAAATAATTTATGGGCCAACTGTAGTGTAACATCTCCATCACGTTCCAAGATGACTTGTAAAAAGGTAATTGTCTCCTTAATCAAATAACAATTTAGAAGGTCCAAGGACTTTTTACCAAATGCATTTCTCTGTTTCACGTTGCAGGAAAAAGGCTTTGAAATTTACTCCGAATATTGCAATAACCATCCACATGCAATGGCGGAATTAAAGACCCTGGGTGATAGTAACAAATACAAACAGTTTTTCGAGGTAGGTTACCCAGCCTTGCTCATGGAACAGGAAATTCACCTAAAACCACTTCGCCGCTAAACCATCTATTAACGAGCTTCAACATCATGTACAAGTCTAAAACTTTTCGACTCTTCCAACTACAGTGGAGCCTCGATATAACGAAGGGCCTACGGACTGGCAAATTTTGTTCGCTATAATGAGGTTTCGTTATATCGAGGTCCTATTTCATATATTTTACTATTACTGGGGTGAAGAAAATCGTTCGTTATATCGAGGACTTCGTTATATAGAAGCTCGCTATATCGAGGTTCCACTCTGGTATATGGCGAAGACCCGGCGGCCATTAACCTTACAAGTTTACCTCCCCTACCCGACCCCAAAGCAAAAAGTCCTAGATTCGCGTCTGTACAAGCGCTAAGTAAAAGTAGAGTAGATCAAGTGTAACACAATTAACACAGCTAGCGTTCGAATCACTTTACTAAACTAGCACACCAGTTACACGAGTCGTAAAACTACTAAACTGGGCATGTCCGACCCAACTCGGGCTCAGGCCCCACGCTACACAAGGCGTGACCAAGAGGAGTATTCTAGCCAATCAAATGAGGTATTAAACTGATCAGAATTCAAACCGTGTTAAGAATGTAAGTTCAACTTTTTTGGTTTGTTTTTCAGGCCTGCCGTCTTCTACGAGATATGATCAGCATATCGCTGGATGGATTTTTACTGACGCCAGTTCAGAAGATTTGCAAATATCCTTTGCAGTTAGCGGTAAGCTTACAAATGTACTTTCATGTTGTTAGTTAACAATCAACAATAATGACTGGTTCTTATTTTGTCTCTTATAATCAGCTACAATGTAAGTGGTATTCTTCGCGAAGGAAAACGAGCAAAACCTTAGCTAGTGACAGTGATATGTTTACGCCTCCCGTCTCATAATAAAGACATACGTGTCTAAATTAATTGCAAGTAACTTTCCCCAGAACACTATCGCTGTCTACTAAGCGCTGTCTTCGCTGTCATGATTTCTGACGATTTGCTTTCATTTTTAATAACACATTAATTTAGTCGTACTTAAATATAAGCCAGTCATTTTAAGAGACCCTCCTAGCTGTTCTTTGAGACTTCCACTCGTATCATACAGACACTTTTAAATTAAGCACCCCTGCTTACAACGAAAATATATTTCACTTTACATACTGTTCTTTGATGACTACAAAACACCATTACGATTATTTTTGAAAAGGCCTGTGAAAATAGAAATTTTTTTTGTTTGTTTTTCGTGCAGGAACTTAAAAAGCACACCTTGTCAACTCACAGAGATTTCGAAACTGTGTCGCGAGCCTTGGAAACAATGAAAAACGTGGCGTCGTTGATTAACGAACGCAAAAGGAAAGTTGAGAGTATTAACAAGATCGCCAAGTGGCAAAGTACTATTGAGGGGTGGGAGGTGAGTAAGCATTAGTGCTAAGGGAAGAGGGGTGACTGGGGTGAACGCAGGTACATGGAGGTGATCAGTGCGGGTATGTGGGGAGGAGGGTGATTATAAGCCGTTTCGTTAAAGGTCAGCTGGTGTCAACTAACTGACAACTGTTGATGGTAAAGTACAACTGGGCCTCCCCACAACGACAACTTTAGGGACAGAGATACTGAAGTGGTCATTGTGAAGAGAATGAGGCCACCTCCACACGCAGCCGGAAAAAGGCCAATAATTCTAAAACCGCTTTCTTTAATGATAGTACTGTAAGCGAGGCCTTCTCTTTACTGGCTGTTTTGAAAGTTAGACAGCGTGGCCGAGTGGATACAGCGCTGGACTTGCAATTCGGAAGTCCCGCCCTAACCGCTAGGTGGATTTGTTCACGGTAGTCCCGAGTTCAGATCCTTGGCCATGCTTGCAAATAGCCAACTGGTTTGCCTCCGGCCAGTTGGGATTCAGTTAAATTCAATTTGAATTATTTGTTTCAGATATTTGCTGGGCCTCACTAGCATTAGTGCTATAAATACTGCCGAGGGTAAATAAGGGAATTGTATAATATATGCTATATATTTTCGTTTTTCTTAATAAAGGGCGAGGATGTCCTACAGAGAAGCTCAGAGCTGATCCACTCTGGAGATGTTATCAAGACTTCAAAAGGAGGCTCTCAGGATCGTGTCATGTTCCTATTTGATCATCAACTTGTGTACTGCAAAAAGGTAAAAACGAAAAAAAGAAAGAAAGAACTAGCTTAGGGAAATGTACGGGTTAGGAAATTTTCTCAGTGTGTTCTGGTTTGTAGTTTGCGAGCCACGGTGGCTCTTGGAGGATTTTGTCGAGCTATAATTCTGTGGTAAATGAATGGACGGCTGCTATGTCCGCCGTAATATCTTGAATTTCTATCTAGTCTTCTTTTAAATCCTAAACCACAAATGGTCCCTTACGCGCTACGGTGCCATTACTACTTTTTCTAACTCATGAAGATCAGTATTCCCTTATCCCCCACATCAAACCGGCGCACGGGCACATGAACAAAAACAGCATAGGGAGGGTAAGATTAAAACCCATTCTAAAGATTTCTCTCTCTTGTCTTTCAGGATATATTAAAGAAAAATGGCCTAACGTACAAAGGGAGAATCGACATGGACGACTGCACCGTGATTTGGCTGAGAGATGGAGAAGGTACAACCACTTTTATTTCTTGTTTCTGTCTCAAATAAATTCTATGGCTTCACCACGGGACGAAAAGTAACTCCGACAGCAACTTAATGCTAGACCATATATGAACTTGTTTTCGGAGGGCTCGAAAAAAAGTCAGTTACATTTACTACAGTACCCTTTTGTGGCTGCAGACGAGGGCTTGGGAGTATGGTATTATGCACGCAACCTAGATCGTAGTTACGACAAGCCCACTAGGCTGCCAGGGTTTCTCCTTCTTTCGGCCTTGTGATTCTCGTTCTCGCTTTAATCGGGGACGAAAGGAGAGGATCACTTGGAAAGGGAACGAACTGAACGAGGCACAGTGTTATAATAAGCAATTTACAGGCGTAATTGCCTCACCAAAGGAAGGAATAAAAAGGCAAGCTGATCCCTTTTTTGTTTTTAGAAACGCTAGACAGATCACCACTTAACAACGCTTGGAAAATCTATAACTTCAAGAAGGAAAAGTGGTACATATTCTACACGAAAAAGGCGGCTCAGAAGGAAAAATGGATGAAAGCATTTAAGGACGAGAGGAGAAGAGTTAAAGAAGATGCTAAAACAGGTAAACAGCCGTTCGTTTTTTGGTGACCAGTGACATGACATTGTGTTTTCATGTTACTACTCTTAAAGCAGTTGCAGTTTAGTAGCTAGATGACCGTCCTTGTTGATTAGCGTCTTTCTGTTGGTTGTTCACTTTTAGTTTGAGAAAACGAGACGTTTTGCCAACTCAACGAGCACAGAAATTCCATACTGATGACGCGTTATTACCCTAAACTGGTTACTGCCTGATTGGTTGAAAATTTGCTTAAACCAATCAAAAGCAGTAAACAGATCTGCGTAGTGAGGGGTAATCAGTATGGAATTTCTTGCGCTCGTTTCTTAGACGTCATTTTGTGGGTGGCACCGTGAAATGTCAGCTGTTTTCTTAAGCTAGTTCACTTTATATTGGCCACAAACGTCCACTGCATTAAGGTGGCTGAACACAGTTTTGGCAGTTTGTGAGTATATGTCATTTGCCAAATCATGGCAAGAGAAAGGTTGCAGCTCACAAACTGAAACTTGGCAAGTGAAAAATAACTGATGAAAGATTTTGATCGACAGGTAAAATTTGACGTTTTCGTAATTACCATGGCAACATAAACGATTGAATACAACCTGAAAATTTCACTTTTGCTCAGTTTGATAAAATTCGCTCATTAGATTTTCCTTTAAACTTGCACACAGCTTACTGTAATTAATCATTACCATATGAAACTTATTTGACCAAATTTTAACAGACGGGTTTTTAGATAATCAATAATATAATTGTACTGTAATTATTAAATGTGTCACAAAATTCGTCCGTTCAACTTCCATTTTAAAGTTCTCATTATTTAAAATAAGATAAAAGTAAAAATTCTGCCAAATATCACAAAATTTTAATGAGTAGATTTTGAGAAATCGTCTTCTGTGTACCATTGCTTTTTACGCCGCCATGTTTGTTTGTCTAATTTAAAACGCGCGCCGTCACGCGAGTTACCGCTGACTGCCCGCAAAACTGTGTTCAGCCATCTTAAGGGAATGTTTTGATGCTCTGAAATAGATGGGATATCAATGTTCCTTCTCTGACCAGTTGAAAGACCAGGTGAAACAGCTTTTTTCAACTTTCCTCTCTGTTTGTTCTTTTCAGGTCTTGTTATCTCAGAGGATACCAGGAAAGCTGCTATGAGAGCGGCGAAAGCATCAGTCAAAAATAAGAAAGTCAACGGTAAGTTGGGATTGCTGTTTCAATACTTTGGCGGAGGGCAGGGTTCAACACCTGCTGTGACGGGTTAGGGAAAGGACATCCATGGCCGTCGATTAATATAAGCTCTAATATACCGAGGAACGACGACGAATGGGATAGCCTACGTGGCAGACGGTTTATTTGGATGTGTTTTTGGTTCGCAAAGAAAGAAGCAAGAAGAAAAAGGCAGGAGAGCGGGATAACCTCTGCCTTCTTTCTCTCTCTCGCCCCGTCCACCATCGCTTTCTCGTAATGACCCTGTTTTCCTTACGCGCGGCTTTTTTATCTTACTCTACGAACCAAAAGCAAAAAACAAACCAGGAATTGGGCTAAGCTGGTCCATTTGGACACCAGCAGTTAAAAAATCGTGTCTTGTCAGTCAATTCCTGTCGCCAAGTACTCCAGTTAATTAGCGTTTCTTCATTTTCCTTTTGACAGGTAAGAAAGAAAAGCCGTTTATAAAGTCCCAGTCTTCAGCAGAAATTAAACCACCTCCCTCGCCAACCCTGAGGCTACCCGCCCCAGTCTCTAGCGCAGATTTGAAAGAGGAGGAGGAAGAAGAAGGAGACAAAGATATTAACGGAAATGGTTCACCTCTCAGTCCCAGATCGTCTGTCATCCGAAGGAGTTTTGGTTTACGAGGATCAAAAAGTAAAAAGAAAGAAAATCGGAAGAGCTCGATTTTTTAACGCATCACACTCAGTGGTCCCTGTTAGATCCTCGCTATGAAGCTTTACAAGCCAAAAAAAAAAAAACGATTGATATGCATAGGAACTCGAACGATGACCGAGCCCGTAGGATGTTGCTCGCCAACAAAACGTGCTCCTGCAACGGCGACAAGTTGACGTGGTAATTTCTGATTGCATCAGAAGCGCGTCTCCTCGGTAACTCAACGAAGATGAGCCGAAAACAACACGCGTGGCCCGAACCAACGACAACTTCACGAGTAATGTGAAAGCAGGAGTGGTAGATCATAATTTCTCCAAGTGAAATACTGTCATCAGGCCCTCTTCCGACTTCTGTTGGTTGCAAGACAACTAGACACTTGAATGCCACTTAACGTTAAAGGAACTTCAATCGAAACGTTTTCTGTGGTTTGTTCTGTTATTTAGGCTTTGATATGGTAGGATTATCAATGACAAAAATAACTTTACACCATGCGCTACTTTCGTAGGAAGTTAGCTTTAAAATTTTAGCAGTGTATTTAGCTGTAATTTGCTTATTTCATAGCGTTACAATTCTATAGGCTGTTTAACCGTCGCGAGGATATTACACTAATTTATTTCAATGAGCTCATTGCGACCTTTTCGTTCCCCAGTTTCCATATTTTGCTTCCCAAATCTTAAAACAAAATCTCAGAAACCAATTAAAATGAGACGAGTTTTTAATTGTGTGTAAATAGATGTTACAAATTGAAATATTCATATCATCTGATAGAATTTGTAAAGTAAATTTTAACAAGTATAAATTTTAAGCGACACTGAAAATATTTACTGATGTACTTTTGTTTTCAAATTCTACCCAACATGTTTGGAAAAATATTGTTTATTAGAACTTATTGAAAATAAAAAGTTACTATAATACAGTGACGTTATGTATAACTTCTTTCTAGACGGTGTTGTTGGAAAATTGTGTGCAAGGGAACAAAGTTCAGGAAACGTTAACTTTCTTGTTTTTATCTACACCTTGGTATACTATCACTCAATGTGTGGCATTAACATTGGCGTTTCTGTGCGGTTTAGGAGCAAAGAACGAGGAACGAGAGTCAAACACCGCGCGAAAAGTTTTTTGCCTCTCGTTTCATTTCTCGCGCGGTCAAAACCAAACGTCCCCTTCCTCGGTCTTTCTTTGCTCCGAAACCAAACGCGGAAACGCTTGCTACGCAGGCTATGTGTGACAGGCCTTGCCAGATCCCTGTACGGCGTCTTCCCATGCCTTCTCGGTCAATGTATCCGGCAAGGAAGTCGCTTAAAAGGAAGGGAAAAATTTATAAGGCACGCGAGCGATAGAGATAATAGAGAGTCTTCATGCTTACGGCCAGACTGTTAATTATATCTACACAAAAATAAGTAGTTTCATATCGGGCTAATCCATATAAGAATTATTTTGCTAGCCCAGGGGTTTTCGACCTAACACAATAAAGTCAATAAACGTTACCACAGCAAGAAAATTTTCAACTGATCTACTGAACCTGAATTTTACTCTCTCTTTTTGCCGGTTTTCGCTTACTTAGTGACTTAGAAAAATCGTTGCTCAACCCGAAGCTTTAAAAGTTGACGATTTAAGGGTCAAGACCCTTAAGAACCATACCCTATGCTATCGGGCGGCACATACCCATGTTTGCATCTAGTCCATATATAAAAAATAATTATGGAAGTGATACCCCCGGGCTTGACGATAAGCCTTTAAAGAAGTAAAAAACATGATGTTTACGGCTTCTCTTCAGCTGTCTCCTAATTAATTGTCACAAGCCAAAAGCACTGAATTTTAAACATGCAAAGTCCTTATAAATAATTATAACGATAGGCATAAGAATGGAGAAGTCTAGCGGAGAAATAGCCTGTTTCATGGCCTGCAATTCACTGTCACGAGACAAAGCATGGAAAAACTAACAATACAAAAGGCAAATTGACGGAAAGGAAAATCATCTTTCCCTTTTATCTTCTTATTCTGCACTTATTTGCGCAGTAAACAGACATTCAGAAACTTAATAACAATAAGATGCAGTTGCGTCAAGTCAATGACTATATTGGCTTTATCTTGCTTTAACATTGCCATTTGCTCCTGAGGAGCTACTTAGGCAAGAGCGGTAAGTCAACTTTGAAGAAGCATCCATCTTTTATCAGCCTATTGGAAAGGAATTTGCGGGTAAATTACTCAGTGCAGATTTTTAACCTAGCCTAATAGGACTGCGCAAGATTGACCGTTAGACTTGTGCGCCGGCATGATTTCGAGCATAACAGTCGAGGCAAAATAATCGAGCATTACACAGGAATTATCGTGCCACGTGTCTCTTTGACTCTGGCATGTGTTCTATAACAGCTTTGTATTCGTCAAAACTAAAGGATTCAGCCCATATGAGGAAACCAGCTCGGATACCACATCTTGATACCAGTCCTGGTTACAAATAAGGAAAACGAGGCTTCCAGTAGTATCTATGAGTCCTCTCAACATTCCAACGAGAAAAATCATGCCAGTTTTATGTTAGCTATATATAATGGAGCATAATTGGGATAATAGTGACAAGCATTCAGTGAGTGTTTTAACATTTACTGAAAATTAGCATCGATATAATAGTACAGAACATTGAGCATAATGTGAACAACCCTACTTATCTGTTTACGACTTGAAGCAATAAATTCTAACTCAGCAAGAAAATTTAATTACAACTGGTCTTCTCAACTTGACTTACACTTTTTTTCTTAACTTTATATTTAAACGTGCACGGGAACAAGCGCAAAATGTTTTCTTTGCACTATTTCGAATTTATTAACACAATATGAGCTTAATTATAGTGCCATCGGCCCCATATCACCTCCAAGTTTAAATTGTTAAGGTTTAGAAGAAGGATACGTGGAGTGGTAAAAGAATACCGAACAAAAGTGAGGGAAAAACGCACAATTAGATGAAACAGGCAGTAAAGAGTTCCTCCAACTGAAAAATCGACCGCGAAGCGGCTGCGTTTGTACTTAGTTGCCACGCACCACCCGAGTAAACGGAAAACAAACCACCAATTTAGCTTGTTCAAGACAAAAGTCTATTTAGGCCTGAATTAAATTCAAATGCTAGCCAGACAATTTCATAGAATAGACTTGCTTTATCAAAATAAAATAAAAAATTAATCATACCGAATCTACCAGCAAAATGCTAAGATTCAAAACAAGGGATCGCTCTTTGAAATTCTCCTTTAGTTTCGTGGAAATTCAATTGGGCCTTTCACAGTTTTCTTAACGAAACTCTCGATGAGAAAAAAAGGCAACAGGTTCCAGTTGCTTAAGGAACAGACGTCTTGTAATCTTAAATCGACAGAGGCCAAAAGCGAAAAAGAAGACAAGAGGGGTCAGAGAAGGACGAATTACAAGTTAAAGAAATTAACATGTTTATTATTATACCGTAACAGGTGTTAAGACAAACATGCTAAGAGCTTCTTTGAATTTAAATTTGTGCAAAACCAACAAAGCTACGAAAAACATTACACAGTTATTTGATTAAATCGCTGAGGTTGTAAGTTGGCAAGATTTCCGTATAACTCCATACATTAATTATGCATACATTCATTGTTTAAAGAAAACAAAGGACAGCACCGACTTTCCGAGCTTCATCCGAAAATGAGATGTTTTATCTTAATTCTGCTACGCCCCGCTATGACTCATGATTTTCAGTTTTAATTACAAGGTAGAACATTGGCTATATTAGATAAGAAGGGTATATTATACGCACACTTATTTTCTTAATTGCAGAAGATGGAAGCTGCTAATTTGACTCAAGACGACAACAACTTAAAAACGACAGGAGAATTGTTTTGTTCAGAATTTACAAGAGAAGTACACAGTGAGCTAATATTTATTTCGGGGTTAAATATATTTTTGTCCATTGCTGCATTTGTAGGAAACACCTTGATCCTAGTGGCCCTACGCAAGAATTCTTCACTTCATCCGTCATCCAAAATGCTGTTTCGTAACCTGGCAATAACGGATCTTTGCGTTGGAGTCACTGCAGAGCCTGTAGCTGTTGCTCATTGGTTGTCTGCTGTGTACGAAAGATGGGACATTTGCTTTTACACGAGAATGGCAAATGTAATTTCGGGTTATATTTTGTGTTCCGTTTCTTTGCACACAATGACTGCTATAGCTGTGGACAGACTTCTCTCCCTGTTACAGGGGGTCAGATATAGACAAGTTGTAACTTCGAAGAGAATATGTGTAACTTTAACGGTTACGTGGGTTTGGTCATTTGCCGGCACATCAAGCGTGTTATGGAATCCCCTTGTAGCACGATGGTGGATATACTTCACCATACCTCTCTGTCTGGTAACCCCGGGTATCTGTTACGCAAAAATTTTCATCACTCTTCGCGGTCATAGCCAAGTTCATGATTTAGACCATAAATCTCAAAGACCAAAACCGAACCGAGTAATCTCTGTGAACATAGATCGATACAGAAAGGCAGTATATCGTGTGTTGTGGGTGCAGTTAGCGTTGGTTGTTTGTTACCTGCCGTACATAATATCGGAAGCTTTGACATCTAAAGGACGGATTCCCGTATCGGCTTACCTTGCCAGGCAATTCTTAATTACTATTGCTTATTTAAACTCGTCATTGAATCCTGCACTTTATTGCTGGAAGATCGGAGAAGTAAGGCAAGCTGTGAAAGGCATAATAAGACAAATTTTTTGCTCATCGACCTAGTTTATCACCATTTTTACAATAACTGACAGAGTGATTTCTCACGTTCTCATTGGTTGAGAGATACATGAGTTATTAATTGGGTACATGGGCAAACCAGTCGGTTCACGGTTTGGGCAAATCAGTGGCAAAAAAATTCAAGACAGGTAAATTTTGTCCCAGATTTGCTTTTACCATTTGCACAAATCAGCACCATCTACCGAAAAACGGCCGCGAAAACCTGAAACTGGTATCAAAGATGGCTTTGAAGAAATGGAACATGAATTTTTGTTTAGAACATTCCGACTGGAAAAACAAGACTACTTTTTTCGAAATTTTCCACTGAAGCGACCCGAAAAGTCGTGTTCCATTTACCCTACAGCCGGATGTTCAGGGAAAGTTTTTGTAAATGGTAAACAGCCAGTGTGAGAGTTTATACAATGTACACTCACGCTATGATTGGTTGTTGTTTATCATGTTTTAGAGTCAGGAAATACGGATGACGTCACAGGAAAACTGTGAAAGCTTATATAACATAATGCGAACTTTTGAAAAAAGTCATGATTATTTCAGATTGAACAAAATCTTTTAGCAAGAGCAATTTGTAAGTAAAAACCGAAAAGAATGAGGGCGTACAAGAGCCCCTTTGAAACAGTTGTCTTCACTACGAGACTAAGGAGTTTTTTCCGCATGAATTTGATGGTCTTGGAAGAAGTTGACGAGAAGATGAACTGAGAAAATAGTATTCAATGAGTCATTCAATGAGGAAAACCGCAGAATACGAGACGAAAAGAAGCCTTGGTGACTTGGAAAATGCCTAAAGTGGAAGAAATATTCAAACAGACAGTAAAGCGCTACGAGGAAAATTTGTCGTTTCCTTTACTGTTCAATGTACACTGAAAACGAATAAATTGTCACAGTCAGGTACAAATATAGCTTGGAATCAGTCTGATGTTTAAATCGGGATCCTTCATATGGATACCTGAAAGAGATCGTTGCGTTCGACGAAGGAGAACGCTTACTATTCGTGTACCGTACATGATGTAGTAACCGTTCCATATGCCATGCGATTTGGACGCCATCTTGGACCGGCCTGGCAAATTTTGCCTCGATCTCATGTGTTCAGTTTTTCTCGCGCGGGGGCTGGTATCTATTTTGTGACACTCGTTCGCAGATGAAATGTTGGCGATTTTCTGTTTACACTCCAGGTTTGTTTATAGTTTTTCTCGCAGTTTTCAATTAAGTTTTTTTTTTATGTAGGAAAATTTCCCTTCTAAGATAATCGGTTATGTAGATGTTATGTTACCAATATGTTCTGCACACTATATTTGTTTTTATGAATTCGAGCAAGATCAGCTTAGATCGACCAGATTTAATTCTATTACAAATTACATCTTTTCGCTTTTAAAAGCTATTTACAGCGTTGTATTTGCTTTTGTTTGTCACCATTTTTGAAAAATATACAAGACTTGAACAGTGAAACGTTGACCTTTTCATCTCACTAATTCCGCGTGCGTTATATTTTGAAAACAGTGCTAAGTAGGTGAGTCGTGTTAGCCTAGTGTCACGCAACAAGGGTTTAAAGGCATACGCGACGCTTAAACTTTTCAGATAACTTTAACTTTCTGTATCCCAATTTTTAGCCAATTTTATTGACTATCCTACAGTGAAAAAGGATATCCTGAGGATCATAGTCAGTGTTTGACCTGTTGTTACTTACATGTACTTTACTTGAAGGTTAAGCAAAGTAAATGTAAAAAGTACAGTACGCTCCTGCATTTTTGCGGAAAAATGAAATAGTAACGAATTGTTAAGTGGGAGGATAAACAATAACACTGATAAAGACAGCTGCTGATGTTCGTATTGATAAAAGTGTTTGATTTTGATTTCTCAATATTACAAGCCCATCAGGTTTTGCACCCCCTTCCCAGTACCACTCACTACCCACCACCCCTCCTCCCCCATCGAACGCACTCCCCTAATTTGCAATTATTACTAGTAATAGGACTATTAAGATCTCTTGGCACCCGCGGATGGCGCTTTTGTCGGGCGTTTTCCATCAAATCGTCGGGTTTTAAACGAAATCGTGGAATATCAAGAATTGTTTAGCGGAGTTAACGCTACAAGCGAGCTCGAGCAACCACGGCGTTGACGACGAGAAGGAGAAGCGTACAGATGGTTAGTTTTCTCGTCTATCTCTAATATCATTTTTATTTTCTGGGGGAAATGTGACGGTATGCCGCCAATGAATTCCCAATTAAATAAGAAAGAAACTGAAGAAAGGATTTTCTGGTAACTAAAATTTATAACGTTATCATGAATCATGACCCAGTTTCAGTCTTGAAAGCCCGGGGGGGGGGTACTCCCATATATGGGCTATATAGGTACGTGCCGCGAAATAGGGTATGGTTTTTGAGGTTCTCGGTCCTTAAATAGGGTATCTTTTTTGACCATTTTGTTTCTGTGTCCCTGGTGTGGTCCTTAGATAGGGTAGCTTAATTGTGCTATCTAATACTGGATTATGAAAACGCCCGCCGGTTATGATTGCATATTATTCAGCTAGGCTTATTCTAGTATTTTATGCTTGATGCTATACATCCAATGTTACAGAGAAGAAATAAAGTTTTCCTTTTCATGCTATTAATAATTTTGTTTTTTCCTTGAATAGGGTGTCATTTTTCGGCATTGGGCCTTAAAAAGGGTATCAGTTTTCGCTTTCTTAGTCCTTAAATAGGGTTAGGGTTCACGAACCTTCGCGGCACACCCCTATCCAAAATTCGCGGGAGTACCCCCCCCCCCCCCCCGGGCTTGAAAGTATCTATCCCTAAAGACCTTTAATATTTCAGAGGAACACTCTTAGCTTACTTTTAGTAACAAAGTGGCGGGGCATTCAAAATTCAAAACGCACGGATTGGCGTATAAAGAGTAAGTTCCAATATCCCTACGAAAATATCTTTTAGATACACCCATTTATTTCCTTTAAAAAGATAAAACAGACCTTTTATGCTAGTCTTTCACTAGTGGCTCCCTAGACAATAAGAAGTTCCGATTTGTCCGTAGGGTGGTACGCTTTGACGTATTTTTTGTACATTTCCTTTATATCTTCAATGTAGCGCGAGTGCAGTTTATCGATAGTGTCCTGTGTTGGATTTTCAACCTTCTCCACAGGGATGGGCGAACCTACTGTGAAGATAAAATAGGGCAAAAGAAAAAAAACCCGGAAATTCGAGGTTAATTACAGTGCTGAATTTGGTTGCTTCAAAACGCTCTCAAAAAGACAAAAAAATACATAAAATAAAAGTCAGTAACACGCTATACAGTTGTATGAACTTTAAATCCTATGAGCACCTTCAAAAATAATTTTCGAGATTTCTCATAAATTAAGGAAATGTAAAAATAGCAATGGTGTCACCGTGTTGCCAGGGATATATTGATCTCGAAAAATTCCCTTTTTGGAGACACGCCCATACTTTACAACAGTGTTCTTACCAGACCGCGGCATTGCCGCACTTTTTCGGGAAATGTCACACTTTTATAAGCCCAAGGGGTCCCAAGGGCGCAAAGAAGGAAAAAAAAAACCTATTACAAAACGTACATAAACATTATATGCACACATACATACATTTCCTTAATATAAGTCAAAATTTCATTGTTTATAGCATCGTTTCTTTAACTAAGAGCTGTAAAATGTTGATTTAACGGTATGTAAGGGCGCAAAGAAGGAAAGAAGACCTATTACAAAACGTACCTAAACATACGTACACATACGTACATTTCCTTGTAATATAAGCCAAAATTTAATTGGTTAATTGGTGTCTTTACTCTAACTCGGAGCTGTAAAAACGTTAAGTTAACTGTATGTAAAAATTGGATATCTATTATCTAAGAAAGTATGAGGTATTTACCCTAACTCAGACCTGTGAGTAAAACCATCCAACTAAATCTAAAAATTGTGACCTGCTTTTCTTCCCCATGAGACCCTTTTAGCTTCTCTACACGCGGGTCCTGTGGATCCCAGTGTGGAATATACTGGTAAGAACACTGCTATAATGAGGTACAATTCTACTCCATGCTTTGCATGCTTGAGGCGTTTTTCACAGAGAGTAGGTGTTGTTACTGAAAAACCAGGCCGAGCCTCCTCACGCTTCAGGAATACGTGCATCCGTAAGGGCAGACAGTTACTCCGCCTGGCAGCAATGAAATAAATTAAAATACTGTCTTTACCTACAACAACGATTGGAGATCGTTTCGGAAGACACCAGGAAAGTCCCCAACAACAAACACATCCAGCATGGGTTTTTGAATACAGCCAGCGGTTAAACCTTGAAAAACGTGAATTGTAACCTCCGCCTACTAGAGGAAACAAGTTGTTCTGTCCAAAGGCGAACACTGGTACAAGATCACATCTGTATAAAGTCAAAAACGGGAAAATGGATTTGTAACATACGATACATACAGTCGAAATTCCAGTGAGAGACCCTCAGAAATGTCAAGTCTTGCATGAGTGTTTCTTAAAAATCGCTTACAGGAGCTGAAACATAGGGAACATATGTATTAGGCTCGCCCCATGCCCGGGGGGGGGGGGTACTCCAGTATATAAGCCATATAGATATGTGCCGCCCCGTCAGGTAGGGTTTTTGCGCCGTTTTGGTCTGAAAATGGGTGTACACTTTTCCCATTTTGGTCTGGAATCGGGTATGGTTTTCTAGGGAATCTCGGAACGTATGAACGTATTTGTCGTTTCAATTCCTAATGAGTGAGAAAGAGAGAAATATGCAAATTCGAAATGGATTTGAATAATCTTTTTGTTTGCGCTCTATAATATAAGTACTTATATCATAATTTCTTTCTCAAGGCCAGGTTTAAAAACGGGTTTGGAGTTTAGAGATCTAGTCTGAAAACGGGTGTGAAAAATTACATTTTTTGGTCTGAAATCGGGTCCGGATTTGAAGAACCGGGCGGAACACCTCCTCTTACCGGTCATCCAAAATAATTTATTACTAAAGGGCATCATTAAGTATTTGAGTTTATGTTCCAAAAAGTGGCCTTAGTCACTTACAAGAGCTGGTTTAGGTGCATTAGTGTGTATACAGGAAGAGAGACTGCTTTAACACAAGACATTTAAGACAGGGTGCCCATAGTAGACCTCCCCTTGGCATGACTTAAAAAAAACAGATTTACTTGTAAAAAGGTTCAAAATGTTATGCTATTCAGTCATGGAGAAAGAGGAAGGTAGAGGAGTACAGAGGAGCACTTCGGGAAAGATACCAAGTAAAACTAAAGGACTCTTCCCCACGTCACTCTCAAGTCCCTGCTCCCTTTAAGCAGTGTTCTTACCAGACCGCGGCATTGTGGCATTGCCGCACTTTTTCGGGAAACTACGCATTATAATAAGACCAAGGGGTCCCAAGGGCGCAAAGAAGGAAAAAAAAACCTATTACAAAACGTACATAAACATTATATGCACACACACATACACTTTCTTAATATAAGCCAAAACTGCATTGTTTATAGCATCGTTACTTAATTTAACTAAGAGCTGTAAAATGTTGAGTTAACTGTATGTAAAAATTGGATATTTATTATCTAAGAAAGTACGAGGAATTTACTCTAACCTAGACCCGCTTTTCTCCCTCTTGACCCCCTTTTCGCTTCTCTAAGGGTCCTGTGGACACCAGGGTGGAAATCCTGGTAAGAACACTATTTTAGAATAAGAGACTTATTTCTACCTGGTCTCAAGTGCATAGTGAAGATAGTCTATAATCAACTAGTATGAGGTATGAGTGTCTGGAACCAGTAAAATCTATGCACCCCTATACTGATGATCAAAACAGTAACTGACATTTTGACCAGAGGAAAATCTGGGATGGGGAGAGGTAGCCTACGTGTAGCCACACCCTCCCCCCAACAAAGGAAAAACGTTTTTCTTTTGTCATGGGGAGGGTGCAGCTACATGTAGGCTAGGGGATAGGGAATAATGAGATATAGTTGTCACAATTATTTTGTTCACAGGGTTGGCTTGGAGGGTATGATACCCTTTGATACCATGTTTAGGATCTCTCTTTGGACCTGTTTATTCGTGTTAAAACACAGTCAAGGTTAACATACAAACATGCTGTTACATCTACATTAGGGGGCGGATAAGGGTTCTGTTTAGGACTTGAAGTTACTAGAAAGCTGAATACCCTGTTCAGGGCAAAACAAAAAAAAAAATCCAGTCCAGTGGTACACCCAAATTAGGACCTGCTACCTGCTCCCTCAATGGGGTCAAAACTGAAAATACTAACCCAGTTTCCAAAGCCAGCTTAATAAATCCCTTACGGCGACTAAATAGCAGCACATAGCTGTCAGGACGACAATTATTAACTTCTGCAGCTCCTCCAACGACAAGAACAATTGAGTGTCCTGCCCCCATCTGGGTTAGAACATACTTTAAGCTGTCAAGTGTGGCGTCAACAATACCAAGGCTCATTAGCATATCACGGTATAGCCATGCTTTCACTAAAACTGTGCAAAATGAAAACTGAGATTAATAATTTTGCAGATCTTATCCAATGTGGCATTTGCAATTATTATCTGTTCCTAGGGGATAGGGGTACTCCCATACATGGGCTAGACAGGTATGCGCTTCCGAACGGGGTCTGGTGTTTTTCGGTCTCCTTCCGTAAATAGGGTATCATTTTTGCCCTTGTTGTGTTGTGCCCCTGGTGTGATCCTTAAATAGGTACTGGTACTATCATTATATCAGCTAAAATTTAAGTGCATAAATGCCGAGCTACATGAGAAACGAATCATCTGTTAAAACTGAACTTTACCTTAGAGTATAAGGGAAGTGATTTAAAAAGATTTGTGTGTTTAATCTGTTTAATTCTTAGTTGTTTGTTTTTCCCTTTAACTGGGTCTCATTTTCAGGTGCGGGCCTTAAATAGGCAGTATCAATTTTCATTTAGCTTGAATCATCCTTAAATATGGTCAGAGTTTAAGACCCTGGGTGGAACACACTTATCTGAAATTTTTGGGAGTAACCCCCTCTAAGAATCTGCAATAATGGGAAATGTTGAAAGTGCCAATTAAGTTATGGGTGAAGTTATGTTGAAGTTGATCAGTTGGAGCTGCCTTGCTGAATTAGGGGCAATTTTCATTTAGGGCTCCTGAGCAAAAGAAACAATACTGAGAACAAAAGGTGCCAAATTTAGTTGGTGCTGGATGCATGAAAAGTAAGACTTTTTGGACCTTGCTACCTCCATAGCAGGTGCTTGCAAGTAACAGCAAATAATATGGGTGCAGGAAAGAATGGGGTCTTCTGAAGGGAATTGTACACAAGCAGAGATGTAGCTCCCTCTTCCCCTGCATAGGCTAGATAAAAAATAAAAAATAAAACAAAGTTGAGAATGCTTAAATCACTAAATCTAATGCCTTTTTTCATATTTGCCTATTAAAATCGCGAAAATAAAACCCCACAAAATACAGTCTCGCAAAAATTGCGAAATTAAGTACCAAAACGGTAAAATCCATACTACAGTGTCCCACTTCTTATTACAAAATGGCATTATTTACAACAGAGGAATATTACACTGTCTTTATAGCCACACTCTGGGTTCAGGATGTTAATATTATGAAAAGTTCAAGAATAATTTTAAAAAAACATAGATTTTATGGAAGTAAAGGTTGATTTCCACTGAAGAATTTTTGGCTATGCACATTAATGCAAGAAAATTTTAATCACATAAATAAAATAGAGGCTAATAAAAAGTGCTGAAGTTGAGAAGTTGAGCGAGGTTCAACTTTTATGCTTACGAGCGACCTTTCATGCATTGCCTCTGTTTTATTTGTGAAATGTAAATTTTACACACATATGCAAGAAAAAATTCCGCTACACTGGAAATCAACCCTAAAGCAAAAGTATCTTTTCATGATACTCTTCAGAGGCTTACCCATTTGTTATCATGGTCCTTAAGGAAATTTAACTTTTCAGTATTTGGAAAAGGTAAGTCCTCAACTCAGGGGTGTGGGTAGGGTGGATCTATTTAAATAGTACAACAGCTCAAACCTAGAAAAGCAAGGAAATTTAAATCCTTTTTATTGACACAGAGCTTATAGATCGTTTTCACTGTCACGCAACAAAAAAATAAATTAGAAACCGTCCAGTGGCAGAAGCCAAGAAAATGAAATTTTATAAAAGACTTATTTTTAAACAATTTGTCCAATTCTCAGGTCTTTGTGGCCCACAGTTTCTGAGTTATTTGCCGAAACGTTTCACGCACCTTTGTAGAGCTTTGTATGAAGACGCCATGTTGGTGCACAGTTTTGGTGCACCAATATGGCCGCCAAAAATCAACAAAAACATCTGGAGTACACTTTTTCTATAAAAGCTCATAAAAGCTCACATACATGCACATAAAAATATCTTCTAATACTTGGAATGGTTATATTGCTGAAAATCAAGAGCAGATACTTTTTTTCAACGAGACAGCATTCCTATTTTGGTGTCACGCACTGTGAAAACTCGGAAGTTCAAATTGCTGTATTTTCGAAATGAAACATGCTACGGGAATGAAAACTTGTACAAAGATTTCCTTTTTGTTTATCCTCAACCTAGTGTAAATAAGAATTAGTAAAATCTCGCTATTTTGACTTTACAATTTGATGACGTCACTGTGAAAGCCATCGATACTAAATAATTAAAGCTGTGTGGGTTGGTCGATCAAGGTTTCACGTTACAACGGAATCTGGCAAAAGTCACAAAGAGCAAAGGGACTAAACAGCTGTTCCTCAAAAGGGTTTCGTTTCAGGAACCCCCTGGACCCTCTCACTATGTCACGCAACGCGAAGAGAGAGGGAGAGAGCGACCCTCTTTCCAGGCGTTGCGTGACGTGGAGAGAGACTCCAATAACAAGAAATGCCAAGGAACTGGAGAAGGAGTTCTTACCTGAATGAACTGCAAGATGAGGGATAATTCCCGGGAATTTTTCACCAAATCCACAAGCATCCGTACCAAACCCGATGGAAGCTCCCTCTGTAAAAAAGCCATGTGGGTGATAACCAAAGATGTAGTTCTTCTGCGGATCGAATTCACTTGTTTTCATGAGAGTGATGGGATAATAATCCTTCATATACTTGAAAATTGCTAGTCGCCTTGCGAAGTTCCTTAGTAGATCCCTTCCTCCTCGTTCAGGGGTTTTCCAGTCGATGAGAAAAACCCACGATAAGTACAGAATAACAAATGGCCACAGAGGAGTGTAGCGGAACAGTTGGTATAACGTGACTGCTCCGAGAACAAACGTTGGACCCGTGAAACCGACTACATACAACACCGCCACGCTTGTGGTTTGTAGAACGTAATTTAAAAGCCACAGTACCGTCATTTTACGAACCACATTTACACCTTCTTGGCATAAATGATGCGCCGTTGAATGTGTTGCATAAGTGTTGCATACTTTATTTACTTGGTCATGTTGACGTCATGAATTCAGAGATTTTGTCAACGAAATACCCCGGGGGAGGGGGTACTCCCTATGATGGCCTATACGCATTGAGATTTCACTAGTTGAAGTCAGTATAAAAGGGTAGAGGAATCTGTACTTTGGGTCTGTAAAAGGGCCCAAAAGGGCTAACGGATGAATTTTATGGCTTTAAAAAGTCGAGAAAACGTTCTATTTTTGTGATTGATTCCCTGCATTTACAGGGATGCAAAGTTCTAAACAAGTTATGTAAAAGGAGTATCATTTGTCAGCAGAGGGTATACGAAAGGGGTACCCTTTTCGTGAAAAATGGTATATAAAAGGGTAAGCGGTTGGTCTTCGGGGCGGAGTCTCCACGTATAAACTTTTGTTGAGTTCTGACCCCGAGCGAAATACTCAACCCCACAATCACAATAAAACGTTTGACCTTTATTTAGAGGCGTAACAAGACCTTTCTGCCAGGTACGCACAGATCATTTGATAAACGAAGATGGATGAAGGGGGTAAGGGTTCTGGGACATTATACCATCCCTCCTGAAAATTTTACGAACGAGATGCTTTAAAGAGGTTTTCAATCGATAATGTTCTGTAATTTACGCAATTTTACATTAACCAGACCAGGAATGCCTGCCATGGGTTCCAAACCTGACCTGTTTGAAAGCTTTAGGGAAGCGTGCATGGGTGGGCGGTGAGATATTAGGAAACGCTCTTTTGAATTTCCCTCCCCCCGCCCTCTCCCAACCCTCGACAGCTTACACTCGCAAGCTATTCCTGCCTAAAACTAGAAGACCACCAGACCTCCACGATGACTCAAGACGGTGACAGGGGATGAAACAGGACTTGTGTCCCAATCGATATGAACCCCTTCATTACCACCCAGCCCGTGAAAGGTTGTACCACGCCACCGCCACCGGTGTCTAAGCCCCCTACTCTTTACGAACAGCGCTGGCAGTGCGAGTTCTTTTACGTCCATGTATTCGTGTCACGGCGTTTGCACGTACCAGTTTATTTTTAGAACGGTATTGGCGCGAAATTAGGATACTTTTAAAGTCCCTCAAACCAGTCAGCAAAACCTACGGACCTAAAAGATTATAATTTTGCCTTTGATATCGAATGCGTTCATAGACGCGGCGGAGATTCCATTTTCGTGGGAAAAAGTGCCCTAAAATGTGTCTAAAAATAAACCGGTCCGTAAAAGCGCCTGTGACATATACGTCTAGTATGGGAGTTGCTCGCTCCCGATTATGGGCTCCTGAGACACTGAGGAGAGCATAGAAAGTGTCCGTATTAACAGGGTATCCGTACTGAGAGTATTAAGCGGGTTGAAAATGTGAAAAATGTATAGTAAGCGCTAGGGAAAAGGAAAGCCGTCCTTAATAACGAGGTGTCCGGTTTTAGTGGGTGTCCCTAAAGCGGGGTTCGACTGTAACTCCATTCACCTTACATGACACCATCAATATGGACAGGCGCGACAACAGTGTAACGTAAGGAACTTTCTCTTCTCTTCACTACTCTCTGGCTTTTAGTCGGCATAATATCAGTGGGTATTGATAATGAAGATTCTAGTGTTGAAACTTAAAGTATATAAACACACTATTCTCTGGAATGGTTCCTATTTTTTTGGCAAAAGTAGATCTTAAAAAAGGTTAGAAAATTCAAGCGTTTCGAGGAAGTTTATCCTTAGAGACCCAGAGGCAGTCAAATGGGTCGGGAGAAAAGGCGCGAAATGAACTTGAACTTGACGTTTGGACAACATCGTCACCAGGTTCTTCTCCTTTTTCCAATATTATGATGTCGGCGGCAGGAAAGCAGTAATCGTGATTCTAGATCTCTCTTTCAAATGCTTTGACTGTTAGAGACGTCTTGTACTTTCATCGTCTCTCAAAGTTCTCTTACCAAATCTTGGGAGAATAATTGTTTCGCCGGGGCTTTAGGGAGAGCAAAAATGGGGATTGCCTGCTCAAGCATAACCCTCACTTTGGTGCTGTAGAATTGAAAAAAGGTGCCTTGTCAGTTGTGATAAGAAAAAATCCAGGGAAAACTATCTTCAGCTGTTACTGGAATTGACTTCCTGTTTTTCACCAGCTGGCAAATCTCCTTAAAACATAGATACAAACATACATACTTTATTCGTCCTAAAAGGACTTTTCAGAATAAAATAAAATTAATACATGATGTATAATACAAACAGAGGCACCTTCTTTAACAACTACTGCAACCTATTACGAGTGACCCTTTAGACAATAAGAAGTTCCGATTTGTCCGTAGGGTGGTACGTTTTGACGTATTTTTCATACAGTTCCTTTATATCTTCGATGTAGCGCGAGTGCAGTTTATCGATAGTTTCCTGTGTTGGATTTTCAATCTTGTCCACGGGAATGGGCGAACCTACTGTAAAGATAAAATAAGGCACAGGAAAAATTCAGAAAATGAAAGTAAATTAAAGAACACAAGTCTTAATTTACATTTGAATAGGCGAAGAAACCACCCACAAAAATGCATTTTCTTCGGAAAACGCATCCATGTTTTAGCGTTTCGGCCTTTAGGTCCACATTAAATAGCCTGGGGTCGAAGTGTAGACAGATGTGCGTTTTTCTTGGCTTTGTGTAGACGGCTGTACACGACGTAATAACGCTAGTATGGACTACGAGTCAGAGATGATGTCAGATCGACAATAAGTGTGAATTTGGGTTCTACATTAGTCTCAAACAACCTCCTCTTACAACGGCCGAGCGTGACGTCGACGTAGGGTACTGGGAACGGATCCAGCGGATTCCGTTTAACAAACAGCCTCCTTCTCAGGGTCCTCTGGGGGCGAAGTTGGGTGTATATTATCTAGAAACTCCACCTCGTTGTCCTTGAGGACGGCCAGTCGCGTTGAATATTTTTAGTTATCTTTTTTTCTCGAGATTAAACGGCCTAAGAGTTAAACAGTGTGGGGACTACGAGTCTTTTAAGTTCAAAGAAACGAAATTTACAATCAAGTGTTCACATTCTCCGCCAAAAACTTCTATTTGATCTTCTTGGATGACTGTTTTAAGAACTTAAGAGCTGAGAAATGTATGAAAATGCACAACGTGCATGAGGAAATTGTCTTTCTAGTTTGTTTTGTTACGTTCTTGCTGTTCAGGATCCCCGTTCTAGCTTCCCAGGTACCCTTATATCTTTCACCTGATCTATTTTGACCTTTCAATAGAGAGGAGAAGTCGTTACGTCACGTTGTCATGGTAGCAAAATTTTTGGATGACAACAAACCGAAAATGTCACATACAAAGTGAATTCGCACTTCTTTAAACTTCATCCATCTTATTCAATTTTATTTAATTAGGCAAATGTTAGCGACATTTTCTCAGGTTGAATCCGAAAGGACCGTATTTAAGTTTAGAAAATGAAAAAGACAACATTTGTGTTGTGTTCACCCACTCCATAAAACGAGCGTGTGAAATTAGGAAGTTTCATGTCCCAAGGGTGCAACCACGGCAGAGAAATGAAAAAAATGGCATGATGCACGTTGTTTTGTCAATAAAAACCTATTACTTTTTTGTCGTTGGTTTTGTTGTTATCCAGTGAATAGTGCTACCATGGTGACGTGACGTCACATTTCTCCTCTCTATTAATTACTTCTTTTCAACCTCGACCCCAGGGTCTTCTCGTTTTCCAATACTGGAGAACGAGAAGACCCTGGGGAAGAGGTAGAAAAGAAGTAATGAAAATGCAGATAGTACAAAGAAGTTCATGTTGGGCGTTTTACCGCGCGGCGCAAGGCAAACTTGTTTTGTTGCCCGTTTTGTTTTCCTTGTTTTGCAGCAAGTGACGCAAATTCAGTATTTGCGCAACTTGCAAAAACCTGATTTGTTGTGAGGCAGTTTTGATCGTTTGTGGTAAATCGCGCAACATATAGCTTTTCAACTTGTTTTCTAGAAATAGTAGACATTAAGATTCACGTTTACGCCAAACGGCAAACGTCAGATTCAAGTTGATAATTTCTCAAAATCGAAAATAAGCCGATAAAAACTGTACAGAACAATTCTTATGTATAAAACGGGCGTCAAACTACTTATTTTTTAGTTGAAGTAATAAACAGTTGACGACAATTAAAGGAAAAACTTGGTCACGTGGTACAAATTCACGTTTGCCGTTTGGCGTAAACGTAAATCTTAATCTCTTTAATGCAAAACAAGTTGTACTTTTTTGTTGCCCGTTTTTCTGTAGCTTTAGTACCTTTGTTTCGTATGGCCCTTGCTTCAACTGACAAATATAGTTTTCTTTTCTTTTTAATACACACAGTAGAAGTTTGAAAGTTGAAATTGAAGGAATTTTTGTAACATGTCTTCTTGTATTTCTGAAGCTTTTTCTTACGTATTTGTTTCTAAACGATTATGGCCTTCCTGTGACACCCTCTTTACACCCTCCTTAGGACAGATGTAAACCAACTTGGAGTAGTTTTAAAAGTGTCGAAAGTAATCTGTTTTTTAAGAGATCGATGCGTGGGGACAGACAGTTACCTCTGCGACAATGACAAAATATTAATTTTAAAAAACAACTGATGTCCTTACCCACTACGAAGATAGGAGATCGTTTTGGAAGACACCAGGAAAACCCCCAACAACAACAAAATCCACAGCGGGTGTTTGAATACAGCCAGCGGTTGAACCTTGAGAAACGTGAATTGTATCCCCCGCCTATCAGAGGAAACAAGTTGTTCTGTCCAAAGGCGAACACTGGTACAAGATCACACCTGTTTAAAGTCAAAAACGAGAAAGTGACTTTTGTATTATCGAAAGGCCTCGACGTGGAACAGGTTTGACAGAAACTAATTTATTACATACAATTTCTAAGTGAAAATATGTGCAGTTCTATGTTGTCACTTAGTTTAATACTCTCTTTCAACCGGTCGGCCCAGAGTGGTCGCTTTCTTTGATGTTTATGAGAGGTTTCTACTGCTTTGACTGGCACTGACATTTTGGTATCTTTGATAGGTGATTGCTTAGGAGACGTGGTCGCATAACTGACTGCATGCCATTGATCACAATAGATTTGCAAAGCTCCAGAACCCCATGTCTACTTGAGCTAAACAAAATGGCATATAGGAACGTCCATTGCAGTTAACACAGGACACCCAAGACAGCGATGTGTTACAGGTCAAAATTAAATTCAGGTTAAAATTCTTAAATCTAGGTTGTTTCTCAGTTTTCTTTGTCTCCTATTCCTAATTATTCATGAATTAGGTTTAAGAGACAAAGGAAATATTAAGAGTCAACCTAGGTTAAATCAAAACAACCTGAAATCAACTTTAACCTGCAACATATACACAGGTACCATAGTAGCAGAATTCTCAAGGAATTCCATCTGTTACAATTGAACAAGGAAGAAAGAAAAATACTACGGGCAAGAGATAAAAAAATGAACTCTTCTCCTGAGCCCTTCTCAAGACCCTTAATTCTTATCTTGCCCTCTTGTAAGTTGTGGATTAGTCTATAGTCAACTGCATACCTGCCAACTCTCCCAGTTTTCCCGGGAGTCTCCAAGTTTTTCATCAAATCTCCCGATCTCCCGGTTAGAGCACCAAATCTCCCGGATAAAATGGACTTTTGAGCATTTCTGTGCTTTAGTTTGAAATTTAGTCCATTTTTTCACAAAATTCGAACTTTTTTTTATTCATTGAACAGTTTCTGGGACATTTTTGCACATGTTTAGTCAATGACAAAGATTAGTTCGTCATTACAATGATGAAAGCGCATTATGATCCCATGTACGTCATGTAAGACGTCATATAATGTCCTAAGGCAATTTGTTGGCGCGGAGGGGGGGGGTGGGGGTGTTGGTGCTGTTGACATTCGGGGGTTGGGTGGGGGGGTGTAGTGCAAAATAGAGAGTCTCCAGATTTTAGATCTCTGGAGGTTGGCAGGTATGCAACTGGCACTACCTTGGGCTCCTACAACAAGTAAAATGCCCCTTCCCTGCACTATAAATGATCAAAGCAGTTACTGTAGCTGAC